>OU343160.1:255616943-256816943 GCA_910595825.1 Philhelius pedissequus
CAGTCTGTCAGTCTGTCAGTCTGTCAGTCTGTCAGTCTGTCAGTCTGTCAGTCTGTCAGTCTGTCAGTCTGTCAGTCTGTCAGTCTGTCAGTCTGTCAGTCTGTCAGTCTGTCAGTCTGTCAGTCTGTCAGTCTGTCAGTCTGTCAGTCTGTCAGTCTGTCAGTCTGTCAGTCTGTCAGTCTGTCAGTCTGTCAGTCTGTCAGTCTGTCAGTCTGTCAGTCTGTCAGTCTGTCAGTCTGTCAGTCTGTCAGTCTGTCAGTCTGTCAGTCTGTCAGTCTGTCAGTCTGTCAGTCTGTCAGTCTGTCAGTCTGTCAGTCTGTCAGTCTGTCAGTCTGTCAGTCTGTCAGTCTGTCAGTCTGTCAGTCTGTCAGTCTGTCAGTCTGTCAGTCTGTCAGTCTGTCAGTCTGTCAGTCTGTCAGTCTGTCAGTCTGTCAGTCTGTCAGTCTGTCAGTCTGTCAGTCTGTCAGTCTGTCAGTCTGTCAGTCTGTCAGTCTGTCAGTCTGTCAGTCTGTCAGTCTGTCAGTCTGTCAGTCTGTCAGTCTGTCAGTCTGTCAGTCTGTCAGTCTGTCAGTCTGTCAGTCTGTCAGTCTGTCAGTCTGTCAGTCTGTCAGTCTGTCAGTCTGTCAGTCTGTCAGTCTGTCAGTCTGTCAGTCTGTCAGTCTGTCAGTCTGTCAGTCTGTCAGTCTGTCAGTCTGTCAGTCTGTCAGTCTGTCAGTCTGTCAGTCTGTCAGTCTGTCAGTCTGTCAGTCTGTCAGTCTGTCAGTCTGTCAGTCTGTCAGTCTGTCAGTCTGTCAGTCTGTCAGTCTGTCAGTCTGTCAGTCTGTCAGTCTGTCAGTCTGTCAGTCTGTCAGTCTGTCAGTCTGTCAGTCTGTCAGTCTGTCAGTCTGTCAGTCTGTCAGTCTGTCAGTCTGTCAGTCTGTCAGTCTGTCAGTCTGTCAGTCTGTCAGTCTGTCAGTCTGTCAGTCTGTCAGTCTGTCAGTCTGTCAGTCTGTCAGTCTGTCAGTCTGTCAGTCTGTCAGTCTGTCAGTCTGTCAGTCTGTCAGTCTGTCAGTCTGTCAGTCTGTCAGTCTGTCAGTCTGTCAGTCTGTCAGTCTGTCAGTCTGTCAGTCTGTCAGTCTGTCAGTCTGTCAGTCTGTCAGTCTGTCAGTCTGTCAGTCTGTCAGTCTGTCAGTCTGTCAGTCTGTCAGTCTGTCAGTCTGTCAGTCTGTCAGTCTGTCAGTCTGTCAGTCTGTCAGTCTGTCAGTCTGTCAGTCTGTCAGTCTGTCAGTCTGTCAGTCTGTCAGTCTGTCAGTCTGTCAGTCTGTCAGTCTGTCAGTCTGTCAGTCTGTCAGTCTGTCAGTCTGTCAGTCTGTCAGTCTGTCAGTCTGTCAGTCTGTCAGTCTGTCAGTCTGTCAGTCTGTCAGTCTGTCAGTCTGTCAGTCTGTCAGTCTGTCAGTCTGTCAGTCTGTCAGTCTGTCAGTCTGTCAGTCTGTCAGTCTGTCAGTCTGTCAGTCTGTCAGTCTGTCAGTCTGTCAGTCTGTCAGTCTGTCAGTCTGTCAGTCTGTCAGTCTGTCAGTCTGTCAGTCTGTCAGTCTGTCAGTCTGTCAGTCTGTCAGTCTGTCAGTCTGTCAGTCTGTCAGTCTGTCAGTCTGTCAGTCTGTCAGTCTGTCAGTCTGTCAGTCTGTCAGTCTGTCAGTCTGTCAGTCTGTCAGTCTGTCAGTCTGTCAGTCTGTCAGTCTGTCAGTCTGTCAGTCTGTCAGTCTGTCAGTCTGTCAGTCTGTCAGTCTGTCAGTCTGTCAGTCTGTCAGTCTGTCAGTCTGTCAGTCTGTCAGTCTGTCAGTCTGTCAGTCTGTCAGTCTGTCAGTCTGTCAGTCTGTCAGTCTGTCAGTCTGTCAGTCTGTCAGTCTGTCAGTCTGTCAGTCTGTCAGTCTGTCAGTCTGTCAGTCTGTCAGTCTGTCAGTCTGTCAGTCTGTCAGTCTGTCAGTCTGTCAGTCTGTCAGTCTGTCAGTCTGTCAGTCTGTCAGTCTGTCAGTCTGTCAGTCTGTCAGTCTGTCAGTCTGTCAGTCTGTCAGTCTGTCAGTCTGTCAGTCTGTCAGTCTGTCAGTCTGTCAGTCTGTCAGTCTGTCAGTCTGTCAGTCTGTCAGTCTGTCAGTCTGTCAGTCTGTCAGTCTGTCAGTCTGTCAGTCTGTCAGTCTGTCAGTCTGTCAGTCTGTCAGTCTGTCAGTCTGTCAGTCTGTCAGTCTGTCAGTCTGTCAGTCTGTCAGTCTGTCAGTCTGTCAGTCTGTCAGTCTGTCAGTCTGTCAGTCTGTCAGTCTGTCAGTCTGTCAGTCTGTCAGTCTGTCAGTCTGTCAGTCTGTCAGTCTGTCAGTCTGTCAGTCTGTCAGTCTGTCAGTCTGTCAGTCTGTCAGTCTGTCAGTCTGTCAGTCTGTCAGTCTGTCAGTCTGTCAGTCTGTCAGTCTGTCAGTCTGTCAGTCTGTCAGTCTGTCAGTCTGTCAGTCTGTCAGTCTGTCAGTCTGTCAGTCTGTCAGTCTGTCAGTCTGTCAGTCTGTCAGTCTGTCAGTCTGTCAGTCTGTCAGTCTGTCAGTCTGTCAGTCTGTCAGTCTGTCAGTCTGTCAGTCTGTCAGTCTGTCAGTCTGTCAGTCTGTCAGTCTGTCAGTCTGTCAGTCTGTCAGTCTGTCAGTCTGTCAGTCTGTCAGTCTGTCAGTCTGTCAGTCTGTCAGTCTGTCAGTCTGTCAGTCTGTCAGTCTGTCAGTCTGTCAGTCTGTCAGTCTGTCAGTCTGTCAGTCTGTCAGTCTGTCAGTCTGTCAGTCTGTCAGTCTGTCAGTCTGTCAGTCTGTCAGTCTGTCAGTCTGTCAGTCTGTCAGTCTGTCAGTCTGTCAGTCTGTCAGTCTGTCAGTCTGTCAGTCTGTCAGTCTGTCAGTCTGTCAGTCTGTCAGTCTGTCAGTCTGTCAGTCTGTCAGTCTGTCAGTCTGTCAGTCTGTCAGTCTGTCAGTCTGTCAGTCTGTCAGTCTGTCAGTCTGTCAGTCTGTCAGTCTGTCAGTCTGTCAGTCTGTCAGTCTGTCAGTCTGTCAGTCTGTCAGTCTGTCAGTCTGTCAGTCTGTCAGTCTGTCAGTCTGTCAGTCTGTCAGTCTGTCAGTCTGTCAGTCTGTCAGTCTGTCAGTCTGTCAGTCTGTCAGTCTGTCAGTCTGTCAGTCTGTCAGTCTGTCAGTCTGTCAGTCTGTCAGTCTGTCAGTCTGTCAGTCTGTCAGTCTGTCAGTCTGTCAGTCTGTCAGTCTGTCAGTCTGTCAGTCTGTCAGTCTGTCAGTCTGTCAGTCTGTCAGTCTGTCAGTCTGTCAGTCTGTCAGTCTGTCAGTCTGTCAGTCTGTCAGTCTGTCAGTCTGTCAGTCTGTCAGTCTGTCAGTCTGTCAGTCTGTCAGTCTGTCAGTCTGTCAGTCTGTCAGTCTGTCAGTCTGTCAGTCTGTCAGTCTGTCAGTCTGTCAGTCTGTCAGTCTGTCAGTCTGTCAGTCTGTCAGTCTGTCAGTCTGTCAGTCTGTCAGTCTGTCAGTCTGTCAGTCTGTCAGTCTGTCAGTCTGTCAGTCTGTCAGTCTGTCAGTCTGTCAGTCTGTCAGTCTGTCAGTCTGTCAGTCTGTCAGTCTGTCAGTCTGTCAGTCTGTCAGTCTGTCAGTCTGTCAGTCTGTCAGTCTGTCAGTCTGTCAGTCTGTCAGTCTGTCAGTCTGTCAGTCTGTCAGTCTGTCAGTCTGTCAGTCTGTCAGTCTGTCAGTCTGTCAGTCTGTCAGTCTGTCAGTCTGTCAGTCTGTCAGTCTGTCAGTCTGTCAGTCTGTCAGTCTGTCAGTCTGTCAGTCTGTCAGTCTGTCAGTCTGTCAGTCTGTCAGTCTGTCAGTCTGTCAGTCTGTCAGTCTGTCAGTCTGTCAGTCTGTCAGTCTGTCAGTCTGTCAGTCTGTCAGTCTGTCAGTCTGTCAGTCTGTCAGTCTGTCAGTCTGTCAGTCTGTCAGTCTGTCAGTCTGTCAGTCTGTCAGTCTGTCAGTCTGTCAGTCTGTCAGTCTGTCAGTCTGTCAGTCTGTCAGTCTGTCAGTCTGTCAGTCTGTCAGTCTGTCAGTCTGTCAGTCTGTCAGTCTGTCAGTCTGTCAGTCTGTCAGTCTGTCAGTCTGTCAGTCTGTCAGTCTGTCAGTCTGTCAGTCTGTCAGTCTGTCAGTCTGTCAGTCTGTCAGTCTGTCAGTCTGTCAGTCTGTCAGTCTGTCAGTCTGTCAGTCTGTCAGTCTGTCAGTCTGTCAGTCTGTCAGTCTGTCAGTCTGTCAGTCTGTCAGTCTGTCAGTCTGTCAGTCTGTCAGTCTGTCAGTCTGTCAGTCTGTCAGTCTGTCAGTCTGTCAGTCTGTCAGTCTGTCAGTCTGTCAGTCTGTCAGTCTGTCAGTCTGTCAGTCTGTCAGTCTGTCAGTCTGTCAGTCTGTCAGTCTGTCAGTCTGTCAGTCTGTCAGTCTGTCAGTCTGTCAGTCTGTCAGTCTGTCAGTCTGTCAGTCTGTCAGTCTGTCAGTCTGTCAGTCTGTCAGTCTGTCAGTCTGTCAGTCTGTCAGTCTGTCAGTCTGTCAGTCTGTCAGTCTGTCAGTCTGTCAGTCTGTCAGTCTGTCAGTCTGTCAGTCTGTCAGTCTGTCAGTCTGTCAGTCTGTCAGTCTGTCAGTCTGTCAGTCTGTCAGTCTGTCAGTCTGTCAGTCTGTCAGTCTGTCAGTCTGTCAGTCTGTCAGTCTGTCAGTCTGTCAGTCTGTCAGTCTGTCAGTCTGTCAGTCTGTCAGTCTGTCAGTCTGTCAGTCTGTCAGTCTGTCAGTCTGTCAGTCTGTCAGTCTGTCAGTCTGTCAGTCTGTCAGTCTGTCAGTCTGTCAGTCTGTCAGTCTGTCAGTCTGTCAGTCTGTCAGTCTGTCAGTCTGTCAGTCTGTCAGTCTGTCAGTCTGTCAGTCTGTCAGTCTGTCAGTCTGTCAGTCTGTCAGTCTGTCAGTCTGTCAGTCTGTCAGTCTGTCAGTCTGTCAGTCTGTCGGTCTGTCAGTCTGTCACTCTGTCAGTCTATCAGTCTGTCAGTCTCTGAGTCGGTCATTCTGGCAGTCTACAGCCCAAACGGGTCTGCCGAATTACTTCAAATTTGGTATATAAAGTTTTTTAGGTATTGTACAGAGGGGAAATTGAAATTTTTTTTAGCTCAAAAAATAACGGTGCCTGCGATATAACCATTACGTTAAAGCCTATTTTTCTCGGAAATGGCTCTAAAGATCTTGATTTAAAAAAATCAGGCAGCTTTTTACGTACGACCGATCATTTGGTTGAAAGAAAAATTTTTCAAAATGTCTAAAAACGTTACTTTCCATAGGACCAGTTTTTTTGCTTTCGACTATCTCATAAATGGCTAAACCGATTCTTTCGAAATTTTATACATATAAAGGCTTTGGTTGCCAAATTATACCGCGTACCAATATTTTGAATTCATATTTTGTTTGTATTTTTAAAAGCATTTTTAAGAAAAAAATTTTAAGAAATTTATATTTTGAAAACTGATCAATAATTTTTTTTTCAAAAATTATACTTGTATGTATTTGCTGAATACCTATGAATTGGCGTTTTTGAATTTTTTTTGAAAAATGTTTTCAAAAAGTTAAATAAAACTTTTTTTTCAAAAACCGCTCCACAGATTTTTAAAATTTTTTTCTCAGAAATTCAAATTTATCCAAGAAATGGCGTACCTATTCTTGAGCTCAAATTAGTTTAAGTATTTATTTCAGAATTTTGAATTATTTTTTTTTGATTACGCCGATTTAATTTTTGTTTTTAAGTTTATATTTTTAAATATTAAATAGAGTCGTATCAATTTATTTTAGAACAAAATTAAAGAAATTTTGTATATATACAAAATTAAGTTAAAACGATTTTAAAAATATATATAGATTTTTAATAGAAATCTTTTGCATACGATGTGATCGAACATAAGAGCAAGTTCGTGCGATCCAGTCGTGCATTTTATTTTTATCAAAATCGGTAGAACGTTGTTCGAAATAATCAAGATGGTAGAAAAAATTGTTCGGAAAGTTACGTTGTTTTATTAAGTATTACAAATTTTCCTTTCTTAGGCACGCCAGCAAAATAAACATTTCAAAAAGAAATCATGAAAATCAGCCTTTTCATTTTAAATAACTTATATACCGACTGCAGTGGTGATTTGTATATCTAAACCATCTGGGGCGCCTCCCAAATGCATACAAAAAAATTCATTTCAATCGGTCCAGCAGCTTAGTAGGAGTTCAGTGGCATACACACGTACAGTAGAATTATATATATAAATATATATATTATTGAGTGAATAATTGTTCGATGTTAGGCTTTCTTTGCATAAAACGACGTGTATATGGACCTATCAGATTGTTGGCGAAGAGTTTCAGGTGTTCACACAGTATTGAAGGAAGGATCTTATAAGTAATATAATATTGGAGCAGTTCAGTGGAACTTCTTTCTTAAAGACCGAGTGCACAATATCTCGGTTCCATTAATTGAAAATGCTCCATATATTCCAATAGAAAAGTAAGCAGCTTTTTTGGACTAACAAATGTATATAGATACGACTTATACCTTTACTTAGATCGTAGATGTCAGCTAAACGGAATTGTTAATATCTTCCAGGTTGAATGGCAAAATCTGCCAGAAAAGGGAATTCGATTCGTGATCGCTATTATAGAAGTTTTTTTTTTTAGTTCAGAGCAGAGTCTGAGTAGTCAAAAAAGTTGTTTGTGTTTCTTTTTAACTCAGAGCATTCAGAGCTCCAAATGTGTCTTTATTTTTTCGTCCTGAACATGTGTCGATCGCAGTCGACGTGCTCGAACATATAATTGACTGAGCATGTGAGTAGTTTGCTGTACGCACCAAATGCCATGTGTGTCATAAGAAGGAAAATATGAGGAAAAAAATAATCAGATACAAATAAGTTGTCGAAAGAATTTGATCGATTGTTGATTTTCTGCATCTGGTGTATATCTGTGTACAAAAACGGGTAGGTTTTGTGTAATATTGCTTTTTATGGTTAAAATGAAAATTTATTCTGATTTGTGTGGTTCAAGTGTGCTTAAAAAACATATCAGTGCTCAGAGCTCGCTCTTTTTGGAACAAGCTCAGTGCATAATCTTTGTGTCCGAACTCTGTTCAGTGCTCTGCTCTGGAAATGAAAACGCCTTATGCAGAAATAATTTCTCTCAAAATCATTCCTTCTGAGAAGCCATTGTTTCTCTCTTCTCTTCTGCTCGTAGAGGTCACGGGCAGCTCTGGTTTGCAAATTGCAATATACTTGTTAAGCTGCATGCGATTGCCGAAATTAAACGTCAGACTAGAGGTTTCGTTGAGGCCTTATGAATATTTGATGATGACAGTATCTCACTTCTTGACTGGTTATTGCATATACTCGACTGAAATTGGCTTGACGATCTCTTGCAATTGAAGACGTCCGACGTTAAACCTGTTCCTAACATTATTTCGTTATTTTGGCTGTAATGGAATATTACAATCCAACAAAGCAGTTTTCGGACCAAATATTAATTTCTCGGAAGGTTCCGCCAATCGTGCTGTTGGAGCAATGATTTATGTATATATGTATGTCCCATTAAAAATATTAAAAGATGTAAAACAGCGTCACTAGTCATTATATTCCTCTTCTAAGGCTGCATGTGCACACACATCAGGCCACTACAGACGAGGCGAAGCTCATGAAGGATATTTTCTTTAATAGATAAAATTGAGCACGAGAAATTGGCTGATATGCCACAATTCTCCGATAAAGGTGATAACACAATAATAGTGTATTTACCAGGTTGAGAGGTAAGAAACTAGTCTAGGGTGTTGGCGCAGTGACCTGCGACTTCAGGTATTCTTTCAGTAATCATCTGAGTCAGGTTGTTTGTCTTAGCAAGGAGCTCGGCACACCCTTCTTCGGGTGATGTCTGAGCAGAATAGAGTAGCCACTTGGAATTGTACATATTTAAATAGCCCGTAACAACAGTTTCTTGACTGCTAACTTAGACGTGTGGGTTTGTGGGTGGCAATGGCGCAGTGGATAAAGTGCTTGATTGCTTACTACGACGTGTGGGTTCGATCCCCACGCTAGGCGCATTCTTTTCTAAACCTCCAATTTTAATTGGATGCCGCCCATGGGATAAAATGAGACAGTCAATACCTGGTTCTCTAATCCACTGTGCTAAGCTAGTGCCGTGCAATGCAGGTTGCATTTAAAAGACCTTAGGTCTTACAGGCATATAGTTAAATTAAATTACAAAATTACAATTTGATTGGGTGCCGCCCGTGGGTTAATATGAGATAGTAAATACATACCTAATTCTCACATCCACTGTGCCAACAAAAAATTCATTCCTATCTTTCTATTCCTTCCAACTAGTGCCGTGCAATTCAGGTTGCATTTAAAAGACCTTAGGTCTTACAGGCATATAGTTAAAACTAAAAAAAAAATATCCTAAGTAAACGTCGATCATAAAAGTATTAAGACAGTTCGGGGTCTCACATACGTTTCGCATTGTTGACAAGGTGTCATTCAGATACGATACCCGCAAGGGTAAACTATCACCTTTATGGAGAGCTCCATATAACATTACACAATAAAGAAGTGAATTGTAAAATAAAGATAGGTGAAAAAACCCCAGGTATTGATAACAACCGCTCAGCACGATTTTATTAAATCGATTAGGTTGATTTTAATATCATCAAGGCCCAGTTTGCTGATACTCAACTAAAGCATTAAGTTGTACATAAGCTCTTATGTGACAGTTTACGCAGAGGAAAAAGTAGCCCATAAGCGTTTTAAGTTGAACATAAATGTTTATGACATGTATCAGCAAACACACAAGCTACAGAGTATATGCCGAACATTTTAAGAAGGAACTATGCACAACAAAAAATATTACCACAAAGAACTATTGTTTCGTTTAATTACAGTATATCCACACTTCAATTAAAATAATCAAAAGGCGAACTAGGACGATTTACGAATTACTGCCAAGAAATATTTAAATTAACTTTCGGGAAATCACGACGAGCCACGATGGACTCGTTACACCGCATGAGCTCCGAGGGAGTACTGATGAATACACTGTAAAGAAGTTAATCTGTAACCACATGAGAGCACTAATTATGTGTAAGACCCGTTCAGTTGATTATTTTTAGTAATCTGATCCCGATTCTCCATAAATCTTTTAAACAAAAAAATAAAATAAATTCGCTTGTAAAGAACTTCGGCTCCATATATTGTTTAGAGTTTTTCTTCAATATTAAATAATTTACGTATAACTTAAATGGTGCAAAATAAATTCTCCTAACCATCTCAGTAAATTAAAATTCCCCAATAATTCATTATTTTCTGGAAAACCCTTAATCACTTGCCAATAGATAAGGGACATGGTCAGGTATAAGTAAGTATTCCTTCGCGAACCATATTGGACGCAGGAGCAACACCGCACAAGCTGTCCTGAAGATAATCCATCCGGAGACGACCAACGCCGGACGATCGTTGTGAATTACCCCACACACGCCCACGTCTTGCTTTTAAAAAAATCCCATTTTAAAGTTTTTTTTCCCTGCGAACCAGTGCTATCGAATCGTACTCGAGTCGGAGCTCCTGTTTCGTGACAACAAACGAATCACGCGGCTAAGACAAGCTACAGAGAAGATACTCAACTGGATGCCGTGACAGAGGCCAACTTCGGTGGATTGTTTTTTTTTATTTTGTATATGTACGTTAATACACAATTCAATTTGAATGTCTGCTTTGGCAAAATTAAGGAGTAAATTAAGTTGTTCGCCGGCAAGCCATGAGGCCAGGACAGGAGCGGTACAATCAAGATCCGAGGAGTCTATTACCATGTATTTGGCCAGGTCTCTCTCGCTATTACCTAATTAATTACTTATCGTGGCCATTTATCTTTTTTTTTTTGCTTCTCGATTGCGACTCCAACTGTTTTTTTGTTTCTATTTTCTGTTTAATATCTGAAAAGAGAGCTGCCCTTGTCTATTCTGTTTCAGCAAACTTTGCTTCCAAGAAACTACTCTCAACGTATCCCCGTTCCAGTCACACTGTCCAAGTAGTCGTCACAAGCTCACAAGTCAATGACCATTGCTGGCAATTGCAATATGCCAATAGTTGACATAAGCATTCCGTCACCCCTACGACACTCCCCGATAGTCAGTCGACCATCAGAGCAGCGCTATACACCGACGAAGCGACGTCCTCGTCTAATTTTATTCGATATCATTTTAGAAACATTTTTCAATAGCTGAAGTAAATTAATGACATTGCTGATTGAACTATTGGCTAATTGGCAAAATACTTCGACATGCCGTCGTGATTTGACAAAACTTATACAAATATCTTTATATTGGTTTTATTTTGCATACAAGAGGTTGGCTTTTGCGTAGTGGTTTGATGTCGGCCTTAATGGCATTTCTCTTGAAGACATTGCAGTTAGTATTCAAATTAAGGCAAAAACTGCTTGCAATTGCAATTTTGTATTCCTGTATAGAGCGCCCCCATGTGTCTACAAGAGTAATATTTGTGCATTTGAGTGTTCAATGAGCCATTACGCGAATGTTTTTCATGTTAACAATAAATTAGTTGACAATTGGCTTTAAGTTTAGCAGTTAGCTTTATATTCAAGTGATTATGTGTAAAAAATGTGTACCCCCTCTGGTGGTATTGTTTATTAGTAATGGAGTGTAGTTTTCGTTGTAAGATAGTTCAAGTTTACTTAATGATACCAAAGCATTAGGGAATCTACACATTGGGAATGTAACTTAGAAAAACTAAATAATAATACATAGATACAAAAATCGTATGCAGCCAATAGACTAGCTAACCATTTGACCGATTTAAGTGAAATTTTGTATATATTTTATACAAAAATATTATATTATCTGGGTTTTAATTTTCTAAAACTTTATAAAATCGAAGTCTAAATTTGTAAATCTACTAAGTCCACTTTTGGGCGAAATCGAGATTTAGGTGTCATTTTTTGAAGGAAATAAAATGCACGACTGGATCGTACGAACTTGCTCTTGTAGCTAACAACCACTAAAGCCGATGAAGGTAACATTGCTTTGATTCTTAGTAGGTATAATAAATTATCCAATGCATGATTCAAAAGTAAATTACACAAATGTATATTTAAATGGATTTTAATTATGTAAATTATGAATATGAATGGAACCTACGTATGTAATGAAAGTGAATGGTGTATAGGTACGTAAAAATAGTTTTTTATACTTATAAAAACTGCCAAAACAAACACTTTAATCGGTTTTTCAAAAAAAAAAAAAAAACAAGAGCATTAGATGCAGGGGATCAATGAAAATTTTATAAAAAAATATCTTGAAAATTGTGGGAAAGATTTTGGCGAAATCCTGTTTTTTATTTTTAGTTCCTTGAACCAAAATCTTTGTGAAATTTTGGTATGGGTATCTCGAATACCTATAATTATTTTTTTTTATTAATTTTAAAAATAATAATTTAAAAAAAAAAATCAAAAATTAATTTTAAATAGAAGAATAAATTTATTCAAAATTTTGATAAGTAGAATTAGTTTTTCTACTTAGTACCGTTACTGAGAAAGTCAAAAAATGAAAATACCCTTATAAGAAAGATACCGTTAATAGACTTTCCGCATAAATTTGGTTCTGATTAAATGATAGCTAGTACCTACCAACAAAAAAAATCTCAGAAATTTTCATTATTATCGTTGTAGCCGTTTTTGAAAAAATAAGATTTTCCTTAACGGTTATATTGCAGGTACCGTTTTTGTAGGCCTAAAAATAAAATTTCAATTTCTCCTCTGAGGAATGCTGCAGCTCGTTATACATACAGACGGACAGACTGGCAGACTGACAGACTGAGAGACTGACAGACTGACAGACTGACAGACTGACAGACTGACAGACTGACAGACTGACAGACTGACAGACTGACAGACTGACAGACTGACAGACTGACAGACTGACAGACTGACAGACTGACAGACTGACAGACTGACAGACTGACAGACTGACAGACTGACAGACTGACAGACTGACAGACTGACAGACTGACAGACTGACAGACTGACAGACTGACAGACTGACAGACTGACAGACTGACAGACTGACAGACTGACAGACTGACAGACTGACAGACTGACAGACTGACAGACTGACAGACTGACAGACTGACAGACTGACAGACTGACAGACTGACAGACTGACAGACTGACAGACTGACAGACTGACAGACAGACAGACTGACAGACTGACAGACTGACAGACTGACAGACTGACAGACTGACAGACTGACAGACTGACAGACTGACAGACAGACAGACTGACAGACTGACAGACTGACAGACTGACAGACTGACAGACTGACAGACTGACAGACTGACAGACTGACAGACTGACAGACTGACAGACTGACAGACTGACAGACTGACAGACTGACAGACTGACAGACTGACAGACTGACAGACTGACAGACTGACAGACTGACAGACTGACAGACTGACAGACTGACAGACTGACAGACTGACAGACTGACAGACTGACAGACTGACAGACTGACAGACTGACAGACTGACAGACTGACAGACTGACAGACTGACAGACTGACAGACTGACAGACTGACAGACTGACAGACTGACAGACTGACAGACTGACAGACTGACAGACTGACAGACTGACAGACTGACAGACTGACAGACTGACAGACTGACAGACTGACAGACTGACAGACTGACAGACTGACAGACTGACAGACTGACAGACTGACAGACTGACAGACTGACAGACTGACAGACTGACAGACTGACAGACTGACAGACTGACAGACTGACAGACTGACAGACTGACAGACTGACAGACTGACAGACTGACAGACTGACAGACTGACAGACTGACAGACTGACAGACTGACAGACTGACAGACTGACAGACTGACAGACTGACAGACTGACAGACTGACAGACTGACAGACTGACAGACTGACAGACTGACAGACTGACAGACTGACAGACTGACAGACTGACAGACTGACAGACTGACAGACTGACAGACTGACAGACTGACAGACTGACAGACTGACAGACTGACAGACTGACAGACTGACAGACTGACAGACTGACAGACTGACAGACTGACAGACTGACAGACTGACAGACTGACAGACTGACAGACTGACAGACTGACAGACTGACAGACTGACAGACTGACAGACTGACAGACTGACAGACTGACAGACTGACAGACTGACAGACTGACAGACTGACAGACTGACAGACTGACAGACTGACAGACTGACAGACTGACAGACTGACAGACTGACAGACTGACAGACTGACAGACTGACAGACTGACAGACTGACAGACTGACAGACTGACAGACTGACAGACTGACAGACTGACAGACTGACAGACTGACAGACTGACAGACTGACAGACTGACAGACTGACAGACTGACAGACTGACAGACTGACAGACTGACAGACTGACAGACTGACAGACTGACAGACTGACAGACTGACAGACTGACAGACTGACAGACTGACAGACTGACAGACTGACAGACTGACAGACTGACAGACTGACAGACTGACAGACTGACAGACTGACAGACTGACAGACTGACAGACTGACAGACTGACAGACTGACAGACTGACAGACTGACAGACTGACAGACTGACAGACTGACAGACTGACAGACTGACAGACTGACAGACTGACAGACTGACAGACTGACAGACTGACAGACTGACAGACTGACAGACTGACAGACTGACAGACTGACAGACTGACAGACTGACAGACTGACAGACTGACAGACTGACAGACTGACAGACTGACAGACTGACAGACTGACAGACTGACAGACTGACAGACTGACAGACTGACAGACTGACAGACTGACAGACTGACAGACTGACAGACTGACAGACTGACAGACTGACAGACTGACAGACTGACAGACTGACAGACTGACAGACTGACAGACTGACAGACTGACAGACTGACAGACTGACAGACTGACAGACTGACAGACTGACAGACTGACAGACTGACAGACTGACAGACTGACAGACTGACAGACTGACAGACTGACAGACTGACAGACTGACAGACTGACAGACTGACAGACTGACAGACTGACAGACTGACAGACTGACAGACTGACAGACTGACAGACTGACAGACTGACAGACTGACAGACTGACAGACTGACAGACTGACAGACTGACAGACTGACAGACTGACAGACTGACAGACTGACAGACTGACAGACTGACAGACTGACAGACTGACAGACTGACAGACTGACAGACTGACAGACTGACAGACTGACAGACTGACAGACTGACAGACTGACAGACTGACAGACTGACAGACTGACAGACTGACAGACTGACAGACTGACAGACTGACAGACTGACAGACTGACAGACTGACAGACTGACAGACTGACAGACTGACAGACTGACAGACTGACAGACTGACAGACTGACAGACTGACAGACTGACAGACTGACAGACTGACAGACTGACAGACTGACAGACTGACAGACTGACAGACTGACAGACTGACAGACTGACAGACTGACAGACTGACAGACTGACAGACTGACAGACTGACAGACTGACAGACTGACAGACTGACAGACTGACAGACTGACAGACTGACAGACTGACAGACTGACAGACTGACAGACTGACAGACTGACAGACTGACAGACTGACAGACTGACAGACTGACAGACTGACAGACTGACAGACTGACAGACTGACAGACTGACAGACTGACAGACTGACAGACTGACAGACTGACAGACTGACAGACTGACAGACTGACAGACTGACAGACTGACAGACTGACAGACTGACAGACTGACAGACTGACAGACTGACAGACTGACAGACTGACAGACTGACAGACTGACAGACTGACAGACTGACAGACTGACAGACTGACAGACTGACAGACTGACAGACTGACAGACTGACAGACTGACAGACTGACAGACTGACAGACTGACAGACTGACAGACTGACAGACTGACAGACTGACAGACTGACAGACTGACAGACTGACAGACTGACAGACTGACAGACTGACAGACTGACAGACTGACAGACTGACAGACTGACAGACTGACAGACTGACAGACTGACAGACTGACAGACTGACAGACTGACAGACTGACAGACTGACAGACTGACAGACTGACAGACTGACAGACTGACAGACTGACAGACTGACAGACTGACAGACTGACAGACTGACAGACTGACAGACTGACAGACTGACAGACTGACAGACTGACAGACTGACAGACTGACAGACTGACAGACTGACAGACTGACAGACTGACAGACTGACAGACTGACAGACTGACAGACTGACAGACTGACAGACTGACAGACTGACAGACTGACAGACTGACAGACTGACAGACTGACAGACTGACAGACTGACAGACTGACAGACTGACAGACTGACAGACTGACAGACTGACAGACTGACAGACTGACAGACTGACAGACTGACAGACTGACAGACTGACAGACTGACAGACTGACAGACTGACAGACTGACAGACTGACAGACTGACAGACTGACAGACTGACAGACTGACAGACTGACAGACTGACAGACTGACAGACTGACAGACTGACAGACTGACAGACTGACAGACTGACAGACTGACAGACTGACAGACTGACAGACTGACAGACTGACAGACTGACAGACTGACAGACTGACAGACTGACAGACTGACAGACTGACAGACTGACAGACTGACAGACTGACAGACTGACAGACTGACAGACTGACAGACTGACAGACTGACAGACTGACAGACTGACAGACTGACAGACTGACAGACTGACAGACTGACAGACTGACAGACTGACAGACTGACAGACTGACAGACTGACAGACTGACAGACTGACAGACTGACAGACTGACAGACTGACAGACTGACAGACTGACAGACTGACAGACTGACAGACTGACAGACTGACAGACTGACAGACTGACAGACTGACAGACTGACAGACTGACAGACTGACAGACTGACAGACTGACAGACTGACAGACTGACAGACTGACAGACTGACAGACTGACAGACTGACAGACTGACAGACTGACAGACTGACAGACTGACAGACTGACAGACTGACAGACTGACAGACTGACAGACTGACAGACTGACAGACTGACAGACTGACAGACTGACAGACTGACAGACTGACAGACTGACAGACTGACAGACTGACAGACTGACAGACTGACAGACTGACAGACTGACAGACTGACAGACTGACAGACTGACAGACTGACAGACTGACAGACTGACAGACTGACAGACTGACAGACTGACAGACTGACAGACTGACAGACTGACAGACTGACAGACTGACAGACTGACAGACTGACAGACTGACAGACTGACAGACTGACAGACTGACAGACTGACAGACTGACAGACTGACAGACTGACAGACTGACAGACTGACAGACTGACAGACTGACAGACTGACAGACTGACAGACTGACAGACTGACAGACTGACAGACTGACAGACTGACAGACTGACAGACTGACAGACTGACAGACTGACAGACTGACAGACTGACAGACTGACAGACTGACAGACTGACAGACTGACAGACTGACAGACTGACAGACTGACAGACTGACAGACTGACAGACTGACAGACTGACAGACTGACAGACTGACAGACTGACAGACTGACAGACTGACAGACTGACAGACTGACAGACTGACAGACTGACAGACTGACAGACTGACAGACTGACAGACTGACAGACTGACAGACTGACAGACTGACAGACTGACAGACTGACAGACTGACAGACTGACAGACTGACAGACTGACAGACTGACAGACTGACAGACTGACAGACTGACAGACTGACAGACTGACAGACTGACAGACTGACAGACTGACAGACTGACAGACTGACAGACTGACAGACTGACAGACTGACAGACTGACAGACTGACAGACTGACAGACTGACAGACTGACAGACTGACAGACTGACAGACTGACAGACTGACAGACTGACAGACTGACAGACTGACAGACTGACAGACTGACAGACTGACAGACTGACAGACTGACAGACTGACAGACTGACAGACTGACAGACTGACAGACTGACAGACTGACAGACTGACAGACTGACAGACTGACAGACTGACAGACTGACAGACTGACAGACTGACAGACTGACAGACTGACAGACTGACAGACTGACAGACTGACAGACTGACAGACTGACAGACTGACAGACTGACAGACTGACAGACTGACAGACTGACAGACTGACAGACTGACAGACTGACAGACTGACAGACTGACAGACTGACAGACTGACAGACTGACAGACTGACAGACTGACAGACTGACAGACTGACAGACTGACAGACTGACAGACTGACAGACTGACAGACTGAGAGACTGACAGACTGATAGACAGACAGACTGACAGACAACCTGACAGACAAACTGACTGAAAGACATTATTTGTCGATCATTAAATTCTCTATGATCGTAATATCATGTTTGATTGTTAGAATTTTTATTTATACGAATGCATAACTTGCCTTATAATAATCGCAAGTAAAAATGCTTTTAAAATTACTTAAAGAACGTAAGTCCAATAATCGAAAATTTGCCCGTCCCGGTTTCTTCGCTAGCTTGTGAGTAAAAAAGACGGTTTAGAAAGTTTTGCTAGAACTTCATCACGTTTCGTGAATTTTATTCAATTTTTTTCACTGTTGTTTCGTTTGTTAATGTTTACTTGTGAGACGGGTTGTAGGTACTGTGCAATTTTTTTATACCATTCAGATACGTCGCGGGCAAAGAAAATACTGGAATTAGCTGGTGCAAATCTTGCATCAGCGGGTTCACTTAATAATCCTATTCTACAAAACGATTTCGATAACAGAAATTTTGCAAGTCAAAATTGTGGTCACATAAAACAAGAAAATGACTTTAATTAATTGTCGATTGGCAACATAATGAACTTAAATGTTCACAACTGTGGATGATGTGATTATATTCGAGTTGACTGATATTCCAAATCTGTCAAACAAGGCTTCAAAAAATTTTCGAAATAATATTGCATCTACAAGTTACAAGAGACTCTTTAAATTGACCCAGATAGTGACGAAAATGATGAGCTTATATCATTAATAATGATTTAGAATGATATAACTGACCTTAGATAAATGATTAGATAAATGATATAATCAGTGCTAACAATGGTAATGTAATGCGGCTTGTTCCATATTCACAACATTCTGATTCGATCTCGACAACGTCCACAACAAAAGATCCCTTTTATAGCAAAGAAAATTGGTTTTCACAGAAAAGCTTAAAGCTTGGAGAATAAGGCCTAAAGTATTAAGGAAGACGTAGAAAAGACAATATTTAAAAACAACCTCCTTTGATGAAACAATAATGTTCATGTAAAAATACAAGCAAATGTAATTTGAAATGTAATGTTATTTCTGAAGCAGAGCAAATATCTATATTTGACCATTTTTGGAATTTAACGTGGGGAGAGAAAAAAGACACTTATTGACACTATCCACTAACATCTACAAAAAGACCAAGAAATCAAATGTACAACCCTCTAAAATTATACCTGGACTTCTTGTATAAACCTTCATCGAAGTAAGTTGAATTTATTGAGCAATAACAAATTATATACAAAAGAAAAAACCTAAGTTTTTTCATATCGACTACGTCGGAAAATCAGAGCACATAAGTGTACACTTATTCTGTAGCTGAACAATTGGTCCAGTCGAACCAATCGATATAGCAATTCTCGCTAAAATCGATTATAACTCAACGAATCAACAATAAGACTACGATTCGTACCAGAAATTCATCTTTAATTTATTTGTAAATAAAACCAGTTTTGGATGAGAGTGAAAACCTCCAGCGCAATTTTAATGTTTTTAATAGACCAGCTTCATAATTCAGTACATAAGAGAGTACGTGGTCGAAAAAATGAAAAAAAAAATTTCGAAAACCAAAAAAATGGTTCTACTAAAGGCGGGTGCCAATGGCGCAATGGATATATTGCTTTACTACTAACTTAGACGTGTAAGTTCGATCCCCAGGCTAGCCAGCGTTCTTTTCTATACCTCCAATCTTAATTGGATGCCATCCGTGGATTAAAATGAGGTAAATTATACCTAATTCTCAAATCCACTGTATTCATTCTAACTATTGCCGTGCAATTCGGGTTGCATTTACAAGACCTTAGGTCGAATATAGTTGAATTATTATTATTTGGTATCAAAAATACACATTTTTTCTAAAAAGTTCCTTTTTCGTTCATTAATGAGCTGATTTTTTTTTTATAAAAACCGTTGGAGCCGCTTTTGAGAAAATAAAATTTTTCTATCGAGAACTATCGATTAAAATCGATAGTTTCCACTATCGAAAGCAATGGATAGTTTCCACTATCGAAAGCAATGGATAGTTTTTACCCATTGTTTTTCGATAGTCCTATAAACCTAAATTCAGGGAAAAATTCGTTTTTCAAAACTTAACAGTTTTATCTATAGGTAGAATTGAATTCTTATAACAATATTGTGTTGAGTTAAGACTATAGTTTAGTTCCAGTCGACCATACTTGCTGTGGTGAATTCTTTTTCTAACCAAAGATTTCGACCATAACAATATACGAGTAGTTATCTTTTATCTTCATCATTCGTATATCTGTTAAATTCAGCACTTCAGCAGGTGATATTACGATGTATGCATGTTGTCGTGTTTAAATTTCTATGTTAGTATCAATTTTATTACTTGCAATTGTTTTCAGCTTAATTCAAAGTTTTTGAAATCTTATTATTTCGTTTTAGTTAAATTTGTAATACCTAAGATGGGCGTTTGATAAGGAATTTTATAGCCAGCTAATTGCACATTTCAAAAGAATTATCGGACCGAATTTGTTTTAATTCAGTTTGTTTTAGTGTTCTATGAAGCACCGTTTCTTCCTTGTGAAAAATGGTCGTATTGTTCAGGACTACTCTCTGTTTTATCACAATAATCCATTACGTACAAAATTTGTTCAAACCATTCAAACTTAAAGTTTGCATCTAACGTAAATTTCATTTCATTCAAAACATACATATATCATTTTATAATTTTATAATGCCAAACATTTAAATTATACACTATGTTTTGTTCTTAATCTTTAAATTCATGATCATGCAGTTAGTTTCTTTTTTTGCTTACTTAACTCTAATGTTAACTTTATTAAATATTCAAGTTGTTATCAGCACAGTTAGAATTTGGTTCTCTCAATTTTTCTTGTATTTCTTTGCCTCAACTTTCTTTTGACTTCGCAAGAAGGAAAATTGTGAGCATCGATCTTTTTCCATTTCGATCGTCAAACAGAGCAGACCTTTGGTAACGTAAAACTTGTAAAATAAAACTTATAACATAAAACATATATTTATAGACAAATACATTCCAAATAATAGAATAGAGGTTTTTTTACTTATTTTCTATCAAACTTATAGACATTTTCGGAAACAAATATAACTAAACATTTAGAATAAAAAACCAAATCCTACAATACAGTCCATACATTCGGAATCATACGACAGCACCATATGCGAGAGTAGATGCATCGCAGAACCCATGAAGCTCCACGTCGTCCAACGAAGATGGAATCAAGTTTCTGGGTATTCGAATCTGCTCAAAAAATGAAATTTCCTTTCTGTAAATTTTCCATCGTTCGGCTAACTCTGAAGGCAGTGGGTCGTCCCATTCTAAGTTAAGATTCGATGACCAGAGTTCCTGAAAAAGCATTTTAAAAAGTATAACCGATGGTGCTAACAATCCTAACGGATCGAAGATACGCGCTACTTCTGACAACAACGAGCGCCTAGTTAACGAAATGGTTGGAAGAGAGTTTGACATGCGAAACGAATATTCGTCATTTGAAGGATTCCAATGCATTCCAAGTACCTTCACAAATGACTTTGAAGGCTCTGTGTCAAAAACCGAATACTCACAGTCTTCCTTGGGGAGAGAAGCAAGCAGGGGCCAACAGTTCGAGCTCCATTTTCGCAGCTGAAGTTTGGCCATGGACAAAAGAATTTTTAACTCGGACTTTAATTCGATGAGTTCATTGGTTGTTTGTGCTCCTGTCATCACATCATCTACGTAGACGTCCTCAGATAGAACACGAGCTGCACTTGGGTAGTCCATTTTGCAGTCTTCGGCAAGTTGTTTTAAAACGCGAACTGACAGGAAAGGAGCGGAAGCTGTACCGTACGTCACAGTACGTAAACCGTAATGTTCGATTTTCTTCGAAGGAGAGTCGCGCCAAACAATACGTTGGTAGTCAGTGTCAGAATCCTCTACCCAAATCTGTCGAAACATCTTTACAACGTCCGCAGTGAAAACGAAGGGATGTTGTCGAAAGCGTAAACAAACACCTACCAGATCGCGTTGAATTGGAGGGCCTATTAATAACCCATTGTTCAAAGACCTTCCAGTGGAGTCCCTGGCTGATCCATCAAAAACTACACGTAATTTTGTAGACGAACTGTCCGGTTTTAGCACTGCGTGGTGGGGAAGATAAAAGCACCTGACATTAGGACTGACTTCTTCACTAGGAATGCGCGTCATGTGGCCTAAGTCAATATATTCTCTCATGAAATCAGAATACAACTCTCGCAATTTCGAATTTTGGGAAAACCGACGTTCCATTGCGAATAGACGAGAAATAGCAAGAGAAAGAGTATTTCCGAATAATGGATTTTGAGTTTTGAATGGGAGTTGAACAACATATTTAGTATCTGGAGAACGAGAGAAAGTCTGGAGAAAATGTTTTTCGGCTTGGTCGACAACAACTGAATTGTTTGCTGGAATAGCCTCTTCGAGTTCCCAGAACCGTTGTAATAACGCATCTATGTCGACTAACGAGTGAAATGAAGTAAAATGGTTTGATTCTTCAGTTTCAAAAAACTGTCCGGTTATGACCCACCCAAACGAAGTGCATTGAGCGATTGGGCATCCATTAGGGCCTCGAATTTGTCCGTTTCTCAGGATACTCCAAAGCTTGTCACCGCCGAGAAGAACATCGATTGTACCAGCGACGTTGAAATTTGGATCAGCGAGTTCAAGGTTACGAATATGAGACCACGAAGAAATATCAATAGATTTTGTTGGTAAATTCGAAGTTAATTTATCCAGTATAAAGGCCTCAACGAACAACTGAGAAGAGTTGACACATGACCGAAGATTCAAAGAAATACGTCCCTTTGTATATCCCACTTCAGTAGACGATAAACCAAGAATAGGAATTCTTGAGTGTTTCCGATGATACCCGAGTCTTTGCGCGAAAGATTCAACAACGAATGTAGATTGTGACCCGGAATCTAGAAGCACCCGACAATCGATAAGATTTCCTTGAATGTCTTGAATTTTAGCCAATAGGGTTGGTAACAGAGTTTTCTTACGACAACTTAAATCAAGCGAATGGTTACTCACGAGTGGAATGGTGGAAGCGGATGGAGCGAGGTTTGACGACGAAGGTTGAAATTGATTCGAAGAAATCGACGAAGAAGATTGAGTTTTCTTGACTGCATCATCAGAATGCACGAGCGAATGATGGCGTGATTTACACACCCGACAACGGAACGACGAATGACATTTTTGTGACGAATGTCCAACCCGAAGACAGTTAAAACATAAAGAATTTGTCTTAGTAAAGCTCCGACGGGATTCAGTGTCTAATGCGACGAATTTGGCACACTGGGCGAGAATGTGGTTATCTTGACACATAGGGCATTTAGAAGTCGAATTAGGATCTGATAATCCAGATAAATGAGCTCGAATGTTACTTGAGTGCCTTGTACGCGATGCCACTGAACGACTGCTTAAAGATTGACATGCCTCAAGAGCATCGCACCGCTCTTCTAAGAATCCTAAGAACTCGACTATGGTAGCATCTTCCCGAGAACCGTTACGTTCCGCCCAAGATTGTCTTGTGTCCGAATCAAGTTTATTCAATAATAAAAAAATGAGCCAAGGGTCGCGACCCGATTTGCCCAAAGCACTAAGACCACGCACAACTTCATCGGCACCGTCAGTAATTTTTCTTAAAATTTGCACATTGCAGCTATTTGCAGTTGGAAGTGACAAAAAAGTTTCAATAAATGATTGAACGATTAATTGATTACGATCGTATCGCTTTTCCAATCGATCCCAAGCTTCAGGATAGTTTGCATCATTTATTTGAATATGTTTTATAAGGTTAGCTGCGTCACCGTGTAAATATGATTTTAAATAATGGAATTTATGAGTTGGACTAAGATTTACCTTAGTGTCAACTGAGCCCAGAAAAATGTCCCGAAAAGATGGCCAATCTTTGTAACTTCCACTGAATGGTGGTACGACGATGGACGGAAGTTTAGTAGTATTCGAATTATTAAATGACGGTGTGGAAGAATTAAGTTTTTCTAGAAAAATTGATTGCTGCTCAGCTAAGCGATCTATAGCCAAAGATTTATCAATAGATTCCACCGGTTTGGACGAAGATTTTTCTCTATCGCGAATGGCCTTAACTAGCTTGGCATTGGTAACAAAATATTTTAATTCGTATTCTGAAAATTCAGTTTCGATTTCGTCTATTTCTTCTTCCTCTGAATTTTCGAGAATCTCATTATGAAGCGATGAAAATTCTGCCCATGAGATCTCAAGTTTATTTAAACGAATTTGCAACATTTCAACAGATGTAGATTCGTCAATTGTCTCTACAAATGCTGCTGCCCGCGTTAAACGCCCTTTTGCGTTACCGCACTTAATTTTTAATACACCTGACATCTTAGTTAATTAAGCTTTCGATTAAAATATAAAAAGTACGTATGCCAAACGCGAGATCAAATCAGCTTTTATTAACTGTACCGATAAACAATTAAATCAATAAATGATTAATTCCATAAAACGCACTTATTGAAAATTCATAAAAAAAGTTCACTATAGACTATGTCACGTGAGGAGCTGCGAAGTACCTATATCTTCTTAAGTTTAATACAAATAAGTATATATATATGTACATACATATAGTTCCACACTCGACACCTTTTTATATATATTTTTTTGTCTTAAAAAATTCGGCTTTGAAGGACCACGAATGATTCCGAATGTATGGACTGTATTGTAGGATTTGGTTTTTTATTCTAAATGTTTAGTTATATTTGTTTCCGAAAATGTCTATAAGTTTGATAGAAAATAAGTAAAAAAACCTCTATTCTATTATTTGGAATGTATTTGTCTATAAATATATGTTTTATGTTATAAGTTTTATTTTACAAGTTTTACGTTACCAAAGGTCTGCTCTGTTTGACGATCGAAATGGAAAAGATCGATGCTCACAATTTTCCTTCTTGCGAAGTCAAAAGAAAGTTGAGGCAAAGAAATACAAGAAAAATTGAGAGAACCAAATTCTAACTGTGCTGATAACAACTTGAATATTTAATAAAGTTAACATTAGAGTTAAGTAAGCAAAAAAAGAAACTAACTGCATGATCATGAATTTAAAGATTAAGAACAAAACATAGTGTATAATTTAAATGTTTGGCATTATATAATTATAAAATGATATATGTATGTTTTGAATGAAATGAAATTTACGTTAGATGCAAACTTTAAGTTTGAATGGTTTGAACAAATTTTGTACGTAATGGATTATTGTGATTAAACAGAGAGTAGTCCTGAACATCCCGCCCCCCCTGGAACGAGTTTCAGGAAATGGGTAGAAGTGCCAATTTTGTGATTGGACGAACAAAGGTTCCACCGTTCGTCTTTACAGTCGCAACTCGTACTCGACCATCAGTTCCTTGGGTTGTTGCTTCGATCTTCCCAAGAAGCCACTTTGTTGGCGGAAGGTTTGGCTCCTTTATGATCACAATGTCCCCTGTGTTTAGGTTTGGAGTTGCCCTTTTCCATTTTGGTCGCTCTTGAAGTGTGGTAATATACTCCACATGCCACCGCTTCCAGAATCCTTGTACCATATTTTGTAGATGGTTCCAGTGCGTCAAGCGATTCAAAGGTATGGACAACGTAGTTGGTTCTGGCACAGCAGTAAGTGGTTCACCTATAAGGAAATGAGCGGGTGTTAATGGATTCAAATCATGATCTGATATCACACAAAGAGGACGAGAATTCAGAACAGCTTCAATCTGGGTTAAGACAGTGTACATGTCTTCGAACGTAAGAATTGATGCTCCAATTACTCGTCGCAGGTGAAACTTGACGGACTTGACACCAGCCTCCCACAGACCACCAAAGTGTGGGGATGATGGGGGGATAAAGTGCCAAGTGACGTTGTTTTTTGCAAGTGATGTAGCCACGGCTTCATTGTACGCT
Organism: Philhelius pedissequus; assembly: GCA_910595825.1. Taxonomy (NCBI): domain Eukaryota; kingdom Metazoa; phylum Arthropoda; class Insecta; order Diptera; family Syrphidae; genus Philhelius; species Philhelius pedissequus. Next base: position 255,642,397 of record OU343160.1, read on the forward strand.
TCTGAGATGACCAACTTATGCATCTCGTTCAGGCATCGACGAGCACCTTGGAAGTTTGTTCCATTGTCCGAATAAACATTCGAACAAAATCCACGCCGGGAAACAAATCGACGAAAGGCGGCTAAAAATGCGTCTGAGGTAAGATCACTCACTAGCTCGAGATGTATAGCCTTTGTAGCCATACATACAAACAAGCATATGTATGCTTTTGACGTTTTTGGATTGCGTCCCCTGGAGAGCTTAACGCAGAATGGACCAGCATAGTCACAACCAGTATGCGAAAATGGACGGCTCTGTGATATTCGTTGTGATGGTAGGTCACCCATTAGCTGCGAAGTATTGTTTCTTCGTAGTTTAAAGCATGTTGTACACTTAAAAACAATCCTTCGGATGAGATTACGAGACCCTAGTATCCAGTACTGCTGTCTTACGATGGCGAACGTTGCGGAAACTCCAGGATGTAGATTAGCCTTATGGATATCTTCTACAATAAGATAAGAAAAATGGTTATTTGGGAGAATATATGGATGTTTTATATTAAAAGAAATGTTAGCATTTTTTATTCTTCCTCCTACTCTGAGGAGACCGTTCTTGTCGAGAAATGGAGCATATTTTAGGAGGTTTGATTTCATGGGCAATAGATTTTTGGTTTTTAGGGCGCGAATATCTTCACTGAATGAATTTAGTTGGACGGATTTTATTAGGGTTGTTTTGGCGATAAGGATTTCTTTCGTTGTTAGGTATGAGGTACGACGATTAGGTTTATCACTTAGATAATTGAGATAGTTGAAGATGAACCGAATCACGTACGCGAGTATTCCTTGCATACGAAGCCACGACGAAGTTTTACCAATTATGTGATCGATAACATCAAAATTGTCCGGTGCGGTTAGAAGTACTCGATGAGCACATTGCTTCGTTTCGAGTAGAAGTTCGTTGTCGTCTGATTTAAGAGTTTCGGATTTAGATTTTGGCCATTTATTTTCCTCCAGCGATAACCATGATGGACCAGTCCACCAGAGAGGATGGTTTGGGAGATTGGATGGAAGTATGCCACGCGAAGAACAATCAGCTGGATTCGACTCTGAAGAGATATGATGCCACCAACTTCTTGGGGTGTTTTCGAGTATAGTTGCAGTTCTGTTGGCGACGAAAGTAGTCCAGCGACGTGGAGGTGATGAGAGCCAGTGCAGAACAATTTCTGAATCGCACCAAGCTACCGTTTTTGTGAATTGACGCGAAAACGAAGATTTTATAAGACTGAACAACCGAGTCAACAGCAAAGCTCCGCACAGCTCTAATCGAGGAATAGAAACAGGTTTCAACGGAGCTACTTTGGTCTTAGCTGCGACAATTGTTATGTTGTATTTTCCTTCAGCGATTTTATAGCGAGTATATACGACAGCACCATATGCGAGAGTAGATGCATCGCAGAACCCATGAAGCTCCACGTCGTCCAACGAAGATGGAAACAAGTTTCTGGGTATTCGAATCTGCTCAAAAAATGAAATCTCCTTTCTGTAAATTTTCCATCGTTCGGCTAACTCTGAAGGCAGTGGGTCGTCCCATCCTAAGTTAAGATTCGATGACCAGAGTTCCTGAAAAAGCATTTTAAAAAGTATAACCGATGGTGCTAACAATCCTAACGGATCGAAGATACGCGCTACTTCTGACAACAACGAGCGCCTAGTTAACGAAATGGTTGGAAGAGAGTTTGACATGCGAAACGAATATTCGTCATTTGAAGGATTCCAATGCATTCCAAGTACCTTCACAAATGACTTTGAAGGCTCTGTGTCAAAAACCGAATACTCACAGTTTTCCTTGGGGAGAGAAGCAAGCAGGGGCCAACAGTTCGAGCTCCATTTTCGCAGCTGAAGTTTGGCCATGGACAAAAGAATTTTTAACTCGGACTTTAATTCGATGAGTTCATTGGTTGTTTGTGCTCCTGTCATCACATCATCTACGTAGACGTCCTCAGATAGAATACGAGCTGCACTTGGGTAGTCCATTTTGTAGTCTTCGGCAAGTTGTTTTAAAACGCGAACTGACAGGAAAGGAGCGGAAGCTGTACCGTACGTCACAGTACGTAAACGGTAATGTTCGATTTTCTTCGAAGGAGAGTCGCGCCGAACAATACGTTGGTAGTCAGTGTCAGAATCCTCTACCCAAATCTGTCGAAACATCTTTACAACGTCCGCAGTGAAAACGAACGGATGTTGTCGAAAGCGTAAACAAACACCTACCAGATCGCGTTGAATTGGAGGGCCTATTAATAACGCATTGTTCAAAGACCTTCCAGTGGAGTCCCTGGCTGATCCATCAAAAACTACACGTAATTTTGTAGACGAACTGTCCGGTTTTAGCACTGCGTGGTGGGGAAGATAAAAGCACCTGACATTAGGACTGACTTCTTCACTAGGAATGCGCGTCATGTGGCCTTAGTCAATATATTCTCTCATGAAATCAGAATACAACTCTCGCAATTTCGAATTTTGGGAAAACCGACGTTCCATTGCGAATAGACGAGAAATAGCAAGAGAAAGAGTATTTCCGAATAATGGATTTTGAGTTTTGAATGGGAGTTGAACAACATATTTAGTATCTGGAGAACGAGAGAAAGTCTGGAGAAAATGTTTTTCGGCTTGGTCGACAACAACTGAATTGTTTGCTGGAATAGCCTCTTCGAGTTCCCAGAACCGTTGTAATAACGCATCTATGTCGACTAACGAGTGAAATGAAGTAAAATGGTTTGATTCTTCAGGTTCAAAAAACTGTCCGGTTATGACCCACCCAAACGAAGTGCATTGAGCGATTGGGCATCCATTAGGGCCTCGAATTTGTCCGTTTCTCAGGATACTCCAAAGCTTGTCACCGCCGAGAAGAACATCGATTGTACCAGCGACGTTGAAATTTGGATCAGCGAGTTCAAGGTTACGAATATGAGACCACGAAGAAATATCAATAGATTTTGTTGGTAAATTCGAAGTTAATTTATCCAGTATAAAGGCCTCAACGAACAACTGAGAAGAGTTGACACATGACCGAAGATTCAAAGAAATACGTCCCTTTGTATATCCCACTTCAGTAGACGATAAACCAAGAATAGGAATTCTTGAGTGTTTCCGATGATACCCGAGTCTTTGCGCGAAAGATTCAACAACGAATGTAGATTGTGACCCGGAATCTAGAAGCACCCGACAATCGATAAGATTTCCTTGAATGTCTTGAATTTTAGCCAATAGGGTTGGTAACAGAGTTTTCTTACGACAACTAAAATCAAGCGAATGGTTACTCACGAGTGGAATGGTGGAAGCGGATGGAGCGAGGTTTGACGACGAAGGTTGAAATTGATTCGAAGAAATCGACGAAGAAGATTGAGTTTTCTTGACTGATTTACACACCCGACAACGGAACGACGAATGACATTTTTGTGACGAATGTCCAACCCGAAGACAGTTAAAACATAAAGAATTTGTCTTAGTAAAGCTCCGACGGGATTCAGTGTCTAATGCGACGAATTTGGCACACTGGGCGAGAATGTGGTTATCTTGACACATAGGGCATTTAGAAGTCGAATTAGGATCTGATAATCCAGATAAATGAGCTCGAATGTTACTTGAGTGCCTTGTACGCGATGCCACTGAACGACTGCTTAAAGATTGACATGCCTCAAGAGCATCGCACCGCTCTTCTAAGAATCCTAAGAACTCGACTATGGTAGCATCTTCCCGAGAACCGTTACGTTCCGCCCAAGATTGTCTTGTGTCCGAATCAAGTTTATTCAATAATAAAAAAATGAGCCAAGGGTCGCGACCCGATTTGCCCAAAGCACTAAGACCACGCACAACTTCATCGGCACCGTCAGTAATTTTTCTTAAAATTTGCACATTGCAGCTATTTGCAGTTGGAAGTGACAAAAAAGTTTCAATAAATGATTGAACGATTAATTGATTACGATCGTATCGCTTTTCCAATCGATCCCAAGCTTCAGGATAGCTTGCATCATTTATTTGAATATGTTTTATAAGGTTAGCTGCGTCACCGTGTAAATATGATTTTAAATAATGGAATTTATGAGTTGGACTAAGATTTACCTTAGTGTCAACTGAGCCCAGAAAAATGTCCCGAAAAGATGGCCAATCTTTGTAACTTCCACTGAATGGTGGCACGACGATGGACGGAAGTTTAGTAGTATTCGAATTATTAAATGACGGTGTGGAAGAATTAAGTTTTTCTAGAAAAATTGATTGCTGCTCAGCTAAGCGATCTATAGCCAAAGATTTATCAATAGATTCCACCGGTTTGGACGAAGATTTTTCTCTATCGCGAATGGCCTTAACTAGCTTGGCATTGGTAACAAAATATTTTAATTCGTATTCTGAAAATTCAGTTTCGATTTCGTCTATTTCTTCTTCCTCTGAATTTTCGAGAATCTCATTATGAAGCGATGAAAATTCTGCCCATGAGATCTCAAGTTTATTTAAACGAATTTGCAACATTTCAACAGATGTAGATTCGTCAATTGTCTCTACAAATGCTGCTGCCCGCGTTAAACGCCCTTTTGCGTTACCGCACTTAATTTTTAATACACCTGACATCTTAGTTAATTAAGCTTTCGATTAAAATATAAAAAGTACGTATGCCAAACGCGAGATCAAATCAGCTTTTATTAACTGTACCGATAAACAATTAAATCAATAAATGATTAATTCCATAAAACGCACTTATTGAAAATTCATAAAAAAAGTTCACTATAGACTATGTCACGTGAGGAGCTGCGAAGTACCTATATCTTCTTAAGTTTAATACAAATAAGTATATATATATGTACATACATATAGTTCCACACTCGACACCTTTTTATATATATTTTTTTGTCTTAAAAAATTCGGCTTTGAAGGACCACGAATGATTCCGAATGTATGGACTGTATTGTAGGATTTGGTTTTTTATTCTAAATGTTTAGTTATATTTGTTTCCGAAAATGTCTATAAGTTTGATAGAAAATAAGTAAAAAAACCTCTATTCTATTATTTGGAATGTATTTGTCTATAAATATATGTTTTATGTTATAAGTTTTATTTTACAAGTTTTACGTTACCAAAGGTCTGCTCTGTTTGACGATCGAAATGGAAAAGATCGATGCTCACAATTTTCCTTCTTGCGAAGTCAAAAGAAAGTTGAGGCAAAGAAATACAAGAAAAATTGAGAGAACCAAATTCTAACTGTGCTGATAACAACTTGAATATTTAATAAAGTTAACATTAGAGTTAAGTAAGCAAAAAAAAGAAACTAACTGCATGATCATGAATTTAAAGATTAAGAACAAAACATAGTGTATAATTTAAATGTTTGGCATTATATAATTATAAAATGATATATGTATGTTTTGAATGAAATGAAATTTACGTTAGATGCAAACTTTAAGTTTGAATGGTTTGAACAAATTTTGTACGTAATGGATTATTGTGATAAAACAGAGAGTAGTCCTGATATGAAATATATACTTCTGGTTTGAGTATTTCTCTAATATTTTTTTGTAGATACCTTTATTGTGCAATTATAGGAAATACCAGTATACCAATATTTTTAGGATTTTATTAAGATTATGATTTTACTCTTCTGTTTTATACTATGTCCCCACCGAAGCAAAATCTCGGATTTCGTAAATTTCAGATTCCATTTTCCAAATCATCGCGTTTCACTATATAGTTTTGGGATTTCGAAATCCGAGATTTAGCTGGAATGGAGTGGTGGAGACGAAATCTTGGGTTAGGCGTTGTGACCACCAATTTGAAATCTCAAAGCGCTTTGTTGGGAACATAGTATTAGTTACAAAACGTACGAGCAAACGACTTTTGTACAATTTTTTATTCAAGCCGTTTCTAGATGCATTAATATTTCTGTAAATTATCAAATGCGTTTATTGAACTATTTCCCCACAAGCGAAAAATAATATATTTGAGTAAAAGTTAATAGGTAAAGTATTTTTTATGTGATAATAAAAGAAAAATAACTATCAAAACTTATCGATAAGTATCGATTGTTTTTTGCAAACTATCGATAACTATCGATGGCAGTGACTATCGAAATCGATAATTCTCCACCGCTAAGGAATAAGGTTGTAAATGTCAAATGTAAATAGCAGGCATTCCAATTTATAAGGCGCCAGTTATAGCTTTCATTCAAATTCATCATTGAAAACAAATCAGTGAATTTTTTGGCAAGTCGGTTATAGCCATCATTGAAACTTGATTGTCATTGAAAAACTCTTTCATAGCCAAGGGCCCAGTCATAGCGAACAGTAAAACGAATCAGGAAGATAGTTCTAATTTATGATAATTTCACGCGTTTTAAAATACAAATGCTACACTAATCGATGACAAATAACTCGGAGAATTTTTTTTTCAAAAACTATTTGCAATAGACCAATTATTTTTTGTTAAAAATGTATTTAATTATTTTCCCGATGAAAATACATTTTCCGTGCCAGCTGATTCCATTTGACACAAAATGGAACAAATCATTCCAATGATCTGTGTCCCAATTTCTCTCGTTCCACTGACAGAATTGTGGACGAAAAACTTTTCCGTGTATGTTTCAATCAGGAAAACTTAATGGCAGAAGTGAGACTTGCCAACTGACAAAATTTTCCTGTTTGCTATAAACGAATCTCAGGACAAAATATTCACTTTCATACAGTTTCAACTTTTCCTGATGCGTTTTCCTAATCGCTATAACCGGCCCCAAATGTAATTTCGAGGTTAGATTTGATCATTAAAACAAAAACTGATGTGTGGGAACAGGAAAAAAGGAAACACAAATCATTCGAACGATTGTGTTCCACTTTTGAAAACAAAATGTCACCTATTCATTGAAAACGCTTCCTATCATTGAAAAATCAAAAGTGATTTTACAAGAACACGTTAGAGGAAATAAAATATTTTTTTGACGAAAAAAATTATACATCTTAGTAGCTTTATTTTGGTATTTGTTTAAGTGCCTCAGAATTGATAGACCAAGTTTTCAATGATGAGTTTCAATGAAAGCTATAAATTGCACCTAATAACATTTTGCACTAAGTCCACGTATTAAAGATAAACCGTCACTTAATCGTATTTTATATTCATCTTCTTCTTCTTATGATGGCGCTACTAGAGCGTGGTGCTCCTGGGCCTTGTATTTTTTAGTATGGGTGGTAAAGTATAGGTAAGAACATCTAATTTTCATCTTCTTAATCCGTAGTACCTACTTACAGTTTTTTCAGTTTCGTTATACGATTCAAGTTTGATTGATATGCTATATGTACAGTGAACGTCCAGTATAACGAATTATATAATGCACTGTTATACCGAAAAATTTGTTTTAACGATCGTCTTATTTTCTTTGCTTATTAATGCTATAGAATATGAAAAACAGTGAAATTTATGTATTTATTTATATAAAAATAGAAATTAAATAGTAACCTGTTGTTAAGCGAATCAATTACCTATAACAATTATTTACTTTATTTTTTAATAAACTGCACAATCGATCAATAGAAATACTTCGGGAAATGAAAGGCGTGAAAATAAAACCTAATAAACTAAAAGAGTTAATTTGCCTTTAAAATTACATCAATGCATGTATAACTGATCATAAGAACCAGAAAATAACGAAACAATATACACTCAATAACAGTTGTTCATTCGAAGCCACATCCGTCGTCATAGAAGTCGAAGATGACACAACACCAATTATATTCAGCATATACAACAAATGCAGTGCAAGACAATCCGATATTAATCACGATCTTTCTATTTTCAGCAACATGGCCGCTCAGCACACCTATGGACTAATTGGAGGCGATTTTATGCACGACACCCAAGATGATACGATACAACATCATCCGACACTGGAAACTATCCGGTGAACTGGTTAGATATAAATTTTGAGGACCATTCTTTCCTAGTGGTTTCTCAGCCAAGGCCGACAGTCACAAGAACACCGTCCTGGGTGGACTTCTTCCTGGTTTCGTCCAACTTTATAAACATCATTCCTGAGTTTCAGAATTACTCATGCAGGACCCTTACTGGAGACGGAGACCACGAACCAGTCGAACTCTATATCAATCTGGGTCAGTCCATTTTAACAACCCAGCCACAAAATGAGGAGTACATCAAGGAAATCAACAAGATCACCGGAAAAAGACAACAAAATCCAGAAATAAATAGCACCAGGGAAGGGGATGTCATGGCCACTTAGGACAATGCGGAAGCATTTGCCCAATATTTTGAAGAAAATTTCGTGCCAAACCCGCCCAACGATCCTGCATTATTATATGAAGTGGAGTCAATAATAGATCAGTTTCAGCAAACGAACAATGATATAACTACTTTTACTGATGAAAATCCAGCAAGTGATCCAGTGATGATCGGAAGCTTCACCAACCCCAAAGAAGTCGCTGAGCTAATCTTTAGTGGTCAACCCAAGAAATCTTCATGACCAGACATGATTTCCAACTATATCATAAGGAAATTCCCCAATGTCATGATTCTATTTCTCACGATCCTATTCAACAACTGATATTTTGCCGAAATGATGGAAGACAGCGAAGATAGTACCGATTCCGAAGAAAGTAGATAGGGGTAACAGGATATCGTCCAATATTCCTACTAAGCAACACCAGCAAAATTCTTGAGGCACTTATTCTTCGGAGTTTCAAAACGTTCTGCAAAGCTAACCGGATCATCCCGGATATGCAGTTCGGATTTCGGGAACACCATTCAACCTAATATCCACTCTGGAGAATTTAGAAGAATGTTGTTAATACCCTCAACAACTACAAGGTGGGTGTTGGCTGCTTCTTGGGTATTGAAAAAGCATTCGACAGAATCTGAATACGGGGACTAATACACAAACGAAACATTTTTAATTTTCCAAGTACACTAATTAAAATAATTTTTAGCTTTCTTAATTCCAGATCGTTCTTTGTCCAAATAGAAAGCAGCAAGTCCACAACCAAAAGGACCAGAGCAGGAGTACTTCTACAACATTTTCACATCGGATCAGACCCAACCAAACAATTCTATGAATTGGCTCTATGCAGACGACTCGCTAACATATGCCAAATCATGTGAACATGTGAGACGCCTCTGGGAATTTTACACAAAATGGGACATCAAAGTCAACTCAGCCAAATCCGAGTTGGTTTGCTTCAGAAGACCAGCGGGACATCGGAACACGCCTTCAGCCACAAGTTGCCAAGCATTATTATCAATCTGCCTGACGGGTCACTACTAATATCCAAACCAACTGTGAAATATCTGGGAAACAATTTCGAGAACAGCTTTCGTTTCAACCTGCACGTGACAGCTACCCCAAAAAAGACGAGTTTCGCTTTTCACCGATTCCACCCCCTAATGCGGAAAAGGAATGGACTCAGCCAGAAGACGAAACTGATTATCTATAAGCAACTTCTCAGGCCCATTATCACATATTGTTTTCCTGCATGGTTAACTGTATCCAAGACCAGCATTTCTAATGCTTGCTATGTTTGAGAGGAAAATCCTCCGAATCTGCACAGGACCTCACTTTGACCTGCGACGATAAAAGCATTTCAGCAACAAACGAATTTTCGAGGCGTGCGGAATAACACCCCTTGACAAGTACATGATCAATGCTGCCAAAAGACTGACGAGCAACCTAATCAACCAGCCAAACACCCTAGTAAATAGCATGACCAGCGAAGAGAGATACCCCGAGCGAAGATATCTGGATGTGACAGCGCTACTGGACGAAGGACTTATTTATTGAATTGATTTTATTCAGTACAATAATATAATTTGCATAATACATATCTTACAAAAATCATTTGGACATGGCTTTAATACTTTAACAAATAACATGTTTCTTTAATATTTCAAATTAACAAGTTTTATATATCATTTCCTCTTAAACAGCAATAATGAATAACTAATCAGCATCAATAAAGTTCTTCAATTATTCGGTTGCGATACCTTAACGCGATTTTACAGAGCTGGGACAGACTCGATACATTCATCTCATTCAGGTGGAATATAACTTCATCAGCAGTTAGGAAAACTTTCCCGAAAACACATTTTCTCGTTTCCCTTAAAGTTGGACACTTTCCTAAGAAATGCACCACATCTTCTCTCTCCATCATGTTACATAAACTGCAAATCACTGGAAGGTCAGCTCAGGACTTATTTGTATCAACGACGATGAAGCAATCCAATTCTGCGCAGTCGCAGTGTCAAACTACCACCGTGGCTATATGCCACAATAACCCTACATCACCACAAAAACAGCCAGGTATGAACAACCCGAGATTATCCACACATGTTTTTGTAAGTAGTACAAGAAATTCAATGACAATTTTTTAAATAATTTTAACAAAAAAAAAACAATGTATAATATTAATTAGTATTAATATAAGTAATATAAAATAGAATTAAGAGTCAATTTTATATATGTATATCAGTTCAATAACCATTATTATTATAGATTGAAAATAGCTTTTAACGGCCTTTAGTCCAACAAAACTTGGCGTTTCGTCACGGTGATCTCACATGGACTCAACAGTTGACTAGTGAGGACCTTTGTCAATACGCAATTTTTGCCAAGTTCAGTTCATCTTACATAGATTTCGTGAAGAACATCTAGTGTGAACTGTAACCAACAAGACTAGAATTCCTAATCATTAAATTGTAAATTTTTGTTTTTTGCCCATGGCCTGGCATTTTTGCCCAGGCATTTTTGCCCAGGCCATGGGCAAAAAACAAAAATTTCCAATTTAATGATTAGAAATTCTAGTCTTGTTGGATATAGTTCACACTAGATGTTCTTCACGAAGTCTATGTAAGATGAACTGAACCTGTTTTGTTTTTTGCCCATGGCCTGGCAGTTTTGCCTAGGCATTTTTGCCCAGGCCATGGGCAAAAAACAAAAATTTCCAATTTAATGATTAGGAATTCTAGTCTTGTTGGATATAGTTCACACTAGATGTTCTTCACGAAATCTATGTAAGATGAACTGAACTTGGCAAAAATTGCGTATTGACAAAGGTCCTCACTAGTCAACTGATGAGTCCATGTGAGATCACCGGGACGAAACGCCAATTTTTGTTGGACAAGGCCGTTAAAAGCTATTTTGAATCAATAATTCAACAAGTCCAATTATTATAGTGCTAAGTCTTCTACTTGGCTGATGTATTTCAGTAGTATATAGAATTTGTATTATTAAAAAAAACGTCTTGCATTATTATTATATATATAACAGTTGTTGTTGTTACTAGAAGAAGTAACGATTAATATATACAAGAAATGACAATATCGCAGTTAACTTGCGCCCACACAAATTTGCTAGACATTCGTTATACAGAGCGTAAGATTTTTAAACTATTCGTTATATAGAACCAATAATGGAAAAGAAAAATTCATTCGTTATATTGGAAATTCGTTATATCGAGCATTCGTTAAACTGGCAGTCCACTGTATATGTATGTATGTCCATACTTTTAGTACAGATAATTTTTTCCAAGATACTTATTTTATCTTGAAAAATTATCTAAATCTACATACCTAATAATTATTTTGTTTTCGTTTTATTATTTAGTAGAGCGGCTGTATGTGTAGGTATTATTAAGAAGAGACGCGAAGGCAAATGGTTTTGCGGTATTCAAGAAGGATAATTTTCTTGAATGCCAAAACTATTTCCATTTTTTCTTTTTTCTTCGTCTCAACCTAAAAAAATCCAATCACTTCCAAAAATCAACGGTACTATGTCTGATGCCCAAAAAATATTTCAATACCTGCAGCGCTAAAACGATAAAACAAATAAAACCAAATATATATGTACACTCGTCTTAGCTCGCCCATGCCATTCAAAATGAATGCGAATTCCAGAATACTAGCTTTGCAAATTGAACAAAAATGTTAGGAACTCTCAACACCGTACAAAAAAATTGACTGTTGAAGGAGGCGCACAATAAAAAAGTAGCACGATTTGCAAATTATTTGCTACCGAATTCCTAATTCGTCGAAATCATCCTTTTTTCGAATGCAAATTAGAGGAGTTTATTTATTTTTTGTTTGCTTCTAATACGATAACAATTGGAGACTTTCTTTAGACCTCTTAGACCTTAAAAGGGGCAACCTTTTGGGTTGCATTTCCGACAATATATGTATATAAATAAAAACGTGTGGCGTGTTCTCTAATTTATTTCAATCTTGTGTCTTGAAGTGATTCGGCTGGTAAATTTTCAGGTAAACGGGAAAACCCTTTGGGCTTAACGTTGTGTGAGGAATCAATCGAATTAAATTTAGAAATGATTAGACTTAAAACAGTAGCAGCAGGTAGAAGTCGTTTTTTTTGTCTTAAATGGATTTATTTCTTGTTGGTGGTTTTATCGTTTTGAAAGCTAATTTGTTAGACTTTGGCCACACGCACGCATATCGGAAGGTTAATTTTAATTAGGTCTAATCCATCTTTGGTTCATTAGATTATTGTTATAATCAGCGATTACATCAAATTTAGTTGAATTTGATTGATTCGAAGAAAAAATTATAATTTGAATTTGCATTTTATTTCAAAGTGCTACCTACATGATATACTGATAATTTATTGATAATGTATAAAATTTAACTTATACCGATTAGTATTGTATGCATAAAATAATTTGTTCAGTGTGTAAAGAAGACACCTCCCATCTTTTAACTTTTTGAAGCAGCCATCTTTTGTGCGGTATTATGGGTATGAAAATTTCAATTATTTCATGAACCGTTCTGTTCTTTTCTATCAGTGTAGAAAATTTAGTTTTTCCCTGATTGAATAGGGATGACGTAGTGTGGCAGCTTAACAACTTGAAGATGATGCCAAATTGCCAACACTGCAATTCAGTGAATCAATATTTGATGCTGTTTTTGTGGTCGGAAAGATATTGACTTTTTGGTATTTCTGACAGCCTTAGCACCAGCTGAAAGTTCTATTTACTTCCGTAAACATGGAAGGGGAAAAACTGCTGAGAGGATATATTCAGCTAGTAGCATAAAATACGAAAAAGAAACCAAGCATATTCTGATGTTCTTGCATGCCTTCAGTAATCGACACTAAGTCATCCCTATTCAATACGGAAAAAACTAAATTTTGGACACTGACAGAAAAGAATAGAACAATTCATGTAGTAATTGAAATTTTCAACCAAAAAGATGCTAAGTCAGAAGAGATTGCCGAGACCGGAGTACTCTTCCATGTAGCTTTATATGGTGGCAACATGGATGAAGAGAACGATTCGTTTCCAAATCTACCTGAAAACCAAAATCTACCCTGAAAGGCAAAATCTACCCTGAGAAGCAAATTTAATATTGCCTACTTGTCACCTATAAAAGACGGGTCGCAACTCGATATATTTAGGACGAACCAGCAATTACAGAAATGGAGAAGCATAAAGAAAAGTCCTAAAGAAGACTGGGGTTGGAAGCATGACGCTTACGGACTGAAATGACTATGGAAATAGGAGAAGTGATAAGTCTATAGTTTGAAGTGAATAAAAATTGGAAAAAATACATCTGTAGGTAGGTAGAGTAACGAACTCTTTGTTTGATACCTTTGGTAACAAGGACATTTAACTGATAGAAACTAATCAAGAAAAAGCATAGCCATTAATATCTGTTTAGTACTTATCTAAATAAAATTAAATTGAGTTTTTGTTTAGAAGAAAAGGAACCTACTCTGGTAGCTAATGGAAAAAAGCTGATCTTTTGCAAAAAAAAAAATTTAAAAAAAATGTAGGTGTTAAGAGAAAAAAAAATTTAGCATAACTAAAATTGTTTGATTAATTCAAGCGCTAATGAATACATACGTTTTAGTAGGATTCATTGCCTAAGGCCGACGAACGGTCAAGTGACCTTGATCTTATTGCGGCAGAGATACGCAGAGGTAGATTAAAATATCACTCTAGAAATTTTCTGCAAAAATTGAGTATTTTCTATGTTTGGATCAAGGTAGAGTTAACCGCACAACTGAAGCGTACCTATCTAACAAATATATAGGCGGCAGCTGTGGAAAGCGGAACCGAGCCCCTGCAATTTTGGTCTTGGAGCCTAGGATTTCGAATAGAGCAGGCACGATACTGCGACTCTAAAAGGCCCCCAAAGAACATACATATAAGATATATATTGTATATATCTTATAACGGTACTTTTCATATAATGGTTTTATTTATTTTTGGTTATATCGGCAACGGGTATTTGCATTTCTGTCAAATTTTATATTTAAAAATGTTTCTAGGTAGCCAAATTATTTCTGCATATCAAAATTACGAATAACTTTTTTTTCTAATTAAAATTAATTTAAAAAAAAATTGAAGAATCAATATTTTTAAAACTATAGATATTAATCAAAAAAAAATATTTTAAATTTCAAAAGCTCATGTATATTAACACATGTAATTAAAATATAATTCCAAAATTTCAAAATAAAAAAAAAATGTTTTTCAAAAAACTAAAAATACAAAATAACATGATTTCATCAAAATCCGTCCTACAATTTGTGAGCTGCGTATTCTTTTATTAAATTTTCATTGATAAGTGGCGTCTAATGGTGTTCTTGGTTTTTTTCGATAAACCGATTAAAGTGTTAGTTTGGGCAGGTTTTATTACCTTACAAACCGACTTTTAATTCGACAAATATGTGTTTGATATATTCATATTTGTCCAAGAATTCTAATGTCTTCTTTTTTCTCTCAAACTATAACTAATATTATGTATGTATATTGCACCTATCATGTAAGGTTATATGATGCATATGTATCGTTATCTACCCAGCTACATCCTTCACTTTCATTATTATATGTACATTTATGTATTTACATACCTAGTTTTCATCTATGTAGGTAGGTACATATTACATAATTAAAATCCATTTAAATATACATTTATGTAACTAGGTATCCTTGTAACTGTTCCTTGAATCATACATTCGACAATTTATTATACTAAGAACCAAGATTATCTAACCTACATCTGATTTAAGCCTGCATAGGATAACTAGACTAACCTTAGTACTAACATCGTGAATGTGTAGTAAACATAAAACATTAAAGTTGTTAGCTACAAGAGCAAGTTCGTAAGATCCAGTCGTGTATTTTATATTATATAATTTAAAACTTTAAAACTTACTTGAAATCCCAAACGCCCATAAATCTTTTCTACTTCAGACAAGCCTCCCGCTGTTTTTCATCCCTACGTCATTCTCTCTACCAAACATATCTTAGTGAAATGCAGACTTGTCTTATCTTTAAACCTGAGCGTTTTTACCAGTTCATAAACGTAGACATAAAATCAGATGGTCTTTATTCAACCCTTAATTTCCTCAACGCCTCTTCCTCTGATCCCAAAGAAATAGCTAATTTCTTTGCGACCTACTTTAGCATATATTATGTCAATACTTTTAATGTTCTTGACCTTGAATACCATAGATTTTTTGTCTAACTCTCCACATACATCTCTCGTTTCACTTTCTGTTTGTTCCCGTACCGTCTGTGATAAATTAAACTTGGTGAAAGATGACTTTTCACCCGGCCCAGATGGAATTCCAGTATTTTTTCTTAAAAAGTGTGCTTATGCTCTCTGTGAAACCCTTTCTAACCTATTCCAACTGTCTCTCTCACAAGCAGTCTTCCCCTCAATTTGGATAGACTCCTTTATTTTTCCAATCTTAAAAAAGGCAGTAAGAATGAGATTTCGAAGGCCAATTGCAAAGCTCTCCGCTATACCCAAGCTCTTTGAAAGCATAGTGTATGACTCCCTATTTTTTCATTGCAAGTCAATTGTTTCTGCATTACAACATGGATTTTTAAAGGGTAGGTCCACAACGACTAATCTTACCCAATTTGTCTCATCGACACTCTTAGCTCTAGAAAAAGGATTTGACGTCGATGTTATAACTACTGACTTTAGTAAAGCATTTGACAAAATCAATCACCAAATTATTTATATCAAAATCAACACCTTCGGCTTTCCTCCGTTGTTTATCTGATCCAATATTATATTTTAAATTTAAAATTATTTTCCGTCTTTGAACTAACTTTAAATTAACGTAATTATGTATAAAGAAAGCCTAATAAGCAAAATTATTAAAAGCTAAATACTGAATAAAAAAGTGTGATAAAAATGAAAGTTTAGAGTGTGACATCTCCATAATAAAGGCGGTATATACGCACACATATGTACATTGTGCATACTCTTAAAACTTAAGTAACAGATTATCCTACATACAGTACTGTATCTGTATGCAGAACTACATCGGAGGATTTATAAATTGTGAGTTTCCTTTCTGAATGAATATTAAAAATATTAAATCAGGAAAAATTTGTTGTTTCGGAAAAAATAATAATATACAAAGGTTCCTACTCTTGTAAATATAACATTCAAAAACATTTAACATTTATTTAATGATTTTATAGTATTTAGCAAATTAAGATAGTTCTAAATTACACTCTTACAAAGTATACTTTAAAATTTTTATTGGAACATAAACGTGTGGGTTTAAAAATGTTTGAAAAAAATGCTTACAAATAAAGCTAAAATAAAAATTAATAAAATACAAATATGATAATAAATATATAAAAGAAACTGTTAGAAAAATTGATAGAAAAAACGCAATATCTCAATAAATTTAACATTGAATATTAGTGGACGTAGCTCAGCTCAACACAATCTCAATTTGTTTGCAGGACACAATGGAGTAGAAATTTCTGAAATGAGTAGTACGAAAAGGTGGGACAGGTCCAAGACATTCACGATTGTTTCGCATAATACGGATATCAGTAATTGGACTTTGTAAATAACCACCTCTAATAAAGAATATTTTTGAGGTCTTAAAATAGTATAGGTGTCTGACATGTAAGATGTTTAATAATCAAAATAGCGCCATAGAAGATGTTAACCGGTGAGTACCGCAAATCTTCCTCATAGCACATTTTTGTAATATGAGAAAAGGGTAGATTTGCCTTTGATATGCTTCGCCCCAACAGCTTATATGCCGTATTGAATTTTCGAATGAAATATACTTTGATAAGTAGTTTTTTTAGGTAGAGTTATTACAAAATTTTCTGAGGTGAAATAGACTGCGGGTTAAAGACCGTAAATATTACTTTAAAGCTTCTATATGATTAGACCAGCTCATACTTTGATCAAACAAGACACCGAGGTATTTGAATTCAATAACTTCATCTACTTTAAAGCAATTAGCACTGCATTTTTGTTCTGAATCAAGTCAAGAAGTCAACAGATTACCATCACATAAACAATTAGAGATTTTATACTGTAAACAGTTTTGTTCATGAAAACAATGTGCATGTCAGGAAAATCTCGCATTCTTAAGCTGAAATACATTACTTTAGTTTTGTTACTTATGCTAAGTTTATGTTCGGCAAAGCAGATACGTAAAAAATGAAGATTGTGGTTCAAGTCCGCCACAACATCTGAGCAATTTAGAGTTATAGGCAAGACCAAGATCATCTGCTAAGGCTGAAATTTTAGCGGTGAATGGAAGGTTGAACAATGAATGTATATATATTAGAAAACAAATGGGATCTAGGACCGAACCGTGGGGAAAACCAAAGTTCGAAACCCTGATGTCGGTCATTTTGTCCTCAACTTTAACTTTTTGTGTTCTTTTCTTAAGATAGGACCCGAACCAACTGGAAATGATACCTAGAAAACCAGCAGAATGTATTTTGTATAGGAGAACGTCATGATCTACAGTATCAAACGCTTTACTTATATTGACAAACAGACCAGCACAATACATTTTATCATCAAGACCCTTGTTTATGGGGGAGTAGAAGTCAAGGAGTGCAGCTTCGGGGTAGAAAGTCCTTCTCTAAAGCCGAATTGTGATGAGATGACGAATTTACTTCAGTTCAAGTAACGCAACATTCTATTTTTAACAGCTTTTTCAAAGATTTTTGAAATCGAGGACAATAAAGAGATAGCTCTATAGTTGCTAGCCTCCTTTTTACAAAACTTTTTATAAACAGATATCACAACAGCGCATTTTAATTCTGAAGGGAAAACACCACAATATATACTTAAGTTGAACAAATGTTCTAGGGTATCAGAAACATTATAGGCACGGTTTTCTTTACTCCTTCCAAACTTATATATATATATGAGTTTAGAAGGAAGATGACATACTTTGGGTTTAATAAAGTAAATACACATTTTTATAATTGATATAACGTTTATCCATCACATAAAAAAATATACACTTACACTTCTAGCCAAAGAGATAGCGAATGTTGTATCTGGTACAAAAATGGCAGGCTAAATCTTGCCAACGACATCAGGCAAGGTCTCTCAACGAAAAATTGTGTCGTTATTAATATATAATGACGGAGGTGAAGATATATTCATTTTTGTTTCGGTTTAGTTGGAGATCTTAGATTTATCATTATGTGATATCAAAAGATACCGATAAGATATAGGATTTAGTGTTATGTTTGATTTACCCAAATCCTTTTACCGACACAGTGGCATAGGTAACTAAAGTTTGTGCAAATTCAGTGGTTTTCACATTTCTCATTCCTATTTTACCCACATTCTCCACTATTCTCATCCAGATCTTATTCGAGGCATGTGATTTTGTTTGCTGAGTTGGAAATATTTATATGAAAGGGGCAAGAACCACCCCATTTTTTGATCTGAACTGAGCAAAATGCACGCATGCCATGCCTCTATTTCATACATCGAAGACAGATCCAGTGGTACTCATACATTTCACAGTATCTGCGCTATACCGCCCTAGGACATATTTAAGCTTTTGAGTGGCATATGGGATAGAAAGTATTTACACATTCAAAGCACAATTTCTAAATATTTTATCCTCTTATGATGATGTTGCCATTTCAATGTAATTATGAGTTGAAACTTGTCATGTATCTTTTACAGCCGAGCCGGTAGGATTACGAGGCAAGGAAATAAGGCCCTCATTCTGAATAGCGAATCGAACATTCGATAAGTTGCGAATAATTTAGCGAACTTCGAATATAACAGTATTTTTAATAGCGACCTTCAACGTTCGCTTAAAAATAAATGGTGCCAAAAATTAATTCCAATAAGAAAACATATGTAAAACGTCAAATGCTGTTTGTGTTGCCTTAAATTGTTTGTGAATTTTTGTAGCGTGTGTGCATAATTTTGTATTTTTCGACGGTTTAGTTAAAAAAAATGTATGTTAAGCAACATTTTATGGTGATTGAATTTGAAACGAAAAGGCAAGAACAAAATTAGCATCGGCCGGTTGAGAAAAAACATTCGTTATAGTTACAATCCCTTAAAAATCCCGAACAATTTGTATACCTTCAAAATTTAATTACAAAAAAATCAATATTTTGTCTTCCATGAGATTAATTTTGTACTTCCGATTGAACAAGAATGGTTTTTTATATGTCCCCATAAAAATAAAGCATGTTTTAAAGCTAAGAACGTCTATGCAGTTCCATCTCTTATAAAACTGGCTTGCACATTGAGATTCCTTGAAAGTAGTTGCCAGCAGAAATGTGTCGGTAATGATTTCGGTTTTTTCACAGCCAACATGTGGCAGGTGACAAAGAAATTTGGCAGTATGGCCCGCCAACAGTCACATTTTTTTGTTAACTGCAATTTGTTGGTTCAGCTTTAAGTTATAGTCCGAACAAATCTGTGTACAGAAACAATCAAAGGTGCAAACAATAAAATATTTTCTTGGTAACTATATGCAACCCTTCCCTCACGAATCGGAGGCTCAAGATAGTTTAATTCGACAGGAAATTGTTGTCAATAATCTTTTGGGTTTTTCTTCGAAGAACCAAAAATATTTATTGGTAACTTGGTTTGAAACTTATCAACAATAAATAGAAAATGTTTACCGCACAACAATTCGATAACTTTATCACTAAATATTTTGATTCGATAGTACATCACACTTACATGGGTTATATTAGCGACGATTCGCTATTTGTAATCCCTCGATAACAGTTTTGACATTTGAAGCGAGCTAAGCTTCAACGAATCGCTATTCGTAATACGTAATTAGCGAATTCGCAAGATCTTAAGTTCGATTGGCTATTCATACTGACGGCGTAACCCACCGAAACCTTAAGACCTTCAGCTGGATAATTCGAAGACGGTAACCCATTATACAGATACCCATTATCCAGATGAATGCAAGTTAGGAAGGGAACGGGTCGAAGATAGGACCCAGCTTAAATGTGTACTCTGCCGAGGCGGCGGACACCCCGCTAATTATCGGGGATGCCCGACGTTTCAGCTTATAAAGAACAATAAAGCAGCAAAGCAAACAGTGGTAGAAAAGCGTCCAATAGTGCGCCCTCCTACAACAACGCCCGTCAACCCCCAAATTTCTTACGCCCAAATGGCTTCAGGAAGGGGAAGCACGGTACAGCCTACACCAAAGGTCGCCCAACAGGCCCCCGTGCCTAAGGCGCCGGCGGCACAGGCGGATATTATGGGCACTCTACTGGCCATCCAGGGTCAGTTGACTGGCCTCCAAAACCAGATCAGGGAGCAAGCGACTAGGGTGGATTATCTCTACTCTGTTTTGCCGAGCCTAACGCAACTTAGAGGTTAAGGGCGCGCTGCCGGAGAGGCCCTTTAAGATCCTAGCTGTGAATGTAAATTCACTGATTAGGACCGAACGTAGAGCGAATTTATTCCAATTGCTTAAAGACATAAGTCCAGATGTGTTTATGGCTAGCGAAACTAAGCTTAACCAGAAACATAAATTGACTAACAACAATTACAATATCGTAAGAAGAGACCGACCCAACTCCACTCAAGGAGGAGGCGTCGCAATCTTTATACGTAAAGGCATTAGTCATAAGGTAATATATAATAGTGATGTGCGTAAATTTCGGACGTTAGAGGCATGCATCACATGCATTCATCTCCAATAGGGGAAGCGAATGTATGTAATCGCTATCTATGCACCGGAAACACCTCAGCCCACACAGTTTATAACATAGCTTGAAAAGCTTTTTGAATGCTTAAGACTGAGCTCGGAAAAGAATTACTATATATTGGCGGGTGATTTAAACGCCAAGCACTCAGATTGGTGAAATCAAATACAAAATCCTCGAGGTAACCATCTGTTTAATTGGATGGGTCGATACAACCTTGAGTATCGCATCGATCTTCTAGCCACAGACAGGCCATCGTTCCCAAGAAGCAGTGCCTATCTGGATCTATTGCTTAAAGACGCAAGACTAACAATTACTGACGCTGTGGGTCAACGGCCAAGAAATTGCTTACGAACGATCGAGTACGACAGTGACCACTGCGGACTCGCCGCCGTAATACAACTTCCGAACCAGCTTATGGAGTTGGAGAAGTATGTGCCTGTGCATACTTACAATTACAGTAATGCGGGCTGGCAACGTTTCTCCAATGCCTTATTGAGTGAATTACGTTCAAATGGTATATCCCCACCAAATGACAGGAACCTAACAAATACTGAAATCGACAGATACTTAGAACAAATTGATACGATTCTACGAACAATGAAGAGAACAATACCGAAATACAAAGACGCACTTCACAGACAAAAAAGTGGACTACTGACAAGACTAAAACGCTTGTACAGGCGGTTTACTGATACACGAGTCCTGGAGATTAGGACACTGAAGTCGTCCATCAAAAACATCAACCAATTGATCAAAGAAAATTATAGATTGGCTAATAATTCGTTCTGGGACAATAAAATTCGTGCCGTTAACTCCAGCGACCCAAGTATGTTCCCAAAAATTAATAAGATTTTTAGAAGAAAGGATCAAAACGATCTTCCGTGTCTTAAGATCCAGACGACGACAGAGAACAGAGACGTACTTCTGACAGCAGGCATAGACCCAAAGGATGCCGTATTGGACGATGACCTCTATATAATCGAAGATCCGCAGGAGAGAGTGGAGGCTGTGGGGGATGGTTTCCAGCAAGTGTACAAGGTGAATGCTAGCATTCGCCCGAATCATGACCTGGAGAACAGAGCTCTGCTTCATCACTTATGGCTCCGGAACGATATAACCGAATGGCGATCTCAGAACCTTGGTTTTACCGGGTTTAATGATGAAGATTTGGCAAACGCCATAATCGCCGACCGAAATGGGCCCAGTCCCCTGTTAATTTCGAAGAATGAGCTTCAGCTCATCTTCGATTCATTAAAGAAAAAGAAGTCTGCAGGAGTCGATGGTATATCCAACGTTGTACTACGACATTTGCCTCAAGAAGCAGTTGACATTTATACCACACTGTTTAACAACGCGCTGAATAATGCATATTATCCAGTGCGGTGGAAGACAGCTGTGGTGCACGCTCTCCCAAAAAAGGGAAAGGACAACTCCAATCCGGCGAATCTCCGGTCGATAAGTCTTCTTCCAAGTATCAGAAAAGTATTTGAAAAGGTTATTAATAGAGCCCTGTTCAAATGGGCGGAGGACAAAAATATCATCCCGGATAATCAGTTCGGTTTTAAGGCGGGACATGACACAATTCATGCCGCGTCTAAGCTAGTTTCTGATATCCAATGGAATAAAACTAAAAAGCAGTGTACGGGTGCCTGTCTGGTTGATTTGGAGAAGGCCTTCGACACCGTATGGTTAGAAGGTCTCTATCTAAAGCTAACCAGACTAGGTATAAGTAAACCTCTATTGTATATGCTTTATGACATGCTAAATGGTAGTAAATTTGTTGTCAAGAGTGGCAATGTAACTTCTACCGCAATTTTTAATATTAAAAATGGTCTTCAGCAGGGAGCGGTTAACTCGCCGATTCTATTCAGCATTTACACCAGCGATCTGATAGGTAGTTTAACTCAGGCAATTGCGTACGCCGACGATCTAATTGCGTACAGAACAACTCATACAGTTGAGGTCATCAAAAATCTCTTGCAGAGTGACTTCGACAAGATATTATTCCAATCAGGTTCTATACAACGGAGCCAACATAAACAGAATAGATAATTTTTTGTTCAAGCTGATCCGGGGTCACGTTGCAAGAGCGATGTCCTCAACTAACAGCTTAATTTTTGGGGCTTATTTCCCCAATAACGAATATTTTGAGAGTGCGCGGTTAAGTGGTTACATCCCTCCCGAGGCATTCCTCTATTTAGACAGTCGAGGGCTGATACAGGATGGAGGGGCGGTTCCGCTCATCTACCACGTCAGCCGGAAAACCGTGGATAGGCGACTCGTGTATGGTCGAGACGTCATCGCTCAAGGTGGAGAAGAGCGCCTTCGGTTCAGTAGGACTGTGTCCGATCGGGACCGCAGGGATAGCGTGAAACAGGAGAACCAGTTCTGGTGGCTTTCTGAACAGCATCATAATATTTAAAGTCGTTGAAGATAGTATATCTTGGCCGACTTACATAGATTTAGGGCATTAGGTATAGGGAACAGTCGGGCTGGCACCGAAAAAAATTAAAAATATGTATGTATGCGGGGGCATACGTGCATGTATCTGCGTGTCTGTACTTGTATGTGCGTACGTATATGTATGTGCGGATGTACATGTATGGGTGGGTGGCATGTTGTTGTGTGTCTGCATGCATATAAAAAACAAACAAAAAAAAAATTTTAAAAACGAAAAAAATGCTGCTGTGGCTGTTCTTGTTTTTAAGTAGTTTTAAGTATTATTAGGTATTTTAAGTTATTTTTAGTTAGTATATGTTATAAAATTTTCCTTGAAAAATAAAATAAAATAAAAAAAATTAGATTTAATTAAAATAGTTTTTAGGTCGAAAGACATTAGTTCTAAGAGTTATTGTTTAGTTTAGAGCGCCCGTAAAGGGCCAGTAAATTAGTTGTAAGTTATTGATAATTGGGCTAGTTTTAAACATTTTTGTCTAGCTTTAAGATAGTTATAAGTTAAAATGAAATAAAAATTAATTAAAAAAAAAAAAAAAAAAAAAACCATTATTCTCATAGCAGAGAAGTTTTGCCCATTAAGGATTCATCCCTTGCCGCATCGTTTTCTACACTATTAATTAACGAAGTCGAGTCTGAATAAGCAAGACCAGTAACCAGTAAGGTTGCCATTACGGGGTAAAATGAGCACAACCAGCGTGCACTTACTTTTACATCACTGGGTATCGCCAAGTTGATGATAATCCACTTCCTTTCTTCCTCACGATTAAAACAATACGCAACTAATTATGGATGATAAATCTGACACAATTGCATTTAAAAAGTTGGCACTTCTTTTAGTGCTACTTTTAGTAACAACGAACGCTAAGCTCATTCTTGACCTATCTATTTAAAAAAAACCAAATTCATATGTTCTGTTAGGCTAGCGATCATCGATCTCTGGTTAGCTCAAAAAATTAGCATAACATGTTATATAACATACATGCAGACTTGTTATTTCCTTTCTCCTTATATATTTTTCTTCAAGAATTGTGCAACATTAACCGGCATCATGTCATCTGCGTGACATTTGCCTTCATAAAGCCACAACCGCATGGAACACATTCAAGTGACATTTTCAGATTAAACCACCATATTTGCCTTTCAGGTAACATGTCGCCATGCTAGCGTCAGCTTGCTGATGATGGTGCATTACTTGCAAGCCGCAACAATGCAATCCAAACTATAGAGGATACTGCATGCCATGGTATTATGATGGCAAAAAAATTGTCCGGCAAAAGTTTCAACAGAATTTGATGGCCATGCCGTGGTGTTTGATCCAGAAGATTTAAACATATACCAGTGCAGATACAGAAGAAATATACACATCTTTTGCCCCTGCTCCGTGGAGAAGGAACACGAAAATATTACCAAACAACTGATCTCTGGCAAGAGCGGGTTGGAAAGAGAGAAGCGAACAGAGATCGTTTGACAGGTGAGTTATACGATACCCACATATCTGGTGCAAGAAACATGTCCATCCGCAAATACAAATTCAACATATCGCGACAATATTGCTGCATTATGCTGCAACGACGAATTCTTAATGCGTCATTTCACTTCGGAACGCGAAGAGATACTTTATGTGAACGCGAATTGGCGTCATGTGGCAAGGATTTGAAACATTACGCTCGTTCTTACAAACAACAATCGCACACAAATAATACAATGCGGGACTTGTTCACATTGCTTTGTGAATTAAACGACGAAGACAGTAAAAGCTCTCTTTGCAGGTATAAAAATTATTTAAAATAAATGATACACTTTTGTACACTATGCTCAATTTGTAAGGCAAATATAATTATTTTCCAGCTGATGAATGTATATTTATTATGTCCTTTAGTTAAGTAGGAAAAGAATGAAGGTTTTTAAAATATTTAGCTACATTATGCGAGCTCATCATAGTTTCAAGTTTAAGTTAAGTGGGTGGCAATGGCGCAGTGGATATTGTGATTCACTGCTAATTTAGATGAGTGGGTTCGATCCCCACGCTAGACGCATTCTTTTCTATACCTCCTACTTAATTGGATGCCGCCCGTGGGTTAAACTGAGATAGTCATTACCTGATTCTCAAATCCATTATGCCAAGAAAAAATTCTTTCCTATTATTCTCTTTCTTGTAACTAGTGCCGTGCATTTCAGGTTGCATTTAAAAGACTTTGGCGCAAAATTTTAAACAGCATGATGTTAAGGGCTTAGCATGATACTACTTAACAGTCTGCAAATATTAAAGCACTTTACTAATATTTTCCTAATTTTAAACACTTTTAAACTAGCACCATACTAAACCTATTTTCTTAATAAACTACTACTAAACACGCCTAAAATAGTGCAAAAAAGTAATAGCCCAAGAACACAGTACCCCCATACTTAACTACTTTTCTAAAGTACAAAATGTAGGGATTCAAAAATTCCAATGGCTGATTTTTATACATATTCTATTAAATATAATTAGAAAATAATATTGGACATTGCGAGACACTTTCCGTCGGCCATAATTTCCGCCAGACAGACGCTTTAAAGCTCCCAAAAATTTTTTGTAACTTAACTTTTATTCTATATTATTTAAGGGACTATTTTGAACATATATTTACTCTGCCAGACAAACAATTTTAAAATTGCCTTTTTTTATTTTTATATTTTTTTAATTTATAAGTGTATTGTCTTTAAATATTAAGGATATTTACCTATATTGTCCAACAATGAATATAAATAAAAATTAATGGGCATTTTTTTTTACAAAGGCAAACATAATGTCTATTTTCATAATTTTGAAAGAAAATACATTAAATAAGTTATAATTATTATTAATATGTATTCATTGGAAATATGTTAATGTCTCTCATCTCAGTCGGCCTTGTCATAATTGTTAGCATTGTTAGAATCTTCATCATCAAACGAATCATGATCCTCTGCATTGAAGACATCATCATCATCGTCTTCTCTATCTTTTTTATTTTTTTAAATTTAACTATATGCCTGTAAAACCTAAGGTCTTTTAAATGCAACCTGAATTGCACGGCAATAGTTACGACAATGCGAATAATAGGAAAGAATTTTTTCTTGGCACAGTGGATTTGAAAACCAGGAATTGACTGTCTCATTTCAACCCATGGGTGACATCCAATTAAAATTAAAGGTATAATAAAGAATGCGCCTAGCGTGGAGATCGAACCAATACGTCATAAGCTAATAACGGAATGACCCGAAAGCTCTGCTTTCATTTGACATTTGCCCACAAGCTGAAATACGCACACAAGTAACTTTTCTGTTCCTCTTCCAATAGACACATAGACAACACAGCCCTAGTAATTTGTTTTTGTTTTGTTTTTCGATTTCCCATCTATTCATGGATAGAATTTCAAAGCTACAAATACAACAATGTAAGCAAATGGGTTTTGGGGGGTGAAACGTACGAAAGTTTCCAATCTTATTGTGGCTTATTTGTGCAATACGTCTTAGTAAGCAATCAAGCACTTTAGCCACTGCGCCATTGCCACCCACTATCTTTCTCGTTGTTTTCGCTTCTTCCATCGACGTTTTTCTTTTTTAGCTCAAAGCAGAGTCTTAGTTGTCAAAAAATTTGGTTGTGTTTTTTTTTTTAACTCAGAACATGCAGAGCTCCAAATGTGTGTTTCTTGTTTCGTTCTGAACATGTGTAGATCGCACTCGATGTGCTCGAACAAAATTGACGGAGCACGAATGTGAGTGAATTGCTGAACGCACCAAAAGACAGTGTGTTAAGAAGGAAAATGTAAAGAAAGAAATAAACTGATACATAAGTTGCCGAAAGAAGTTGATCGCTTTTGGATTTTCTGTATCTGGTGCGTATCAGTGCACAAAAAAGAGTAGATTTTGTTTTCTATTGCTTTTTATGGTTAAAATGAAAATAAAAAACATATCAGTGTTCAGAGCTCGCTCTGTTTGGAACAAGTTCAGTGCATAATCTATGTGTTCGAACTCTGTTCAGTGCTCTGCTCTGAACGAAAAAAGAAAGACGCCTTATAAAATAAAATTACAAATTATAAAAACTTTTAACTAAGAATAGAATACATACAACTTTATTGAAGGAGTTGAAGAATATCAACTTTAAAAAGGCTCTTGTTGAATTTTTCATTCAACACTGGGCGTAAGATGAAATGGTACCATTCATTGGCAATATACATTTTTTTATTAATTTTAAACAATGTCATTCTTACATGGTTCAAAACAATAGATTTGTATCAAGTGTAGAAAAAGATTTATCATGTCCAGAGGATTAAGAGGCGGACACGAAAATTATTTACCATATTTGTAATATTGATACTCAGGCTAATTTTGTAATGTGTTCTGATACTGATATCGCTACAATAATGCTGGGTAACATGCATATTAAAGGGGAACTGGAAATAAAGAAAGATATTATATCTATAAATTGAACGAAGATTTACCAGCACTTAGGACAAATGTTTTTTAGGAGTTTAACCGGATTTCATGCTCTTACTGGATGTGACTGTAACCTGATTTTTTCAAGAAAGGAAAACAAAAACCATTCAACATAAAAAAGAGAAATTTGCCAATCAGCAAGCTTTTATATATTTCGGCGAGCCCCAGTCATTAAGGAATCCAGATCTACAAGAAATTATGTTCAGCAAAATACAAAATTTCATCAGTGACATTTACAGCGTTAATGGAACGGTTGAAGTGAATGCTGCCCGGCTCCAGCTATTCATATATAACTAAACAGTTTCCGATGTGAATGAGGAATTTAAGATCAAAATTTATAAATCCTAGATGCCATCAATCTACCAACATGCAAAACTGAGCTTTAAAAATAAAATCTGCGAGCAAGTATTTGCAATAATGCTCAAAAAAAACAACGGATCATTTTTACTCCAGAGAACAATAGGTGGGCATTGGAAGGCAATCAGTACCATTTTCACTAGTTTTGATGATGACAAAATACCGGGTTTTGTCAGTGAATCGCTTCAGGAAAATAAAGGTATTTACATTGACTTCAATATCCAAATTTATTCTATTCTTACTTATAGGTTTTTTAATTTGTAATTTATTTGTATAGAAGAAGCTGCTAACAAAGATAACGATAAGGATAGAGAAGACGATGATGATGATGCCTTCAATGCACATGATGATGATTGGTTTGATGATGAAGATTCTAACCGTGTTAACAATTATGACAAGGGCGACTGAGATGAGAGACATTAAAATATTTCCAATGAATACCTATTAATAATAATTATAAATTATTTAATGTATTTTCTTTCAAAATTATGAAAATAGACATTATGTTTGCCTTTGTAAAATAAAATGCCCATTAATTTTTATTTATATTCATTGTTGGACAATATAGGTAAATATGCTTAATATTTAAGGACAATACACTTATAAATAAAAAAAAATAAAAAAAACGCAATTTTAAATTTTTTGCCTGTCTGCCGGTTTGTTTCAGCTAATCTCGGAAACGGCTGGACCAATTTTGACGGGACTTTCACTGGCGGGTAGCTGATGTTGTAAGGAGTAACTAACCTTGTGTCTTACAGGCATATAGTTAAAATTATTAAATTATTATTATTAAGTCCGACTTAACTCATAATTTTTTTTTACACAATTTAGTTCGCGATTGACGAATTAACTCATTGAGAATTAACTGAGTTGATATTTCCGAAAGATATGCTTATCAAAAAAGTATTGAAATCAATGTGTGAAATTATGGAAAGGGTAGGTAACTAATATCTATAGTGCCGCCGATTACATTTCGATAGCGAAATGGCGATTTTCTTAGTGCCGGCAACCAATTTCTATAGATTTTTCACAATTGAAAACTAAAACAAATGCAGGTTGTTTACTCGTGGTTTACTTACTGCTGTTTTAATTAACTCTGTTTTAACTTAGAGTTATTCCGCCGACTAAATAAATCAGGCTTTA
Organism: Philhelius pedissequus; assembly: GCA_910595825.1. Taxonomy (NCBI): domain Eukaryota; kingdom Metazoa; phylum Arthropoda; class Insecta; order Diptera; family Syrphidae; genus Philhelius; species Philhelius pedissequus. The sequence continues at coordinate 255,671,783 of OU343160.1, forward strand.
GGATTAAAAATATAATTTGTTTTAATATAAAAAGTCGAATTTCTTGTGATATTAATTGAAAAGACAAGACATGAAAAAAGCTGTAAAAAAATAAAAAAAAATAAAAAATGATTGATTCATTTTTCCCCATCAAAAAAAAAGACATAGCTACCTACATAATATTATACAAATTAGGAAAGATAAATTTGACATTCGAGTTTGAAAAAAAAGCATGTATCAATATAATTCTGCTCAAAGTGCATTTCTTTCGTTTTTGAACCGTCCGACACGACTAATCCAAAGTCCAAACATTAAATTTTGTGATCAAAGCTAAACGCGCTTCAAAATTCTAATCTTCTTCGATATCTACTTAATAATGTCAGTAAATAAGTTTTTAAATTTGCTTTTGCTGCGGGAGTTCTTACTGTATCTCTGCTGTTTTTTGTTTTAACCAACGGATTGTTCGTTGTAGAAGACTAGACCACATATGGCTGATGATTACTTATTCAAGTCAAAAAGTGCTGGCATTCTGCACTGTGAGAAATTTCTTACTGAACTCCTAATAAATATGCGTGTATTAAAAGAATTTAAGTAGAAAAATTAATTTAAGTAGAAAAATAGAAATTAATAGAAAATACATAATGGCCAAACTTATAAATTTAGAAAAAAAATTTTTTTTTCAAAAAATATATTAACTAAATATTAACCAACAATTTTTTTTATTCATGTACTAGCCGACGCGTGCTCGCGTTACTTCGCAAAGTTTTAATATTAATTTGTTAATATGACTAAGAGCATATCAAATGCTTAATGAGACTGACCGCAATTTCTACTAACAAAAAATTTATATAAATACCTTACTTGCATTTGTGCATTACATTTTATTTCTCAGCTTATAAGTAAATACCAATAAGATGTAATGCTACGTTTTCACTCAAAGATAATCCGGTTTAAATTGAGAAGATTAAAAATTAACCTTCAATTGTTTTCATCAGTGAAAAAAAAGATTAGTTTGAAGTTTTCACTATGAATTGTCATTCAAAAGTCAATACAACAAGATAAACACAAAATAATTGGGAAGAAGAATAATAACTTCGGTGCAGTGAACAAATTTAATTTCAATTAATAAAAATGAATAATAACTTTAAAATATTGTTATCCCAGCATCTTGCAGCAAATAGATATATTTATATAAATACTGTAATCGCCTTTGCACGGTTTTCGTTTTGTATAGAAAGAAAGAACAACTTCAAAGTATTACTGTAGGATAGCTAAAACATTTTCCATTACAAATTCGAGGCACCGACCGCTTTGGTCTTTGTAGCTGTATTGCATTTTTTATTTTTATATATATTAAAAATAAGAAGAGAATTTGAAGGCAACGACGAATTATACCAGACAAAAACAAATTAAATAATGTTGGACAGTTTTTTTTTTTTTTGCTGAATGTCAATGGAGAAATTATGACATTAGAATAGTTCTATGAAATAAGGTTTGTTTCTTTTGAGAATCTTCTACTTCGAAGAAGATTTCAATGAGATTAATTTCTAATCTTCATTTAAGGAGATTAAAATTTGTATAGGAAATCTTCAAGATTTAGAAGATTTCAAAGAGGATTTATGGTTAATCCACTTAAATCTGGATTAAGTGGTAGGTGAAAACGTAGTATAGCTCCAAAATGTGACCCCATATCTCCTTACTTATAAAAATCTATACAGTTAAAGCAATTTATCTATTAAGATTTCACAAAAGATACATATATGGGAAAAAACATAAATCAAAATAAAATAAACTTTCGGTATTGCTGGGCCTCATATCAGTTTCATCATTGAATGAATGAACCATTTTATTCCCTTGAATTGCTGTACATGACCTTAGCGGTAGGCATTTTAATCTAAACACCAATGATTCTTGTGCTAAAGTGTGATATCGGGAAATAGCACTATGGCACCAAACTTTTTGATTTGTACCTCCTGGAATTTCAACTGTAGTATGGGAATCAAGCAGATAATCTTCAAAAATGTATATCCACTATGTCTGTTTGAACATGAACAGCTGGTGGAAGAACCACTATACGTATATCCAGTAGATGTCTGTCATCTGGGTTAAAACCAGTTGAGGTCTTAATAGCATCTGCCATAAGAACTATTTTATTTCTTTGTTGAAAAGCCATTCCTCTGCAAGCAGTAATGAAACAAATTAGTTATCACGGCTTTGGCCAGGGTACATTTTTTATTGAGTACAATAATTTTGTGCATACTGTACATAATGCACATATATGTAGATATGTACGTAATGTTTTTTTCGAGAAAAATAATCAAAACATTAAAAACAGATGTACTTTTACATTAGTCAATGCTTACATTTTTAATAACCGTGTACATTCGTAAAGTCACAACATTGCTTCACGCCAAAAATGTACGAAACAAATATTTACCAAAAAAACATATTTCAATCTGGAAGAAATTATTCTGAAATATGAATGTAATAACACATCGCAATACTTCCATTTCAATTGAAACAAACTAGGAAAAAATGCGATTTAAAAAAAATAACTTTTAAAGAAATAACCGCCGAAAAACAGAGTTCCTCTTAGAATTAAAAATCGAGTGAAAGTGAAAAATGGTCCTCTTCTAAATAGCTATCGGCGCATATACTTCAGTTGCAGATTAAACCTTGAAAACTTAAAAAAAAAAGTATTTTCTTAAAAGACACAACAACGGTAAGACCGGTTAAACGGTTAAGAAAAAATGTATTTCCCAAAAACGGGTCAAAGAATTTTGATAACAAAATTAGTATAGTCCACTTCTTAAATTAGTATAGTCCACTTTCCACCTACTTCCCATAAAACCACTTTTCACATTTTCGACTTTCTCCTATTGGATTGTTTTTATGTAAATCAAATGCTCCCTAGAAGTAGTGTTAATAAAACTGCGTACCTACTCAAATTTTCCAAAAAAATTGTTTTTCGATTATTAAAATTTTTTTTTTTGAAAAATCTATTTTTAAAAAACCACTAAGTTTCTTTTTGAAAATAAAATTTTTTATGTACTTCAAAATGGAGTTTCAATTTTTTTTCTAAAAATATTTTTAAAATTTAAAAAATTAAAAATTATTAAAAAAAAAAAATCTGCAAAGTTTTTATAATTACTTTCAAGCGACGCGTAAGTGGGTGAATTCATGTATGTGTCAGCCCCACATAAATTACAGAAAAGGAACACGTCTAATGTCAAATTACTTTCATCGAAATCTTCGGAATTTTCCATGATGGGGGCCTATTAGCGTGAAAGTCAAAATGTCGGGTCTTTAAAGGCTTAAACTAAGACTGCGCTAATGCGACACTGTGCATATTTTTTTTTTAAGTAGCACTTGGGGGCTACAGTGCATATTTTTTGTCAAGTAGCACTTGGGGGGTAGCCCTTTTTATCTTTGCTATCATTGTAATGTCAACTTTTTTTATTTTATTTTATTTTATATTGCACTTACTATAATCGCAAGTAAAAAAAACGAAAGCAAGAGTCTCAAAATGAAAAATTGTAATAAAAATAGCTATATTTGTCCAACAATTCAAATGGCATCTTTTTTTTCTCACTTATTGTTCGTGTTTCATTGCAAGGTTCCGAAGGTCCAACAAAGAAAGAAAGGGATATCCCAAAAAGCATGCATTCTAAAAAGGAAGGCGAGTAAAAAAGGAAACAGTGGGTAGATAGCAACACAAGTCAAGATGAAGAGTATTTGGGCCTCCTTGCTGTGAGCCTTATTATCAGCTGTGCAGAACCAGGCAGTTGCCTAGGGTGCATTGTGATAGGGTGGCAAAATCAGTATAATAACTTCAAAGCGGAAAAGGGGTATCAAGCCTGTCTACTTCAATAACTACTTATATTTACTTTTTCATTCTTATGTGTTGATAATTTTATGTAGGATTATTCCATATATACATGCATATCTTTATTTTCTTATAATTTATATATTAGCTGTGTTTGTTTTGAATTGTTTGAGTCCAGTGTATTCAACAGTTTTTTTTTTAATTTGAGTATTATACGTTTAAGATACAATTTTATTTTATTAAAAAAAATATTATTTTATAATACATAAATATACATATATACCTATATAGAAATATATATTATTTTAGTATTTATAAATATATAATATAAATAGTTATTTATTAAATTCATAGTTAATATGAGTATTCCAACATACCCCGGTATATGTTACAACTTTCCCTATTAGTGCGGGGTAAGTTTAAACAATACCATTTTTTTTAAATCAATATCTTGAATACTCTGAATATGTTTTATTTATTTTTTAAAATTTTAGTTGTATATTCAAAAAACTTAGCAATTGTAAACGTTCCTATTAATAGCAAGCGTTAAGTGAAAAATACATAATTTCCATACCACAAGATAAAAATTCTTATTTTACTGATTTGAAATTAGGAAACTTTTTGTAACTTTCAATGTTTACTAATTCATCAGGTAATTCGTTGCTTGTTGAAGAAACGTTTTATAAAGGGTTTTCCAATATAGAGACGGGTTGATTTAGACAAATCGTGGCGGCGATAAATTATTTCCTTTACTTTCTGTCCATATCAGTCACTAAAGACAAATCGTCACGGCAAGTTACAGCGTTCTCTAATATGTATATATTTGATAATTGTACAAAATTGTAAATATGTAAATGTTTTACGAGCTGAATATATTTTAATTTTAATTTCAAAAGTTTATGTAATTCCAGCTAATAACTTATTTGACAAACATTTTAAAGTAAATATGTATGAATGTTGATTCTGTAACTTAAAAGTTACTGTGGAATGACATCTAAATATATAATACAGTACATAAAATATGTGTCGTGGGGTGATAATCATTTCAGTTTTTTATATTTAGATTTAAATTAGATTTTTGATTTTGGTATATACATATATATTTGATAAGTTCTATTTATAATATAAAAAAGGAGAAAAGAAAATTTATAAAACAATAAAAAAAACTATACAATTATAAAAATAATAAACAATTAAAATTACAATTTTTTTTTTTAATTTTATTAATTTTAATTCAAGAAATTAATTGTCATTTGGATTTGCACTTCTCAAAATTACTTCAATAGCGTCAAAGTCAATTGTAAATAAACAGTCCTTAAGTTTACTGAGGAAATAGTTAAGATTTATAATTGGCATGGAAGCTTGTTAATGAAGGTGCTGTAAGGGTGAACAAATTTGCAAGTTGGGTTTTGTGAGCAGTCGGAATCTTTTCAAAATGCAGATTACTAACTCGGATACCGTAAATTTCAGAATTTCTGCTGGGTATATTACCACCTTAAAAAAACTCTTTTAAAACTTTAAATCTATAAAGGTTAATTGGTAAACCGCTTAAATCTTTACAAAGAGGCCAACTTTGAGTTAAGCGATTTTTGTTCCAAATGATCCGAATCAAATGATTTTTAGCAGTAAGCAATTGTCCAAAAGAGTTATAATATGAACCACCCCAAATTATTAGCCATACAACAACTTGGAATGGGCCAGGCCATCATAAAAAATCGTTTTCAAATCTTTTTTGGAAGAGATTTGTTTGATAAGGTACATGCTCCGCGTAACTAACAACTTGTGAGACTTAATAGAATGTATCTGAGCTCAAATTCAAATTGTAATTTATCCACACTCCTAAATGTTTTTAATTTTGCACTGATTCAATTTTAAAACAACTAGATGAGCAGTTAAAGCTACCATTGAAATTACTTTTTTCGCAGTTATGAATTGGAAGGCAAAATTATTTACAATTATGTGCATGAAAGTAAAGATTGAAATCATGTAATTCATTGCCTGATAATTTAAATGAAAAAAGCCTTGTTTTTTTTCGCTTATACTATTAACTTAGGTTGTACAAACCAGATCCGCAATCTTTCTAAATCTTCTGTAATTTTGAAAATACATTCAAAATTCAAGTTAAAGGCTATGCCATCTGCTAAAGCTGTGAAAGAACCAATAGATTTTAATTCAAAGATGGAATTTACATAAATAAAAAATGGTAATGGCCTAAGAACCGATCTTTTAAAACGAGAGAACAGCTCAATTTGCTATTGATGTTAACTTTTTGTTAGCTGCATTTTAAGTGCGAGACGAACCAGTTGTAAATAAATCCTGTAAATCCAACACGATATAGTTTCTTTAGCAATAAGTCATGATCAACCATGTCAAATGCTTTTGTCATGTTAACAAAAAGCGCCATTGTAGATTTATTATGATTGATGTCACTATAAAATTCACTTGAGACTTTAAGAATGGCATCCTCTGTTGAGAATCCTTTCCTAAAACCAAACTGATTACAGCTAAAACAATTACCTTTGTCTAAAAATTGAATTATATAAGATTTAATAAGTTTTTCGAGAATTTAAGGTATGAAAATATGAAGCAATGAAAACGGTCTATAGTTAGAAATTTGTTTCTATTGCCCTTTCTAAAAAGAGCTCTAATTTCCGCAAATTTCAAATGCTTACGAAAACAACCATTTAAAACACTCTTATTAAACAAATAACATAATATTTGGACTTTGGAGAATTTTTAAAAGTGATTCTCATCGGCTTTATTCGTCGTAATGATGATTAAATGAAAGCAATTTTCATTTTATTTTCCCAACGTTTCGACGGTGGTTGCCGTCTACTTCAGAGGTGTCTTTATTTACAAAAATAAAAAGCGATATAATGTTGTACATATTAATACAAGTAAACAAACAAAATATGACTTACATAACGTTAAATTTTAAGATTTTTAATATTCAAAACAATAATTTGTTTGAAATATATAAAAAAAAAACAGATTAAAAACAGATTTTGAACGCTTCTAATTCGAAGATTAGTCTACGTTTTATGATATTTACTGTCAGAAACTAATGAACGGTGAACGGCAGATATATTTTGTGTGTCTACTTTGCGGTTCATATTATTTTTGTTAATAATTATGTGCAGTGTCTCTAGTGTGTAACGCTTAGATGTATGTTTTTCTGTTGCAAGGATCTCCACTCCCTCGAAGTTTGGTGTGTGACCGGTATCAACGCTTTGGGAAGCCAGTGCCGTCTTCTCAGAACTTTTTAGGCGAATATCTGACTTGTGGTTCGCCATTCTTTGGTGGTGCCGATGTAGCAAGAATTGCAGGATTCATCCGTTTTCCCCTGGCAATTTATTTTATAAACTACGTCTGAACGGCGATTTTTGCCGGGTTTCGTCTTCAGGTTGGTGAATAGGGATGCAACAGTATGGCAAGTTGACTTCCGGGTTGTTTTTCGTGACCATTTCTTTGAAATTTTCGGAAAGTTTGGGTACTTAAGCGACACTTATCAACACATCTCCCCTCTTCCAACTTATTTTCTGAACGAACTTGGTGTTTTTGACGAAGTATCATGTTCCTTATAACTTCTGTCGGAAAACTGTTGTCTAAGAGTATTTGCGTAACTTTTTCTTCGTTAGCGGAGTGGAATTTTCGGTCACTCAACGCAAAAACTTTGCTTATTAAGTTCGACGCCGTGTTTATACGAATGTGCTTGGCTTGAATAGATCGGAAATTGACAAGTCGCCCAGATGCCATATCTTTCTGGTACCAGTCGAAAGAAAGTCGATCATTTTCGCGGTAGACCTTAACGTCCAAGAACGCTATCGATCTGTTTTTTTCCCTCTCTACGGTGAATTGTATTTTTTCATTAAATTGGTTTAAGCATCGTAAACATTTTCAATTTCTTCTCTATCCACAATCGCAAAGATATCATCAACGTATTTTGCTATAAACTTAGGTTTGTAGCTTAGTTTAAAACATTCCTCGATTAAGAAATCTAAAACCAAGTCCGCAATGGTCGGTGAAAGAGGATTTCCCATTGGCATTCCGTGTACTTGTTTGCACAAATTGTCCTTAAATTGCAGGTAGTTGTTATCTTTGAGGCAAAAATTTAACAATTCGATAAATTTGTTTTGGCTCAGCTTGGTATTTTCAGCTATTATTTCCCATTTCTTTTTAATAATGTTGATTGCAAGCTGAACAGGAACATTAGTAAAAAGAGAAACAGTGTCATAAGAAACCAAAATATCGTTTGTGTCAAGTACAAAATCTTCTGCTTTGGATTTAAACTCCAACGAATTTTTTACAGAGTGAGGAGATTTTTTCGTGACACACTGTAATATTTTAGAATGAAAATTGCTTTCATTTAATCATCATTACGACCAATAAAGCCGATGAGAATCACTTTTAAAAATTCATGGAACACTTGCAGTCAGTAGAGTATTTAAATGAAGTTTTAATTTTATCGGATATATTGATTCGTTAAATTTTTTTGATATGGTACTTGAAGCATCGATAACAATACCAAACTCTCTATTTGTATAGGCTGACTACTACTCTTACCAAGAATACTATTTACAACTTTCCATTCTTTTCTTGTATTTCCCCTAGTACATTATAATAATAATAATGATTCCTCTCATAAAAAAATCATTGAATTTCTTTCAGTGTAGCATCGCACAATATTCTAATCATCACAATATGCAGTGACAATTGTTTGTGCTTTGCATAACAAAAGCCAGGGCTTGGTACAATAGCGTGTACCACTCAGCATGATATCATGAAAGTGGACTCTTAACTTTTCTATAGAATTAAGCGGGTTGGATACCTAATTGTGATGATGGTCAGTCTGATGGTATGGAGTCTTTGTTCTAAGTGCAACGTACATAATAGTTTTCATAACAATCAAGGCATAGCAATAAAACAAGGCCTCTCTTGGGTGAACTATTATCATGAGGGAGATAAAATGGCGCCACTATGACATGAAATCCCTAAAGCTAATCGTCAGAGAACTATGATTGCAATTTCCGCAAAATCCACTACAATCATAGTCAACCAGTTCGAGTTGACTCATAAGGTCTCGTTTCGATTCGAATTTTAAAACAACAAAAATAAAGTTGCATTAACGACCGGATGTGAACCGCTACAGAAAATTCATATAGCAACTCTATAACTCCATCCTGGTATTGCTCCGCGAGATAAAACTGGTAACTGGTTTCAAACTGATTTTCTGTTCCGCAGCCCGTCATCGTCATCTGTTGCGGTTCGTCGATGTAAACTGAATGCACCTTGCTACCTGACTTGAGCCCAGTTAAATGATTTATGACAGCTACGCAGGGGCAATGTTGCTGATGAGAAAGCCAAACCAAGTCCGGCCAAAGTCAGGAATGGACCACCACCCGGTCGATCGAAGTAGAGTTGAATATTGAAACACACTGCATGTATACAAACGTAAACACACGGGGACGGGATCAGGCAGCGAGGGCTTTCCTGTGCATTTGGCGCGATTGCTGTGATTCGTGTGTGAGAAGTAATTTCTCAGTGCGGATGTTGGGGCGTAAACTATTTTTATTAGAACTTTGGCTGCCCTGGCTCTTGATCTGGCTGATATTATTATTCTTCTAGGGATATCAAAAGAATGATTTGTTTAATATACTCTCTTGATGGTGGTGTTGATCAAAATCATTACTTTTAGATGCACGGAAGCATCCGCATCTCATTGAGTGAAAAATAAATTAGATGTTATCTTTTCGGATGATCTTGGTTGGGAAGGCACAAGACTACAAACTTGGCCGGACATTGGTCTATTGGATTAGAACGGAAATTGAATTATATCTTAACATGAGGAGAGGTGTTAAGAGTGTAAGTTTAAATATGTCCGGTTTTATGAGCTAGTGTTGCAGGAATAATATAGTATCCCAAATGGATATGGGAATATAAATTAATATTGGTTATTAAGTGTGAGCCATTGCCATTACGTTAATGATTTTGAAAAATGTGTATATGGTTGAATAGTTAGTGAACCTAATCTTTTAGTGGTTTATATCAAACTTTTTTGGGAGTGTGGGTGGTTCAAAACAAGATAAATTCTTGAACTAATTTATAGGCTTATTGCGTATAAGGATGAATCGGACGAATATAACAATGTGAGATAAGATTGAGAAGGAGGAGGAAGAGCGTGATTCAAAAAAACTAAGATAGATTCGTTTGATCCATAAGAGGGTCGATGATTGGGTAGATAGAAGAGATATTCAGGGGATCAGACTGATGGGGAGGCTTATTTAAGAAGTGGTCTATTAAAGGTTATTTTTAAGGAAGGACTCACATATGACTTAGAAAGTTCCTTGGACTATCGTCTCTCGAAATCAAATTCTGATTTGGCTTTCAAAATGAAATCGTGTACATGTGTCAGAAAGTTGAAATCACATAATATGCCAAGACCGCGAATATTTTAAACTGTGGCCTTATGCTGATCGTAGGTGTAATGGGGCAGACACTGAGCTTACAACACCTAGTCCACATCTAGGTACGTCAGTGATACAGAAAAAACGTAAAACACCGATCCTACGCGTTTTCTAGATCTGAAAAGAAATTCCACAATCAGAATAACTTTTCGTTAGTATTTGTAATGACATTTATAAAAATGTGATGGATATGGCAGTATTTTCTCTTTTAATGCTAAAAGTGTTAAATCTTAATAAAGAAAGGGAAAAGTGGGATAGTATCTTTAAATCTATTTTACATTTTTGCAGGTTAGAGTCCTTAGGGGTAAGTGTACGCAGTTTCGATTTTGAAACATGATTCCAAGCGAAATATAGAAGCTATTGTACAGTGCCCTATTAAATTACAAAGGTGCATATTTGACTATTTATTATGGAAAGTAAAACTATATATTTTTGCCAATTTACTATCATTATGATTGACAAAACCAAATCAAGTCAGAATGCGAGCACTTTCTCCTATTTGGCGGCAAGTGAATGCATGATTTGGGCTATGTGTGCGTATGTCCAACTAAAACACTTATGTTACAGGGTTTTTTATTAGTAACTCTTTTATTTAAGAAAAAATGATAGCCTATTTCAAAGATAAGTCAGAAATTATATTTTATATAGTTTTTAATGTAAATAGTTTTTTCTAAACAAACAAAAAAAGACGCTCAGGTGAAAATTGTTTTATGTCGCTGAAGAAAGCTTTGAACCCAACCACGTCCAGTCATTTGGAAATCATTGTTGAAATGATTTGGGATATTTTTTACCGTGGCGTATTGGAAAACTTACTTCCGTATTGCTGATATTGTCATTCTATGCCATATATATTGTCTATTTTAATGCAATACTCTACTATTTCTCACCATCCCTAAACTAAAACTCGGATTTTCTTTTAAGATGATGCTATCCAATTTAATACTGATGGATCAAAAACTAATGATGGGATTGATGGGGTTGTTTATTCAAACAGACTAAAATTAATTCTCTCTTTCCCTCTTCCTAATTATTGTAGCATGTTCCAGGAAGAAATCCTGGCAATTTGAGAAGTCCTTTCCTGGCTCAAAGAAAACGTGATATCAGCTACTGATATCCGTATCTTCTCAGATAGTCAGGCGGCTATTAAATGTCTGGACTCGTCCTCTGCAAACTGAATAACTGCTGTCAACTGCCGTTAATCTCTTATGGAGATGGCGCAGCAGTTCAATATTCACCTATGTTGGGTGCCTTGGCACAGGGATACCCCAGGAAATTGTAAGGCTTATGAACTTGCAAAAAGTGAAACGACACTACCTTTATTGCCTGAAAAGGCCAGTATAGGTATTCAAACCGCTACATGTCAGTTAATGCTGAAAGAAGATGCTCTAGAAAGGCAAAACCTAAAATGGAAGAATACAAGCACCTGTCTGAAGACAAAACAGATCTGGTCAAAACTTGATCTGAAACGATCGAAGATCTAGTATATGGATGTCAGCTGCAACGCTGACAGCCACTTCGACCTTACCTAACCGAACCTATTATTTCTCCTATTTCTCTTTCCCCTTCAGGAGAAAATGTCGCTTAGAAGTGACCAAGAGTCTAGCCTTATCAATTTAACATTGTTTCACAAGATTTGTCTGGATATATCCAACGTATGTTCGAGGCATATGAAAGAAAAAATAATAAAAACACCATAGGAACATTAAATGTATTTATTCATAACATGTAATAAAGAGAGTTACGAATATATAATATTCACTGGAAGTGTCTTAGAAAAAAAAATGTAAAAAATGTATAGATATAGATATATAAGTGGAGCGACAATTAGTTTGGTTATAACTACATCTTTTTATTAATGTAGTTAAAATCGATTTTCCTTAATTAATTTTCTTATAACTATCATAAAACTAGACAAAAATTCATAAAACTAACCTACTTATCAATAACATACAACTATCTTACTGGCTCTTTACGGGCGGGCGCTCTTAGCTAAACTATATCTCTTACTACTAATGTCTTTCGACCTAAAAACTATTTGAATGTATGATAATTATTTTATTTTTATTTTTAAAAAGAAAACTTTTTGAAAAAAAACTTAGTAACATAACATTTTTATTAATATTATCTTATAAACTAAATAAAGCTAGACTAAAAATATTTAAAAGTAGATATAACTAACTTATACTAATTAAAACTAACTTAAGCTACTTAAGATACCTATAAATACTTAAAACTAATTAAATCTACTTAAAAAGTAGAACAGTATTTTTGTTGTGTATATTTGCAAATATACATACCCATACATATATATATAGATATATATATTTATATGTATGCGGATGCATATGTTTATGTATGTGCGTATATGCGCATAAATATATATATATATATATATATATATATATATATATATATATATATATATATATATATATATATATATACACATATATATATATATATATATTATATTTATGCGCATATACGCACATACATAAACATATGCATCCGCATACATACATTTTTTTAATTTTTTTGGTGCCACCCTGACTGTCCCTTATACCTTATTTACCTAAATCTATGTAAGTCGGCCAAGACGAAATCTTATTCGACTTTATATTTGAGATGGGGCAACGTTGAACTATACCGGACATCCGTAAGCAATCATAGGCCTGATAAGGGCCATGTAGAAAATCACCTTCACCCTGCTGTCAAGGCGGCTGCTATAAAACACTCGTGTTGTCAGGCAAAGGCTGCCCTAGCCCTGGCCAGAGCAGCACCTATATGTCTTTTGAAATACAAGTACTGATCCAACCGGATGCCAAGGTACTTTACTACATTTTTACTCGCCAGTGGATTTCCATGTAGCCCTACGCTCACCAGATTGCGCCAGTTGTTTCTCGTATCCCTTGAGGCGCTATACAACGGATTCCTAAACAGAATAGTTTCTGATTTCTGGAAGTTGATTTTTAATTTCTAGTCATCACAATATCTTTGAATCTTGATTTTTGATGACCTCAACTGTATAAGCTGTTCTGTACGCAATTAGATCGTCGGTGTACGCAATTGCCTGAGTTAGACTACCTACCAGATCGCTGGTGTAAATGCTGAATAGAATCGGCGAGTTAACCGCTCTCTGCTGAAGACCATTATTAATATTAAAAATTCCGGTAGACGTTACATTGCCACTCTTGGCAACAAACTATCTACCATTTAGCATGTCATAAAGCATATACAAAAGAGGTTTAATTATACCTAGCCTGTTTAGCTTTAGATAGAGACCTTCTGAACATACGTTGTGGAAGGCCTTCTCCAAATCAACCAGAGAGGCACCCGTACACTGGTTTTTAGTTTTGTTCCATTGGATATCAGAAACCAGTGTCGACGCGGCAAGAATTGTTTCATGTCTGGCCTTAAAACCCAACTGATTATCTGGTATGACATTGTTGTCATCCGCCCACTTGAATAGAACCCTATTAATAATCTTTTCAAATACTTTGCTGATACTCGGAAGAAGACTTATCGACTTGAGATTGGCCGGATTAGAGTTGTCCTTTCCCTTTTTGAGAGAGGATGCGCCACTGCTGTCATCCACCGCACTGGATAATATGCATTATTCAGCGCGTTGTGAAACAGTGTGGTATAAATGTCAACTGTTTCCTGAGGCAAATGTCGTAGTACAACTTTGGATATACGATCGACTTCTGCTGACTTCTTTTTCTTTAATCAATCGAAGATGACCTGGAGCTCATTCTTCGAAATTAACAGTGGACTGGACCCATTTCGGTAGGCGATTATGGCCTTTGCCAAATCTCCATTATTAAACCCTGTAAAACCAAGTTTCTCAGATCGCCATTCCGTTATATCGTTCCGCAGCCAGGTGTGATGAAGCAGAGCTCTGTTCTCCAGGTCATGACTCGGGCTAATGTTAGCATTCACCTTGTACACTTGCTAGAAAGCAGCCCCCACATAATCCACTTTCTCCTGCGGATCTTCGATTATGAACATCGTTCAATACGGCGTCCTCTGGGTATATGCCTCCTGTCAGAAATACGTCTCTGTTCTCTGTCGTCCTCTGGAGCTTAAGACACGGAAGATCGCTCTGATCTTTTCTTCTAAATATCTTATTTAGTTTTGGGAACATACTCGGGTCGCTAGGGTTAACGGCACGAATTTTACTGTCCCAAAACAAAGTAATAGACAACATATAGTTTTGTTTGATCGGTTGGTTAGCGTTTTTGATTGACGACTTCAGTGTCCTAACCTCCAGATCTCGTGTGCCAGTAAACCGTCTATATAAGCGTTTTAGTAGCGTTGCGGTACATTTCGGTTGTGTTACGTTCTTTGTATTTCGGTATTGTTCTCTTCATTGTTCATTGAATTGTTTCGTCCATTTGTTCTAAGTATCTGTCGATTTCCGTATTTGCTAGGTTCCTGTCATTTGGTGGGGATATACCATTTCAACATAATTCACTCAATAAGGCATTGGAGAAGCGTGGCCAGCGCACCTTGCTTTAATTTTAAGTATGCACTGTTACATACTCCTCTGACTCCATGAAGCCACTGTCGTAGTCGATCGATCGTAAACAGTTTCTTGGCTGTTGACCCACATTGTCAGTAATTGTTAGTCTTGCGTCTTTCAGCAAAAGAGCCAGATAGACATCGCTCCTTGAAAACGATGGCTTTTCTGTAGCAAGTATGTCGATGCGATACTCAATATTGCATTCCAGTTATATAGATGGTTACTTCGAGGATTTTGTATTTGATTTCCCCAATTTTATGCCAATATGTAAAAGTTTTCCTCGGAGCTCAGTCTCAAACATTCAAAAAGCTTTGCAAGCTCTGTTATAAATTGGATGGGCTGATGTGTTTCCGGTGCATAGGCAGCAATCACATACATTCACTTCCCCTGTTGGGGATGAATGCATATATTGCATGCCTCTAACGTCCGAAATTTTCGCACATCACTACTATATTTTACCTAATGACTAATGCCTTTACGTATAAAGATTGCGACGTCTTCTCCTTGAGTGGTGTTGGGTCGGTCTCTTCTTACAATATTGTTATTTTTGTTAGTCAATTTATGTTTCTGGTCATTTTCGCGACCCAAAAAAACATCTGGACTTATGTCTTTAAGCAATTGCAATAGATTTGCTCTTCGTTCGGTTTTAATCAGTGAATTTACATTCACAGCTGGGATCTTAAAGGGCCTCTCCGGCAGCGTGCCCTTAACCTCTAAGTTGCATTAAGCGCGGCAAAAACAGAGTTGAGATAATCCACCCTAGTCACCTGCTACCTGATTTGGTTTTGAAGCCAGTCAACTGGCCCTGTATGGCCAGCAGAATGCCCATAATATCCGCTTGTGCCGTCGGCGTCTTAAGCATGGGGGCCTCTTGGGCTAACTTTAGTGTGAGCTGTACCGTGCTCAACCTTCCTGGCGCCATTTGGGCGTAAGAAATTTGGGGGTTGACGGGCGTTGTGGTAGGAGGGCGCACTGTTGTGCGTTTCTCTACCACTATTTGCTCTGATGCTTTATTATTTTTATTAGCTAAAACGTCGGGAACCCCGATAATTAGCGGGGTGTCCATACCCTCTGCAAATTGCACATTTAACTCGACCCGTTCAATTCCTAAATTGCATTCATCGGCATTGTGGTTCTCTCCACACTTAACACAGTGTGACTGCATTTCGCAGTTTGCTGCGGCGTGGCCAAACCTTTGGCAGCGCATGCATTGAAGTATATTTCTGCGCCTTTTTATTTTATCCGAATTTACAACCTGGTAGTTGAGGACGGAGATAATCCTCAAACTATACAGTTTGCTGCTGGGTGAGTTGTACAAGGAGGAAGGGAAGATTCCGCTTCTCCCGCCTAGCTCTAACTGTATCCAATGGCAACCTGTGGTTCCGTGCAGGAATATATGCCCTTTAAAAGGACCGTTTGAAACTTTTCGGCCTTAGGGGTAAAGCTAAAGAATTCGGTAGTGGCTTCTTTTAGCAACGCTTTAACTTTTATGTGCTATTCCACTGTAAACCATGTCTATAATTATTTAATCTTTTTATTGTAAAGTTTTGACCTATGGCCGTCTTACATAGATTTATGGTCTCCTGAAGTTCCATTTTAAAAGTATTAACAGGTGGCACCCTTTCTTTCTTTTTTTTCGGCGGCTGTGGCTGCTGCTGTTGATTTTTCTGCTGTCCATTCTTCTGTTGTTGATTCTGCTGCTGTTTTTTCTGATGCTGTTTTTGCCGTTGTTCTTTTGGCTGCTGCTGTGGCTTTTGTTCTTGCAGCTGATTTATTGGCGGCTGCTGCCGTTGTTGTTGTTGCTGTTGTGCTACTTTTTGATGTCACTGTAGAGACTTTTTTTCATTAAGTTCTTGCTCCTCCCTTGCTCGGCGCAACCTTGTTTGGTTTTGAGGGCGAGAACTAGGGGGTTCATCTGCTCTTTGGGGCGTTTGATTTCCGCCTACACTGCTCCACTTTTGCTAAGCATGGCCTACTCCTCATTATATTCATCATCGGATGAAGCCTTGAAGTGGACAGGTTGACGAAGGCATTGATTTATCCTGTCGTGTAATGTCCTTTTAATTCCTCGGACATATATTGAACACCCTCCTCTTTATCAGAGGGTGATGTATCCAATTGTTTTGCTGCCTCTGACATCACATCTGTTCACCACGGCTGTCTTCGCTGTAGTGGTTGTGGAGCGTCTCTTCACTAAGTTCGGCGCACACTTGATTCTATTTCTTCTCTGAGTTACATCGCCTGATGTTGCCGTTGTTGCTATTGTTGATAATGATGCCGTTAATGGAGCATCTTCCGATATACCCTCAGCTGATGCCATCGTTGTTTTTATAGGTCCCAGGACACCTTTCGACGTCCCGGTACTTAGGCTCCTCCTCCTCAGCTGATTTACCCAATCGATAAAATTTTCATCTTCACGATTGTAAGAAAAAGCTTCCAATTTTTGTATGCCCGGCTGGGACTCGAACTGGCGACCGTCTGCACTGCGGTCTGCTACTTCTTCCTTTGTGCTATTGCACTTATTAAAATCAGTTCGCTTTAAGAATTACTAATAACACTCGATATATATTAACCGAACGCACGCGCACACTTGCCGCAAAATTAATGCGAATACTTACCCCCACTCCACTTTTTTTAATATTTTGTTTATTTTGAACAAATTAACACCAATAGAGTAATATTTTTACTCAAATATAATGTATATATAATAAACTAGCTGACCCGGCAAATTTCGTTCCGCCTAAATTCATTTATGTCAAGAAAATTATAATTCCGAGCATGCACAATGTTGTTCCATGTAATGCGGTCAATTAAAATTCTTTATTCTAAAGTTTTATTAAATACAATAAAATTAACTAAATTAACAATGTCTATCTTTTTCAATCAAATCAAAATGATTGGCGTGTCGGCCAGCCTTACGCTTTTTTACTGAAGTGCTTTATGGTACACAACATTTTTAGTGTTATTTTCGGTTGCGTACACGTACAAAGCGGTAGGTTTGCCGATACGTGAGCATTCCACATATAATTCACCGTGTGAGAAACATGCGAATTCGAGATTGATGCCACAAACATCCAGCGATTGCCCCTGCGACTTATTGATTTTCATAGCAAAAACGAAAATCAACGGAAATTGAAGACGCTTAAACACATTAATGGCAAATAGTTCAGAATAAGCGGAATCCGTGGAATGAGAACTTCTTCGCCGTTGAATTTCCCCCGAAAAATCGTGACTTGAATTTGATTTGATATTCTTCTGAATCAAACGCGTTTCGTTACAAAGTCTTGGAGCATTTACGTTGCGCAGCAGAAATCACGGCTGCCAGCGAGGCAGTGACAAACCAAACAGTAACTATTATTACACATAAACAAATAAAGCAAAAGACTTCAATCCAACCTGTAGTAGTGGGACCGAAAAAACGAATGAAATATTAGAATCCATCATGGAATTCACCGACTCTGAGGAAGTAACTGTGGTGCGGGTGGGGGAGGGATGGCAGATGATGAAAATCGCATCCGTATATGTCATGAGAACTGAAACTTAAGTGCACTATATATTTATGTGCCCACAATGTCATGGTTTTATCTTAGATAAGTAAATAATTTTTATTATCAGTGTACAATAATATAATCTTAGACATATACATATATAATAAAACATATTCAGCCGCTTTTACACAAAACAAAATATATATATACATATATATTTATATTCAGGTTCGGTGATCAGCTCCTTCGTTTCGTGATCTCGACGGCCGTTGACATTATAAAAAACACACAAATTGAACAAATTTAAATCTTCTTTTTCAATACAGAGGCATGAGTGATTTCTATTCTTATGTCACGGCAATACGGCTTCAATCTTGAATACTGCCAACTAAGGATTGATTTTGCACCCACAGCAACTTCCAAGCCCCATGACAACCACTCATGATTTTCTGATATTCAAATTGGTGGATACAATTCTGGCAAAACAAGCTAATTGCATCATCAAGGAGGCACATTGTACTGTCTCCATTTCCAAGACCAGTTATCCTGCGAAGACTTGACAGAGGAAGCAGTTGATATGAGAAATACTCTCTGTGTCACAATTCGAAATGGACTCTATGGATAGGAGTTGCTACAAGAATGTTAAATACAGAGGAATACCAGTTTTGTGTGAACTGAGATATCCCACGGAAATAAAAAAAAAAAATAAGGAATATCTATTTATTCATGTCGTCCTGCATCTACATATATATCTTTCAAAGCCATTGCTTTCCAGCCTAAGAAACGAGTTTGCAGTAGCCGGTGATAGTTTTCCGCCATGAATCTGGAGCAAATCGAACTTTGGATGAGTTGGAAAATGATGAAAAAAAAAACAAAAAAAACACTGCAAAACGAATCAACGGAAACAGTAAATTTCCCGCGTTGATATTTTATGGTCATAAGCCATGCATATATTATCCCCAGAGGATCGCATGTGTCTACCTGCATCACCACAATGACGAAGATTTAGAATCAAATCGAAAGAACGACAACATTTGGACTCAATGACGATGTCGTCGTCATAGAGATCGACTTCAACAACTACGACGGTAGACGAACGTCGACGCTGATGGTGCGAGAACTTCCACGCAGAGATGGACACAATCCGAAAACAACAAACTGAAATACGGAAACAGGAATAACCGATTGATTTGCATCAAGCGCTCAGATGGGGAATGTACTTGTACACGCAAAAAAAAAATGTTGCCCATTCAGGCAGGAAGATTATTTTGAAATTTATTAAAATAAAAAAAAATTTAAATTATGTACTCTCATTTCTTGCAATGTAGTTATTTGAGTTGTTATGAATTAAAACCACCGATTCGCTTTTTAGTTTCATCAAGACTCCATCTCATCGTATCTCTCTGCCGATCGCGAACTCTAAGTTCAGCAGTGGTTAATCATCAACATCCTCCCCAACTGGGGATAATTCACGATCAGCCAAATGAAAACCGACAAGATCAAATATGTAGTATTATTTTTTTTTCAATTTTTAATTATTATGTTTTTTATATAGTACAAAATGCTTTGGTTTTTATATTAATAATATTATCTTATAATATGTATACTTATATAACTAAAATTATACTTAAAGGAAAATATATAATTAGGATTTTGGTATTCGTAATTTGCACTTTAAAACTCAAGTCATAGATATTTATTTATTTCATTTTTTGTTATTATTTTTTTTGAGCATTATTGGGAATGTTAAAAAATCCTTTGGTTTTAATATTTAAAAAAAATATTATTGATGTGTTTTAACAAAAAATTTTATTGAATTCAGATTTGATTTAGTTTGTTTAAATAATATTATTATTTGATATTATTCACTGTTGTTAAGGCAGATAAATTTTAGTTCGTTGTTTTCGTATTAAAAATCTAAGCACACAAAAATCGGTAAGGAATTTTAAAAGATTTTTGTTTGTTTATTACATTTACTAAACCCGGTTAAACGTTACTCCGCTCGTTGCTTTCTGCGTTGAAGTTTGTTGAATTAGAACGACATCTATCTAGTTTAGGATTTCAATATTTATCGAACTTAATTTTAAGTCTAGCATGAGAAAAAAGATTTTTGTAGTTTTTAAGAATATTTAATTGGAGAAAACGCGAACAATATGTTTATATTATTTTTGTTTTTGGTTCAGTGGACTGTGTGGAATTAAAGCCAATGGAATGTTTTTGTGACCTTTAGTTCAAAATGCGTTTCGCTCAGGTACTACAGTTGCCCTCATCAGTTAGATGCTGTAGTACCTTTCTAAGAAGCATTATTTTTGATCCATGTTTACCGACTTTAATAAAACATACAGCGATTACTTACTGTAAATTATATTTTTCTAAGGGAATTTGGTTAGATTCATGCACCTAGAGGTATGTTTTGCCCGTGGTCCTGCCAGTGAAGGTCACAAAAACATTCAATTGGCCTTAAATCCACACAGTCCACAAAACCAAAAACAAAAATAATATAAACATATTGTTTGCGTCTTCTTCAATTAAATAACTGGC
Organism: Philhelius pedissequus; assembly: GCA_910595825.1. Lineage (NCBI taxonomy): Eukaryota > Metazoa > Arthropoda > Insecta > Diptera > Syrphidae > Philhelius > Philhelius pedissequus. The sequence continues at coordinate 255,692,603 of OU343160.1, forward strand.
CAGACCACGGACAAAATATACTTCTCGCTGTAAATTTTATTAAAGTTGGTAAACATGGATCAAAAAATAATGCGTCTTAGAAAGGTACTACAGCATCTAACTGATGAGCGCAACTTTAATACCTGGGCGAAACTCATTTCGGACTTAAGGTCACAAAAACATTAAATTGTTTTTAAGAATATTCAAAATTACAGAAACTCACTTTCTGTATCTTTTTTTCTTACAGCTTCTGCGTATGCCCTTGAAATATGTACATAAATAAGAAGATGATTTTTACTAGACTACATATTTTAATTTCCTCTTTATATTAATAATACAAAATTACGGTAATTTTTCGGAAAAAAACAAAATAGTTTGAGAGTGCGCGGTTAAGTGGCTACACCCCTCCCGAGGCATTCCTCTATTTAGACAGTCGAGGGCTGATACTGGATGGAGGGGCGGTTCCGCTCATCTACCACGTTAGCCGGAAAACTGTGGATAGGCGACTCCTGTACGGTCGAGACGTCATTGCTCAAGGTGGAGAAAAGCGCCTTCGGTTCAGGATAGGGCGAAGCAAGAGAACCAGTTCTGGTGGCTCTCTGAAGATCAGTTTGATAGGTAAAGTCGATAAGAATGTATGTCTTGGCCGACTTACATAGATTTAGGGAAATTGGTTATAAGGCACAGTCGGGGTGGCACCAACAAAATATTAAAAAATATGTATGTATGTATGCGGAGGCATAGGTGCATGCATCTGCGCCGCTGTATATGTATGTGCGTGCGCATATGCATGTACGTATATACATTTATGTGTAGGTGGCATGTTGTTGTGTGTCTGCATACGTATACAAAATATAAACAAAAAAAAAATTTAAAACGAAAAATGCTGCTGTGGCTGTTTTAGTTGTTAAGTGGTTTTGGGTATTTTTAGGTATTTATGTAGTTTAAGTTATTTTTAGTTAGTATAACTTGTATCTAGTTTTAATTATTTTTAGTCTAGCTTTAGGTAGTTTTTAGGTAAATTTAAAATGATCTGATACTAAGTCTTTGTAGTAAAGTTGTCTTGGTTAAATAAAAATAAAATAATAAGAATTAATTAAAATAATTTTTAGGTCCAAAGACATTAGTATTAAGAGATATAGTTTAGTTTAGAGCGCCCGTTAAGGCCAGTAAATTAGTTGTAAGTTATTGATAAATAGGTTAGTTTTAAACATTTTTGTCTAGCTTTAGATAGTTATAAGTTATGATTAAATAAAAATGAATACAAAAAAAAATAAAATAGTCAAAAGAAATTAATTTTAAAACTGCAAAGTAATAGCCGAGTACGAGTTTGCTAGTATAATATAAAAATGTTCTCCTTCTTGCATAAAAAAGCGCAGTCACAAGTTGCACATAAGTAAAGACATAACTAGTGAGTTGATTTAAGAAAACTATGTAAGCAAATCAAATGAAAAAGTCAATTATTACCAACGTATTGTCAGTTAGTAAAACAGGAGAAGACAAAGTTGCATGCAGTTGACGAAAAGCCAAACTGACGAATTCAGTCTTTGGACTATGTTTGTAGAAGTAAACTGTGTGTCGCTCTAAATGATTCAATTCGTGTTGTATACTCTATCCCAAGAAGTACAAGTGTTTCACATCTACGACATAATTATCTTTGCTTTGAACCTTGTTGAATATCTCAAATTTAGACTGCTTTTGAAGCTCTATAGTGTCATCCATAATATAGAAAAATAAGTATACCGCGTTTTGCACTCCTTTGGAGATAATCTTTTGAAATAAAGAATACAAAATAAAAAACTTAAACTAATGCTTTTAAACTTAAATGCTTTGAACTAAAATGCATAATCATGCTCAGCAATTGTTTATAGTGATACAATACAACTTATGTAGGTATATGTTAAAAATTTTGAAAAAAGTGTTTTTATCTAACAATTCAAAATTTGGTTTAAGGGCTCACCTTTAATGCAGTAAGCTTAATTTATTTTTTTACGCTTAATTTATAATATAAAAAACAAATTTTCTGAACAAAATCGATTTTATTCCGTCAAAACAAATTTTGCATTTTTAGCAAGATTTTATTTACTTTTCAAATAATAATATTCCATTTTATCTTTATGAAATTCCAGTTTGAAGCTTCGTTTTTATATTTTACAGTAGATATAAAAAACTATAAGTAATTAGCTGAGTTTTATAATCACATGATGAATTCGAATCTTGCTTTCTGCGCATGAAATTTCGAAGTCTTCTGACAAAGTATAAAACGAACGCAGAAGAGAATCGAAATTCAGCGATGAGTTAATTCTACATGATTGTACGATTATTGATAGAATATTAATTAATGTCAATGTCATTAAAATAAGAAAAATTCAGATTGACATTTTGTTTTCGAAATCGGCAAATGTCATTTTTATTTCAACAAAAAATCGATCCCTAATGAAGTTTTGATACCAGACCAGTTTTCGAGTTGTTTTCGACCAAAATTATCAATTTTTTTTGTATCCGGGATCAAAATCTGTCTCAAAAATGTCAGAAATATATGGTATTCTTCAGGGCCTTAGTCCAACTGGGCAATATTTGCCATTTGACGTTAAGTTAAAGTTAGTAAAGTCGTATGCTCCACCTTTAATACTGTACGGGTGTGAAATTTTTTCAAATCTTGAATCAGAATCAATGAGAAAGCTAAAAGTAGTATATAACAACTGTGCCAGATACATTTTTAACATTAGGAGATTTGATCACATTTCATTTTTTCAAGACAGATCGCAAATTGTTAATTGGTAGTTCTTTTGCAATACAGAACAATCCTTTTTTTGTTTAAAATTATCCAAAACAAAACTCCAAAGTATCTGTTTGAAAAAATTAAAATCGCGCGCACTCAGAGATCATTATTACTTATTCCACCTTAATACAAATATTTAGTATTATGCCGGCAGTTCTTTATCCATGGAACTCGCCTTTGGAACCAACTTAGTCACAGCTTACGGAGAATAAATACATTCATTTTAAAGAAAAACTTTTCGAATACTACACAATCAACGGCAACTAGAATCCTTTCTATATCCCTCTATTTTAAAGACAACTATTGTAATTAGTATTTAAGAAATAATATTTTTTTTTGTAAAACCAAATGTATATGCTGTATATAATCAAAAGCGCATGCCTAAATGTACAGTTGAATTAAAAAATAAAAAATAAAATAAATAAAATCACAGATTCAGATTCTAAGAGGGGATTACACGTATAAATATTTGCACATGCACTTGCAAAAACACACCAAAGTAAAACCGTTTGATATTTCAGCAAACTTAAATGTCAAACGGTTTTGCTTAGTCTACAGAATACATATACACACACATAAGGAAATGAAAATGTTTTTGCAAAAAAAAATTTACAATCCCGGATCAAAAAGCCTATTCGCAAAAAGACAGCGACATAATTAAAATATAGTATCAATAAAAAATAATATTCTACATCTAAGAAAATGATAAACATATTCCCAAAAATAGTAATTCACATTTATTTATCGACACAAAATCAAATTACAATTACAACAACATTGGTAACTGTTAAGCCCAACTAAAGTGGAATTGCTGGGAATAAATGTCATTCTTTTGTGGATTGAATATGTTAAAAAAATTTAAATTATTTCAATTTAAAAAAAAATGATTTTTCATCATAGCCTTCATTTATTTCTATACGGAGATAGTTCAGTACATACTCGTAGTTATGTAAGTAGATTGGTTAGAACAGCTGACATCCTTTTTCACCTACTTCATATAAATTTTACAAAATTTTGCTGAGTGTACCTATGTATTATTTAACTGGTTAAGTAGATACATTACAATCTTTCCAACAAGTTACTTTTTTGGTCTCGCTTTGGTTCCCACATTTATATTCTCGAGTGATATCTGATTTCTTTGTTCATTTACTCGCATTTTTGTCCAATTCCTTTTTGTTTTTGGCCAGATACGGTCTCTCTGAATTCTGCATGACTATAATGGTGCGTTTATTTTAATTAATTTTGACTCTTGCCATATAAATTGCATAGCTAGCCAACCCCCCTTTAACCCTGAATAATTGTCTCAATTGTGAGTTTATTTTAATGTGGCCCTTTTTTGTGTGCTGAAGCATATATCACAATCACACACCACACGCCCTTGTCAGCATTAGCTCTAGGCACTCGAATTACATCAGTCGTCAGGTGAGTGCAACAACTATAGTTGTTGCTCTGGCTGATTAGTGGGTTAAGTGATCATGTTGGTGTGGCGGCGCGGCGCCAAGCCATTAGAAACGCTCTACTGACTCTTTTCACGGCAAAACAGTGAATTGCTGAATGGATTTGTTGACGTTGCAGTGTTATGGTATGGTTCGTTTGCATTGTGGATATGGCACGTCGCCGTATAGAAGTAGATCGGGCTTTGTGGTCGTCGTCGTCCCTTTGTGTTATGGAAACTATGTCTGCTTGTAGGGTTGACTGTGCATGTAAGTAGGGGCAAGTACATTACAAATAAAAAGTTTTGGAATTTCAGGTGTTAACATGATTAAGTCGGTATGTTCAAGTTATACCCTTAACTACTTTTTTAAAGAGGGAGAGATATACATACCACCCTATTAATAAGACAAGCCGACATTTCATGGTGCTTGGTTTCGTAAGTATCATTACAATGTTTGAAAACTAAGGTTGGCGAAGGTTGGAATTTCCATAGCGATGATATAACTACCTTATATTCTAACTGATATTTATGGCGTGAAAAAAAAGGAATATGTACCTACATACGTGCATATTTTTGTATGTCAAGAATGTTAAATATTTCACAAAAACAATTAAGTTTGTCTTTGAAATTTGATACTTTCGGGATTTCAATACGAAAATAATGACAAATGCGATTTATTTAATAATTGTTGGACTACGTAGTAGGTTTGCAGTTAGTTGTTAAGATCTTACGATGATAATTTAATAAGATCTTTATTTAATTTATTTAATTTTATTAAATAATTGAGATCAATGAAATTAAAGCTCATTACAAAGAATGTAAAAAATAAAATGCACGACTGGATTATACCAACTTGCTCTTAGAGCTAACAACTTTAACGCAGCTAAACATTGACGCTACGCTGTTTAGTAGGTCGGTAGTCTAGTTATGCAATGCATGTTTAATACCAAAGTAGGTACGATTTACTTGATTCTTATAGTATAATGAACTGTCGAAAACATGATTCAAGGAATAGATACATAGGTACCTACCTACAAATGTATATTTAAATGGAATTTAATTATGTAAAGGTGGGACAAAGTCGTTTTAAAACTTAAAAAAACTGACAAACAAATCACTATAATCGGTTTTTTGAAAAAACTAAGAACGCCATAAGCTGTTACAGATGAACTTTTTATAAAAAAGTATCTCGAAAATTGTGGGACGGGTTTTGATGAAATTATGTTTTTTATTTTTAGTTTTTTGAAAACAATTTTTTTTTTAAATGTTGGTATGCTGTATTTTTAGAGTTTATTAATATACATGTGATTTTAAAATTAAAAATTATTTTTTTGATTAGTTTTAAAAATATTGATTTTTGAAAAAGAATAGTTTTAAAAATTAATTTTAACGCCTGGACAATAAAAAATTACATATTTGTGGAAAAACAAGTGTTTTAATTTATTATTTTTTTTAAATAAGTAAAAAATGTTGACAATTTTACTTAGAAAAAGAAAATATTTGTTTAGCTTTTCCTAAACGGTTACATAGAGACTGACAGACTGACACTGACAGACTGACAGACTGACAGACTGACAGACTGACAGACTGACAGACTGACAGACTGACAGACTGACAGACTGACAGACTGACAGACTGACAGACTGACAGACTGACAGACTGACAGACTGACAGACTGACAGACTGACAGACTGACAGACTGACAGACTGACAGACTGACAGACTGACAGACTGACAGACTGACAGACTGACAGACTGACAGACTGACAGACTGACAGACTGACAGACTGACAGACTGACAGACTGACAGACTGACAGACTGACAGACTGACAGACTGACAGACTGACAGACTGACAGACTGACAGACTGACAGACTGACAGACTGACAGACTGACAGACTGACAGACTGACAGACTGACAGACTGACAGACTGACAGACTGACAGACTGACAGACTGACAGAATGACAGACTGACAGACTGACAGACTGACAGACTGACAGACTGACAGACTGACAGACTGACAGACTGACAGACTGACAGACTGACAGACTGACAGACTGACAGACTGACAGACTGACAGACTGACAGACTGACAGACTGACAGACTGACAGACTGACAGACTGACAGACTGACAGACTGACAGACTGACAGACTGACAGACTGACAGACTGACAGACTGACAGACTGACAGACTGACAGACTGACAGACTGACAGACTGACAGACTGACAGACTGACAGACTGACAGACTGACAGACTGACAGACTGACAGACTGACAGACTGACAGACTGACAGACTGACAGACTGACAGACTGACAGACTGACAGACTGACAGACTGACAGACTGACAGACTGACAGACTGACAGACTGACAGACTGACAGACTGACAGACTGACAGACTGACAGACTGACAGACTGACAGACTGACAGACTGACAGACTGACAGACTGACAGACTGACAGACTGACAGACTGACAGACTGACAGACTGACAGACTGACAGACTGACAGACTGACAGACTGACAGACTGACAGACTGACAGACTGACAGACTGACAGACTGACAGACTGACAGACTGACAGACTGACAGACTGACAGACTGACAGACTGACAGGCTGACAGACTGACAGACTGACAGACTGACAGACTGACAGACTGACAGACTGACAGACTGACAGACTGACAGACTGACAGACTGAATGACTGACATTTTTTTTTATTGGATTAAAAATTAAATTAAATTTTAAATAACTAATGGTTTTTAAAGATGATAGACCGCAAATGACCTCCACGCTCATCCACGCATATGCTGCACCTGATCAGAAAATTGTTCATTGCTGCCTGAAGGGTTGAAATTGGGATCGCTTCAATTATTGTCTTAAAGGACTGCTTCAATTCAGACAAATTCCTGGGTTTCGTTTTGGACAATTCGTGCTTGACATAACCAGCGGAAAGTGTAGTTTCTGGATATCAATTTGTTGGGGATTTTTCGCTGGAGCTCCGCCAGAACTTGTGTAGCTACGTGTGCACTTGCTCCATCTTATTGAAACCAAAACCTGCTGAAAAGGATACGTCTTCGGCGAAGTTCTGGGTAAAAAAAATTCTTCAACATCCTTAAATAACGTTCCCCATTGACAGTTTGTGTTACACCGCTTTCTTCAAAGAAAAATGGACCGACAATACACCTTGCTGAAACTGCGCACCACACAGTGTCTCGTTCTGGGTGCAGTTCCGTCCAATGGAGCATTAATGGATAAGATTCACTCCATATACGGCAATTTTGCTTGTTAACATTGCCGTTTAAGTCTAAATGGGCCTCATCAGACATGAACAAACAATTTATCAATGTGTTGTCTTCTTCGGCTATTGCAATCATTTTTCGGCAAAATTCCAGGCGAACAGGCAAATCCTGAGGGTTTATCTTGCCTGTAATTTGGACTTTGTACGGAAACAAGTTTAAGTCATCATGAAGTATCCGTTGTAATGATAGTCTGCTAACTCCAATGACCCAATAAGTTTCGAGTCGAAACACTTGGATTTGCCTGTATTGCTGATGCAACAGCCACGATTGTATCCTGAACCCGAACATTGGAATCTCGATGATACGGTCTTCGTTCCGGGAGTACCGCCAAACTCCAGCCTAAATTCCCTTTGCGCGGAAATGACGGACTGTAAAGAATGGTATCGGTGCACTATCCAAATCCTTTTGTCTGTATCCCAAGCATTCATTTTGATAAATCTAAATAGTAGCCTATAAAATAAAAAAAATAAGCAGATTACTCACACTGAAAAAAAGTTATTACGTTTTATACGTGTGCCACCCTGTATGTACACTTTTTTTTCTCATTTATAAAAAAACCGAATGCACTCCATGCTATAGTTTTTCAAAATTGAAGGTAGTTTGATCGTGTGCTTGCAATTAGAGATTTGGCAAAACTAATATGTTTATAAATATAAATAAAGAATTTATTTATTTTTTTCAAAAATTCTGTTTGAAAATTTAATTGCAATTTCGAGAATATCGCGTCACCGGTTTAGGTGGTAGGTAGATCATTGTGCAGACAGTCGGAATTTCCGTACCCATTTTTCTGGTGTTCTCTATCATCGTAATGTAAAGATTGATTAAAATCTCGAGTTCAATTTTTTTTCTAATGAAAAATTGTTAGTTTGGTGAACACTAGTAAAGTCATTTATTTTATTCAATAAGAAAATAAATAAGATTAAAAAAGAAAACAAGGAAAACTTAATCGTTTTGTTACAGTGAAATTAGTACAAAGTAGATATTCTAATACCGCCTCTTAATTTACTAAGTTAACAAAAGAATAAACAAAGAAAATAAAATTGAATTAATTATACATTTTGCATTAAATATAGAATTATTAAAATATTATTTTTACTTAGAAAGTAACTAATTTCAAATATTAAAATCGATGTTGACTAAATTTAAATATTGGAATTAATTTAAATTTAAATTTGTAAGATGTTTTTGAAAAAGTATTCTTCCAAGGCCCTTTGTCATTATATCAGCAATTTGATCGTTGGTAGATATATATTTTAGTTTGATCTCTTTGTTTAAAATAGCTTCTCGAATAAAATTGTATTTTACATCAATATGCTTCATTCGTTTATGATCACGTGGTTCTTCTGCCACCTTGATACATGCTTGATTATCTTCGAATATACATGTTTATGAACTGCAAGGATGACCAAGTTCTTTCAATAAGAAGCTTAGCCATTTTGCTTCACAAACACATTTGGCTAAAGCTAAGTACTCAGCTTCAGTTGATGAAAGACTAACAGTTGGTTGCTTTTGTGAGAACCAACTTATTGTATTGCCAAATACCTTAAATACATATCCTGATGTTGACTTGCGATCGTTCTTATCACCAGCCCAATCTGAATCAGCATATCCAACTAAAATATCAGCTGCAGAATTAAGGTGAAAAACCATTTTCATGTTGGCTGTTCCCCGAATGTATCTCAAAATACGTTTTGCATACATAAATTGTTCATCAGTAAAAGAGTCTTGGAAGCGACTGAAATAATTTGTCGATACACATAAATCTGTCCGAGTTGTTTGAGTAGCATAAGTAAGACAACCATAAGTTCCCTGTATGGTTTATCTGTAAAATTATTCTTGTCACCATTCTGTAAACTCAAACCACTTTCAATTGGTGTTGCCGCCGCTTTGCAATCATTCATTTCAAATTTCTTTAAAACATTCTTCAAGTAATTTGATTGATTTAAAGCAATTGATTTAACACTTGAATTATGTTCAATATGAATTCCAAGGAACGAATTAATTTTTCCAAGGTCCGTCATTTCAAATTTTCTTCTTAATTTCGTTTTAATATCTGTGATCGCTTGTGCATTGTTAGAAATAATTGCTAAATCGTCGACGTATAAAAGAATATAACAAATAATTTCGTTTTCAAATTTTGTGTATAAACATTTATCTGATTCACAACGATTGAAACCAATTTTAGTAATGAATTGGTTAAAGCACTCATTCCACATTCGTGATGCTTGCTTTAATCCATACAATGATTTCTTTAATTTACAAACCATTGTATTATCTTTTATAAATCCTTCTGGTTGTATCATGTATATATCTTCATTTAATGGTCCATTGAGAAAAGCACATTTGACATCCATTTGATGAATTTCGTATCCAAAATGATTTGAAATAGATAATAAAACACGAAAAGTGGTTAACTTTGTTGTCGGTGAATATGTTTCGTTGTAATCAAAAACTTTTTCTTGAGAAAATCCACGAGCAACAAGTCTTGCTTTATACTTATCTACGTCACCGTTTGGTTTGTACTTCAATTTAAAAACCTATTTACATGTAATAGCTTTTCGACCAATAGGTAGCTTACACAAAGACCAAGTATCATTTTTTTTAATGATGAAAATTCAGCATTTATAGCCTTTTCCCATTTTTGCCAATCAGCACGCTTCTTTGCTTCGTTAATCGTAATAGGATCATTTTGTACAAATTCTTCAGCTGATAATGCAAAGTTAGCGAGCTCCACATCCATATCTACCTGGCTTCTTTTTCAATCGTTCACCACGACGTAATTCATTGCTATTTTCTGTGGTATTTGAAGTACTGTATATATCATCCATGCTACCAACGCTATCCACATTAACATCGTTAATATATTCTTCGTTGTCACCAATGCAATCCAAATTTACATTGTGGTCGTGTTCCGCGTTGTTGCCAAAGCGATTCAAATCGACATTGTGGACATTCTCTTGTTCGATGTTACCGATGCTTTCCAAATTAGCACCGTGGATTTTTCGTTCAAATTCATCATCTTTGTCATCATTTTTCGCCTCTGAATCAAATATGTTGATATAACTCAGACGATCAAAAATTAATTTTTTGTTGAACGTCACATTACGACCCATGGCAAGTTTGTCCTTTTCGATATCCCAAAGACGATATGTGTGTGATGATAAGCCATATCCATGCATGTAACATTTAGATGACTTCGCATCGAATTTTGAACGACTTTCTTTTGGTATATAGTTGTAACAAATCGATCCAAAAACACGAAGATGCGATAGATCTGGCTTTTTACCATACCAAATTTCAGCAGGAGTTTTGTTTTCAAATTGCTTGCCAACAGAAGTTGTTGGTGATCGATTCTTAATATAATTCGCATGCATAACCGCTTCGTTCCAAAATTTACGACTTAAACCACTCGACAAAAGCATTGTTCTTGCCTTTTCAACTATTGTGCGGTTAAAACGTTCAGCTACTGCATTCATTTTTGGATTGTATGGCTCGGTATAATTTAATCGAATACCCTTATTGATACAAAAAGATTTGAATTCTTTTGAGCAATACTCACCGCCATTATCCAACGGCAATTTTGATATTCTTTGTCCATGCTGTGTCTCAGCCATAGTAACATATTGTTGAAATTTATCGAAAACTTCACTCTAACACTTTATGCAATAAACCATTGATGTACGTGAAAAATCGTCAGTAAAAGCGACGAAAAATCTGGAACCATCATATGCCGACTCACTCATGGGACCGCTAACATCTGTTTGAATAAGTTCCAATATTCGTTTAGATCGAATTTCGTTTCGTGGCGGATACGGTAAACGAGTTTGTTTACCAAGCACGCATGACTCACAAAATTTTTCGGCATTGGTCAAATTCAATTTATTCAATCCAGTGACCATGTTTTGGTTTACTTTTTTCTTAATATCATTGCCATTCAAATGAGCCAGCCGAAAAACCCATAAAATAAGTGAGGCTTTGTTCAATTTCTCCACACCAGTAATCCCAGCAAATACATTTCGCTTAGCATAAAAAGTTGTTTGATACAGTTGACCATATCGACGAGCAGCGAATACATTTTTACCATTTTTTGAGATAATTGCATCAATGCCATTAAAGGTGATTTTGTAACCTTTGTCCGTCAACTGCCGAATTGACAATAAGTTGCATTTAAGATTTTCAAACAAACAATACATTTTGAATAGTTTTTGTTGAATTATACCCATTGAAGAATGTCTTTACCAAAATGTCACCATGGTGTTTTGCCAACAAGGAAGCTCCAGCCTTTGCTGTTGAAATATTTATTGGTGTTATTGTCTGCATACTATTGAAAAACGCTTTATTATTAACAATATGATGAGTTGCGCCCGAAACAAGAACAAAACATATTTCTTGAAAACCATCATTTATTTGTTTTGTTGTTCTTGAACTTATACAACATGACGCAATATCGCCATTGATCACAATTGATTCACTGCTTTTAATTTGTTCTTCACAAAGAAAAAATTCTGGATCTTCATCTTTTTCTTTAACGAAATTTGCACCTGCGTTGTTTTTACTATACGAATTGTTTTTCTTTGACAAATTTACTCTGCATTTTGGTTTGATATGACCTGGCCTTTTGCACCTATGACAAATTATTTTAGAACGATCTGCTTGCATAGCCATCGAGTCGTTTGATGTACCACTACGCATATTGTTACCAGCAGTACGCTTTCCACATTCGTCCAAAAGACGACTTTTAACAAATTCAATTGTTAGTTTGGATGTATCCATGGTTTCTAGAGCGGTAACCAAACCATCGAAACTTTTTGGTAGCGTTAATATTAAATGACAAACAACATCCAATTCTTCTAATGTTGCACCAACCGATTTCAACTCACGCACAGCATGATCAAACTGCAGAAAATATTCGGTTATTTCATCTCCATCTTTGTATCGCATCGTCAATAAATGTTTTCGCAACAACAGTTGTCCAGCAACACTTTTACGTTCAAACATACCAATAAGTGTATCATATATTTCCTTTGCAAACTTTTTGTCTTTGATGTATTCCAATTGAGAATCGTCAATACATTGCACTAAAATCAGCCTGCACTTTTTCTCTTCAGATACTAACACTTGATTTATCTTAGCAGAACTTGCATCCGTTGGAACATCCTCCAACAGCGATGGCAATGACGTTTTTAAAAACTTCTCTAAACATTTTTCCTGCAGCAAAATTTTAATTCGATATTTCCAGTTCGAGAAATTCGTTCCATCAAATGGTTTCAGTTTTTGCAGATTGTTTTCCATCTTATTCTTGTTGAGAAGCTCCAAACCCTTTAAAAATTCAATTCAAGCAGCTATGGGAATAGCGCACAATTTTATATTTGCGAGCGATTCGAGAATCTTCCTTTAACGCAAATCCTTAAAATAAAATTATAATTATTTTATTATTTTATTGATTCCTGGGCACATAACCTGTTAGTTTAGTGAACACTAGTAAAGTAATTTATTTTATTCAATAAGAAAATAAATAAGATTAAAAAAGAAAACAAGGAAAACTTAATCTTTTTGTTACAGTGAAATTAGTACAAAGTAGATATTCTAATAAAAATCGCAGTTAACATCTATTAAATATCTCAGTATTTAAGAGTATTTTTTGCAGCCTAAAGCAACAAAAAAAAACAGAAACAAAAACTAAAAATCACTCTCGTGAAAAAAGAGTTAGTATGTATTGGTTGCTCGTGGAATACTCTAAGCTCTGTATCGAAAACAAGATAATTTTTTATAGGCAGGGGTGCTTACCTAAGCCTGTCTAGACTTGCGGCATACAATTCTGGGTTGTACTTGCGATTCTATTAAGCACCTGCAATAGGCCGTGCGTCTGGCCTATCAACAAATCTCAGAGCCAGTCGTTGAAAGCTTGCGGAATTAACTTTAAGTTTCCATATTTCGCGCATTGATAATTCTTGTTCGTATATTCGCGAGTCGGAAAGCCATCTTCTTTATCCGAGAGAACGCAAAACTCTTTGTATTCTAATAAAATTCATTGAATTTATTTAAAAAGCGAATTTAATCACCAAACCAAAAAATACATATTCGCTTATTACGAGTAGTACCAATCTATTAAATTTAGATAGATTGAAAAAACGTTCGCCGGTTTCAGCAAATGTGAATGATAAAATTATTTTAAAAAAATTACAACAATAGTTGTATTGAAAAAGTGCTGGGCGTATTCGAAAGTTCGTTTTAATCCGCAGTCAGAAAGTTGATGTCCTGTACATAGATTAGCTACGATTAGGTGGTGTCGAAGTAAATGGTGAACTCGACTCTGAATTCAAAATGTCGTAAATTTCTGGTTTGACAACAATCTTAGGGTTAAGTTGATTATCTATGACATCCGTCAAAAAAAAATTGACATCTTCTGACTAAGCAATGAACTATATTTGGAAATGTTTTAAATATTTCTTTTTAAAATTTCGCTCAAAATCTTTAAAATTAAATAATTAGAGAAAAAAATATATTTGAATATTTATCCGAAGAAAAATGAAAGAACAGCTGACTGTAAACTTAATGGGGACGTTCACTCAATTATTCTCAGCAATCTGGAATAACTTTATGTTGTTGTAATGCGTGCAAAACCCCATCTGATGAAAAAACAGCTGCTCTCATGAAAGCTATCTTGAGTTATCCCAAAAAAATTGGAATAACTAGCTATCCGAGACCAAATGTATAGAAAGAGCTGACTGCAAAATTCGTTGGTATGCGTTTTGCTTTGATTTTTTGACAGCTTTCAGCTAACCTATCTGATTCGTCCACAGATATACCCCGATAGCTTGGTATCCGAGACAACATCTAATAAGTGAGTGATCGCCCGCAATGATATCAGTTTTATTTCGATTTTTGACTACTTTCATCGGCTATCCGATTTTTTACTAATATATTCGGATAGCTCATGATTCGAGATAACATAACTAATAAATGAGTGAACGATGTCATTGATAGAAAAGGAACTCCACGAACAAAGCCTTCGAGATTCATGAAAGTCATCAGGAGTACATACGAAACAACTATAATTTCATTCGATACCTACTCATATAAATGTCAAAAATCTATTCGGAACTGAATTTTGCTTCTCACTTTATCGGGAGCAAGATCTTGTATTTGTTTAATGTGTGTAAATTTTGCATTGAGCCAGATAGGTTTTGCAAAACACGACTATTGAATAGGCACTTAATATGGTATACCTCTGATATGTAGTGAGGTTTAGTATTACTAAAGCAAACAACTGATCTACAAGTTGAACTAGACAACAGCAGTCTTACCGTTCTACTCCTGCAGTATTATATTTTGGAAATCCGGTGATCAATTCCAAATATTGTTATTTGGATGTATAAGATTTGTTAGAATGCGAAGAAGAAGAAATATGCAACCAACCTGAAAGCCCTAACAAAAGTACGAAGGTTTACTTGCAAAGGAACCACTGGGCTTATGAGCACCACCCCACAGCAGAACTGGGAGATATATTTATTTAAACCTATAGATCTCCGTATATACAGGAATCAGCAGCTTAGAGCACTCAACGACTAATCAAACTAAAAGCTGGGGGCACTGTCGAATTGGAGATGCTCAGATTTTACAATGAAACACGCACAGAGAATACAATACCCCATCTTCTATCTAATGGGTAATAACGAGTTATTGGTAAATTAACGAAAACCATCTATGCAAGCTTCTTCTCTCTAGCCAGTTGTTGAACTGGTAACAATAGGATCATTATTTGACCCAAGCTGCCGAAAACCAACTATGTATTAAAATTTTGCCCTGTAACTACTTTTAAACATGAAACTGGGGGAACAATATTCAGACAAAAAATAGCTGGAGTTGGAACTTGCTCGAAAACTGCTGCACAACCAGCAAACTATGGTCAATTATCGACAATCAAAAAACTAGAAACATCATCCAATAAAACGCAAATTTCCTGCGTCGTCTTACAATAATTATTTTCCGGTACAATATACTTGGATAGATATATACCATTATTTAAGAAAGAGGAAGAGTAGAAGGGATGACTTATGCAGATGATTTGGTGACGAAAAGTCACGTAAGAAGACATCACATTTCACATATGTCATTGCCCAGTAATCTGCCACTTGAAAAAGAAATTGTTTGTTTGAAAGTATACTTTTTTTATGACTTAGAAGAATTTTCGCACTCTTCAGGCAACACTCCGTTTAACGTAGTCAACGTTTCCAAATTGCTTGGTATTTCGTATATCACATGTGTTTTATTAAATATGAGTTATAATACTACAGGGTACAACATTGGTCTAGGTGTGATGGTAAACAAGTTCAACCTAACTTAACTTCAAATAAGTCTAAAAAGAAATCATTTAGATTTCATCGAAAAATAAAAAAAATTTATCGTTTCTGATCATCTAACTGGAGAATTCCCTGTGGGTTCAAGCTAACCTATGGGCACTGATGCACCCAGTCAATGTTCCTTGTTTGACAAATCGTTTCAGGTTCAAAGAGTAGACAATGATCCTCTAGTTTGTATGGCTCAAAAACACGTCAGCTTTTTATCTACAGGTCTATCGATGGTTCGCGCAATCTTGTAGCCGTCATTTTCAATAATGAGTGTTTTTGCGGAACCCTGTGAGCTTCATATATCTTTAAAAAAAAAATCCAATTGAGATCGAAATATTAACAATACAATAAAAACATAATTAAAAACAGATCTTGTTGAGATAGGCCGAGATTTATGAAAAATGTTTTCCAGCGAAAGACCTGCTTCCAGGTAGTGCTCAAGATCTTTAATTGCTTTATACATGTGTATAGTATTTTGTAGTGTTTGTTGTCCATACACACATTGTGTACGGACACTAACGATTCATTGAACTGGTTCTTCGGTTACGAAAACTATTTTTATTTCTTTTTTCAAATTTCATCTTTAACAAGCAGAAGCACTCTATACGACAACCAAAATCTTAAAGATGCTTCTTCAATGATTTATCAGTTCAATATTGAGATTTTTATTCCCTGACCCCACCGTTCCACTCTTTTCAAAGCCACCAATTTCGCCGTTGAAGGTTCTGGGCGCTGGCTGGTTTAAATTTCAGTACCTACGATCGCGATGCGGCTGATATTTTGAGACTTTTTCTTAGTTCAATGGTGTACCGAAACAGATTCTCGTCGCTACCATAATTGCCCAAGGGTGTTTATAACATATTAAATTTAATTAAAGTGTAGATTGCTTTCTTTTGCGGGCTCATCAGAGGGAGGGGAGTATAGCTGAGGGCGGACGAGGCTGATCAGATGGAAATTAGTTTTAAGGCAAAAAGTTGCAAGGGGACTGGCTTCTGGTGGTTAAGATTGCGTTTTCTTTCGTGTGTGTTTTTTTGTCCATATTTTACTGTGGTATCAATAATGATCTTTGAAGGTAACTTCGCTTAAATGTTCTGCTACCGAATATGGAGTGGGATGAAACCATGCACTTTTTCTTCGTTTTGCTAATAATTTTTCTCGTTCTCGATACGTGTTGTATTAGCTATGTTGAAATGTGTCTGTGAGTGAGTGATTGTGTGTGTATTGTTCGGTGTTGTGTACATTTGGCAATTTGTATTTTAATCGAATTTCATTTATAAAAAAAAATATTGTACCAACCAACCGGCATGATTTTATGTATCTTAGAGATGATCAAGCAAAGGAGTGAAAATCTTAATGAAAAAGTATTTTTTACCACATTTTTATAAAATGAGGTGATGTGATCTTGACGAAGACAGCTATTTCATACATACAGCTGGATGCCGTATTTTTGTAATTTTAAGAAGTTTTGTTTAATTATTGGATACTAGGAGATACCCGTGCGATGCTACTGACTTTCTATCACACGCGAATTTAATGGCATCATCTGTCCACCTATAACATTTCATTACGAACCGTTCAGTGGTTGATGAGTGACAGTAGAAAAAAAATACACAAACGCTCCCAATCGAGTCGATAATTTTTGTGGGATAATAAAGTTTCTCATCCATCTCCTAACCAAATTTAATTAAAAATCCATTGAATGGTTGATGCGCAATTGCGGATCAAACATTTATTCGCATTTATAATATTAGAAATTTTTAAAAATTGGCAATAATTCACATTTACCTACAAAAGCAGAAACTACCCTAAATATATGTTATTAGAAGGGATACTTTAAGAGTAGGTCTCTGGCTGATGGCCGCCAGGTATCTACAGAATCTACAAGCAATTTGGAGCAGCAACGAAAAAAATAATAAAATGGTTAAAATTATGTAAAAGGCAGGTGAAAAAATCCGTTAGTTTTCAATTTTTCTCATTAAACCAATTTGGCTAACTTAAAAATTACAAGCATGACTGGGTCGCACGTTCTTACTCTTATGTTCAATCACATACAAAAATTTAATAATATAAGCTTAAAAATTAAGTTAAAAAAAATCGTCATCCATTTTCGAAATATTGAATGTTCAAAACAAAAATAATTTTTTTTTTGAAAATGTTGTTATGCATTATTATTTATAATTTAAAGTAAATTTTGATCAAAATCTGTAGAGCAGTTTATGAGAAAAGCCAACATAAACAAAAAATGGTTGTTTGGCAGTTACTGTTAATATGAAAAAAAAAGTTGAACCAAAATGTATAAACTATACTTATAATAGTGCACAGTTTTTTTTATTAAAATCTTTAGAGCCGTTTTTGTTTAAGATAATTAATATGTTAATATGGTAGAAAAAATTGTATGGTAGGTAACGTTAGTTTTGAGGCTAAAAAAAACTGATTAAAAAATCTAAAACGTTTAAGTACCAGGTTTGAACAAAATACTTTCAGCCGTTTATGCTTTAAATCATTGTACAGACAGACAGCCGCAATTGCGGGACCCACTTTCTTGGTGTTCTCTGTCTTAACCTAAGTACGCTTAAGTGAGAAACCCGCTTTACTGAGCAATTTTTTCTGATTTTTAGTCTTTCGCTTAAGAGGGTTTCACCGTAGTAGGACGTTAGGTTATATTGAATTAATATTTAGTGTTGTTGTGGAAGACGTGTGGTTGTACAAACGTTTAAGGTAAATATTTTATATTCAAAATATTTTATATTCGCAACTAAAGTAGCTAGCTGTATTAAAAACATAAATTACTTTTGATGAAATTCTTGTTTTTAGAATTTCATCAAAAGTATATTGTGAAATTGTATAATCTGTAATCCGTACGAATTATTTATATTATTGACAAAAATATCTGCCTAATTAAAGCCCAAAAGTTACCATAGGTTCGGTTAAAAAAGGAGTACGTGGGTGAAAATAGAATTCTGAATAAATTTCTGGATGCTTTCTTAGTGGCAATGGGAATATGTCACCGAGTTCGCTTAAAAAAATATTCTCCGAAGGATGATTTTCGGGTTCTGGCTAGGATGAGGCATTTACAACATCGATCGCCCTTCATTCTAAAAGCATATGTATAAGTTGCTGAGCTGTTCATGTGGGTTCCCAATTTCGCATTGTCTTTTGTCCCGATAGGATTCCAATAAAAGGTCCAATTGTTGCCCACTTTGGGTTTGAACACAATATTTGTCACCATTATAGATTGAAGACGGCTTAGAGATGTAAGGCTGCGGTTGGTGTAGTCCAATAAAACCCGGTCTCTGAATTGTGTCCATAGTTTTCAGATTCGATGTTTTGTCTAAAGATGCTAATCAAACCAAATATGCATAATATCAAAATTGGTTGTATTATGGCTGGTGCACATCCGCTGCAAAAGTTGTGACGGCTGGGAAAATGTTTTTCCAAAAATTCTATACTGCAGGTTGCAGGTGTATTGAACATTTCGTTTCTCTTTCTTAATGTTTTCTTTTCGATTTAGTCTACGTAGTCCAAATAAAGGAAAAATTTATCGTCTAATAAAAAGATTTTTTTTCTAATCAAATTTCCTGATTCATATTACAGCAGTCACCTCCATACTTGAATCCAATCGTGAAATATAGTAACTTACAACTCTCACGGATTCCCTTGTCCGTATTGTTTATCAGGAGGAATGGGAGCAACAATTTTCTAATGAATCAGAACGGCTAACAGAGGCAAAATAATATATCCTTGGAAGATATGTCAATTCCTCACAATCAATTTTCCGTATTCGGCGAGATAAAACTTACTTCATATATAAAATATAAAACTCTTGATATTTTGAACTACGAAATGGTGGCATGCACTTTATTTGATTGATGAACCCTGCATATACCTAACTATAAAAGACATTCTTACCCATTTTTGCATTAATGAATCACATTCTTACATGCAAATGCAATTTGATAATTTAAAAATAGAGGTCAGGGTTTTCTAACCACAAGATACCAAATCAGACTGCCGCATTGCATTTTCTTCATTTTATCAATCAACCATATTGTAAATGGTTTCTTAAAGCAGTAAATCAATTTGACCCCATTTTCGTCCAGTTAAAAATACAACGTTGGCTTAGTTATTGTTTTATCACAGACACATAAAAGAGGTGAGTAAATCTAAGCAATAAGAATCCCATTAAAACAATTCAATAATAGTGCAGCACTGCACGTGTGTGCGATTTGTTCCAGATAGTTAGTCTGATCAGCCTTAAAGCAATCTCATAAACTAAAACTTGAAGACTGAATATACGCACAAAATTTCAAAACAAAATTTACTTGGGTCATGATTTTTGAGAAAAGGTGGATCGACACGATAATAATAATGAAAAGATAATATTCGACGATGTATTTACTAATTTTCTAACATTGTTTTTCTACTGGAAAATTGTAAAGGGTTATCCATTTCGCGGTTCTAAAAGTATAGGGCTAGAATTCGACATCTGTCAAAGTAAGTTGTTAAACCAATTTTTTTTTCAGTTCAAAGTCCGACATTTACGAAAATGGATCGCTTAACTATCGCACAATGCATAAAAATTGTTAAAACCTACTACAAAAATGGTGATTCTGCCAAAGCCACATATCGTGCTTTAAGATGAGATTATGGTTAACATAATCGTCCAACTAGGCAAGCATTTGGCAGAATTATGAAGAAATTTGAAGAGACTTGATTGGCTACAGATATTTTAAGGCCTGTGCATCATCGTTTCGCTCGTACCACTGAAAATATCGCTGGTGTTAGTGAAAGTGTTGCCGAAGACCTGAATGTGTCGATTCCTCGTCGTTCTCAGGAATTAGGACTGCCTTACGGCACATTATGGCGTATTTTGCATTTGGATCTATACGTATATCGATATAAAGTCCAGCTAACACAACAATTGAAGCCAGCTGACCATTCGTAGATACGTCGAATGAGTGCTTGAACAACAGCCGGTGGACGTCGATTTTTCGAACAAAATTTTCTTCAGCGACGAAGCACATTTCTCACTCGGTGGGTATGTTAATAAACAAAATTGTCGTATTTGGTGTTCTTAGAATCCTCAAGTAATTGAAGAGAGGCCATTACATCCACAAAAAGTCACTGTTTGGGGCGCTCTTTGGTCCGGGGGTGCGATTGGACCTTACTTTTTCGAAAACGACGATGGAACGAGTGTCACAGTCAATTCGGAGCGTTATGGTCATATGATAACCGACTTTTTTTTTGCCTGCTATTGAAGACTACGATTTTGAGAATATGTGGTTTCAACAAGACGGTGCCACATACCACACAACTCGATCGAATATGGCTTTATTGCAAGAGACATTTCCTGGCCGCGTAATTTCTCGTCGTGGGGCTACGCGAAAAACCGTGTTTATGCAGATAAACATTTAACTCTTGACCACTCGAAAACCAACATTCGTCAAGTTATGGCTGAAATACCGCCCAATATGTGTCAAAAAGTGGTCGAAAATTACCTCAAAATGTAGTGTTTCACACATAATGTCAACGTTGAAACTTTATAATAAAAAAGAAATATCATGAAAAAAAATATTTTGTATTTGTTTTATTTACGTTTACTTTTTAAACCGCAAAATGGATAACCCTATACTATAAATTAATTTAATCATTTTAAGCCAACAATCCGCAGTTCTAATTCGTTCTTAAGAATAGATTGCAACTCGATTTTGACAGAAACTAAAGCTTATACTTTAATTGAATTAGTTATTCGAAAGTATCTTAATCGATTTCTATTGCCATGAAGCTTATATATTATTTTATTTTATTTTATTTTTAATTTTATTTTATTTTATTTTATTTTATTTTATTTTATTTTTATTTTATTTTATTTTATTACATTTTATTTTATGAATTTTATGAGAAACCATTCAGCGATATATTTAACGGTAGCTGCATATTTGTAACGATACGATTGTATCCTTGGTTTTTAAGAGATATATTTATCTATATATGTATGTATGTATGTATAAAAATAAAAGTGAATCGTAGTACGCGCATAACTTTTGAACGACCGACAGTACCAAATTAGATAATAATTGTCTTTTTTTTGTGTTAGTTGCAAAAACAAGCTTTGTATGAAAGAAAATTGAAAAAAAATCCAAGGTAGTTTTTATGACATGACTGTATGGTCGCAATCAAGTTTTTTAACTGATAATACCAAAAAACTATTAAATACAAAATTACAATACAAAGAATTATCGCAGAATATTATGAGCTGGTATATCTGTGTCTGTAACGTGATCAAAAACGTTAGTTTATACCACACATCAACTTCAGTACAAAAAATCCAATTCTGACAATTTTCTTATACTTTTGTGACAAGGCTGCTCTTAATTTGGCCAACCCATTGTTGAGTACGACGGTCAGGTTTCGTCACGCCATTAGGACTGCTTTAAGATCAGATTAAAAAGTGTGTAAAAAGATTCCTGAGCCTTGTGCTCAGAGGACTAAATAGGAGGATCGTTATTATACTGACACTGACTTTATTCTTGAGAGACAACCTTCTAATTTATCTTTTCTTTTTCTGTGTAAATATATTTAACGGAAACATAGACTTCTTGCAACATCTGTGTCATATTAACCTTCTCGGACTCTCCTGAACGATTATTTTATTTTAAAAAAATAATAAAAATGTTTAATATCTCCATTAACAAATATATTAGGTAATTTGTTTATTCTAAATGTAAAATGTTATCCGTAACAATAACTGTAAACAAACTCTTAGTAATTAGCATTAGCTAAGTTGTAAATACATAAATAAATGAGAGATTAAATGAAAATAACACAATTATTAATTAAATATATTATGATCATAATATCCGGCCTTTCAAATTTGAATCAGTCCTTTGAAGGTCAACTCGGTATCTACCCATTGAATTTATCATCCATCATAGCATCCCGTGTCTACACTCTCACCTATCAACTTGATTGTTCCGCTTGTAAGCATCAAGATCATTCGTGGCATTTGAAAGGCGTTGTGCTTCTTTTTTTTTAATGGAACTTGAACCCATCTTCTCTTGATCTGCTCTTCTTGGTAGGCTAGCTTCATAGAAATTGTAGTGTAATTATCTATAAATCGAGAAGCTAACAAACAGCAAATAACACACAATCCATCCAGTCAATGCCGATGACGTATATACCGGACCGGTTCCGGTACCGACAAAATCTTGTTTAAGTCACAGAGTCCACATTCCACGAGTCAATCACCCCATCGTCTTTGAGAAACTTAAGAGCTTGTAAGACAGTGCGCTCCGACAACAAAAATAAAATAGCTACTGCGCAGCGTACTCTTTGTTACAAACATGATGCAGATGCAGACTGATGTGGATGTGGTAGACTCTGCTTACGCACTCACTTGAGCGAGCGCCTGCACCATTCATTGACTATGCTGCGTCTTAACGTAATTTAACTTTCATTCATTCATTCTAAGCAGCCATTCATTGTGATTTTGGATCGGTTGTGGATGCATCCATCCACACTCTGATAGAAAGAATTTTTTCCACATCAAAAGCAAGTGGATACTATGAGGAGCATGAAGGGGGAAGGGTTTTTGTGATGCATCTGCTTCAATATTGATTGTAATTCTAGCTTATAATTTATAATAATAAGATAAAGAGATGCAAATTTCTGAATGTATTCATTGTCGATAAAGATTAATGGAAATTAAGATGTGATTTTAATTATTTCAATCAACGCATTTTGTGATTATTTGAGAGTCGAAACAGATTATGTAAAGAGAAAAATAAGCCGATTTTTGAGAATTAAAATAAAAGCTTACAAATAAAAAAAACAATAAGTTTAGTTTCCTCAAGTTCAAGTTTATCAATTTCATGAAGATATTAACACGTCCCATGATTTGTAAGATTCATTTTTAACTTGTTTGACATTTACATTAAAATAGATTTGGTGGCTTATTCTTTATACAGAGTGTCCATTAATTCGTCAGGAGTATTTTATGTGGTGATTCTAAGATATATTCTAAGAAAAGTGTGTTGTACAGTAAGGCCCTATCTCCAATTTTGATATCTCTTATCGGGGATTTAAGAAAAGCCTTACTTTGGTGTACCCTGACCTATGTTAACGGTAATTGCGCTGTAAGTTTTAATGATAGAAACTCTGTTTAGGACTTTGTTTTTAGAAGAAATACCAGCCTTTGTAATTGAGCTTAAATAAATTTGAGATCTCATCTCAATCTTAAGATATTCAGTTGTTAGCATATTCCATTTTTGCTGCCCGTGCAAATTTTTTGACTTTAGGGTCAATTTTCTCTAGAAAATACGTAATAAACATAACGGTTTACTTATTTTTTTAAATGAACGTAAAAATAATAAAAATTAAAATCAATAGCAAAGTTGCGGAAAAACCCATAAATTTTATGATACTTGGTAAAACTTGTCAGAGGTGAAATTTAAAAAAGAAGGTTTTTTTGCTTTAAGTTTCAAAGATGATGATTAAAAAATGATTTTGTGTGGTTTTAGATAATTTTAATTTTATTTGTGTACTAAAACAGTTTTTTTTTTTTTTTTTTTTTTTTTTATAACTTTCCACGCGCTCAAGGGGTTATGAATACCCTTTATATGTTTTTTCTTAACACAGCGCGGGCATCTGGTGTAGAAGAGAAAGAAGGATAGGAAAGATGTGTGGCGCGATGTTCTGAGACTAGAGCTGGTTGTTGTCTCAGATTTATCTCCAGGGATGGCGGCTGAACTAATGCGGAGAGAATTACCGTGTCTTATTTATTTATGTCCCTTATAATTCGCATTATTTTATTTATTTCGTTGTCATACTTTATGGGTATGCTAGTTTACTCAATCACATGTTGTTAGTGTTATGCCTAAACAGCATGTAATGAGCAAAGCAGCAACTTATTTTATGACAATTTTGAGAATTCATTTTTAATGGAATATAAGAATACATAGACAACGGCAGGAATCGAACCTGCAACCACGAGGTTGACAGGCGAGCACACAACTATCGCGCCACGGCCACCCCCCAAAAGTTATAACAGGTGCTCAAAGTGTACCCTTGGTTTTGGATACATGCTACATTCCGTTTTTGGATTTCACTGCACATATTCATTGATTCTAACTGCTGTCGCACTTTTGATGATGCTTCGAGGATACGCCTTCTAATTCGTTAAAAGATATCTTGCAGGCCAGTGAACCGGTCCATTTATTCCTATCTAACTATAGGATGAAATGGACCGGTTCACTGGCCTGCAAGATCTCCTGACCTCACAGTTTTTGATTATTTTGTATGTGGAAGAATGAAAGAACTTATTTATTCAACCGAAATAACAACTTTAAACGAATTAGAAGGGCGTATTCTCGAAGCATCATCAAAGGTACGACAGCAGTTAGAATCAATTGGGTCAGGGTACACCAAAGTAAGGCTTTTCTTAAATCCCCTATAATAGAGTCATGTAAATCCACAATGTAAATCCATTTTGAAAATTATGGCACACGGCGAGGAATATTGAACTTGCTCAATCTTTAATGGCAGATTGCCATTATCAATCAAATAGTAATTATTTTACCCCGTGTAAATGCTTATAATTATTGATTTGATTTTACCAATTATTTTGCCAGTTTATTGGCATGAATTAATGGTAATTTGTCACTCGTGTAAATCCGGCATTATTAACATCCCCTTACAAAAAAAAGGATAATTTTCTTGGTTTAATTTCAGACATACATTATATCCATAGGTTATGGTGACTTTATTGCAGAGTTAAAGAGAACTCGAGTCTTAGAGCACTCACGTAATGGGATCAACATTATTCGCACTGAATCCATTTACACTGCTTCACATTTGCTACGAAAAATTAGGAAACTTGTTGACTGATACTTAATGAAAACCGAACCAACCACCAGCAACTGTGCATCATAAATTTCTATCAAAACTATCTATCTGCTACGCTTGTGGTCTTAGGTAATTGACGGAGAAAACACCGAAGCTACCAAAGTTCACCCTAGATTTATTTCTTTTCATTTCGAGAAATAAGATACAGACTTAAGGTTAAGAAGGTTCCTTAAATTCGTCAGGAAGAGCACATCCCAAGTGATTGTGCTCCAATTTTAGCCATATCGGTGTATTTACAATGCAAATGATCTACATATTCCACCAACGATTGGATTCTTTGACGAAAATTGACTATGTTCCATTTCACAAATCCGAAGACAATATAGTATATAAAATTAGTGTTCGTGACACCAAAAATCCTGTAGTAAATTTCAACATCGTCGATTCGAGCAAAGCGTCACGGCTGGAAGCTACTATAGATTGTACGAATTTGCTCTTGTCGCTAACAACTTTAATGTAAGTTAACATTGGCGCTTTTAGTATATATAGTCTAGTTATCATTGGGTTGGTTTAATATCGAAGTATGTAAGATTGCCTTGGTTCTTATTATAATGAATTTTTGAATGGATGACTCAAGGAATTTTTAGGATGAAAATAAAATGCCAATTTAAAGTAATTATTAATATACATATGTATAAAATTTGTATTTAAAAAAAATCAGTGGCTCCTTTTTGAAACATTAATGTTAAAACAAAAATTATTGATTTATTTTAAAATAGAAAAAAAAGAAAAGTTTTTTTGAAAATTTGAATATGCAATATTACTTATGGTCTTAGAGAGCATTTGCATACAAAAATTAATTTTAATCTGTTCATACAATTTAGTGAGAGAGTCGAAAATGTGAAAAGTGGTTCTATGGGAAGTTCCCATAATAAAAACAGAAAACAAAATATGTTTGCATACCTAAAAGTAGAATCCGCTGACCTAAGAACACACGGATTCTTGGAGCTGTTTTTGAGAGAAAAAAATTGTCTTAACGGTTTTTTAACATTTGCGTGGGAGGTACTTTTCTTTTTGTTTTTTTATTAGAATCATTTTTTCCAGTATGTATTCAAGACAATGCTAAGAAGGCACTAAGCACACATTTTCGAAGAAAT
Organism: Philhelius pedissequus; assembly: GCA_910595825.1. Classification (NCBI taxonomy): domain Eukaryota; kingdom Metazoa; phylum Arthropoda; class Insecta; order Diptera; family Syrphidae; genus Philhelius; species Philhelius pedissequus. Next base: position 255,719,455 of record OU343160.1, read on the forward strand.
CGATCTATACGTTTTCGAAAAACATATTGAATTTTCAAAAAAAAAAACATTGTTTTTTTTTAACATTTTTGGCGTGCAATACTGTTTAAACTCTCTGAGAGTTTCTATATAAAGAAATAACAAAAAATCGAATTAACCGTTTTCCATAAAGTGGAAAACAAAAAAATTGGTTGTACTAGAGATACCAAAAATAACCATGAACTGATTTTTTTTATAAAAATTGTTGGAGCCGTTTTTGAAAAAAAATGTTTATCCCTTTGGCTAAAAGAAACATGTGTATGGCTGGTACCGTTATTTTTGGTTTAAAAAAGTTGAAAAAACTTGTGGACCTATTACAGAAAAAACAATATAAGCCAAGTGTGTCGTAAATTCAGCCAACCGTTTACCTTTAAACTCGCGGATAGATAGAAAGAGTATGACAGACAGACAAGAAGAGGAATAAAGAAAGAATTGTGAAACCCACTTGTTTCGCCGTCCCTATCATCGTAATTTCCAGTTTGATCAAAATCTCGAGTACGATTTGTTTTAAGTATGTATTCATAAATTGCTATATAGTACTTTCTTATACATATATAGCAATACAGCCTAAATTAAATAGGATCCCAACAGTTGCATTTGATGCGAATGAAAATGTGTCACTAAAAGCCAGTCACCAGACGAATTCATATAATTACGAAGGTGATCCCGAACAATATTTTCGTCGGTCTATCTATGTTCCTTTCTTGGACCATTTATTCATGAAATTAAAAAATAGATTTTTCTGTCATCGTGGAATTGCTTTCCAAAATTCGAAATATTTTGCCCGGAAAGTGTGGCAAACTTGAAGAAGTAGAAATAAAAAGGTCTGTTGATGTATTTGCCCAAGAATTGCCAGATGATGTAAAAGTATGCTTAGATGATTTTCTAGTAAAATTGAAGATGTAGAGCAAGTTAAAATGTGTTCCTTTTATTTGCTCTATATGTCAATGTCAATCATTTTTTGGGTATACCAAATGAAAAAAAAAACGGCCCAAAGACTTTATAGACTCCTTAAATGTTTTCGATTTGTCCTTATATAAAACAGTTTACTGCTTTATGCAGATCGGTGCGTGCTTCTGGTTTTGTGGCGTCAAGCGACCAATCTTTTTCATGCTTGCGCCGGTTACAAACGTATCGGAGAGACAAAACCTGAGAGAAGCGACTGAAAGGTTTGATGTTGCTGAACATCTGTTGGGATATAGATATAAATACAATGGAAAAAGTTCTAAGAAACAGGGATTTTATTTTATAAAATATTGCAGATAACTAAAATGTATTTATTGATTTTACGTGTATACAAAAAACATATTATTACTGTTATATAAGGACGAAGCAAATATTTAGTATGTCCGGGCTAATCTCAGAAAGTATAAAACAGATTTACTTGAAACCAATTTTATAAATTTCCTTATTCTTATAAGAATGTAATTGAATATTTTTTATTTTTTAAATATGTTTGTTGAATTAGTTTATTTAACTTTAAAAAAATTTGACACTTTTTTGTCGAAATTGACCAACATATTTAATTATTATCTTAAATCTGCTAGATATTTTACAAAAATTGATATATAAAATCAAAAACGTCAATAGTTATATGCAAATTTTAAGTCCTAAATCATTTTTTAATTGTACTTATAAGATGAGAAATAAATGCATGTACAAATTATGAATCTATCAATTTTTTGTATTTTTGCATCTATGAATTTCAGTCCACTCAATTGTTCGCTTATGGATTAACGAAGAAATAGCAAGTAATAAAATTTAAGTCTTAATCAGTTTTTGGGGAGTGGAGTGGCTTTTAATTATTTATCACAGATTTCGTATTCGAACAACAAAATAACAGATAAAGGAAAAATTAATAAAAAATTATAATTTTTCAAAGCCACAAAATGGGCTCAGGAATATAATAGCATGTGTTGTGCTAATGTTAAAGTAAGCATTCCTTATATTGCCGAGCCGTATGAACCTTTAAAAAGTATGCTCAATGGAGATCATCCACAATCTAGGAAATTCCTGGGTAATTTGAGATCACGTAATACATTTTTTCAAATGCCATCTTTTAGCGAAAAAGGATTTTAGGGAAAATGTTTTTTCTAGTGGTCAATTTTAGGTAGCACTTTCAAGAGTGGGCTTAAGAAATAATCAGTATTTAATTCTTCGTGAAAAAAAAAAATAAAAATGTTAATATTATAAGTATATCCAGAAGCTTTGACATATGAAAACTGTTTCAGTGAGAGAACATATGTACGAATCTTTATTTGGTTACGGAAAGCATATGTACGTATGTATAGTCGGTTAGTACATAATAAAAAAAAAAATTGTTCTTTAATATTTAGGTATGATATTTTTGAAAACCCCCCAGAATTTTTTTCTGCGTTCGCCCCTGGTCAAATTAAAAGTGTTGGGTGGTCTTTTTTCTCTTCCTGCCGATTAAAAAATACCATAAATTCCTTATTTTATTAGTTTACCTAATGGACAAAATAAATGAAGGGGAAATGCAATTCAATTAAAAAATGTTACACAAACCTATTAGTCTGAACAAAATCTAACTCCGTTTGTGTTCAGGAAATTCCGGTCCAGACCAGACGTTCAACGCACACAAAATAAAAACACATTCCTATGACTTCACAACTCATCTATGAACACCACCCCTGATGTAAGCGTTAGTGTTGCAGATTTGCTACAGATTTTTCTTCCTAGTCACAGCACTTTCTGTCCCCAAAAGCCGGACGGAAAATCCGTACATTCTCCAATTACTTGCGACTCACGTAAAAATAATACAAATGCAAAAATAATAGTCCAATGTCCAATCTTCCTCATGGACAAATACAATTCAAGCAAATTGCGTATGAACATATTATAAGAATGCAAAACATAGAGGATGAATAAAATTGGCGCACGATATTTCGGCGTGCGGCCTGGCTTGTAAGACATTTATTTATTTTCTTGATTTCTCCATGAAAACTCGCATTTTCCATTTTCCGCAAATAAACATTGCGTCGGTAAATTGGTAATTCCATCCATCACGCGTATTAATTCGTGCGTGTGACTGTCTTCCGGAAGATTTTCCTCAACTGACAAAATGTCCTTGAGATGAAACTGGGATTCGGATCTAGACTCCTAACTCGAACGTTAAAGTGAAACCATACTAAATGCGCTCATTCCTGTGAAATATTTGTGCTCATGTCCACGAATGGTCAAGGCAGTCATCCGTGCACGTATATCTGTATATCTGTGGCATGCATCTCTTGGAAGCATAATATCGTGAGATTTCATTTGGAGCTCTGTATACCTTTGCAAATTGTATCACATTACCAGATGTTCGATGAGAAGCACTCATGTTGTCGATGGATGAAGCTGCTCATGATGCTGATGCCACTATACTATCCGCCAACTAACTACATATATATGCACATCCACAGTCGACTTTCATCCTGTACCATGTTTGTATTGCATGATAACTAGCATTAACCATAGCTGAGGCCAAGTTGACCAATGTAACGTAACCGTAAGACCATATCGATAGCTCGACCAGATACCACAGTAAGCCAATAATCCTAGAGAAATGGGATTATCTCGGATTACCGTTTCTCAGAGTTTTTAATTTCTTCTCGGATTTGTTTAGGTTAATACCAATGGACGACCCTTTTTGAGTCTTTTATACAAAAAGTGGATTGGAGATCTAAAATAATTGGGATTTTGTAGATGTAGGTGAATTCTATAGGTAAACATAGTCTCAACTAGTAAATGCACAAAAATAAATATTGAATGTAGTAACTGATAAAGGGATATTATTTCACTTACTATTTTTAAACTCCGGTGATCTATGGGTGCCTTATTGGATTCGTTAAGTTTTATATCACACTCACATTTACTGTGTTATTTAGATGTTACGTATATAGTAGTGTGAAGTTAGATAGATAGGAGAATTTGTTTTTTTTTTGTCAGAGCGTGGTGGATATTAGGTTCAATTCGTTACTCTCAATAATTGATTACGAAACATTTTAATTAAGGTTGATACACGGAACACTGATGTCCTTTAGTTGTTCGGGATGAAACAATATCAAAGCGGGTTTTAAGAAATATTCTCTTATAAGCATATTTGTCTTCAATAAAATAATAGGTCTGATCCAGACTTTTTTTGGGCAGAAATTGGCAGATTGTCAAAACTTTAAGAGTGGGGATAAAATTCTCTCATTGAGAAATAAAGTCAGAAAAAGTCTGGAACAGCTTGAGCACAATTTTCTGCCAATTTTTAAGCGTCAACACATTTGTTTTTTTTTTATTTCTTTATTTGCTGTAAATTCACATTTTTTCTCTTCAAACTAATTATTTTGTATTTTAGCGTTTCTAAATTCCTTTATTTGTTCAAAAAATATATTTTCCACAACAACTACGAAACGTTTTTTTTTTCGTTTATGACAAACGTCAGTCTGACAATTGTAAATTTTCTGCCAAGAAATTGTCAGGAAGGGGAAATATTTTACTCTCTCAAGAGCACTCTTTTCTGCCAAAAACTACCAAATTTGTAAGTCTGGAACAGGTTTTGGCAGAAATTGGTGCCAATGTGTTCCAATTGGCAGAGTGTGGATTAGACCTAATATGTAAAAAAAATATAGAAGAAAAATAAATTTAAACGCCTACTTACAATATTATATTAATTATGCAGATACTCAAAAGTTATGTACGAACCTATTGCTTTTGGATATGGATGAACCTCATGCCACATGCCTTTCTGATAAAATGTCTGATATTACTGATTTCTGATATTACTCAATTTCTTTAAATTGCATTTTATATTAATTTCCAAAATCTTAAGTTGAAATAAGATATTTTTCGAATGACGTTTTCAGTTCTTATGTCTATTTAAGAAAAGCAGGATATTTAAGATTATATTTTCTTTTTATTTATTTTTAAAGCTTCAAGTCCTTAAAATGAAAAAAATCACGTTTGTTTGATAGGTATCAACGCTAATATTGAAAAAAAAAACTTTAAAAAAAACAGACTTGAATTTCTTAAAAAAAATAAAATGCACGAGTGGATCGCACGTACTTGCTCCTATATTCGATCACATTATATGCAAAAGATTCTTAATAAAACGGCTATATATATTTTTAAGGTTTCTTAAGCTTTTCTAAACAAATTGGTAGAAACATTTTAAATATTTAATAATATAAATTCAAAAACAAAATTTCAGAAAAAAATGTCCACCCGTTTTCGAAATATTGAATTTTCATAAAAAAATTTGAAATGCAATACTATTTAGAAATTGAAGGAGCTCCTGTATAAAGATTTTTATCGAAATCCGTTAAGCCGCTTATGAGAAAGTTTAAAATCAATAAAATGGTTGTATGGCAGTTACCATTAACAATAAAATATTTTAAAAACTTTTTTGACCGAAATGTAAACCATATCCAAAGTAGTACACACACCAATTTTTATATCAAAATCGTTAGAGCCGTTTTTGATATAATTAAGATAGTAGAAAAATTTGTATGGCAAGTACCTAAAACAACGATTCAAAAATCTATTTTGAACAATCACCTAAAACGCCGAAGTACCAAGTTTGAACCAAATCGGTTCAGCCGCTTAGGCTGTAGATCTTTCTACAGACAGACAGACAGGCAGACAAACAGGCAGACGGAATTTCGGGACCTACTTTTTTAGTGTTTTCTATGATAGTATTGTCACGTTTGATTGTTAGACAATTTTTTTTTGCGAATACATAACTTGCCTTATAGTACCTATAATCGCAAGGTTTTGCAGCACTTAATTTAATGGGTTCATCGTATACAATGCTTATGTCACTTGTCGTTACTTTGTTAATTCCTATTTTTTATGTTCAGATTTTAAAATCCTATAATCTACACTAAAAAATATCTTATCTTCTTCTTATTACGGGAATTTTTTTAGGTTTACAAGCGGTAAAATATCCTATGACTAAAAAGAGGGAGAGAAAAATTTCAGATTTAAATTCAAAAAATAATTTTATGTTAATATTAGATGATTTATCTTTTCACACTTTTTCGAAATTTTTTAAAGTATTTTATCTTATGAAGACTTAAGGAAGAATTTTTGTTTCTTCTTGTACACGTGAAATTATCTTAAGTCAACTTAATATGATTTATTATTTCGCAATAATAAAAAAGTGTTAAGCCAATATACTCTTAAGTCTTTTTTAAGTTTTAAAATTAAGCAGAACTCACAATCTTATGTGAACTTAAGATATTTTACCTTGTGTATAAATGTGTCTTTTGAACATAATTTGTTTTTGGCTATAAAAAAGCAAATGAGTGAGATAGAACGATTCCGATGAGACAGAACTTTAGTCCTTTAGAATGGCACTGAGGTTCAACAAGAAAATGCGAAAGATCGTAAGTCGACTTAAGATACTTTACTTTTTCAGTCGAGCATTATTAAATAGCAAGATTGAAGGCCGAGCAGAACAAATGGGAGTTTGGCATCCATTTCTTCTGTTTCAAGGCATTTGATTGCTGTTTTCAAAATTCGATGGAATCGTTCTATCAATCCATTTGCCTCGGGTGAGGATAATAAGGCGATTAACTGTGTCTCTTGATGACAAAAAGTTTTGACAGCTCATTAAAAAGAGAAGATTCAAATTGTCTTCTTTTGTCCGCCACGATTTCTTTAGTTAGAGATTCCAAATCTGGACATCCATCCGGAAAGAAAAGCTGCCGCAACTGCTTCTGCATTAATATCTGGGAGAGAATAACTAAGTCATTCATTTGGGCAAACAACACAATAAAATTCTATCAATTGTGTGCCTGGTTATGTTGGTTTCATATCAGTTATTAAATAATAAAAAACAGATTGAGAGACATATAGTCAAAACAACATGTCCGCCAAGGATTAACATCGACATGTTCTTACATTTGAGAACCCTTTATCAAACGCGCGAGTCATGGAAAGTCACTATAGATTTGATTTATTATATTTATAACTCTCACAAACTAATAATGTAGTCAAATCATGTGATCGTCAAGGTATTTACTGCTCACATTTTAACGTTGAACCACATGACACTCTAATGCATTTTAGAGAAAAAAAATTGACCGAAATAAGTTGCATTCATTCGTGTGCATTCTGTATTTTTTATCTTAAAAATCATAATCAATAGAAAAGATCGTAATCAAAAGACATGGCAGGAGTACGAAAACTCAGGCGCCACAAAATAATAACGGATCTTTTTTAAGGGGCTAAATACAAGTATATTTTTTTAATATTGGAGGGGTCTATCTCCCCCATTTGGCCGGGAGGGGCAATTTCATGAAAAAGTACTAAAAATGGAAAAAAATATTTAAAAATAACGGTAATACTTACAAATAAGTGTTATAACTTTTTTTAAAGCCAAACCTTAATCTATTAGCTAATTTTTAAAAACCCAATTAATACCTTACTAAAACGTTAATATAATAATATGTGCCCCATTGAAAAGAGAAATCCCAATTTGTCGTGATAAGTTTTATCAAAATCAATTCAATTCTGCAAAGGGCGATCTAAAAAAGAAGTGCAAAATAATCAACAGTAGCATACCTTACAAATCTTCAATATCATAAATTCCGGATGCTATAAATTATAATGATTGCGTTGTCAGTAATAAATTTTTGATCGCGAATGCATTTAATGAATATTTTATTGATATTGCTAGTAGATTACAACCATGTACATGTGAACCTTTTTCTGAGATTAATGAAAAAACTGAGAACAGCAGTTTTGTTTTTAAGTCAATTTTATCTTTTGAAATTATCAAAGATTATACAAGTTTAAGTAACTCAAATTCATCTGGTTCTAACAACATATCTAATGTAAGTATTAAAAAAGTTGTATAGTTAATTGCTGATGTCTTAGCTACCTTTAACCGATGTTTTTCTCATACGTCTTTCCTGAGTATTTTTAATGCGCTGATGTTGGTCCATTATTTAAAAAAGGTTCTACTTTTTATATGTGTAACTACAGGCCCATTTCCCTTCAATTGAAACAATTACTACTTTCACTGTCCCTGAATACAGAAAAAATCGAAAAAAAAACTTAAAGATGACTACTCCACCTGGCCAGATGGAGTGCCAGCTATCGTTCTAAACAAATATATGAATGCCTTCACTTAGCCGCTGACCAATCCTTTTCACAGTCCTGGAAAATATCATATATAATTCCTACCCACTAACTCCATCCAAAAACTAATGTCTCTAATAATAATTAGATAATAGCAAAACTATCATGCATACCGAAAATGTTCGAAAGCATTATATATTAAGCACTTTCTTTCCATTGCAAATCAATTCTGTCTCCAGTTCAACATGGTTTTGTGGCGTGCAGATCAACAACTACCAACCTGGTAGAATTTGTTTCCAATGTTCTATGCACAATGGATGACGCATATGAAGTTGATGTTATTGCTACTGATTTTGGCAAAGCTCTAGATAAAACGTCGCATAAAATTATAGGCGCAGAATTTTAAACGATTTAGTAATATGTTAAATCATTTTGAGTATGACACTAGGTTAAAAAGGGGATCTTGACAATTTTAACCTTATTAACATTTTACTAAAATTAAAATCACCGAAAGGCCACTTTAAATTTTTAGTATCGTACTAAATCCACATGTCATCATTGATAGTATATCGGCTTTGCACGCGGGAGACCCAGGTTCGAGTATTGCTGGTGTAATTTTCTTTTTATTTTTGTGAAAATGATAAAAATATAAACATAGAATGCTTATTTAGAGCACATGTTGGGTGTAATCAATTTACAACTCATGAACACAATAATTGTGTTCACCAAATTTAAAACCCTACAAATGCTTTGCTATCTGCTTAATTAGCATTTTACTAGTTAACAAAAGGTTTAAAATTTATGAAAAGTTAGTAGACTACTGGTATGTATATATTAAATTGCTAACTAGTATCGTGCTAAGGCCCTAATAACAGGTTTAATTTGATAGTGGAGATTTTTTAACGTGTTTTTTGTTATTATAAATTAAAGATTTTATTTTTAACAACTTAAAACACAAATTATTTATTTTTGCCTAAATGTACATTTCGGAAGCTATGCTTCCATCGTCAGTAAGCTCTATTTAAATAATAATGACATTTTGATATTAATATTAAAATTAAATACAAACAACAAATTCAATACAAACAAAAAATTACACAAACAAATTTACAGTGACTTTAAGGACTAATATAAACTTTTTTGAAAATTGGATTTCTTATTGGACCATCGTCACTATTCATTAAATTATTTTTATTTTTAAATATATAAAGAGATTCAAAAGCATCTACTTCATAAGGATTATTTACATTACGTATTAATATCAAATTTTTTAAACTAAAATTATGGTTATTATCTAGCATGTGTCGTGATACACTTGATTTTTCTGGGTCATTGTATTTTAGATGCGCAAAATGTTCTTTAAATCTTTTGAGAATTGGTCTTCTTGTCTGCCATATATATTCCTTATAACAATTGTTACATCCAATTGAGTAAATCCCTGATTGCTGTAATGTTTCAATTTTGTCTTTTGATCCCTTTATCAGATTCTTAATTTTTATTTCACTGCTTTGGCTAATTCTGATATTTTGTCCATTAAATATTGGTTTAAGCTTAGACGTAATTTCTGGATGGAAATTAAATTTTGACCATTCTTTTTCTGAATCTTGTTCATTTCTGATTAAATCTAAAGTTGTATAATTCCTTAGGTTTTGTTTTCTTTTATGAGCAATCAGTAGATCATCAATTAGTTGTTCTGTATTCCCATTTATTTTTGCAATTTCTTTGATTTTTTGAAATTCACTGCATTCTCTTTCTTTTGTCATTGGAATATTTAAGGCTTTAAAAATCATGGAATGAAAAGCTGATATTTTTTCTTCAAATGAATAATATGAATCAAATGTTATGTATCTAAGAGTATTTGTAGGTTTTCGACAAATATCGAATTCGAAGTTTTCACTTTCTCTAATCATAGTTAAATCGAAATAGTTTATAATTATTTGAAAATGGTGATCTGGTGTTTTTGATAAATAAATAAAGGATTTTATATAAGACAGGCTTACAGATCAGTGATTTCCGAATGTAAATAAAACTATTTCATTCTTTCTCGACGTTTCGTTGGGGTTTTCCAACTTTTTCAAGAGACTGGTTTATTGAACTGTAAAAAATTCCATTATACCTACAATTATTTTTCTTTTTGAACAATTATGCTTACTTTACATTAGTGGTATAATTTATATTTAGACATCACTTTTAGGTTGAACATTAATTACAATGAAGGAAATAACTAAATATGTACGTAAAATACTAAACAATAAGACAGATAAGAACTTAAATGCTAATATCACAGAACTTTTTTTATGGCCACACTGTAATTTGACTTTATGTTGTCTTTGTCTTCTTTCGTATTCATTGCTTTCGTCAGTTTTTCTTGTATCCTCAAGCTTTCTATAGTGTACCTTGTATTTTCTCTTTTTTGTTTGTCTAATATTTTGACATTTTCAAAATCAGCTGTGTGCTGTGTATCATTTATGTGTTGCGCTAAGCCTGTTGTTGTTTTGTTCTTTCTTATATCTGCTTTATGTTCGGCTATCCTCACTCCGAGCGCCCTTTTCATCGTTCCTATATACACAAGATCACAATTGTCATTTGAATTACCTAAACATCCAATTTGGTAGACCACATTGTATTGTTGTTCCTTTTCAATTGGTGTTTTCGTGTTTGAGAAAAGCTTTCTTAAGGTGCAGTTTGCCTTGTAAGCAAATGTCATTTTAGTGGTGTCTTGCTTGATGATTTCGTGAAGAATTTTGCAGTGTGTTAGTTTTGGTATGTAGGGAATACTGAAAAATGCTTTGGAGTTGCCAGCTTCAATTTCTGTTGTAGATTTTTTGTTTTTCTTTAAATTATTAATATTTTGATTAATTTTGTTATTTATTATTTCATTTATTATGTAGCAGGGATAATTATTCATTTTAAGTATGTTTTTTATTTTTACTAAAGGGTTTTCCAATAAGAGGTGTTATTTTGATATTCAAAGAAAAATGGCATTTTTGGAGATAAATGATCGGATGTTTATTTCATTATAAAGAGAAAGGTATGCCGTTAATAATGGAACAAAACATCAGCCAAATGGCCGCCAAGACCACGCTTACAGGACCATATCCTTTTCATGAAATTTTCCATAACCAAATCGCAAAGTGGCTGCCCTATGTCCTCGATAGCCTCACGAATTTCATCTTTGAGGTCTTGAATCGACGCTGGGCTGTTGGCGTAGACCTTATCTTTCACGTGGCCCCAAAGGAAGAAGTCGCAAGGTGTTAAATCACAAGATCTCGGTGGCCAATTGTGATCACCTCTTCGAGAGATAACACGGTCCGGAAACTTTTCCCGTAAAAGATCGATGGTTTCATTGCTTGTGTGGCACGTAGCGCCGTCTTGTTGAAAGTAAACGTTGTCCAGATCAATACCATCCAATTCAGGCCATAAAAAATCATTAATCATCTCTCGATAGCGCAATCCATTGACCGTAACTGTTGCTCCTGCCTCATTTTCGAAAAAGTAAGGTCCAATGACCCCGCGGGACCATAAACCGCACCAAACAGTCACGCGTTGAGGATGGAGAGGCTTTTCAACAATAACTATTGGGTTTTCCGAGCCCCAGATGCCACAGTTTTGCTTGTTGACGTAGCCTCCGAGGTGGAAATGGGCCTCATCAGTCAAGATGATTTTTCGATGAAATTCCGGTTCATTTTCATGCATTTCAAGGACCCAATCAGCAAAGACACGACGTTGTTGATGATCAGCCAGCTTGAGTTCTTGTGTTAACTGAACTTTATAAGCCTTAAGACCCAAGTCTTTATGCAAAATACGGTGTAATGACGTTTGTGGAATGCCTAATTCCAAAGAACGACGAGGAATGCACAAACCTGGGTTCTCTTCAACACTTTGGGCTACAACAGCAATATTCTCAGTTGTTCTTGAGCGACGTGCACGGGTTTTATTCTTCACATCACTAACTTGTCCCAACAGCTCGAATTTGTCCACCAATTTCTGTATTGCGGTCCGACATGGTGCTTCACGACGACCCAAAAATGTTTTAGTTTTACGAACCGTCTCTGCCAAATTTTCACCATTTTTATAGTGAATTTTAATAATTTCAATGCGTTGTTGAAGCGTGTATCGTTCCATTTTTATTTTTTTATTAATAGCGTAGTTTCTACTTGTCAAATGTCAAAAAATGACAGCTTCAAAAGTGACAGCTACCGAAATAGCGGGCTATTCAAAATAACACCTCTTATTGGAAAACCCGCTATATTTCCTTCGTGAAATTGTTTATCGCTTATATCGATAACCTTGTTAGTAAAGTTTGTTGCCATGTTAATTTTTTGGCTCATCGGTTGTGTTGAATGAAAATTCATCATTCGGCCAGAAGATGTTTCCTTAGAGAACCAGTCAATAATTATTTTGTTGGCTTGTCGATGAAGTTTTGTGTCCAGATAAGGTGAGCACTTATTGTGCTCTATTTCAATCGCGAATTGTAACTTCTTGTGATAATTATTTATTGTTGTTAATATAATATCTATATTCTGATTATTTTATTATTGCGAAAATGTCATCTACGTATTTCACAATCAATTTTATATTTGTGTTTGTTTTCTTTAAATCGTCTAAGGTATTATCAAGTAGATTGTCAAGTACGATGTCAGCGATGGTAGGGGAAAGTGGATTTCCCATGGGCATTCCAAACGTTTGAAGATAGATCTTGTCTTCAAATTTGAAATAATTATTATCTCTCAAACAGAATTCTAATATTTTTAAGTATTGTGGTTTTGGAATTTGTGTTGATAATTTTATAGTATCCCATTGTTTCATTATATTTTTGATAGCTAAATATGTGGGAATGTTGGTGAAAAGGGATATCGCATTGAACGAAACGAGTATATCATCTTCTTCCAAAATTATGTCATTCAATTTTTCTTTTAGCTGATAGGAGTTTTTGATATTATATTTGGGTGAGATAATATTCTTCAAAGTTTCACCAATATGTTTGGAAAGCTGGTAGCACGGAACATTAAATGAAGATGAAATAGGCCTCAAAGGGAGATCAGGTTTGTGTATTTTTGGTAAGCCATATAACCGTGGTGCTAAAGTTGCTGAACAATAAAGTTTTGTTTTAAGTTTAGCATCTATATATTTTTGTTTAAATAAATCATTCACCATGCTGTTGTTCTTTTTTTGTAGTTCTGTTGTTGGATCTATTCTCGTCGTTTTATATGTATTTCTATCGTCTAATATTGTGTGCATTTTACTTGTGTAGTCTGATTTATACATGACAACTGTTTTATTACCTTTATCAGCGTTTGTTATTATTATTTTATTTTTATACTTTTTTATTACTTTCTGTGTTATTTCAAAAATTTTAAGAATAAATTTTTCTTTGGTATTATTAGACATTTTTCTATGAAAAGTTGTTATATTATTTGCAATTTTCAATCTGGCAACATCTTTATCTTTTTCTTCTTGAATTCTTTGTATACATTGTTCAACGTCAGCGATAACATGTATGGGTGAAAAGTTGTTTTTTGTTATTGGTATTGCAAATTTTTTTCCTAGCGAAAGTAACCATTTGCTCTCTACTGGAAATTCAATACTCGTCTTGTTAACAAACCAACTCTCGTTGAAGATGAATCCTATTTCCCTTATGTTTTCGTCTTTAAGTTTATCAAGTTTACTTGAGTGTGTCATTTTTGTTTGTGATGCAATTAAGTTGTACATATGTTTTTGCTTAAGAACAAATGAGCTATATTCTTCATCATTAAGTGTGGTTCTCATTTTATTGTCTGCATGAAAGATGTTATTGGTTATTGTTTTTATATTTATGTGCGTTTGTTTGATTTCTAATTTTAATATTTTGTGTAAGAATATGTTATTTATTTTGTTAAACTTAGTTTTAACTGTGTCCGATGTAAAAATTTCTATTGTTTTTGAAGTGGTGTTGGATAAATGTTTGGGTATCATTCCGTAATCCTTGCATGCAAGTAGGAAATGTAGTCGTTCTCTTTGTTTGGCTAAGCTCTTTTTTTGTCTGCAGTAGTGCTTAAGTGTAATTGTAATTTCCGTGTTGTATTTGTATTTAATGTGTTCAAAGAAGTTTTTCATTGTGGTAGAATCTAAGAAAGAATCTATAAGAAAGAACAAAACAACAACAGGCTTAGCGCAACACATAAATGATACACAGCACACAGCTGATTTTGAAAATGTCAAAATATTAGACAAACAAAAAAGAGAAAATACAAGGTACACTATAGAAAGCTTGAGGATACAAGAAAAACTGACGAAAGCAATGAATACGAAAGAAGACAAAGACAACATAAAGTCAAATTACAGTGTGGCCATAAAAAAAGTTCTGTGATATTAGCATTTAAGTTCTTATCTGTCTTATTGTTTAGTGTTTTACGTACATATTTATTTATTTCCTTCATTGTAATTAATTTTCAACCTAAAAGTGATGTCTAAATATAAATTATACCACTAATGTAAAGTAAGCATAATTGTTCAAAAAGAAAAATAATTGTAGGTATAATGGAATTTTTTACAGTTCAATAAACCAGACTCTTGAAAAAGTTGGAAAACCCCAACGAAACGTCGAGAAAGAATGAAATAGTTTTATTTACATTCGGAAATCACTGATCTGTAAGCCTGTCTTATATAAAATCCGAAATAGTTTAGTTTTCCGTTTATTTCTTCTTCATAATTAGACTTAATTGATGGATATTTTGATTTATTTAACATGTTTATTAAACTTCGAATTTCATGCTTTTTGATGGCCCAAACATCATCTATATATCTGAACCAAATTCTTGGAAATTTTTTTTCATTTTTCATTTTAGTCTCTAAATTTGACATGAATAAGTTGCTAAAAATGAACTTAAATGTGAACCCATACTGCAAACAAATTTTTGTCGATAGAATTTTTGATTAAACTGAAACTAATTTTCATCCATGCATAATTTAGTAAGACGTATCAGTTCATTAATTTCTTCTCGTTTTAGAGGATTTTTATCGAACCATTTTCTGAGAAAATTTAATGATTCATTAATTGGTACATTTGGATATAACGAAATAACATCAAATGAAACTTGAATTCCGTTATTGGTTATTTTTAAATCTTTTACTTCCCTTGCGAATTCAATGCTGTTTTTAATAGCTCTTGTTTCGAATTTATTTGGTAGATTATTAAACTTTTCTAATAACCAGCATTCAAGTTTTGTAATTACTGATCCTGTTGTTGATGTTATTGGTCTTATTTGTTTTCCAGGTTTATGTAACTTGAGTAAGTAATACATTCTTGGTAAAATTGGATTCGAAGCATTTAATTTTCTTGATAAATTTTGGTCAATGAAAATATTTGCTGCATTTCTTATGGCTGCTTTAGTTCTTCTTATCATTCCTGGTAAAGTATTAAAAATTACTTCTTCGTATGGACCAAGTTTCATGTTAAATTGATGTTGATATTTATTTCCATTCTCCTGAATGCGAAAGATAAAGATTCAAATTACCAGTTCGCAAATTTTCACCTTTTAGAATGCAATTCGCTATATCTTTAAAGGTCAAATAAATTATTTTGCTAATTGTTTTTAGAACAAATAGTGAATGAATTTAATTACGTATGGCTTTTTCATTGGATCCAACTTGAATTTTTCACTTACACTAGTTATTTAAGCAAATATTTTTGTTCCGTAAAGAGATACTTTTACCACTTAAAAATATAGTATAAGCTGATAAAACCATATACTTTGGTATTTTTCATTCTAACCTACAATACGGAATAGTTTGCTGGGCCAGTACTCATTTAAGCAAAATTATACCATTGTTAATCTTGCAAAAAACAGCTGTAAGAATGATTTGTGGTAAACCTGGAACACATCCAAGTTTCACTCTGTATTGTAAAATAAAAATTCTTCCTGTACGTCATTTGTACTGTTTTAAATTACTCAAGTCCTTTTTTATGAGATCAAGCTTATCAATCTTAATTTCAAAACAGAAAAAAAACATTCAAAATTGCGTGCTTAATTTGACTCTTATAGGCTTTTCACACCAAACCAAAAACGAGGTTTTCAACTAAAAGTTTACTGAAACTCGAAAACCGTTCACACTGAACATTTACAAGTTTTCGTTTGACATTTTAATTATTTTGACACCAACTGTCAAATTTGGCATCAATGCAATATTAGCTAGAAATTTCGTCGTGCTAATATTAGATTTACTTAAGTAAAATTAATTCTACCCAATTAAAACAAATGTTTATACATCAAAAGAAAATGTAAAGATTTTGTTTAACTTCTTCTTCATATCGCAAGCCCGTACCTTAAAGAGAAAACGTGGTTTTATTTTGCGAATTCTGCAACTTAAAAAGAAAAACAAGCTATAATTGATGCAAACAATGGCCTCATTCAATAACCGAACCATAACTCATGTAAAAACACAGCTGATGACAAACAACTGCTGCCAAAAAAAAATCTTACATGGGAATGCAACAACACCAACCTACTCGGATAGCTAATAGTTCTGTTTCTGAATGAGGCCAATAACAAATATTGTGAATTGAAATTGAAATTACCCCAGACAGCTGGTTTGTTTTCGTTTTTCCTGTCAGCTATTTATGTAACGTTTAATTAAGCGCTAAATATTTCACAAGGTGTGAAACAACATGTTTTCGGCAGGTTTTATTTAAAACTTGTAGTTTATCAAAACTTGTGGTTTAACAAAAATGTATGGGAAAACTTGTGTTTTTGCTTTAGGTTTTCAGCCAAAACCGATAATTTCGCAAAAACCGTGTTTTGGATTTGTTGTGAAAAAGCTATTATATCCAAAGTTGCTGTTTTGATAGGATCCTCCCAAACTTGGTAGGTTTTTTCAGATCTTATAGGTTGGTAGGTTTCAATTCAATTTTGTAGGTTTTTTACATAAAATATCCAAAAAAAACTTTTAACAATAAATTAATTAATCTCCAACTAATTTCTCAATAGAAGTAGGTACGCTTGTATCCAGAGACTTATTGAATCAACTTTGTGTAAATTGACAGATTATAATAATATCTATTGCATTTGGTTAATCAAGCTTTCTAATTTGTCATAAAAAACATGGATAGGTGTTTTATCAAAATAATTGAATAATTGGCGATGAATATTAAATGAAAATTCCTTTAAAGATTTGTAATTAGAAAAAGCCTTAAAACAATAATGAAATGGAGGTTGTTTCTGGAAAATAAAGAACGCCAACATTGTATTCAAACAAGTATTTTTCGAAAAATAAACTTGAAAAATAACGCCTCAAAAAAGTTTTATTATGAGATCATTAATTACCCATTGTAACATTGGTACAAGTACAAGTTGTAAAAGTTTCTTTGGATTTTGAAAAAAATGCGCTCCAGTCATCCACTTTATGTAAATAAGAAAAGTAGAAGGATTATACATATAATTGTGTATACGCGCCTATACATTAATGATATATATTTATGTGAAAATGCCCAGTAGGAAATTTCGTAATCAATGATTTTTTTTTGGTGAATTCATCAATGGATTCGTCAACTATTTCCATCGATGAACAGTATGTTATGATTTCATAAGAACACGGTTGCGCATTTTTTCATCAGTTAACTAAATTCAAATGAATTGAATGCTTACAATTCACTACATGTTCAGTTACAAAATCATGAACGATGATTCCACTGATGAAGAGTAATGTATATATTCATGAGTTCGCAAATGATGTTTGGTTCTCTGCGGTGCGGTGGTTGTTTTGCTTTCTTCATGAGAACAAAAAAAATGCAAACAAAAAGCATTAAAAAAAGAGGTTTTATCTGCCATGGGAAGAGTGAAGAACATTGTCGTTTTTCTACCTGCCCCGAGAAATGCGCTCAGTCCTCAGTCTTCGCTTTTCAGTGGTCATGACATGAGCTCATGAGTTTTTTTAGAAAAGTGAAAAAAAAACATATAAACCAGAATTTCCAGTTTTGTCCGTGATCATTATCATGATTCAACACATCAAAAGAAGTTTAATTTTTTTAACAAAATGTTTTTTTTTTTTGTTCAGAAATTGTATTGAGCCAGTTGAAATTTTTCAATTATTAACCTTAAGATATTTGGCGACTGGTGGGTATTTATTCGACTTTATTCAAAACCAAAATTTAAAAATGCCAATATTTCTTTTTGCGTATTATACCTACTCATTACGTAATGCTGCCGACTGAAAGTGCAAAACCTACGCAGCAGAATTAACAAAATGAATTGCTAAGACCGACAAATTTAAAAGAATCAATTATTGATAAGGTTTACTTTCGCATCAAGATTTTATCAAGACTACATTCTAGTTATTATTAGCTAAACGTTTTTTGTTTTCTTAATTGAATGTTTATATTATTGAATAACCGTCGAATTAAATTAATAAAATGATGTTTCGGGGTATAACATCCATATACAATGTTTCTGTTACCTTAAACAAATATATTTCCTCTTTCACAGAAAACTGACACTTTCATGGTATTTAATGCATACAAAATGAAGAAAAAAGAAGTAAGTATCATACGGGCTTTACCTAGTGACTTCACAATTGAACATTCATGGCATTTTTCATCATATAAAATTCATATGCGAATTAACGAGTTGCATTAACAGAGTGAATTAATGGATGAGCATTCATGCCATTTTTCACCTGCTGAATAAGACACTCTAAGTCAACTAGTGATTTCACAGCTTACCGTTCATGCCATTTTTCATCACATATAATTTGCTTATGAATAAACTAGTAACCCCTACTTCGTACTTTCACTGTTAAATATTCACCTCGAAAATCACTTGGTGAACGCCTATGACAGTCCCCCATGTTAAATTCATCGATGTTTTCATAGCAAATTCATTGATTGTAGCTTCCACTCATTGATGAAAAAGTTGGTGATTCATGCATGAATTTTTTGAAATTTCTTACTGGGTGGCCTCATTCAAAAATCGACCCAAGCTATCCGTATAGGTTGGTGTTGTTGTAATCCGATATAAGAACACACAGAGCTACTAGGAAACTTTGGTTTAATTTTGTATCACATGAGAAATGGGGATACTAACCTATCTTAGATTGGCTATCGGATCGACATTTGAATGCGCCCAATGTACCTACGGGTGTTAATTTTTTGACTCTGATTTTTACTTGCGATATAGATACTATAGGTACGGTGACCATCCGTTCCGTATTTCCCGGGACAGTCCCGTATTACCCTCGACTGTCCCGGCTAATTATTTACAATAAATTTTGAAATTTTTGAAATACCCCCAAATAGAAAATGTGAATTCAACGATCTTCAGAGGGAATTTTCCTTCATAAACAACAATGAAAAAGCCAATGCCGTAACATGTTTAAAATACGTATCTATGTTTTCTATAAGCAGTGGTGCAAGATATGATATTGAACAGCACTTAAAACCAAAAAAAAAACAAGAATGTGACGTTGATGCCACTTCAAGCAAAAGAGTACCATGCTTAGTTAATTTTAGTCTAGCTTTAGGTAGTTTTTAGGTAAAAAATTAAAATTATCTGCTCCTAAGTTTTTGTAGTAAGGTTTTCTTGGTTAAATAAAAATAAAATAATTAGATTTAATTAAAATAGTTTTTAGGTCGAAAGACATTAGTATTAATAGATATTGTTTAGTTTAGAGCGCCCGTAAAGGGCCAATAAATTAGTTGTAAATTACTGATAATTAGGCTAGTTTTAAACATTTTTGTCTAGCTTTAAGATAGTTATAAGTTAAGATTAAATAAAAATGAATAAAAAAAAAACAAAAAAAGTACGATGCTTTCTTAATTCGACGAATTTTCAATGACCTGCAAAGAACAAGAAGAGTGCAGTTAATGAAGGCAGCTGGACTCATCCAGGTCTAATAATTGCATATCGAGATTTATAAGTTTTGAGTTTTGATCAAATATATTTCTCACAAAATGTGAAGCTATTGTGTTCTATCATCAATGTTCTTGAACAAAATTATATCGAAGAAATTAAAACTTATCTACGCAGAGTAAGTTTGTGATAATTTTTTTTCAGATTTTTCGAATTATGGCTGTACAAAACTGTGTCCGCTCTTGGTTCGTTATTTTACACCACAACAAGGTATCGTTGTCAAGACTTTGGAAGTTGAAAATCTTCCAAGGGAAACATCGAACATCACTTCAAAATACATATATGAAACTTTACTAATATTTTGGCAATTTTTTCTTATAACATAAACTGGCGGGTCAACAAGGAAAGACAAGAACAACACTTTTGAACAAACTTCAAGCTATTACCGGTAATGATTTCATTGGAGTTAATTGTGCTGCTCACGATTTAAATAACTGTTCGTTTTTTAAACTCTACACTGTTCGTGTTGAAAAATTTAACGAAATACTTCAAACTAGTTGGTTACAGCAAAACTAGTCGACTATCACTAAAACCAGCTATTGAGTGAATAATACAACTTTATAATCCTTTGAGAGAATTTTTCCTATTTAAAAGAATTTATTTATCAACACTTCATCTGAAGTTCTTCTTTGTCCATTTTATTTAACCCGAGGCCTCAAATTTTTATGTGAGCATATTATTAGCAGAGTCGCAAAAATGTGCAGTCTAAAGTTGCGCTGGTAATTAAATGCCTTAAATTAAAATTAAAACCAATATTAGGAGAACAATTCATAATATTGTTTGTAAACAAATTGATCAATAAATAATTCGAACGAAAATTCATCAATTTTACATAACATGTTACGAATACTTAAATCATTGGGATGTATGTTTTAAGGAAGAGTAATTTTCGAAACATTCCTATTTCCTACCTTGTCAGAAATATAATCTTCGTTATCTTTCGTCAACTTAAAGCAGAGGGATACAACTATTAATGATCCCAACTTGTTTGACGAATTTGCTTGTCACAAAATTATAACCAAATGGATATTTTTTAGCATTTTTGCAAACAATGTATAAACTTAAAAAATCTTTTACTTAATGTCGAGTTAGGCCTCTGTCTGCCAGCTTCAAATGTTTTTTCCATTATGAATTTTATTTGGACAAGTGAAAACACAAAACTGAATGTTGGAACTCTCAGGGCCATGTTAATGGTAAAATTAAAATATAATTTTAGCTGCTAGGTATTGAAAAAATAATATTTAATAGGAAACGATGATATCATCAAAGAAATTTGTCAGGCAAAAAAATACCAAGCACCAAAAATTTTGTTGGTAATGTGTTAATAATGTTTATTTTTCAAGGACTTGGTCGAAAAGGTTGAATATTAAAAAAAATTAAAGTTTTTGCATTGCATTAAGACGTATCAGTTCATTAATTTCTTCTCGTTTTAGAGGATTTTTATCGAACCATTTTCTGAGAAAATTTAATGATTCATTAATTGGTACATTTGGATATAACGAAATAACATCAAATGAAACTTGAATTCCGTTATTGGTTATTTTTAAATCTTTTACTTCCCTTGCGAATTCAATGCTGTTTTTAATAGCTCTTGTTTCGAATTTATTTGGTAGATTATTAAACTTTTCTAATAACCAGCATTCAAGTTTTGTAATTACTGATCCTGTTGTTGATGTTATTGGTCTTATTTGTTTTCCAGGTTTATGTAACTTGAGTAAGTAATACATTCTTGGTAAAATTGGATTCGAAGCATTTAATTTTCTTGATAAATTTTGGTCAATGAAAATATTTGCTGCATTTCTTATGGCTGCTTTAGTTCTTCTTATCATTCCTGGTAAAGTATTAAAAATTACTTCTTCGTATGGACCAAGTTTCATGTTAAATTGATGTTGATATTTATTTCCATTCTCCTGAATGCGAAAGATAAAGATTCAAATTACCAGTTCGCAAATTTTCACCTTTTAGAATGCAATTCGCTATATCTTTAAAGGTCAAATAAATTATTTTGCTAATTGTTTTTAGAACAAATAGTGAATGAATTTAATTACGTATGGCTTTTTCATTGGATCCAACTTGAATTTTTCACTTACACTAGTTATTTAAGCAAATATTTTTGTTCCGTAAAGAGATACTTTTACCACTTAAAAATATAGTATAAGCTGATAAAACCATATACTTTGGTATTTTTCATTCTAACCTACAATACGGAATAGTTTGCTGGGCCAGTACTCATTTAAGCAAAATTATACCATTGTTAATCTTGCAAAAAACAGCTGTAAGAATGATTTGTGGTAAACCTGGAACACATCCAAGTTTCACTCTGTATTGTAAAATAAAAATTCTTCCTGTACGTCATTTGTACTGTTTTAAATTACTCAAGTCCTTTTTTATGAGATCAAGCTTATCAATCTTAATTTCAAAACAGAAAAAAAACATTCAAAATTGCGTGCTTAATTTGACTCTTATAGGCTTTTCACACCAAACCAAAAACGAGGTTTTCAACTAAAAGTTTACTGAAACTCGAAAACCGTTCACACTGAACATTTACAAGTTTTCGTTTGACATTTTAATTATTTTGACACCAACTGTCAAATTTGGCATCAATGCAATATTAGCTAGAAATTTCGTCGTGCTAATATTAGATTTACTTAAGTAAAATTAATTCTACCCAATTAAAACAAATGTTTATACATCAAAAGAAAATGTAAAGATTTTGTTTAACTTCTTCTTCATATCGCAAGCCCGTACCTTAAAGAGAAAACGTGGTTTTATTTTGCGAATTCTGCAACTTAAAAAGAAAAACAAGCTATAATTGATGCAAACAATGGCCTCATTCAATAACCGAACCATAACTCATGTAAAAACACAGCTGATGACAAACAACTGCTGCCAAAAAAAAATCTTACATGGGAATGCAACAACACCAACCTACTCGGATAGCTAATAGTTCTGTTTCTGAATGAGGCCAATAACAAATATTGTGAATTGAAATTGAAATTACCCCAGACAGCTGGTTTGTTTTCGTTTTTCCTGTCAGCTATTTATGTAACGTTTAATTAAGCGCTAAATATTTCACAAGGTGTGAAACAACATGTTTTCGGCAGGTTTTATTTAAAACTTGTAGTTTATCAAAACTTGTGGTTTAACAAAAATGTATGGGAAAACTTGTGTTTTTGCTTTAGGTTTTCAGCCAAAACCGATAATTTCGCAAAAACCGTGTTTTGGATTTGTTGTGAAAAAGCTATTATATCCAAAGTTGCTGTTTTGATAGGATCCTCCCAAACTTGGTAGGTTTTTTCAGATCTTATAGGTTGGTAGGTTTCAATTCAATTTTGTAGGTTTTTTACATAAAATATCCAAAAAAAACTTTTAACAATAAATTAATTAATCTCCAACTAATTTCTCAATAGAAGTAGGTACGCTTGTATCCAGAGACTTATTGAATCAACTTTGTGTAAATTGACAGATTATAATAATATCTATTGCATTTGGTTAATCAAGCTTTCTAATTTGTCATAAAAAACATGGATAGGTGTTTTATCAAAATAATTGAATAATTGGCGATGAATATTAAATGAAAATTCCTTTAAAGATTTGTAATTAGAAAAAGCCTTAAAACAATAATGAAATGGAGGTTGTTTCTGGAAAATAAAGAACGCCAACATTGTATTCAAACAAGTATTTTTCGAAAAATAAACTTGAAAAATAACGCCTCAAAAAAGTTTTATTATGAGATCATTAATTACCCATTGTAACATTGGTACAAGTACAAGTTGTAAAAGTTTCTTTGGATTTTGAAAAAAATGCGCTCCAGTCATCCACTTTATGTAAATAAGAAAAGTAGAAGGATTATACATATAATTGTGTATACGCGCCTATACATTAATGATATATATTTATGTGAAAATGCCCAGTAGGAAATTTCGTAATCAATGATTTTTTTTTGGTGAATTCATCAATGGATTCGTCAACTATTTCCATCGATGAACAGTATGTTATGATTTCATAAGAACACGGTTGCGCATTTTTTCATCAGTTAACTAAATTCAAATGAATTGAATGCTTACAATTCACTACATGTTCAGTTACAAAATCATGAACGATGATTCCACTGATGAAGAGTAATGTATATATTCATGAGTTCGCAAATGATGTTTGGTTCTCTGCGGTGCGGTGGTTGTTTTGCTTTCTTCATGAGAACAAAAAAAATGCAAACAAAAAGCATTAAAAAAAGAGGTTTTATCTGCCATGGGAAGAGTGAAGAACATTGTCGTTTTTCTACCTGCCCCGAGAAATGCGCTCAGTCCTCAGTCTTCGCTTTTCAGTGGTCATGACATGAGCTCATGAGTTTTTTTAGAAAAGTGAAAAAAAAACATATAAACCAGAATTTCCAGTTTTGTCCGTGATCATTATCATGATTCAACACATCAAAAGAAGTTTAATTTTTTTAACAAAATGTTTTTTTTTTTTGTTCAGAAATTGTATTGAGCCAGTTGAAATTTTTCAATTATTAACCTTAAGATATTTGGCGACTGGTGGGTATTTATTCGACTTTATTCAAAACCAAAATTTAAAAATGCCAATATTTCTTTTTGCGTATTATACCTACTCATTACGTAATGCTGCCGACTGAAAGTGCAAAACCTACGCAGCAGAATTAACAAAATGAATTGCTAAGACCGACAAATTTAAAAGAATCAATTATTGATAAGGTTTACTTTCGCATCAAGATTTTATCAAGACTACATTCTAGTTATTATTAGCTAAACGTTTTTTGTTTTCTTAATTGAATGTTTATATTATTGAATAACCGTCGAATTAAATTAATAAAATGATGTTTCGGGGTATAACATCCATATACAATGTTTCTGTTACCTTAAACAAATATATTTCCTCTTTCACAGAAAACTGACACTTTCATGGTATTTAATGCATACAAAATGAAGAAAAAAGAAGTAAGTATCATACGGGCTTTACCTAGTGACTTCACAATTGAACATTCATGGCATTTTTCATCATATAAAATTCATATGCGAATTAACGAGTTGCATTAACAGAGTGAATTAATGGATGAGCATTCATGCCATTTTTCACCTGCTGAATAAGACACTCTAAGTCAACTAGTGATTTCACAGCTTACCGTTCATGCCATTTTTCATCACATATAATTTGCTTATGAATAAACTAGTAACCCCTACTTCGTACTTTCACTGTTAAATATTCACCTCGAAAATCACTTGGTGAACGCCTATGACAGTCCCCCATGTTAAATTCATCGATGTTTTCATAGCAAATTCATTGATTGTAGCTTCCACTCATTGATGAAAAAGTTGGTGATTCATGCATGAATTTTTTGAAATTTCTTACTGGGTGGCCTCATTCAAAAATCGACCCAAGCTATCCGTATAGGTTGGTGTTGTTGTAATCCGATATAAGAACACACAGAGCTACTAGGAAACTTTGGTTTAATTTTGTATCACATGAGAAATGGGGATACTAACCTATCTTAGATTGGCTATCGGATCGACATTTGAATGCGCCCAATGTACCTACGGGTGTTAATTTTTTGACTCTGATTTTTACTTGCGATATAGATACTATAGGTACGGTGACCATCCGTTCCGTATTTCCCGGGACAGTCCCGTATTACCCTCGACTGTCCCGGCTAATTATTTACAATAAATTTTGAAATTTTTGAAATACCCCCAAATAGAAAATGTGAATTCAACGATCTTCAGAGGGAATTTTCCTTCATAAACAACAATGAAAAAGCCAATGCCGTAACATGTTTAAAATACGTATCTATGTTTTCTATAAGCAGTGGTGCAAGATATGATATTGAACAGCACTTAAAACCAAAAAAAAAACAAGAATGTGACGTTGATGCCACTTCAAGCAAAAGAGTACCATGCTTAGTTAATTTTAGTCTAGCTTTAGGTAGTTTTTAGGTAAAAAATTAAAATTATCTGCTCCTAAGTTTTTGTAGTAAGGTTTTCTTGGTTAAATAAAAATAAAATAATTAGATTTAATTAAAATAGTTTTTAGGTCGAAAGACATTAGTATTAATAGATATTGTTTAGTTTAGAGCGCCCGTAAAGGGCCAATAAATTAGTTGTAAATTACTGATAATTAGGCTAGTTTTAAACATTTTTGTCTAGCTTTAAGATAGTTATAAGTTAAGATTAAATAAAAATGAATAAAAAAAAAACAAAAAAAGTACGATGCTTTCTTAATTCGACGAATTTTCAATGACCTGCAAAGAACAAGAAGAGTGCAGTTAATGAAGGCAGCTGGACTCATCCAGGTCTAATAATTGCATATCGAGATTTATAAGTTTTGAGTTTTGATCAAATATATTTCTCACAAAATGTGAAGCTATTGTGTTCTATCATCAATGTTCTTGAACAAAATTATATCGAAGAAATTAAAACTTATCTACGCAGAGTAAGTTTGTGATAATTTTTTTTCAGATTTTTCGAATTATGGCTGTACAAAACTGTGTCCGCTCTTGGTTCGTTATTTTACACCACAACAAGGTATCGTTGTCAAGACTTTGGAAGTTGAAAATCTTCCAAGGGAAACATCGAACATCACTTCAAAATACATATATGAAACTTTACTAATATTTTGGCAATTTTTTCTTATAACATAAACTGGCGGGTCAACAAGGAAAGACAAGAACAACACTTTTGAACAAACTTCAAGCTATTACCGGTAATGATTTCATTGGAGTTAATTGTGCTGCTCACGATTTAAATAACTGTTCGTTTTTTAAACTCTACACTGTTCGTGTTGAAAAATTTAACGAAATACTTCAAACTAGTTGGTTACAGCAAAACTAGTCGACTATCACTAAAACCAGCTATTGAGTGAATAATACAACTTTATAATCCTTTGAGAGAATTTTTCCTATTTAAAAGAATTTATTTATCAACACTTCATCTGAAGTTCTTCTTTGTCCATTTTATTTAACCCGAGGCCTCAAATTTTTATGTGAGCATATTATTAGCAGAGTCGCAAAAATGTGCAGTCTAAAGTTGCGCTGGTAATTAAATGCCTTAAATTAAAATTAAAACCAATATTAGGAGAACAATTCATAATATTGTTTGTAAACAAATTGATCAATAAATAATTCGAACGAAAATTCATCAATTTTACATAACATGTTACGAATACTTAAATCATTGGGATGTATGTTTTAAGGAAGAGTAATTTTCGAAACATTCCTATTTCCTACCTTGTCAGAAATATAATCTTCGTTATCTTTCGTCAACTTAAAGCAGAGGGATACAACTATTAATGATCCCAACTTGTTTGACGAATTTGCTTGTCACAAAATTATAACCAAATGGATATTTTTTAGCATTTTTGCAAACAATGTATAAACTTAAAAAATCTTTTACTTAATGTCGAGTTAGGCCTCTGTCTGCCAGCTTCAAATGTTTTTTCCATTATGAATTTTATTTGGACAAGTGAAAACACAAAACTGAATGTTGGAACTCTCAGGGCCATGTTAATGGTAAAATTAAAATATAATTTTAGCTGCTAGGTATTGAAAAAATAATATTTAATAGGAAACGATGATATCATCAAAGAAATTTGTCAGGCAAAAAAATACCAAGCACCAAAAATTTTGTTGGTAATGTGTTAATAATGTTTATTTTTCAAGGACTTGGTCGAAAAGGTTGAATATTAAAAAAAATTAAAGTTTTTGCATTGCTTTTGAGAATTTTGTTGATTTTGTACCAAACACGTTTTTCAATTTTCGAATTTATGTCCCGGGTTTTGCTCAGAGAAATAAGGTCATCATAACTATAGGGCAAGTTTTGCATTTGTAAAAAAATCGTACTCGAGATTTTAATTAATTAAAGTTGTTCTTGACCGACGAGAAATCCAGCAATAAACATAAAGAATAATGTTTGTCGAACACCTTAATTGATTTCACACGTTTTTCACTTCTAACACGATTATTATTATTATTTACAACAAATACATTCAACAAAAATTAAAATTAAGCCGAGTTAAAAGGAGTACCTGAATGCATTTCGGAATGTTGTCATTCCATCCTAAGCATCACGACTAATTTGAAAAGTCAACATGTATGCTTGATAAGCTTTGTTGTGGGTGGTGTATGATGTTCTATTATGTTATATGTGAGCACAAGATCGACTCTATGTTTCCATTGTATAGATTCATAGAGTTTTGATCTTTTTGCATATAAAAACTCTCGCATGTATCAAGTTTTCGTTCATTTGTCATTGCTTTCACAAGTTTCACATTATTAATGTCAACACTTATATGGTCATTATTTAATGCGTGTGCAGATAAAGCCGATCTGTAAAGTTGGTTGTTCCTTATGTACGATTTGTGTTCGTTTATCCGCGATAGGATATTTCTTTATTTATATAAAATATTTGACAAATGTTTCGTAAAAAATATAGTTCGTGCCTTTTATTTATTTAAACGTTATTTAAACAAAAAAAAACGTTTTGTAATTGTAGTAATTATGTAGGTCCGGTGGCAACACTAATCAACCAACCAGTGCATTATTCGTTAAGCTATTATTGTTATACATATATATAATTCCCTTCATTACTATTGTTATACCTATACATATATAATTTCCTTAGATGTAAGTTTTCGGTACAAGCGAAGAGAAGAATAAAGAACGATTCCTCGTGTAATCGACCTCTGGTGTTTTATTTCACGTCCAAACTTCGTATTCAGAAGCCAAACAGTTTAAGTTTAAACAATAAATAAGTCGCTTAAATAGTCTATAAGGAACATAACAATTAACAAAAAACATAAACAAAATATGCAGTAAACTTTTTTTTGTGTGATATGACCAGTGTTGGCAATGTAAGTTACATATATAGGTAGGCGTAGCTAATTGAAATTAGTTACGTCTTATTTTTCACGTAACTTATGTAATTTATACAACTAATAAACCTTAATTTTGTTGACGGTTCGAAGGACAACAGATTTATCAAGGGCGTATGAAGTGGGAAATTTTAGCAATTTCACAGAAAGTTTTACAAGTTTAGAAGCATTCAAATCGGCTGCCTTCCAAAACAAAATTGGGATAGTAATATTTTTTGGCAGAATGGTTTAAAATCTTTGTATTTTTAAGCTTTGGATTTTTAAGCTGATCCTATTCATTAACCCCATACGAATTTAACATTTTTAAAAGAAAATTATTAATTTCAAAAAGATTAATTGTAGTTTAATTATTAATTTGTCTTTTGAATAGAACCGATGCAAATATTAAGATGCTAGTGCATATTAAACAAGTTATCAAGACGAGACTTATATAGATTTGCAAACTGTTTTGGAACCTTTAATTATAATGATAATTTGATAGCGTCATCTAGTGAAGCAGTGAATGTGGGCAATTATTTATCAATTCACAAATTAGATTAAACAACTAAATATTTGTTTTGACATTCTCGATTAACTCCATTAATTGCGTCCGAACTCATAATAGGCTATCTTGCAAAGTGTTCCTATAGAGTAGAGAGCATAAATAACTATTAAGATAAATTTACATATTTGTGTCCTTAAATTTACATATGTGCTTTTAATAGTTGCAGGGCAGTGTTTTGCAATTTTATCTGTCAAATCTTGCACAATACATTCAATCTTGAAGTTTCTGAAAATCTTTGCGGTATGAGTCACAGATCGTCAAGTGAAGTGGACGTAGGCCTTCAAAACTGACGCGTTGTTTTGTAATTTTTTTCAGACGTTTTAAGTGAGAATTAAGAACTCAAATCCGCTACTTGTTGCTTCCAATTATATTCTGATGTGAATATTTCCATGAAGAAATATCAAAAACGTGAATTCGTTACATTTGTTACGTTAGTTACATTAGTTACTTTAGTTACGAGTAACTTATTAAAATGTGTAAGACTCGTATATATTACCAACACTGGATATGACAGAGACAGACGGGAAAAAACCAAACACATAAAAATGGAGATTCATGTCGGTTGTTCTTCCTCTGTGGGTAATAAATATTTGTTATTATATTATTTTGTCAGTTCAGTGCTCCAGTGATTCATAAATAAATCCGACAGTTCTGATCAAACTCTGCTCAGAGCATACTTGACATGATCCCAATGCTCTGTTCAGAGCAAAAAAAAAACGCTTTTTGAAAGCGCACTGAATTCATTCATTCAGACTGACGTGATTATATGAATAAATACTAATGTTATATTAACAATTGTTGTTAATTTTTTTTTTTTGAAAAAAGCATTTCTGACGAGTATTGGTCCTCAGTTTTTGGAAATGTCAAAATTATTTTCTCTATGGCAACACTGTTTTTTATACCATCCACTTGAATACATATCTTACAAAAATCAGCGCTTCCAAAATGAATCATATTTGCAATATTTAATGTTAATTTAGGAGCTTCTCTTGTTAGCGGCCCAGAACCCCTTATCCAAAGGTATTTAAGTTTTGCACAATTGCTGTCCTTAATTTTTTTTAGGTAGGTACTATTTTTTTTTATTCCTTGAATTTAATTGTAGCGTTCTGCCTATTCTAAATGCATTGCACATCATATTTCATATTATTGTAAATTATAAACATAATGTTTAAGGCATCGTAAGGTTACTATTCGTCCCCCTTTTGGGGGGAATGTCCCTCTTTTTTACGGCAAGATATTTATTTTCCCCTAAAACCAAAAAGGGCAAAGGGGGACACAAATGTCCTCTTTTTCAACCATATGTATTATTATTGCACCTTAAAGCAATATTTGTATACTACCTAATCTTTCCTATTTTAAAATAAATAGCAGGTTTCCAAATTAAAGCTGTGAGTACTTCAATCACAGTAAATACAATTTTCACAACTGGATACATCCATTTACTTCATTCAAGAACCATTAGAAAGAGTTTATACAGGGTTCGAACCTATTAATGAATATTTTTTAGAGAAAGAGATGTGTTCAGCACTGTTTAAAAGGTTTTCGAAAAAAACAGCTGAATTGTACCCATTGGTTTTGAAGTTAATAATGGGACACGAAAGTTGGAATTATTGACTTGTAATAAATAATATACAAATTAAGATCTTCATTAAAAACAACACTATCTGAATATTCTTATGACTCAACTGCTCAACAAAAAAGTCTTTTCTTAACGAACAACAAATTACAATTTTTATAAAAACACCTAATGCTTTTTTAGAAGATTTAATTAGATATATTAATACTCGTTTCTTTTCCGAGTATTAATTGTAAGTAATTAATTAATAATAAGTAATCAATTGTTTAATTGGAAATATAAACGATTTTTATAGAATAAAGTGTGTTTACAATTACCCCTGTTCACAATTAACCAACTTGATCCTATGACTATCACAAAAGTAGAAAATTTAAAATTGAATAAATTTCCTGTTTTTAGTGATTGATTAGAACTTGTATCTTCTTTTAAAATTGCTAACATAAATCAATCCAAGAGTACATAACTTTAAAAAAATGTTTTGATTTAATGGAAAATAAAGAAGCATCTTTGGAATTAAAGTGGAGACTTTCACTAACAGGGTGTGAAGTTCCGAATTTTGAAAAAAATTATAAATTTCATTTTTTCTCTTCCACACTCAAATGCCCAACATGCAAGATTTTTCAGTTTGATGTTAAACGCTTGGAGAAAAGATAGAAATCGCTTGCTTGTAGAGTCCGTTGAAAATGAATTAATGATAAAGCAAAATTACCAGCTGGATTGTAAGGAGTTTTACAAATTTATTATTCAAAATGACAGAAAAAAAACAAGTCAACTGAAAAATATGTTTAAATCTTAGTGTATTAGTTTTTAACTATTCATGTCCACAGCTATATATTATGAATTTACACTTACTGTGAAGAAAACCGTTGTCTTGCTTTTTTTTATTATTTGTTTAATGAAAAAGTAATTTATTTTTGTTGTTTTTGTTTCCATTGATTCCCTTTAGCTGACTCGTTAATTTTTGATATTTGTGATTATGTTTTAATAATAAAAAAATCGAATAAAAATGTTTTTACTTCCCTTTTTTGTTCGGGTTTTGTCCCCCTTTTTGAACACCTGTCCCCCTAGAAAATCCACTATGGCCCCCTTTTCAACATTTTCAATCTGGTAACCCTAGGCATGGGGTACTCCAACCATACATAATTTTGTATTGTTTTTTGTAATTATTATGAAGGGGCATTCAAGACTATTTTTATTACATTGTAATTTAATACGTCACATTTCTTCTTTTATATATATTTATTACTCAAAATGTTTTTTTCAATGTATGTATTTATTAGATAAATAAAAACCAATCTGAATTTGAAAGGCACAGAAATAATATTGTTGCCGATAGGAAATTCTAAATTCATCTACTTTAAATTGTCTTCCATCAAAACTCCCAAAATCTTTCGAATTATCCCCCCTTTAATTGAATAAGGAATATTTTCCGTGATTATTTAATACGAAGATAATGCAAAATACATTGGAAAACTACCAGATATGAAATATTATAGACCAGACTCAATGAAAGCGGTGTGTTTTTGAAATGGTTTGAAGAACATCAAAATGATGAGTAATAAAGATAAGATAAGTTATAAGATAAGTTAGACCATGAACTAAAATTTCCTATTAATACAAAATCGAACAAAATCTACTACAATAAGTATCAATTCATTCTATGTCCCTTTAAATTTTGGTCTTAAATGTCAATTTTTAGTCCTTCACTAGACCACCGTCTTACATGGTCTAGCGAAGGACTTAGTTGGCAAACGTCAAACAGCAGAAATTCTGTTTTATTAATACCGTTTCGTACTAAGTCCACGGATTCAGTTCCAAGTCTTCGTTAGTCCATGTTTTTTTTTTTATTTGGGTGTTAGTATCTAAAATATTATATAGTATATGTATAGTAAACTAGATCATATTTTTATCAGAGGCAATTTATGATTCCTTGGAAAGGTTGACCACTAATTTCCTTCGCACCCAGATACTGGTATCAAGTTTTATTTTATACCGACCATTATATTTCAACCAGTTTACCACCTAGTTAAACAGTAAGACCTATAAAAACTTTCGTTAAAAAGGGAGCTTACAAATATAATTAAAAATTGTGTGTTTTATGTTTGTTATGCCAAAGATTGTTGCCGTATTAAATTTTGATAGCAGCCATCACCTACCGATCGTGTATACTATTTGAATATGAAAATTAAGCCATCATTTTATATTACAGATAATAACCCTAAGGTCCAAAATTATAGAAACTGTTAGGCTTAAATGACATTCCAATCACTTCGAACGATAATGATCGAAACCTTAAGCCTCGAACATTAAAACTTCCTTTCCGTGATCTCCTGATATAAAAGCATCAACTTTTCATCCATAAAACACCAGACTGTGTCATCGAGCAGACAACCAGAGCACAGAGTTCCTCTGCTTAAAGCCATCCTCAAAATAAATAAATAGCATCGGAATAATTAAATGCATCTGCTTTAGTCTCGTAAATTCGAAATAAAAATTAAATTTGCATACACGAAGTTTTGGACTGGTAGACTCCATACCTACATCGGATCGCCTTAAAGGTAATGTGAACTCATTTCAACACATTAAATGCGTCGTCTTCGATTCCCGTGGCAGAAGGCAGGCAACAGAGG
This sequence comes from Philhelius pedissequus, assembly GCA_910595825.1. Classification (NCBI taxonomy): domain Eukaryota; kingdom Metazoa; phylum Arthropoda; class Insecta; order Diptera; family Syrphidae; genus Philhelius; species Philhelius pedissequus. Next base: position 255,753,058 of record OU343160.1, read on the forward strand.
TGAGAGGTATTGGTACATTAAATGGAGAACATATGGATTTATGCAGATGGAGACCTGGTACTTTGGAACGCTCTTAATTCGTCAATAGCACTAAACGTGATATCTTTTCATGGCATGATCGTTGTGGTCTTGGAGAAGTATGCTAAATTACATATTCACCAACTGTTCATCATCGTCGTCGTGTTGAACAAGAGGAATAGCCGAAGCGGACCGGACATAGTCGTTGTTCGGTCAAAAAAGTATCTGAAAACTATAACTTGAGGCACATCGTTGCTGTTTGATATTTCTTCCCGATCAGCGCATGTTTGCCAATTCGAGAGCAGACGTTATTTGGTCAAGTTCTGGGATATTCGATGCATTGACGGCCTTTTGTGCCAGATAAAGGTACTCTTCCCATAAGGCAAATTCCTCCATAGAGTGAATATTGCTGATGTTGATGTGTATCTTTGCAATACACGAAAGAAAGATAAAGCACACCACAAGAGATTCCATTGCCATTGAATGAAATCAAAATGTATACACAACAAAAATGTAGAAGTCAAATGGAGCTGCAGGCTATAACAACAGCCGGTCGGTTAAACAGATATCCAGATAGACAGACGAATGTATAAACGAATAAAGATGGTCTCAACTCCAAAAGAACTCACGAATGGAAGCAGTCACAAAAAAGTCACACCAGAGCTTGTGTTTGACGTGTACAAATGGACAAGATCACCGAAATAAGATGCACATCACGTTAAATAGGATCTATCGCACAGGATATCATTGGCCTAACATAATTTAAATCAGGGGCTTCGGCTATTACCTGGTACCTTGGCTGCTGCATTGCTGCTGGTGCACAGGCATTGCATGCTGCTCCAGTTGGAAGCGATTGGTAATTTGTTAAATCTTCTTGGCCGGACGACAACATTGGGTCTTGATGGTCCACTACACAATCTCCAGCAGCAGTAGGAGCCAGCCAGCGCCAGTGTGGCACTCTCCAGCATTCAGTTTCAGTGCCTTTTGGGGCCGAAGAATTAATGGCTTTATAGAAGTTGCTACGCTTGTGCATGCAAGATTTTCATTTCCAACTGAATCACAACAACCACTAACAACAACAAATAAAACACATCCTGCCGTGGCTATTAATTACGGTAACATATCATTAGGATCGCAGAGACTACCTTATGGTCGATGGTGTTGCTGTGGAATGATGGTAGCAAAGCCAGTTGCTATTATATTGACCGATGAGTGTCTGACTGAAATTAAGTCAAACGTTTGCAAGCTTTAGAAATTTGCCTGTGAGAAATGACATTTCTTTTTAAACCAAAATCGGGCTTAGCTTGAGAAATCTTTCACAGCGATTAATTAGTTTTGATAAGCTTAGTTATCTAGAATCTAATTACTCGTAAAATGACATACATATACATTTTTTTAAATAAATAAATATGATTATTATTAGTTAAAGCGTTTTTTATAATTCATTTTTATTTAGCTTTAACTTATAACTAACTTAAAGATATACAAAAATTCATAAAAATAACCCTGATTCAGGTGCGTAGTACCCGCCCACTTTCATGATTTCATACATAATTTTGTTAGAAGATAACACATTGCTTGTCGAATTTCGCTATAAATTTGAACGTAAAAAGTTTAAATTTAAACATTCCATGCTTATACTCGTATGTATATAAGAACTTTTGCTTAAATTCTGTTGAATTTTAATCATAAATTATGTATATATACATTAAGTTTAAACATCTTTGGTGTAGAAATACACATTTTTAACTTAAATATTTGTTGGAAATTAAACACAAGAGACTTAACATTTACACATTAAATATTTAGAATTAATATGTGTTAAAAAATACTGCAATTATGGTTGGTGGGCAACAAGTTTCCTCGCTTTATAATAGTAAAATTACACGATTTATTTTTAGAGTGAAGTATAAGTCTAGATTATGGTAGTTTGTAAGTTAATATAAAATGTAAGAATGAATAATGATACTGATTTTTTTTTCAAATAAATTTTCTTAGTAAAAATAAAAAATAAAATAATGATCATGGATTCATATAGTTTTTAGGTCGAAAGACATTAGTATTAAGGGATATAGTTTAGCTTAGAGTGCCCGTAAAGGGCCTCTACGTTCCTCTACGCATTGACTTTAATTGTCTACATTTTAACGTAGACAATCGGTCGAAAATGTAGACAATTAGTCAACAATATAGACAATATGTCGACAAAGTAAACAATAACTTTCACATCTAAGTCTCACAAATAAAATCATTCCAAAAATCGCGCGGTTTGATTTAAATAAGAGTACACTATTGACAAGATTTTGATTTGAGCGTCTTTTTATTATATTTGGGCGTTATTTCCTATTATTTGGAGGGTATTCCATTACTTAGGCGATATTTCCAGTTTAGGATGTTCTTTTTATTTGAATTTTCATATTTGAGTTTTGGGCGTTCTTTCCCTAAAAAAATGAAAAGATAAGAAATACTTTCACGGAGAATGATCTTTAAACTTTAGAGGTGTTCCTGTTCATAGGGAAGCAAAATATTGAAAATTTGATATTTAATATTTGAAGGCCACGTCACTCAACCATTTTATCGGAGAAAAAACTATGGCGCAAAATTCGGAGAACTAGGCTAAGAAGAGAAGAGAGCTAATTTTAAACCAGTTTAGTATCGTACTATCTTCTCTTCTTCTTAACAGTTTACTAAAGTTAAAATCAGAAAATGGCTACTTTATTTTACCCTTAATTAGTAAATGTTAAGGGCGTAAAAAATGAAGCTCTCTACCAAAATTCAGCTTTCTCGGAATTTGTTCGAAGTGAATATCTTATTTTGCTGGACTATGTTGTTTTGTTGATAGTAAAATAGCTGCTCCAAGCACAGTAAACTTGTTATGCGGGAGCTACATGAAATCCCCAAAACAAAATCTACTTCGGACGAAATCCATATAAAAAAATATCAAACAAGACAAAATCCACATGGGGAAAGAAGCCCTATGGACAAAATCCCCAGTTTACTTCCTTTTTTGCAAAATCTCAAATCATCCCCAATATATCTTTTTTTCATTAGGGCGATTCAGATAATAAATTTTTTATTATTTGATAGATTTTAATTCAGTAAGTAATTTTTTGCTTGATTCACTACGTAGTATACTAAATTGGTCTTATTGCGCTTTCATATTAGCTCTCCTTACCCAAGTCGTCCATAATTTGCCCATTTATTAATATGTATCCTGAAATTTTATTGAAAAAAGAAAAAACAAAACGCTCACTCAGAATATCACGTCTCGATAAACATGGGTATGGAAAATGGGAGTGTACATCTTGCGGTGGAAATTTTAAAGCAAAAGTATCCCTATAGTTGTAAAATTAAACAATCTGAATTGAGCAAACCATGTGAAAGCATATAAGGTTTCTTTTCTCACGCGCCTCATCCCCATCAATAATAGTAACGCCAGAACGCATCTTTCTGCCATCAAAAACCATCAAAGCGTGAAAGAAATTTGCCCGCAACATCACATTTTAGATGTTGATTCGCTATATCTTTTAAGTTATACTTTACCTACATGTATAATATAGGCACACTGTTTAGTAATACCTGACATACCCATCACCGGATTGCGGTTCTCCTTAAGGAAAACTCCATCGCCAATAAACAGTGGGTGCCTCCCTAAGACCTAAGACGCAACATGCTAACGTCTTGTAAAATACATGTGGGTAATTTCCAAGATTGTCATGGGAGAGTGGCTACCCCTTGTGGTGGTTCTTGTTCCATCATTTTATTAACCAACCATAAAACAGCAACAAGACAAACGGTTTTGGTCACCCACAACAATTTCATTGGACGACATTATTTTCTTTTCAAAAATGTCTGCGACTCAACATTATAAGACAACTTGATGACCATTTACGGAAATGATTCTTTTCGTTTAGGTTCTTTGTTCAAGATTTTTGGTTGGTGGGTTGACGCATTATTAAAATATTTTATGACCAGTTAGTGATTATCACATGTGAGGAGGGGTAGGTTAATTGTTTTAAATTCGAAGTAGAAAAATATAAATTTTACAGTGGGAAGCAGGCAGTGGATTAATGGTGTCTCCGGGCTTATAACATAAGATTTATGTCGATGTTTATTTTTGATTCTGAAATTGGATTTATAGAGAGCTCTTAAGACTTAAGACAATGACAATTGCACTGCCTAATTTGGTAATTTCCATTTTGATTTCTTAAATGAAATAAACTGCTGATTATAGAAACATTATCGCGTGGGTTTTTAGAATAAAATTAAAGCATCTAACAGTGATTGTATTAGTCGTTGAGCTCAATAAATTGCCTCTGCTAACAGGGGGCCTTTGGCTTATGTTATTAAATAATGAATCTCATATAATTAATCTATAACTATTAATTTTTGGGAAATACCTTAAGAAGTTTGTCTATACTAATGTTTTTCATCCGAAGTTCGGTCTTTTTACTTGTGATATACATAGGTACTATACGGCAAGTTTAGCATTTGGAAAAAAATCGAACTGGAGATTTCAATCAAAGTTGACATTACGATGATAGAGAACACCGAAATTCCGTCTGTCTGTAGAACGATCTACAGCCTAAGCGGCTCAACCGATTTTGTTCAAACTTGGTGTTTATGCGTTTTAGGTGATTGTCCAAAATAGATTTTTGAATCATTGTTTTAGCACCCAAAATAAAAATAACGGTACTTGCCATACAAATTTTTCTACCATCTTAATTATCTCCAAAACGGCTATAACGATTTTGATAAAAATTGGTGCGTGTACTACTTTGGATATATTCTAAATTTTGGCCAAAAAATTGTTTTAAATATTTTCTTATTAACTGTACCTGCCATACAACCATTTTATTCATTTTCGACTTTCTCATAAACGGCTCAAGGGATTTCGATTAAGATTTTGATACAGGAGCTCCTTCTGATTCTCACCCTTATTGTGAAGATCAACTATCAACCGATTGTCGGTTGATAGAATTTATCAATATAATATACATTACGGTATTGTGAAAATGGATTGATAAAATATTGTGCTATTGTGAATGCCTTCAAAATATTTCTTTTATTGTGAATGGAAATGTGCTCCTGACAGATGTTTTTTTAAGAACGTAGAAAAGAAATCATTAAACAGAAAATCAATTAAATTAAAAACAAAATAAATACAAAATGACTTCAATTGAACTATAAATATTTGAAATGGTAAAGTTTTTTTATTTTACATTTTAGATCGATCCACACTTTCTGCCACTTTTCTGAAGTTCGTTGTGTGCTATTCAGCTCTCCGGCAATTATTTCCCACATCTTTGGAACAAAATTCCTTGGCGAGTTCCACGTTCTCCTCCATCAACTGGACCAATCTGCATAGCTGTTTTTTGTTACTTATGACTTTGTGAACCCTTTGGAAACTATAAATTTATCACTTATGTAGTTCGAAACACACATTTTTTTTAGTTAACACGAAGTCATCGACTGAAAATTTACGATTGAAAGAAAAATTGACAGCAAGGAAATAGATGAAAATTGTTCTTCACAATACCGATTTTTTTCATTCACAATAGATTTTTAAAAAATGTATCAACAATATTGACAGTTGACAGCCACAATACCATTTAAAAAAATTTATTGATAAATTTCAATTATTAATTGATAGTTGAACTTCGCAATAAGGGTGTCTTAATAATACTGCATTTCAAATTTAAAAAAAAATAGTTGTTTTGGATTTTTGAAAAAAAAATTATTTTTTTTTATTTTGACAATTCAATATTTCGAAAACGGGTGGAGGATTTTTACTGAAATTTTGCTTTAAGTTTATATTATTAAATATTTGAATTTTTTTAAAAATGTTTATACATAAAAAATTAAGTGAAAAACGACTTTAAAAATACATTTAACCATTTCTATTAAGAATATTTTGCATATAATATTATCGAAAATACTATCAAGTACGTATGATCCAGTCGTGCATTTTATTTTCTAGGCTTAATGAGGTTTCGATGTCATTCCTTCAGTGCAAGCGATTGAGCATAAATGACTTCTTCGAGCGCAAGACATTAAACTTAATACAAGTTTCGCAAGCCTCATTTCTCTCAATCGAAATTTTTCGATCTTAATATTTGTCAAATCGTTTGTAGGAAGACTATAAAGTTGTATTAGCCGTGTTTTGTTGTCAAAAGCTTTGCTCAACACAACAGAATGTATACACATTACAAAAACTAGAACTTGCTTGCTATTAAAGTAAAAACTTTTTTGGATATGTTTGTGGCATTTATTTCGTTTATAACTAGTTCCGGTGACTTTCATGAATCTCGAAGTCTTTGTTCGTAGAGTTCTTGTTTTTGTCAATTTTCCACGTTCACCCATTTTTTAGATATCCGAATATATTTTTGAACGATTTGAGTTAAGCTGAAAACAGTCAAAAATCAATAAAGTTTGGTTTAGTATGTGTTCTTTTCTCAAAAAAATCGTTTCACACCTATTCACTATTCACTAATCATATTAATGACAATGTAGGTATCCTTATGCATTTGTCCTTAATGTAAATACAATACAAAATAGATATAACTGTACAAATATGTGTATGTATTAATATTTTTTGAATTTAATTTATTGAAAATTTTATTGTTTTCATTTTTTTGTTTATATTTACATATTTTCTTCGCTTAGGATTTTAGCTGCATATGTATATTTTGTTGATGACATTTAAGTGTTCGAAACTAAATTCGATGTTACTCATTTCACTTAAATAGCTAGGGGCCAGTTGTACAAACGTGGTTTCAATTGGTATTCACCAATTTTGCCGGTTAGCTGGGTATCAGCGATGGTTCTAGGTGCAAATTTGTCATAAAAGCCCAATACATGCTGAGGCTCAGCGATGGTTCAAGGTGCAAATTTGTCATAAAAGTCCAATACATGCTTAACTCATCGTTGAACATCGGGTAATTCGCCGAATCGGTAGAGCACTTATAAGAATTGCAAGTCGTTCCATTGAACGATGGTTAGATTTAAATAATGGAAATTTTCAGATTTAATTTCATCTCCAGAAAACGGTGATATTTTTTCAAAATATAGTCTATTGCCTTCTCAGAAAGTGTCTAATTTCATTGACGGATATCGTAAATAATCAACTTGACTCTAATATTCGTGTCAAACCAGAAATTTAAGTGATTTTGAATTCAGTGAAAATAAAGGTGAACATAATCGTTTTCTTCAGTGTTAATTAGTTGCCACGTTTATAATTTTTACCAAATCAGGGCTATTTACCACAATTACGAGATTGGTATAAGTAGAATGCACGACTGGACCGCACGTACTTGCTCCTATGTTGGATCACATTAATATGCCAAGGATTCTTATTAGAAACGACTACATTTTTTTTTTAAGTCCGTTTTAACTTATTTTTTTATATAAACAAATTCATAAATTTTTGATTAAGAAAAATTGGTCTGAACATTTTAAATATTTAATAATATAAATTAAAAAACAAAATTTCAGGAAAAATCTTCCACCTTTTTTCGAAATATTGAATTTTCAAAAAAAAAAAAAGGTTTTTTTTTCAAAAATCAAAAAAAAAATATTTTTCGAAAATTTTGAAATCCAGTATTATTGAGAATTTGAAGGACCTCCTGTGTAACAATTTTGATCAAAATCCGTTGAGCCGTTTATGAGAAAGTCGAAAATCAATAAAATGGTTGTATGGCAGGTACCGTTAATAACAAAACATTTTCAAAAAATCATTTTGCATTCACAAAAAAATAAAATGCCCGACTAGATCAAACGTACTTTCTCTTATGTTCGGTCACATCGCAAGCACAAGATTCTTAGTTATTTTTTTATATACAAAATTTCTTAAATTAAAAAAAATTGTATTACAATTTTATGTATTTAATAATGTAAGCTCAAAAACACAATTCCGAAAAAAATCCTCATCCGTTTTCGAAGTATTGAATTAAATTTTTTTTAATCCAAAAAAATATTTTTCGATAATGTTGGTATGCAATGTTATTAAGAATTCGAAGCATCTTCAATATAAATATTTTGATCGTAATCCGTCCGTTAATGAGAAAGTCGAAAATTAAAAAAAAATGGTTGTCAGGCAGGTACCGTTAATAACAAAATATTAAACAAAAATCATGCCAAAATGTAGAATGTCAGATTTTTGTGTTATCAAAATCGTTACAGCCTTTTTCGAGATAATTACTATGGTAAAAAAATTGTATGGCAGTGTGGCAGGGTTAATTTTGGGGCTAAAAAACGATTCGAAAATCTATTTGAGATAATCAACTAAAACGCTTAAATATTAAGTTCGAATAAAATCGCCGCACTTTTTGGTGCTCTTCATCTTCGTAATGTCAAATTTGATTAAAATCTCGAGTTCGATTTTTTTCTAAATGCAAAACTTGCCCTATAGTACCTTTAGCGCAAGTGAAAAGACTTGGTGTTCATCCAATTAACCAAAAGAGAGGAAATATGGCGCATTTTATAATTTTGTATATAAGTATAATAACCTCCAAAAATATGAGGATCTCTTCAGGCAGTACTAACGAATGTCAAGGTTTTATTTTTAAGAATCTTTAAGCCTGTCCTGACATATGCAGGACGGATTTGAACAGCTGAAATAAAAATTTCCGTGCTGATTTTTGCCATAATTATCCCTTGCCGCTCAGCATTACACTAAAATAATAGAACAGATTTGATAACTGAGCGGCGCAGCTCTGCCGCTAAGAAATGACGTTGCCGCTGAACGACTGTGTGGCAACCTCTATATAATTTCATGTGTTTTAACTTTTCTTTTGCCGCTTTTCCGCTTGCCGCTCATTGCGTGGCCAAGTCATTAAACAGGTTCTGTTCAAGCAATAATTCAAACTAATTTTCCATTCCAATTATCGCTTTACCAACTTTTTTACCCGTAGACAAGACAATGAACAGGAAACGACTAAAAATTTCAAGTGGATCTTCAATTATTTAAATACATTTTTATTTATTTGATTATATACCTATATGTCAGAGTACGATAACTCAGGCGCCAAAAAATAAAAATGGATTCTTGTAGAACAGTTAGTTACATATATTTTTTAATATGGGAGGGGGGGTCTATCTTCAACCGTTTGGCCGGGAGGGTCAATTTCTTAAAAAAAAGTACGAAAAATGGCAAACAAAATATATAAAAATAACGGTAATAATTACAAATAAGTCTGATACCTTAATCTATTAGCTAATTTTTAAATCAAGTGGAATATTTGCATAGTTTTTTGTAAAAAACGGGTTTTAAACTCAAACTTTGGGAAGAAAAAGATAAAAAAAATGTTAAAGTGTAATTTTTCAAAACTGTAAAATTATATATTTTTTTTTTTACAAACTCGGTGCCTTGATTAATTCTTAATAAAAAACGGAAAACTATATGATCTTAAGTGTTCAAGTATTTGAGAAAATTGAAAATTACTAAAACCATTTTCTTATGAGATTTTTGTTTTTGTATTAACGGTGATCTCACTCTTAGGGGAGGGTACCATAACTTCGGTGTCGAAAATAATAACGCATTTTTGTAGAGGGGCTTAATACAATCATTTTATTCTACGGAAGAGGGTTTATCTCCCTCTTTTTAGGAGGGTGGAGCAATTTTCTAAAAAAAATTAATTAAAATAAAAAAAATAGATTTAAGAACAACGCCAACAACGTTATTTGCGTTAATAGTTTTTTGAAAAAAAATACCTTCAAACACAAAATTTATCAAACATTTTTTTAAATATCGAAATTAATTACCTACTAATAGGCTTCAATTATTAGATGTCCTAATATATTCGTAATCGAACTATGAAAACTAGATCGTTTTTTATCCCTAGTTTAAAAAAAATACCAATACTGCTTTTTATGAGATTCTTAGTTCTTGTTTTTTACTTGCCATTATAGGTACTATAAGGCAAGTTATGTATTCGTAAAAAAAATGTTGTTCTTCTAACAATCAAATATGACATTACGACAGTATGTCTGTCTGCCTGTCTGTCTGTCTGTCCTCGAGTCTGCAGCATAAACGGTTAGATGGATTTGATTCAAACTTGGTACATATTGTTTTTTCGGTAATATGCCCACACGTTTTTTTGTAATTTTTTTTAAGACGACAAATAAAAGTAGCTCACATACATTTTGGCCAAAAACAAAAATCTTATTTTTCTCAAAAACGGGTCCAACGATTTTCATAAAAAAAATCAGTTCATTAACGAAAGGAAAGGGTACCTTTGATAATTTTTTTTTGTGAAAAAAATTGTTACTCGTATTTTTGGTACCTCTAGTAGAGCCATTTTTTTGGTTTTTGATTTTCTCGGAAACAGTTAGTTTGATTTTTTTGAATTTTTTACACAGAAGCTTCTAGAGAATTTAAACAGTACTGTGTAGCAAAATTTTTCAAACAAAATTTTTTTTTGGAAAATAATTTTTTTTTTGAAAAATCAAAATTACGAAAACGATTATATAGATTTTTTTCCAAACTTCGTATTTGGTCATTTTTGACATTATCTTGAATAGTTAAAAAAAACTATTTTTTCTAAAATAAAAACAATGGTTCTTCCCATTCAAATGTTAAAAAACCTTTAAGAAAAAAAATTATTTCTCGAAAACGCCTCCAAGAATTTTTATAAATAAAATTGTGTTTTCTCAGATTAGTACAGTTCACTTTTAAATATAAAAATATTTTTTTTGCGTATTTATTAACGGTACATCCCACAGAACCACTTTTCATACTTTCGACTTTCTCAATATTGGATAAACCGATTAAAATAATTTTTTTTATACAAATGTTCCCTAAAACTGTTAATAAGGCTGCATTCTCAGGTTTTCAAAAAAAAAAGTTTTTCGATTCTTAAAAAATAAATAAAAAATAGATGTTTTAAAAAACCAGTCATAGAACTTTTTTTAAATTTGAATCTTATATGTATATTAATAATATCTTCAAAATAGCGTTTAATTTTTTTTCGAAAAATGTTTTCAAAATTTAATAAATAAAAAATTAATTTATTAAAAAACAGCTCGATCGATTTTTGATTTTTTTTTATATTTTCGTATTTATCCATGAATTCAAATGGCATCTTTAATTTCCCTCAAACTATAACGACTAAGCAATGTAAAAACATTTAAGTATGTGTATTATCCATTTATTTCTATCTTATTATTATTCCCTTTTTACGAATTTTTGCCTACATCACTGAATACTAAATACAATGTAGGCCCTCATACATTTATGTATACATACATATATGTGTCTAAGACTCACATGAATCATATATATGCATAGTGCACCTTAATTATAAAGCTATATGCATATAGCTACCTACCCACCTACATCCTTCATTTTCATTATTATGTAAATGTTTACATACTTAGGTTCCATCAATATGTCTATATATGTAGATATATTTTACTCTCCTAAATTACATAATTAAAATCCATAACTTAGATTTACATATACATTTGTAGGCAGGTACCTATTTAAATATTCCTTGAATCATCCATTCCACATTTCATTATGCTAAGAATCAAGTTAATCTTACCTACATAGGCTTTAAAACTGCATAGGATAACTACAGCTAACTAACTAAACCTCAATGGTACATTAGAGTTGTAAGCTACAAGAGCAAGTTCGTGCGATCCAGTCGTGCATTTTATTTTTATATGCATATGTATACTTATTTAGAAAACAGCTGTTGGATATAGAGGATAAATTCAAGGTTTCTTTAAATCCAGACTCTGCAATACAAAAGCAACCAACAAAGCCCAACCTCGCACCCACCCCAAAGCCTATAGTGTGCCCGGGCAGGGGGGTTGCAGGGGCAGCATGCCCCCCATACATACCTCAGGTTTTTTTTTTTTGATAAATTTTGAGTTTGAAGGTATTTTTTCAAAAACTATTAGCGCACATAAGTAGATTGAACCAAATAATAAGATGACATGTTCTTGGATTTAAGAAAACCTATATTCTTTTATTGTAAGTTGTCGTTGTTCTTAAATCCTTTTTTTTTAATCTTAAGTCATTTTTTAGAAAATTGACCCTCCCATCTAAAAGGAGGGAGATAGGCTCCTATTTCCGTAGGATTAAATGACGCCCCTCTACAAAAATCGGTTATTATCTTGTGGCACCGTAGGTATGGTACTCCCCCCTTAAAGTGAGATCACCGTAAATGCAAAAAAATCTCTTGAAAAAAGTAGTTTTAGTAATTTTCAATTTTCTCAAAAACAAGAACACACAAAATCATATAATTTTCAGTTTTGACTAAGAATTAATCAGAGCAACGTGTTTGTGAAAAAAAAATATTATATAATTTTACGGGTTTGAAAAATTACACTCTAAACATTTTTTTAAGTCTTTTCTTCCCAAAGTTTGAGTTTAAAACCGTTTTTTTTTTTTCAAAAACTATGCTTAGATTCCACTTGATTAAGAACATTTATGTCTTAGCTTATTATTGTTTCGGGCTTTGTTCATTAATATTCTTCTGAAATCTGTGTTTTCCGATATATAGCTCAAAATAAATTGATGTCATGCTTGACAGTTATCGCTATAACTTTCTCTAAATTTTGCCGAACAAGCAGAAAACTGCGAGTTTCGAGTTGAAAATAATCATTTTATTTATTTCTTTATAGTTTATGTTCGTATGTATGTACTTAAATAGAAATAAAAACTAACCGGTTTGCTTGTACGGTTTTTTTTTTTATAGTTTTGGACGTGCTCAAGGGATTATGAATACCCTTTATATGTTTTTTTAACACAGCGCGGGCACATAAGGAAAGATGTGTGGCGCGATGTTCTGAGATTCGAGCTGGTTGTTGTCTCAGAATAATCTATAGAGATGGCGGCTGAACTAATTAATGCGGTGCAAATTACCGTGTCTTATTTATGTATGTCTCTTATAATTCACATTATTTTATGTGTTTTTTTTTTGTCATATTTAAGGGTATACCGAATAGTTTACTCAATCGCATGTTGTTAGTGTTATGCCTGAACAGCATGTAATGAGTAAACCAGCAACTAATTTTATGACAATTTTTTAGAATTTGGTTTTTAATGGATTATAAAAAGACATAGACAACAGCGATACGTTAAAATATCTCAAGTTAATAACGAATACGCGAACCGCGTTACAAAATGAGGAATCAGTGCTTTCCAAGTATTTTATATTCATGGGAAATGTAAAAATTTCACTGGCGTCATCAATTCAAATAATCAATATGTCGATTGAATTGATCACATTTCACCTTTTTTTATACCAGGACCAAATATTTGCACTGCTCTGGCTTTTGTTCATGATGTAAAATTGGATATCCTAGTACTAAGGAGCTCAGAAAAGAAAACATTAACTTCCGTTTACAATTTGTGGAATCTTTAACTTTTATTCCACTGAATCTATAAAATACACTTCACCAATAGCAATAAATGACATCATTTCCTATTTTACTGAGTTTTCCTTCCCAAAGGATTACGTTTTACGTATTTTTTTTTATAAAAAAATAACCATTTACATAAATGAAAATCACTTTTTCTTCCACCCCATAAATGCAATCAACTACCATCATAAACATCTGCTTACCAGTCCTCTGTATCCAATAAATGTCGATAATTGAATGAAATAAAATCAATTCGCTTCCGTTAATACCTCAAAAACGATAAATTCAACTAAATATTTCATCATTGTCATAAAAAAAGCATAAGAAACTCCTTTGCCTTCCTTTTCATTTAAGACAAAAATCCTTTTCTTCCTCCCCAAACAAAATGTAAAAAAAACAAAAGAACACAACCTGTTCACGTAACAAATCGATATCCAACCACAATGAATTCTCCATCACCAAGGTGGAATATTAAAAAGAAAAGAAGCAGACAAAAAAAAGGATTATAAAAATGGAACCTCTGACCAAAAGGATATCGTTCGCATCTGCTGGGAATTAATTCATATAATGCCTTTGCGCGCTTCATTCCAACGTGCATTTTCATTCCCTTCGCGTGTGAACCTGGAGAAATACCAATGCGATCCACATAACAAGGAGGAACATTACCTAAAAAGGCCAGGCGCAGGCACATAAGGGAATGTTAATATTTTATTAAAACAGCTAAAACGAACCAAACCAAAAACGTAGAAATATACAGCGACGATGATGGCCAACAACTGCAAGATCATGCAACCAGCTGAATCCTTCGAAAGGAAAAAAAACAAAAAAATGCAACACCAATGCACACCACCGAATGCAGCATGCTCGAATACACCTGTCTCCTGGCATTGGACATAAATTAATTAGGACACACATCATAAGGTTCCCTGCATCATCATCGTCGTTATATTGTTGATCAGTTTCTTGATCGCCGTCGATCTTTTACCCTCGTCAATATCGGCAAACTATCGATTACGAGGGTCTCTCGCGCGCTGAGCTGATACAATTTTGTTATGATAGTTTCTTCTTTTTATGGGTAGGTACATATACTGGGTTCTACACTGCCTGATCATGATCCTGATTACTGATCCACCTTTCTCTTTTATTCTTGGTTAATTGATGGTGGTACGGCGCGGACAAAAATCATTTGCGTTTGCTATTGCTGCTGCTAATGCAAGGACAATATCACAGATGCCGCATTGTTTGGGAATAAGGAACTATTGTCTAGGAGAGGGTTTTTTCAGCTCTATGACTTTGATCTGTCACGTTGACTTTTGGAGTCATATTCATGGCAGATTGCATAAGACATGGGTGAGAACGTAATTGAATCGTTTATCAAAAAAAAAAATAATATTATATTTTAAGGATCAACGTCATTCTTTTATATTTTTTGAAAGATACAATAAAAAAAAAAATAAAAAGAATTTTGGTTGACATTTTAGAGGACTGAAAAAAAGGGACCATTCTATTTTTGTTCGGAGAAATTATGTCCTCTTTTCCTGCTGCATGTAATATCAGCAGACAGTTAAGGTGTATCTATAATCCTGAGAATAAACAAAGACCTATTAAAATACCAGAAAGGAATACTTAAGAAAAATTCTGGGTTTTTCACCTGAGACATGGTTGTTGTTTTTGACATTTTTCTTGTGTTTATTTTGGGCATGTTGTGATTTCCTTTGCACTAATGACAGATTATGCGGTTACACTTCATTGTCATAATTTTCCTTGCAAAAAGGAGCTAAGTAAATAAAAACAACAAGTGATTTGGCGCAATATGCGTATAGATAAGGTTAAGGTAATAATGAGTGTCCTTATGTTAAAATAAAATTCTTTCCCGAGAGAAAAATGTATTTTTTAGATGATGCTCTCGGATGTCACGGTGGTTTCAATAGAAAACGTAAGAAAAAATCCTTTTTCCTTACAATATTTCTTTAATGACTCTAAAATTTATGGCTTCCTTAATACTCTGCCATGAATTTATTATCACTTAACAATGTTGCTAATTTTATAGTTCTATTTTCACAATGGCTTGTTTTAACTGCCTGCCCATTTCTAAACACTTTACCTATTAGATGACCGATTTTTTTTAAGCACTGAGCTTTTGATGACTGAAAATGTTATAGAAACTTTCTCCTTCAGTCGTTCAAATTGTATAGATATAATACCAGCTCTCTATAGAACTTCAACCACTGAAAGGACGAAGGTACGAAAACCATAAAGTTCGTTGCTTTTCCATCATATGCTCGTAGTAATTGCAGTTTTTTCACACTATTAGAATTGGTCAAGGAGAACTAATAGCAAAATCCGTCTTAAAACTAATAGTTTGCCGATACAGAAAACGACCAATGGTTTGCCAATACAGAAAACTGTGTTATACCTCCGGCTCAGCATTTAGTGCAGTGTTAGTTGTTAGTAGACATATTTGGTCCTATTTGTTGTGAGGAGATTAACTCCTCCCCGATATTAAAAAAAAAACTGAACGTAGTAGGTCTGGTCCATCTGTAGGGCCTGTTATTATTAGGTGGAAGAATACCAAATCATTGCTTGTTCTTCTCTGTCCCATCCCAGTGTTAGTATCTCTCTGAAGAATAGATAAATGTTGAAAATGGACATTCGAAGGATCACTCCCCTAAAGCATTTTCAATGCAAAACGATTAAAGTTTCTTTGAACATATTTGAATCTCTTAATATGAATATCGAAATGTGGAGTCCTCAAAATGAGGACGATCCAAGCTGTTCTATAAAACATGGGCAACATGGGCAACATTGGGTTCGACAAATTCCTTGGACTATTATATTAATATAAACAGAGGAGTCTAAATTGGGCATATAGAGAACTCGAAGTTCCCTTACAGTTATAACACGAGTTAAAATGTGCCATGAGATAACATAGTCATAAAAAGAAGGAGAAGGTTTTTTTGAAAATACCCTTTTCTGACATTTTGTCGGGTTAAGATTCAAATTGTTCTTTTCTCACTACAAGGCAAAGCGGTTTATATCATCTTGTAGTAGAGTCCAATCGTTTGATAATATGTAATATATTTTTTAAAATATTTATATCGTCTGCAAGGATGAGAATTTGGCTATTCAGTACACAAAGAAGAGTATCATTAATTTCCAATGTTAAGACTAGTGTTCCCAGATGGCATCCCTAGCGGAACACCTGATTTGGCAATCAAGGGTCTTGAGAAAGAATTTCTGAATTTGACTAACCTATCTTCAAAATATAAGGATATCCACTCGATGAAAGATGGAGGAAACCTTTAGGAATTAAGTTTAAACTTGATAATCTGATGAGACAATTGATCGAAAGCTCTCGTGAAGTCTGAGTATATAAAATTAACTTCTTGACCTCTTTCTAGGGACTTTAAAAATTTATTCAACAAGACAACTATAGATTAGTAACAGTAGAATGTTTCTGCATAAAACCATGTTGTTCGTTGCGGATAATATTTGTACATATAAATGTCAAACTGTCACATACAATTTGTTCGAACAACTTCGCAATGCAAGAAAGTTTGGAAATTGGTCTGTAGTTGATAATATTGAATTGAAGAAAACGCAAAACAATATGCTTATATTATTTTTGTTTTTTATTGATAATATTGGCATTATCTTTTTTTAAATACTGGGGTTCTTAATGTATTCTATCCGTCAGCCGTCACATTTCTTTTTAGAATTTATAAATTTCCAGAAGTTTTTCGGGTCTAGCCTTAAAGAACGCCCAATGACTTGCAGGTATTCGTAACTGAGAATGTAATAGAGTTTGTTTTTGTTCTTCTAAAAGGGAAATGTAAACTATTTGATTCTCTACCGTCATGTATCTAATGTATTTTTTCCAAGTCTTATTTCTTTTATTTCGAAGGCATTAAAGGTCTTTTGTGAACCAAGGATGACAAGAAAAATCAGGGGAAAAAATATTGTTTAAGAACTGTTTCATTTATGTATCTCATCAAAATAGAGTTGAAGCATGAGATAGTTTTGTCAAGATCATTAGAAATCGGTACATGTTCTACACCGGGATAACTATTTACTTTACTTTACATACTTGACTATGTATAGGTGATTGTGTATAGTAATGGACGTTTTCTCTTGTCTACCAATTTTGTTGCTCGAGATTTTTGGTGTATAATGTGTAATTTTCTCCGCTTTACTTAAATTCCTTAAAAATTGTTTGCCTGATGAAGAACATAAACATGTTCGAAACGTTGCACACTAAATAATAACATCTTCAATTTATTGACCTGCAGCCCACAAAAAGTTACATATATCTTTAACGATAAAAGGTCACAAAAATTACATATAATTTTATTCATTTTTAAGTACTGTAGTCATAACTTTCCAAATTTCGAGGTGCTTTTATTTTGTACGTTATCCTAGATAACCATGCTATTAATTTCAATCACAAATCCAAAGCTAAATGTTAGTAACGAGTTATTCATTTTGCGGTTTCAAAACTAAACGTAAATAAAACACATATAAAATATTTTTTTTCATGATATTCCTTTTTTATTATAAAGTTTGAACGTTGACATTATGTGTGAAACACTACATCATTTAAATGACCACCACGAAAATTGTTGCAAGTATCGATTCTTTTGAGGTAATTTTCGACCACTGTTTGATACATATTGGGCGGTATCTCAGCCATAACTTGACGAATGTTGGTTTTTCAAGTGCTCAAGAGTTAAAGGCTTATCTGCATAAACACGGCCTTTCGCGTAGCCTAACAAACAAAAGTCCAGCGGTGTCAAATCGCATCATCTTGGTGGCCAGTTGATATCGCCAGGACGAGAAATTACGCGGCCAGGAAATGTCTCTTGCAATAAAGCCGTATTCCATCGAGTTGTGCGGCATGTGGCACCGTCTTGTTAAAACCACATATTCTCCAAGTCGTATTCTTCAATAGTAGGCAAAAAAAATCGGTTATCATATGACCATAACGCTCCGAATTGACGGTGACTGTCGTTCCATCGTCCAATCACACCTCCGGACCAAAGAGCACACCAAACAGTGAATTTTTGTGGATGTAGTGGCCTCTCTTCCAATACTTAAGTATTGTCAGAACCCCAAATACGACAATTTTGTTTATTAACGTACCCACCGAATGAGAAATGTGCTTCGTCGCTGAAGAAAATTTTGTTCGAAAAATCGCGCCGCCAACCGCCTGTTGTTCAAGCACCCATTCGACGTATCTACGACGTTGTGAATGGGCAGCTGGCTTCAGTTGTTGTGTGAGCTGGACCTTATATGGATGTAGGTGTAGATCCAAATGCAAAATATGCCATAATGTGCCGTAAGACAGTCGTAATTCCTGAGAACGACGAGGAATCGACACATTCGGATCTTCGGCAGCACTTTCACTTACAGCTGCGATATTTTCAGTGGGACGAGCGAAACGATGATGCACAGGCCTCTTAATATCTGTAACCAATTCAGTCTCTTCAAATTTCTTCACAATTTTGCCAATTGCCTGCGTAGTTGGACAATTATATAAGCCATAAGCTCCTCTTAAAGCACGATATGTTGCTGTGGTAGAATCACAATGTTTGTAGTAGGTTTTAATAATTTTTATGCGCTGTGCGATAGTTAAGCGATCCATTTTCGTAAATGTCAGACTTTCAACTGAAAAAAAATTGGTTTAACAACCTACTTTGACAGATGTCCAAATACAGCCCTATACTTTTGATACAGCAAAATGGATAACACTTTATTATAAGAAAAATAGAGTTTTATTAAGTCATGGTTCAAGAAAAAATTGTAACCTAAGTTTGACACTACATATTTTTAAAAATATATACTTACTATACACAAGTTGTTTTAAAAATTGGCCTGTTTCATCAAGATTATAAAATGGCACAATACTTGCTACTTAGTCATTCGTAAACAATATCAACATTTAAACCGGAATACAAATGCTGCATCGCCGCAGAAAAGATCTATTCACCAGACACCCGAATCTCCTTGAACTTCCTGCTTCAACAATTTTGTGGCGTATAGTTTTTAGTCTATTTGCAATTGGTTTAAAACACACTTTTTCCTTAATACAAACAATCCTAGTAAAAGACATCGAAGGGTTTAGATCCGGAGAACGAGGAGGCGAGGCCACAAAATTGATCCAACACACCATTTTGTTGAAACCACATGTTTCGATCGATAGATGTTGAGTTATGAGTTGTACATCGTCCAATAAAGTCGGCAGATCATTTAGTAAAAAAAATGCAGAAAGTTATCGACATTTACATTTTCTGGCATCTCAAATGGTGCAATTATTTGTTCATTTAAAATTCCGGTATTCACGAATTAAATGCGGATTTTCTTGGTGCCACTCATGCAAGTTATGTTAATTCAAATAACCGTCGTTTTTAAATGTTGATTCGTCAGTCCATAACATATGGGCCCATGTTCTGTAACACAGGCGATAACTTTTCTTGATTTAACGCCTCTGATAAAATGAGTTTCTGTAAGCTGAGGTGATACCTTAAATTTTTAGTTTGTTTGACTGGGATTTTCCAATGGAAGGCGATACATTGAAAAAGTGATTTGGGTATCTTAACAAGAAAACAATTTTTTTTTTTGTTTCTCGACTACTTTTATCGATTCGAAAGTTACAGAACATGGGCCATGGTTGAGAATTTTCTTTAATTTTCTGAATTAAATTATTAAAGAATTTTCTTTTGTTTCATGAATAAAGGTTTCCGTAATACTCGTACATCAGTAGGGTAAATATCTAGTTTTTTTTTTTACAGAATTTTAAGTCTTGCAAAACAGTTTAAATATTGAAAATATTTTTTACAAATAAAAAAGTGGCAAGTGCTACCATTATGATATTTTGATAAAACGGGCCAATTTTTTAAATAATTTGCCGAGGTTAGAGTAATACATTACAGTGTACGGCAGTAACAGCCTCCAATCTCTAAATTACCAACGCTTTAAAAGGATTCATTATTACTTTTTTATTGTATTGTCTTTTGTAACATTATTTAAAGTTTAAACTAGGTATATGAGATTTTAAGTTTTTATTTTATTGGACGATTTGCATGACACTCATTCCGTGACCACGAAGTATGAAACTTGTTTGAAATATCAGGTAAAAAGAAATTTGAAAATATAATATAAAGCGGTATTTTCCAAAAATGTAAACTTTATGTAATATTTAAACTGTAAGTTTTTGTTAAAATCATTGCGCACAAAAGTTAAATCCTCCTCTTCAATAATCTAGCCGTCAAGCAATAAAGCAGCAATTTATTAATCTGTAATGTAACTTGAACTTTAAATAATCAACTTTTTATCAACTTAATTAAATGAATTTGAAATAAATATTATCTTGTAGCAAATTAGTAAGGAGGATTCTTTAATCTTCCTATATATATCCACATATCAGTTAATACACTTTAAGTTTGAAAATAAGTAACAACCGATCTTTTAATGACAATGCCTGAAAAGCCCATAAGCTGCCCTAATTCAGTTTGAACTCCGACTTATTTAACTACAAAACATACACGTGTATCATTCTATGAGGCATCGATTGATAAGTAGTTTAAGAAAACCTCATGATTTAGTTTTTCTTAAGTTATATCTGCTTAGAATCAATTTAAATGTTCTTGTTACGGTAAGATATACAATTAAGTTGTTAAATTTAAATATTAATGAAAATTAACACAAGCCCTATATCTGATAATTTTTTATTGATTTGCTACTTAGCATTAACTTGTGTCACATGTCTATTTGAATGAATCATTCTCTTAGAGATAAGTGTGAATTTTCATAAAGTAGGTACACTTGCAGCGCCCAGTGACAGGTTCATTTAAAAATTAGTAACTAAAGGCTGTAAAATATTCAAAGATCCATTCATTACAACCATCATATAATGTATAATGCAATGGAACATATGTAAGTATCTCAGAAAAAAATCTGAAATATAGTGACTATCTGGACGGTTTACATTTTTTATGCAAATCTGCTCTTAGCTTATTATAATTCGCCATAAGACAACAAATTCAGTCGGTATGTAAGCGAGAGGCGCGGGGCAGCCGTCGGCCATTCTAAAATGAATTATCGTCAAATGACTGACACTTGGCCGAAGTGGACTTCATAAACTAACCAAACAAATACGATGTCAAACGTCACATCTAATGCACGTGCTAGCTGCTGCAGTTAAGAGCACTGACTGCCAGCGATTTATATTGATATAGCGGATTGAGGTGCAAATACGGTCAGTAAACAAAAAAAAAAAAACAATATTAAAAAAAAACTTTCAATTTAATTTATTTATTTTTTAAAGATGTCTTAATAGTACAATAGTATTACATTTGATTTTTTGTAATAAAACGTAAAAAAATCGTTAGAGATTTATATGAACATTTTTTTCATATTTTACCTTCCAACCAACTTTTATATTACATAGTAATCAAAGAAGAAATTCGAAATCCAACAATGTGTTTTTAAATTTAAGACACAATAATTTATCATATCTCTGTACTTTACAATGACTTCTCAACTTGTTAAAAATGTTAATTCTAAATGTACACAATAAATATCTAATAGTCTTTGGACCAAACCATGTTTTATTATATTGGATGATAAATTATATTAATAGCTATATTTTTATTTGCAATATATCGGTACTAGGTATATGACAAGTTATGTATTCGTGAACAAAATCGAATTCGAGATTTTGATCAAACTTTACATTCTGTCTGTCTGTCCTCGAGTCTACAGCCTAAACGGTTGGATGGATTTGCTTCAAATTTGGTACGTATTGTTTTTCCGGTAATATACCCACACTTTTTTTCATTTTTTAAGACGAAAAATAACGTTACCTGTCGTACATTTTTTTTGGCCAACAAAGTAAGCACTATTTCTCTCAAAAACTGCTCTAACGGTTTTTATTAAAAAAAATAAAAATGGTTATTTTTGGTACAACTAGTAGAACAATTTCTTAAGTTTTCACGTTTTTGGAAAATGGTTCATAGAAAGTTTCAACACTAATGTAAGCCAAATTTGTCAAAAAACAAAATTGTTTAAATTAAAAAAAAAAAAACTTTTTTTGAAAACCCCAAATTTCGAAATGACTCAATCGATTTTTTCGAAATTTCGTATTAAATAGCTTTTGAAATTATCCCGAATAGTTAAAAAAATCTATATTCCTAAAATAAAAATCCAAATGTAAAAAAAACCGTTAAGTAAAAATGTATTTCTCGAAAACGGGTTCAAGAAATTTTATAAAAAATCTGTGTGTTCTTTAATTAGTATACATTCCACTTTTAAGTATACAAATATTTTATTTTACGTACTTATTAACATTACTAAATCCGATTTGCGGATAAACTAAGCGACGAATCGACTTAAAAATAGCATATCCCTGATTTTGGGAAAAAGTGGGTTCTTTTTGTTGATAAAAATTTGTTTTTTATTTTAAAAAAAATTAAATATAAGTTTGTAGAAAATAATTTTAAGTGGTTATTGATTATCAACATTTTTTTCTGAAAGAAATATTCATTCTAATAGTATCAGAAAGTACTACCTAAATCTAACTAACCGAAATGTTCGGCTTTCGAATCCTATTGATACACAACTTTTTGTTTTATGACAATGGAGTTAATGCATGAATATTAACATAAAATACTTTTTGTTCGAAATTGTAAATGCAATGAAAGTATAATAAGTGATAATAAAAGCTGTAAAATAAAGAGCTTTTGCGATTTAAATAATTCTAAGATATTAATGTTGTATGTATACCTAAATCTGGTAAAAATGATTTGTAAAACTAGTTTTTACACACTGTACATATACTATACTTAATTAAATACACATGACTATACAATATGCAGATTCAAATATTATATTTTTAAGAAATCAAAAGAATGAAATTTTACCAATCGCCACCGCACAATGACATTCATTGGGCGAACGCAAAATTATTATTATAACGTGAAAGCTTGCGATGTGTATCATTAAAAAATTTTCAAAATTAGATTGAATTCTATACATTTCAGATAAGCAGAAAAAGCAGGTTGCCTATGTCCCAAATGTCGGGGAAAATGCAGATATTAATAAAATTAAATATATAAGCCACCATATTTTAAACTATTTTCAGTGTTTTGTATAAGGCCTTATACAAGGTAATTGTGTTCATCTAGCCTGCAGATGCAGGCCTGTATATGGCCTTATAAAAGCTAATTGTTTTCATATAGCCTGCAGATCCAGGCCTGTATAAGGCCTTATATTTTGGTGAACCGGTCTGGCTCATCTGATGTGCACTGGGTTTCTTCGATATTGGCACATCCACGTGCCACCCAGACAGGAGGACACTATGTGTGCTGGTATATTGTCTATATGTACCCACCGTGGACGTACGCACTCTTGATATTTTCCACGAATAAAAAACAATTAGTTTCAAACAAATGAGACGATTACAATCTTTATTTTATAGGAGTTAACGTTATGGCAAAATTGATTATCTACAAAAAAATGAGCTAGAGCTATACTGATTACAAATGATTTTACTTTTTTTAATTTTCTATCGCAAGAGAATTGGAATGAAGTGTCCTGGTCGAATGAAGAAAAAGGAATGCCACAAGACCAGACACAAGCCAACGAACCATGAGTACCAACATATATTCATAGTTTTAGGTTGGTACTACTGGTTGGGTCTGTTCGATGTTGGGTAAGTGGTTTGCGTTCGGCTTTTGATTTGGTGTGCGTTCACACTAGCCGATAGTGTCCGCCACAATATATACAAGGTATTTGTTTCCATATAGCCTGCATATTTAATTTTCATAATATATTTCAAAATTATGAAAATATTGCAAACTTTTATTTTATTTAAACTCCGCAACTACAGACGATAATGCTGGTCGGGAATTAAGTGCAATTCACAGCTTGCACACAATTATTTTGTTTGAGTTGAATAAATAAGAAATAATGAAAAACCAAATAAAACTTGGCAATTATGAAAATGAAATAAAATTATTCAGTTCTCGTCATCTATTTGAGAACTGTCAGATTGACTTTTGACAAATCAACAAAAAAAAGTGATCTGTCAGCTTGAGCAAACGGATTTTTTAATCTATCACTCACATGTATTCACGGATAGGAAAAAATGAGTTATTTAAGATAGTTTCCTCTTACTCACCTCAAAAAAAAATTGCGGGTGTTTTAGGCGAGGGGGTACGAGTCGCGCCTCTATGTAGTATGGTTTCTCTATGAAGGTGAAGTTGAACAAACATTCCCGAAAATAGAGAAAGAATCATATACATGTATACATATATATATAAATATTGCATTAATGATAATTGTTCGGTACAAATAAGTTTGCTGCTCGCAGAGATATTATGAAGAATAGAATAAGATTACATTTTTGCCAGGAACACAATCAATGTTAATTATAATAATACTTTTTTATTTCAATGTTGGATGATGCGCATGATGGGCATCTTCTGTTGAAGATGATGTAACAGTTTGTGAGGCAGAATCACCTGCAACAGTTGTAGCCTGTGCGTCGTCGGCGTTGGCGTCGTCATTGACTGCAGCAGCTATTTCTCCATCGAACTAAAGCAAATAACCCAAAGCTCCGAAGTATTCTTCGTGCTCTAGGAAGAGGGATTTCACTGTGTGATCGGACTAAATGTCCATGGCATAGGCAAGCAGTTTCATAGAAATAGGATTCACACGCAGGAAATTTCCCACAAGAACTATTCGTAAAATAAAAATAAATCAAACAATGGGGGTGGCCGTGGCGCGATAGTTGTGTGCTCGCCTGTCAACCTCGTGGTTGCAGGTTCGATTCCTGCCGTTGTCTATGTCTTCTTATATTCCATTAAAACCTATTCTAAAAATTGTCATAAAATAAGTTGCTAATTTGCTCATTACACGCTGTTTAGGCATAAAACTAACAACATGTGATTGAGTAAGCTAGCATACCCATAAAATATGACAAACAAATAAATAAAATAATGCGAATTATAAGGGACATAAATAAATAAGACAAGGTAATTCTCTCCGCACTAGTTCAGCCACAATCCCTGGAGATAAATCTGAGACAACAACCAGCTCTAGTCTCAGAACATCGCGCCACACATCTTTCATATCCTTATTTCTCTTCTTCTACCGGATGCCCGCGCTGTGTTAAGAAAAAACATATAAAGGGTATTCATAATCCCTTGAGCGCGTGCAAAGTTATAAAAAAAAAAATCTGTAAATATTTAGAGATTATGAAATCCGATTTTATGATTTTACACTACGATTTGATGCTATGATAGATTTACTTCCCATAGAACCACTTTTCATATTTTCCATTTTCTCACTATTGGATAAACCGATTAAAAAAACTGAATACTCAAATTTTCAAAAAAAAAGTTTTTCGATTATTAAAAAATAAATAGGTGCAAAAACCAGTCACTGAATTTTTTTGAAATTAGAATTTTGTATCTACATTAATAATAACTTCAAAATGGCGTTTAAAATTTTTTTTCTAAAAAATGTCTTTAAGATTGTAGGCATACAAAACTATTTAAAAAAAAACGATACAACTATTTTTAAACATTTTTTTGGTATATTCTTATTTGTCCATGAACTCAAATTGCATCTAATCATCTTTTATTTTACGCATTTTTGCTTACGTCACTGAATACCTATATATATACAAAGTAGGCCCTGATATATTTATACAAATGTATCTATAAAATTCACATAAATCTTATGTAGGTATATTGCATCTAAGCTATAAAGTGATGTGCATATATGTATATCTAACCTACCTATATGCATAGCATGTACCTTACCTACCCACGTACATACATCATTTTCAATAATAAACGTAGATACATATTTACATGCCTGGGTTCCATCTTTGTATTTAGCCTCATATTTACTTATAACGACTTAATGTGTCGACATGGGCATCAACGTACCACTACGATGTCTTATAGTATAGTTGCATTTTTCTAACATAAGAGCCCAACGAGAAAAGCGAACATGTGTGCCTTGTTTTTCTAAGGTATGTGCTAGGGAATTACAGTCTTACAGTCTGTTACAATACAAAACGGTAACCCATCAAGTTGTGTGGGAAAAATGTCTAAAGCTCTAAGAGCTCTCTTCTGTCGAAGAGAAGGAAGCCTTTAATAACCGGCTGAGTGCTCTTTATGATAGTACACCTCGTGGAGACATCATAATGGTAATGGGAGACTTAAATGCCAAGGTTGGCAATGACAATGATGGGCTCAGGCATGTTATGGGGACGCATGGCGTTGGTGACCGAAACGACAATGGCGAACGTTTTGTCGACTTTTGTAACATCAGTAACTACTTTAACGCATTGGCAACAGAAGCAGAAGAGGCCGCAATCAGGTGCGACAGTAGGACCGTCTACAGAATTACTAAAGAGCTTTCTGGTGTCCGAAGCTCTAAACAACACCTTGTAAAAGATATAGACGGCTCGCTGCTAGTTTCAGTTGAGGACCAGCTCAAAATGTGGAAGGAGCACTTTTCTGTGGTTTTAAATCGCGTTTTCAACAATGAAGGTATCCCAACACACAATGACCTATCCGTAGTAAGGAATTTCCGAATACGCACCGTATCCCCCAGTAGACAAGAAATCTTAACCGCAATCAAAGCGGGAAAGCAAAGTCTGCATTCGGAATGCTGTGCAAAATATGAAGAAACAACTCTATAAGCCTTAAGACCAAGCTACGACTGTTCCACACCAATGTTGAGTCCGTTCTTCTATATGGGTGCAGCACTTCGAAAGTAACACCCGCTTTCACAAGAAAGCTGCAAGTGTTCGTGAATAGATGTCTGCGAAATATCTTAAGGATTTTCTGGCCAAACCATATCTCCAATGATGAACTTCATGCGAGGACAGGTCAGGAACCCATCGACTCTATAATACGAAAACAAAAGTGGCAGTGGATGACATACGCTTCGAAAAGGTCAAGAGTGCATTGCGAGTCAGGCGATGCAATGGAACCCCCTCACGCAGCGAGGTAGATGTGTGGGTCGACCTAGAAGTACTTGGCGAAGGACGTTCGAAGAGGAATTAGCACAACTGGGAAGGAGTTGGAGAGATATGAAGTACACTCCCAGAAACCGTACACGAGGAGGTGGAGGCCCTATGCTCCGCAAGGGGAATCTCACGGACATAACAGTTCCGAGGACCTAAGTAAGTAACTAAGTAATGTTTCTAATTCATAACTATGGTATCTTGGCTCAGTAGGAGTAGTTGCTCTCGAAAAATAACCAACTAATTGAAATTTTCCGTCATTCTGTCGTTGAACCAGTATTCCACCAAAACCCTCAGAGCTAGCATCGCAATGCAACTCGGTTTCCCTTATTGTATTATAAATCGCTAAAACAGGACTAGGAACCAATTCTTTGCATAAATCGCAAAAAGTCTGTTGGCAAATTTTAACATGGAACAGAACATTTGCTTTCGTAAGGTTTCTTAAAGGTTGTGATATAGTTGAAAAAGACTTAATAAAGCGACGGAAATAAGAGAAAAGTCCTATAAACTTTCGTAATTCATAAATACAAATCGGAAACGGAAGTCGTTTGATAGCTTCTAAATGTTTATTATTTGACCGTATGTCCTTATCACTAATTGAAAACCCTAAGAATTCAATATCGGAATAACAGAATTGACATTTACTTATGTTTAATTCCATACGTTATTCAGCTAGTCGACGTAAATCTTTTTTTAAAAGTTCTAAATGTTCCAGAAAAGTTTTTGTCGATAATGTTTTGTCATCCAGATAAACCACCACGGAGCCTTCACGAAAAAATTCTTTCAATGTAAAATTAATAAATCTTTGGAAAACAGAATGGCCATTTTACAATCCAAAAGGCATTCTTAAATATTCATATTGACCATCTCGTAATAAAAGCAGTATATTGAATCGAATTCGCATTTATTTTTATATGATGAAAACAATTCTTCAGATCTAAAGTGGTAAAATAACGTTTTCATTCAAGGCGTTTGATACAATCATCAGTTGAATGTAGCCGAAGGTATCGGTAATTTTGTTTAAAGGTTTATAATCAACACATAATCTTTTTTCTCCATTTTTATTCGGAACTAAAACCAACGGAAATGAATATGGGGAATTACTTGGTCTTATGATTCGTTGAGATGGCATTTCATCCACTTATCTGTTAACAACTTGCTTATCAGCGAATGAAAGCCTTCGGTGAACAACTTATCGTTATATTCATAATTACTTTTAGAAAATTATTATCTAACTTATTTTCTAAGCTTTTGTTTGCTTTTGGTGGCATTTGGCAAAGATTACAAGTATTGAAATAATTGTAAGAAACTACGTCCCAATAAAAATGCATAATTTCTAACATGATTAGGAACCACGTAAACATCAATAGTTTTTATTTGATTATAGAAGTTAATTTTAACGGATATTATGCCATAAGTACATATTTTGAATTGCCCCAATCCTTTTAGTTTGAGCTTGAAGGTCAATGGTTTTGGAAAAGAAGAAATTCGCATTAAATAAACCGGACTTCAAATATCGAAAAGTGAAACAAATATGTTGCTTACGCCCATAGAATTATTAGCAATAAAAGTGACACATACCTTATTTAACTCTGAAATTTCTGTAACATCATTCCTTAAAATATTAGATGCATTATCAGTCGAGCGTAAATTGTCTTGAAATCGAAATTCATCTTTTGAAGCCACTTGATTTGGATTTTTTGACGGTAACTTAGGACAGTTTCTAGAGACATGTTGAGTTGATCCACTAATTCGTTTTGGTTCTGTGCATGCCGATGAGAGATGACCAGCTCCATATAATTATAACATCGAACTTTTGAGCTTGTTGAATTACCAAATTCGCCAAATAATTTTAAAGTATTATTTCATAATTTTATGGAAGTGTTTGGGTCCTGGTTGAATTAATGCGCGTCGCTTAACTTTGCATTATCTGTATGCCAATTGATTAAGCTGAGCCAAATTTTGTGCTGGTTAAAGGACCGCAATATCAGGAGATCGATCTTGAAAACCATCCATTATAAATTCGACAGTTTTAATATCTGACAAACTAGCTCTCGAAGCCAAATCTTGCATCTTGAGAATAACCCATGATACTTGTATTTGCAGATGTAAATGTCGTTTTCTTCATACGTTCAATAACTTCGGATATTGCTAGTAAAATTATAACCAAAATGTGTCAAAAAAATTTACCGGAACTATCGACTTGTTTTTGAGTTTTCAATACGCAAAAACATTTTCCCTTTGGAGTTAGGTTCATTAGTCGTCGAACACTCTTCAACCGGAATTTTTCATCAGAACAAACTACATCGCACACATGCTCGAAGTCAGTTTGTCATTTCTGGGCATCATATTCTTTGGAATTTTGAAAATGCAATGATTAAATCCTTAATTTCATTAAAACTGCCTCTCATTAGCCTGATTGTTTCTCCCATTTCCAATTCTCTTCTTAGTTGTGCACCATCTTTTGCGTTTTTCCAATAAACGCAATTCGACATCAAGTGCATCCTCCTCTTCCTCAAAAATGGTTGTAGCGTTTTCATTTTCTTCAATAGTTAAATTTGAATTTGAAGAACAGTTTTCACGAACGTTTTCTGCATATAATTTTCGTAATTGTTGAATAGTAGCTGAAGGTGGAAATTGAATTGAATTATTAGTTTAAGGCTTTAATGAGTTCTTTTTATTCATGGTTGTTAAAAATAGAGATATCCCATTTCTGAAGGTGTACCAAGATTAGTATTTCAAAATAATCAATTCTATATTTTCAGTTTGAAAATATATTTAATAATAATTATAATTTTCTATCATTGATTAGAAAATAAAATATATATTAACAAAGCGTAATAAGAACAAAGTAAAACGTAACAAGAAATATACATATATAACAAATTAAACAATTTCGATTAATGCTAAGTCTTTTACTTGATTGATAATTTCAGTTGTACATAAGTACATAGAATTTGTATTTTAAAAACCTTCATAAAGAACTTAATTGTTTGTTAATTGTGTGAATTTAAGAAACTTGCAATAGCCCACTATACCCTATATTAGGGAAGTCGGGCGCGGCCTTGCAAAAATCCATAAATAATCTACATCTATCTATATAGGTACGTAGAATAAGAAAATCACTCATTAGCATGCGGGATTGTTTTGAATGTAAAGAGTGATAATGTTCATTCAATTGGAGCAGCAGCCGCTCTATTTACAACTTGATGTCGGTCGTCAACTTTTTGTCATCCATTAACGCGCGCTCTTTGATACTACTGGGTAATTAATATCTGTCGCACTTAAGGCAAACAAAAAAAACCTTCCTATGAACCTCAGCAATTAAGTTTTTTCGTTAGTAAAAAGTAAAGAAAAACTCGTAAAAAAACCGGTTGACAACTCTATACTTACATGAAATCTCAAAGATACACTGTTCAAATGACAATCTTGGATTGTCGTCTGGTGCGGTATCATGAATACTGCTGCGACACAAAAATGTGAGGCGCGAGGAGCGGAGTTGAGCTCAGCCTGAGACCCAGCATTATGAGCCCATAAAACCCTCAAGCCATCCATCCTTAGACCGTTAAGCAGACAACAGCGAACATGGAACGTCTCTTAATTATTTATTCGAACGGAAACCGATCCAGACACATAAAAGTGTGCATCAATCATTTTATACGAAGCTAAACATCCAACACGAATCCCGCTCTAGTCCTGATTCCGAGTGCCAGAAGAGGTCCAAATGCATCACTACAAACAAGTTGTTCCCCAGAGTAATGATCGTGGAATGCTTTTTGGTGTGTCATATGGGAGAAGAAGATACTCGTATTCGTACAATTATAAAAAAACAGCCAAAACCACAATAATATTGGACATTCCTATACTACTTGGTCAAGATAACGCTTAAGATCGCAAAAAGTAAAATAAGAAACACTCTGTTGGACAAGATTTAAAAAAAATATATTAAATGTTACCAGTCGCTAATATCAGGAACTCAAGAAGAGGCATCATTAAAGTTCAATTTAAAAAGTTCTATAACTTTAATTCATAATGAATAGTAGTTAATTAAGATAACGTATTAAGGTTGAAATATTATTTTTCAAATTTCTGCATAACAGAATTCTGTGTGCTCAATATACTGTAAACCATAATTCTATATGTAAGTAAATACAAAATACTGTGTGAACGAAATACTGACCACCAAAATTCTGTTTTGTAAATTTTGTACGGAAAAATTCTCTATTTTCAATGCACGTGTATGTAAGAAAAACTTAACGGCGCCAGCCAGCGGAAGAGAAATTTTTTTGTATGACACATTTCTTAATTAAGCGGCTATAAATTAATATATGTAATTACATTCCAACAAAAGTATAATTCATGAAATCAAATGGTGTTTTTTCGCAACCAAAAGAGAGGAAGAGAAATTGAATAGAGAAATTAAGAAATTAATTAATTACAATTGAAACTTGATTCTTTATTAAGTGCAAACTTTTATTATCTCGGATGGTGATAAAAATGTTATGACGTCATTACAAAACAAAAAAAAGTGATTTTTTTTTTTTTTTATAATCTACTCGCGCTCAAGGGATTATGAATACCCTTTAAATGTTTCAACACAGCGCGGGCGTGAGGGTGAGGTTAAGAAAGAGAAAGAATGAAAGGCAAGATGTGTGGAGCGATTTTCGGAGACTGTAGGTGGTTGTTGTCTCAGAGTTTATCTCCAGGGATGGCGGTTGAACTAATGCGGAGAAATTTCCGTGTCCCTTATAATTCGCATAAATTTTTTTATTCTTTGTCATATTTTATCAGTATACTAGTTTTACTCAATCACATGTTGTTAGTTATATGCCTAAACAGCATGTAATGAGTAAACCAGCAACGCATTGTATGACATTTATTTTTAGAATTGGTTTTTAATGGAAAAATAAGAAGACATAGACTACGGCAGGGATCGAACATGTGACCATGAGGTTGACAGGCGAACACACAACTATCGCGCCACGGCCACCCCCAAATGTATGTACACACGTCAGAAGTAAAATTTCCCTAATTTGAAAACTTTTTTTTCGTAATTCTAAATCAGATACAACATATATATATGTACTTCAAATTTATGGCAATTGGTCATGTCATTGGATATAAGTTGGTGTTGTTATAATCCCATGTTAGAACACAGCTGATGACAAAACAGCTGCTGTCAAAAAAAAATATCCCAACCTTTCCGAAAAACTTTGGTATACTTTTGTATACCAAGAGGAATGTCAAAAACTATGCATAAACCCATACAAATTTAACCTAAACGATGAAAAAACCCTCAGCGAATACACACAATGCAGACACATACATATCTGTAGTTATCTATGAAATCCACAAACAAACGAACAAAATTATATTTATGTATTACGATCTAAGCTCTTTATTTTAAACCAGCGAGATAATTGTCCAGGCGCTTTTGAAACTTGAGGCAGTCATCGACACATGTCCTCTTAACAAATAAATTGATGATCATCGGCATATATGAGTAAATTGCTAAATTTCTTGCAATTGAAAGTATCATCAGTTATAATAGTAAAAACCAATGTGCGGATGTGACATTCCTACGGAACGCCTTTGGTAAATTTGATTGTCCTTGAAGGAATTTCATGAAATTTTATTTTTTTTGACAAAATCAAACTTAATAGAGATAATAGGATATAAAGATTTAAGAAATCTTGAAGAGATTCTAAAGGATTGATGGAGGGATGGCAAAAATTAAACATTACAGTGTATAACTTGTGATTATTGACACTATTCGCTCGCGCTCGTTGAGTACACTCGTTGAGTACACCGGTCACCTTAACTGTAACCGTTGCGTCGGACATGGATTTTACTCATAGTATTTCCTTTATTTTGTTTGTGTTCGCGACATCACCATTCGTATAACTTCGATATTATAATGGTTGCAGCCACTGCTATCCCCTCAGAAGTGTGCAATGGCGGTGATATCCGTTAATTGTTTGTCTGTAAATTAGGTAGGTAAACCTATTCAGGGACTTAGGATTTCCTAAATAAATAGATAACTTAACCAATTGCGTATTAAGTTTTTAGGGTACACAAACACATTTTTTCTTATAAAATAAATATTTAATTTTTTCTTGCGATTAGGAACGGGCGTCTCTACAAAATAAAAAAATCTTGGTCATCATACTGTTAGAGCTTTCGAGATCAACCGAATACTGTCCATCTGAGTTTTATATTCATATATCGTTTCATATAGTCAGTTTACATACTAAACGTCGCAATTCGTATTCACATCATCTTCATCAACATCTTCAGCTGCCACTATAGTAAAAGCAATAGCAAGCCTTCAGTTTTGCCAACTTAACCCTCAGTATTTCCATTGTCCATCACCAGAGCGACCATAGTCAAATAATTGTATAATGTCTGTAAAAATGTCCGACATGTTTTCTGGGCCCCTGAGTCCTGATGCCTGAATGCAATAAGCTGATTGATTTATACGGCCGCTCACAATGAATTGCATAGGGAATGTCTATGCGGGTGCGCGAGACGGCGAAGTGCACCGCTCTGATGTGTTTGCCTCCTCTTTTATCTGAGGGTCTATCTGTACGTGGAGTGCGCCTGTTGTTCACCTACATAATCCACCTCTTGTGCACAGATTATCCACTAAATTAACAACAACGGAATATTTACCTGTCTATTACTCGCTATACAGCTACCATCTCCACATTCAAAACACAAAAAGACCAAAAATCCAAAGATCTCGTATCGTACGTCCTCCTCCACCTCCACCACCACGGCCGACATAGTTTGAGCTCTTACAGAACGTGAGAGGCTAATGGTGGTGTGCTGGAACCAATGCCATGAAGCCTTGTCGTCGCCAACGACAAAGACAACGGTCGGTCGGTCGTGCACAAATCGCCCAATCGCTCTCGACCTGAGCAAAAATATTCAAAGAGCTGATTTGCATTTAACAGAGACATAGTGGCTTTAAATTTTCAGGTACATCTTAATTAACTGATTTGAAATGTATGTTTTATGCTAACTAAGTTTCAATTTATATAAAAAAAATATACAAAAATGGCGCAAAACAAGACCAAATGGACATATTTCTTGGCTTCCATAAGATTGGTTTTCCCTTTGGGAAATACCGTATTTTGTAAGTTAGTCGGATTTGGACCTCGGATTACAGATGTTCAATGGATGCGATTCGAAGGCGTATTGGATTTTAATTGTCGTTCTTAAGAGAACAAAAATATACTTGTGTATATGGAATGAACTATGCATTCCCTCGGAATCAGATATAAGACAGACATATCGCAGGATAGATTCTCACTTTAAACATTAGGTAGTTAATTAAAATCGGATTACTTATATAGACATATAGTGCAATAAGAAATTTTTTGTTTTAACGAATCGCAAATGTTTGATTGGAATCAGCTAAGAAAATTATTCTATCTAAATCTCAATATAGTTTATTTTAAGACTGATAGATACATATGGGATATATAGGACTTTCGTTTATCACACATAGAGCGAACAACGAAAACGGGAATAATTAAAATTTAAAACATTTTTAAAGCTATGTTACTTAAATTATTGCTGAGATATAAACGATTGTTATGCGGCTAACCTGAAAATCATTCTGATTTCATATTTTCTTAGTGATAGGTCATAAAGCGAACTTTAAAATAGAATGAATAATACAATTAACAATAATTAATTACAAAATCAAATATAGGATACTCGTATGGCATTGCCGTCTGCTAAATTGAGAAATAATTACAAAGCTATGGTTAAAATATTATTTTTAGCAGTTAAACATAAATATGGTCTTAAAGAAAATTTTAATTTATCATATATTAAATATATGACTATTAAAACCTCCTTAAGCGCATTAAAAATTATCATTAATTAGCCTCTACCTCTAGTGATACGCCAGCGCAGAGCATATTGGAATGTTATATATTTAAATTCGATAACATCTCATCATCGGTTAAAACATTGCATTAAAAAAGAAACTTCTTGTTTACATCAACAACGGACATCTTCCTAGAAAATGCAGACCATACTCCCTTTCTCTCAGATACATAGATTACAGAATACCGATAGGTCTTTGCACGCATAGTTCTCCAGGCATCAGTCTTACCATCATAGATATTTGCTCCAAACTATTTCCATTTCGAAACAAAGTCATGAAATGTGGCATAATCTACTATAAAGCACTCTATTCACAAAACTAGTGGCTTCTCCATATATTTTAAGTCTACTGCATCAATAAGTTTGTAGAGTGAGCCTTTCTAATCATTGAGGATTCCCAAATTCAACTGAATCCAACACCACAGCGCCAGCTCCAATCACTCCGAATAACCAATAATTTTCCCATAAATAACTTGAAGGACCGCTGTCCTTGAGAGTCTTTCATAGTACATATGTAAAACACTAATAATGGCTGTGCTTTTTTGGGAATTTATCCATTTTACGGCAATTAATTCCCAAAAAATTATTAATTAATTCCCCTGCACAATGAAAGAGTCTTGTGCAAAGTAAAATTAAGAAAATATCAAAATTGTGACCAATAAATTAGCTTTTATTCATAAAAATTAGAAAGTAGAAAAACGTAGGCACTAATATTTAATCTATGTTTCAAACCCTTTTTTTGTTTGTATTAAAACTGCATT
This sequence comes from Philhelius pedissequus, assembly GCA_910595825.1. Classification (NCBI taxonomy): domain Eukaryota; kingdom Metazoa; phylum Arthropoda; class Insecta; order Diptera; family Syrphidae; genus Philhelius; species Philhelius pedissequus. Next base: position 255,789,145 of record OU343160.1, read on the forward strand.
TGCAATTTTCGAGCATTTATTTTGCACCAATAGAAAATATATTGAATTGGTGTGTTCATAGACTATAGTCAAATCCAACTTTTACACAGGAAAATTTTTTAATTGCTTTAAAAATCTTCTGTATCTTTTACGCGAGGAAACAAATGTTTATATATTTGTTTGTTTCCTTTTACAAAGTCTTAAATGCCTCGTAGTTTGAAGATCTAAATAGCATTAGATATTTAAATGATAGGTTACGGAGTTTGATGCAGTCGATGTCGAACCAGACGCTTTTGAATATGCATGTGATGGGGCTAAGAGGATGATGCGTACATGCGGATTACTCTTGTAATATTTTCTTCAATTTCTTCGCAACGGGAGAGAACTGCAATTATGATTCAGAAGAGTTCTGTACCTCTCTGCTTTGTTTTCAACCCAGCGCAATTTCTGGATGCCTCTGAAGTTGGCTCGCTGAGCTTTTTCACCGAGTCGCGTTCGAACAACTAGCCGAAAGTGTCCTGAGTAATTGGCAGCGAGAACTTCAAAATCGTCCACACATTTCATCCATTCACCCGCTGTTGCGCATAAGTCTATTATCGACTGCAACTCCATTCATCACGAATAAGCCAAAGTCCTCGAAAAGTTCCATTAGATGTCTACCATTACTATTTACAACCCCATCTTTTGATTACCGCAATTCCTCGAACTGTTGTTGGAGTTGTTGGTAATGTAGGGGAGAATTTTGATAGCCACCAATATGCCCGTTTATGAGTAGGTCTCCGATTAACATTATATTTTCCAAGTACGAATCATTCATGAAGTCGCGTAACTTTGTGAAATCGTTAGACCAATTATTGTAGTTAAGATATGTCGGAATAATATTTAGCTTGAGTTTTTGTGGAGAAACTTGTATAACTAGCCTTGTTTCTCAACTTTTGCTTTGGATAAAATGTGTGCACGTATTTTTTATACCGCATAATATTCCCCCACTCGCTCTTCCACGAACATTGGATCTAATGGCTGGTAAAAAAGTTAGTTTATAATCTTTAAAATATTTAATGTATTCGTTTGCAAAGATAAAATGGATAAGTTAACGAAATTATTAGTAACATTTTGGCAGACGGCATTTAAAAGCTAATTATTATTGTTACCACTGCTGGAGTTTTGTTTCTTACTGCCAGATGGCCCTAAGGACGATATGGGTCTTGTTGATTGCCTATCGGCGCTGAATTCATTCCCTCGCCAATATCGCCTCCACAACCGCCGACGAGTGCAGCTCCAAGAATACGGTTCGTTTTTTGTTAATGTGTTTTGCGTGTACCTTGTTATGTGAATGGCTTCTCCTTCCTATAATCTGAAAAGCCGTCTGCAAGTTTGTTTTGCTAACTGAACTGCGTCGGCTTGTCCATCTAAAGGAAGGTGTATCACCAAACATTTTCCATTTGTTTTGCGCGAAATTAGTTCCATCTGAGACTCCAGTACCTCGCACCGTTCTGACATAGCAGTAAGCTTTTCATTCAGCTGCCGATTCTCCGTTCGTAATGTATCCAGTTCCAATGACAAGGAGTTCTTAGATCAGTTGCGAAGGCTTTCATTTGTTCGGAGATCGTTTCATTCAAAATATTTTTCAATTCGTGTATAGACATATTGCCAACCGCCATACTAGTTGCGTTTGAATAGTGTTTTTTGCTGCGGTTAGGTTGTTCAGGTGAAGTTTCAGGTAAACCTCTTTTGTTGCCGCTCATTGAGATGAACTGTTATGCCAACTAATTGATTATGCACTTTTTCTATAATCGTAGATATCCTTGCTATCTTTAATCACCAAGTAATTATATTCGGTAACAGCGGTGTAAGAATTTTTAAAGTTAGATTTCCGGCAAATTTTGAGTTTAATTAATTAAGAATTACTTTAAAAACTTGATTCTAAGTTGGAGCTTAAACTTTGCTACATTTTTTTAATGAACAGTAAAAATGACAATGGGTGACCAGGGTGTAATAGGATACGGTTTCTTTCCATTTAGACTACTGCAGGTAGTGTAGGAAGATCTTATACTGTTCACAACATTTGTAAGGTCTATACTTGATATATCTATACATTTTATTTAAACAGACTTAAGTTTTTATTCAATAACCAACAACCTCCTACTTATCTTGTCTAAAATACTTTTTTCAATATATCTACCTAGTTATAGTCTTGTTTTCCTAAAAACAAAAACTGAGGTGAAAATAATGGGTTTTTTTTATAAAGTATAAAGATTTGTTTAATTTTTTTCAGATATTATCGTAAAAAACAGTATAAGTACCTTAAACGAAAACAATATAGTAAAAAAGCAAAATGTTCGTTGTAGATAATCAATATATTATTATTTTATATTGTTCCAAAAACAATTTTGTGGTGAGGATTCTTAAACAACTTAAACATTCTTTAACTTACATACAAATGTATATTTAAATCTAAGTTATGGATTTTAATAATGTAATTTAGGAGAGTAAAATGTATCTACATACATTTATAGGCGGAACCTAAGTATGTAAACATGTACATATAATAATGAAAATGAAGAATGTAGGTGGGTAAGTATAGCTACTCGTATATGCATATAACTTAATAATTGGTTTTTTAAAAAAATAATTTTTTTATGAATAAAATGTTTAAAACAATTTTAGAAACAAAAATTTAAACGCCATTTTGGAGATATTAGTAATATACATATAAAATTAGATAAAATTAAAAAGAAATTCAGTGAATGGTTTTTGAAAAATCAATTTTTCAAAAAGAAATGTATTTATTTTTTAAGAATCGAAAAACTTTTTTGAAAGTTATTGCATGCAGTTTTATTAACAATCTAAGGCGCCATTTATACAAAAAAAATTATTTTAATCGGTTGATCCAATAAAAATACCGTTAATAAATACGCAAAAAAAAATATGTTTATACTTAAAAGTGGACTGTACTAATTTAAGAACACACGCATTTTTTTATAAAAATTCTTAGAGCCGTTTTCGAGAAATAATTTTTTTTCTTAACGGTTTTTTTAAATATTTGTATGGGAGGTACCGTTGTTTTTTATCTAAGGAATATAGTTTTTTTTTAATGTTCAAGATAATATCAAAAAACTACCAAATACGACATTTCGCAAAAATCCTTTAAGTCGTTTTCAAAATTTTGAGTTTTCTACAATTTTTTTTTTTTTAATTTCCAAAAAAAAAATTTTAAACTTTTCATGAGCTTCTGCGCAAAAAATTTCAAAAAAATCAAATTAACCGTTTTCCAAAAATCGAAAACCAAAAAAATGGTACTACTAGAGGTACCAAAAGTAACAATATTTTTCCAAAACAAAAATTACTGCAATGTTCCCTTTTACTTCATTAGTGAACTGATTTTTTTTATAAGCATCGTTGGAGCCGTTTTCGAGAAAAATAAGATTTTGGTTTTTGGCCTAAAAAGAATATATGGGAGCTACTGTTATTTGTCTTCTTAAAAAAAAATTTAAAAAAAAATGTGTATTACCGAAAAAACAATATATACCAAGTTTGAAGCAAATCCAACCAACCGTTTAGGTTGCAGACTCACGGACGAACAGACAGACAGACGGAATTGGGGGACCCACTTTTTTGGTTTTCTCTAAAATCGTAATGTAATGTTTGATTTTTAGATTTTTTTTGCACGAATCCATAACTTGCCTTATAGTACCTATAATATAATCGCAAGTAAAAAATAAAAAAGGTAATTATATTTAACGATTCATAACAAAACAAATTGAATTAAAAACAAAACAAAATGCAAGACTGGCGTGTACGAATTTGCTCTTGTAGCTAAGGACTATAATGTAGCTAAACATTGACACTTCTTAAAACCGATGTTGGTATGATTACCTTAGTTCTAGGTATAATGAATTGTCGAACTGATGATTCAAGTTACCTACCTACAAACGCATATTTAAATCTAAATTATGGGTTTTAATTAAGTATGTTAGGAGAGTAATATGTACCAACATTACATATAACATACCTAGGTATGTAAATATGAATATATAACAATGAAATTAGGTGGGTATAGGTAGCTATAGGTATGTATATAACTTTATAATTTAGGTGCAATATACATACATAATATTCATATGAATTTTAAATACACATATGTAAATATATAATCATCCATTTAGGATGATATACAAAATAAAATCTTTTTATTGCTTAGTTATTAAAGAGTGAGGGAAAAAGATGCCATTTGAATTTTTGGACAAATAAAAATATATATCAACAAAATTCAAAAATCGTTGGAGCAGTTTCTTAAAAAAATAATTTTTAATGTACCTACCTACATTTAAAATTTTAAAAACATTTTTGTAAAAAAAAAATTGAAAGGCCATTTTAACATACCTACATATATAATTTTAATTTAAAAAAAAATCAGTGACTCGTGTTTGAAATAGATTTTTCCAAAAAAAAAATATTTATTTTTTAAAAATGGAAAAAGGATTTTTTTTTTTAAATTTTGAATATGCAGTTTTATTAACACTTTTAAGGAGCATTTGCATTTGTGTTCATTTGATAACAACTAGCATGTAAAAACATTGTTTTTTAAGAAAATTTAAAAACTTTTGTATTACCTAATTTGATTTAATTTAATTTAATGTTAAATTTTAATATTATAAAATTGATAAATTTTATAAGGCAAAAATTTAAATTTAAGAATTGATTTGGCATCTTATATATTTATTTTTCGCAATTCTAAACCTAATGCAGTCGCTTATCCAATTTAGTTCGACGGGTAGGGAGTTCCACAGTCTGGCAGGATAAGCGAAAAATTGTCGCGTATAAACCATGTATTCTTTATAAGCATGAAAAGAATTTGCTTCTTTCCGAAACCGAGGAAACTAGATTTTTAAATAGATCAGAGCAAACAAAAATATTATCACTTTACTGTCTACATAGTTATACTAAAAATGCTGTTTGTATATCGTGAAACATAATCGAAAGGTGACAAGAGACAAAGCGGAAAATATTATTGAATGCCACTTGTAACTTCCGTTGACTCACACTATCCACGCAACGAAGGAGACAATTAAGCTTCCATAAAAAAAATTTCGGTTAAATTAGGGTTTTTAATCAAGATTATTTTAATGTTAACTACTGGCAAACAATTACTAGCAATATATAAGGCTCGCAGTACAACATACGTTTTTCCAAGGATGTATGAGATGTGATCTACCAAAGTGAGAGTTGGTTGACTATTATGTCAAAGTTCTTAACTTTTTTAACCCATTCTACAATTGTGTAACCTAGCAACATTCCATTAGCAACCCATTCTCTATAGCCCAACGGACCACGACCACACTCATCAAATCTCTGTTAATTCGATAAGTTGCATCATACCAAAAGTGAACCTGCGGTATATTTGTACATCGCGTCAGAATACATTATTATCTTACATAATTTAAGGGCAGGGGGTAGATCGTTAATGCAAATCGACAACAATAAAGGACTCAGGGCTGATCCTTGAGATACACCGGATTTTGTGAAAGAAAATTAGACAGTTTGGAGTTCGTTGAGACCGGCTTTTGAGGTCTACTTGTTAAAGTCTTATTAGTTTTACCACAGATCTTTCAAATTAAAGTGGTTGATTAAACAGTATATTTTGGGGTATGGACAATTATAACAGAATAGAATGCCATAAAGAAATTAAACTAGGTTAGATTAGGTTAGGTTGACATGGCTGTCAGAAAAACAAACTGACACACTTAGACCATAGATAGGTCCATTTTGCTACCACCTGAAAAGTTATTAACTCTTAAATTAAACCAATTGGAGCTTCTAATCAAGCGGTGTAGCCGGTGCATCTCTATGTGTTTAAGATCACTGGTGTCGTCGAAAAAGTATTCCCCCAGGTGTAATCTACGTCCTTGGGAGAGAGCAGGACATGAGCAAAGAAGATGAGCGATAGTCTCCTCTTCATAATCATCCATACAGCTTCCGCAAAAATCATTGGAGAAAACAGTGTAAATTAAACAGTGTCCAGTTACAACACCTATTACCGAGCCAAGATGTTTCTTGCTCAAAGAGAGTAGACCTTTTGATCGTCTTGGGTCTATTACTGGCCAGATTTGTCTTGTAGCCATGCAAGTAGTGATGCTTGAGCATCAAAAATTTATTTGTTTTATGGAGTTTTGATGTAACAATAGTTTGTTTGTAGTGATAGGCATACCGATTTCTTCCATTTTCGGTAGAATAGGCATTCCTTTTCTGGCGAGTTCATCGGCTTTTCAGTTTCCCAAAATATCTCTATCTATGTTAAACTGTTCTGCCACCTCCCTGAGAGATGACCGACAGTTGCGGGCAGTTATAGAGTTTGTGGAAACAGCGCCAAATGATTTGAGGACTGCTTGACTGTCAGAGAATATCAAGATATCCGATGTAGATATCACGTTGTCCTTAGCTAGGATAACACCTCTTTAATCGCCTGAATTTCCGCTTGGAACAGGCTACAATTGTCAGAGAGACGGAAAGAGAGACTAGGATTTAGTCTGTCTGAGTACACAGTACCACCCACTTCCTCTTCGGTTTTTGAACCGTCCGTATAAAAGTGGGCACTTGACACTTTCCAGTTTAAATTTTTTTGATAAATTGCATCAGAGACAAGTGTAATATCTAATACCTCTTGTCTATTCTTGATAATTAACGTAGGTTCATTTCCAATGTTGTATAAAAGTATAAAATCAAAAAGTGACTCACCTCTTTCATTTATGTCGGAACTTCCCCAAACGGTGTGTTGGCATATTTTCTGCCGTTCAGCAATCGAGATAAGCTCCCTGAGCTTTTCGTCAGGAACTGGGTCAAGGTGGTCATGGCCAAGATATGCAGAAGGTATCCAGTACACACCATTACTGGTTTGCACCCTTGCACCTGTCAGATCCCGATCCCTGAAATCAGGAAGTAAATATGCATTAATACTCCTTTTTACTAATATGCAGAATCTGTGGTCACCTTTATCCATTGCATGCAGCAGGTAGTATCCTAGGATCCTGAGTCCTTGAATTCTTGAACCAACGTTCTAGGGGTCTTGGATCAGGACGATATCTTCCCCTTTGTTGTGCAGCTGAAGAAGAAGGGGAGTCGAAGCCAGTTTGAAGTGTTTTATGTTAATCTGAACTAAGTGCATTATATTGGTTACAGTCAGCCGGACCAACAACCACTACTGTTCCGTCGAGATCTTCACCAGACTCTGAGCTCGAGCGTAGTAGCTCTTCTTCATCGCCGAGAGTTTCGTGTATAGAGTCGACTACATCCGTTTTGGATTGTTCGTTGACGATAGGAACCAAGAAAGGTGATTGCGAAATTCTTCGCGCAGGAGGTGTATATGTATATCCGCCTTTGGAGGTTCAATACTAAGCCCTGGTACCAGCCCGCATCCTCGAAAACTGCAGGTTTCCCTGCGATAGTACGTCTGCATTACTCCTGTCTATCACGGGAGGATAGTTTTGTTCTTCAACATGTCGCTGGAGGACAAATCTTTCCTTGTAAAGGAGGCAGTACCGGTGTTGTGCAACTTTTGTCTTTTGGGTTCCGGTATGGGTCCCTCGAAGAACCTTATACCCTTTGACGTTAAGTCTGCACTGGTCTTTGTGTTGAGAATGCCTTTAGCCCAGGCAAGTTTGGCGAATTGATATGATTTTAGCTCCGATTTCGGCAAGTCGCCAAACATCTTCGCTATCCTCGCGGCATTCCGTCTATCCCTGCATGAGGTCAGTTTTATCCCCCTCGTGGTGGGAGTGGGGCTACAAGTCGCAATTCCACTACCACCATGAAGCGGATCCTCCCTCGTACGAGGGCGAGATGTACCCTTACTAAGGGCGATACCAACTGTCGTGGCCATTCCCGGAGCAATCGTAGTCTCCCCCCTCCACGGAAAAGGTGTTGGGATGGTACTGGAGGTGGAAGGTCCAACAATTGGTGTAATAGGTTGCAGGACGGTTGGCGCCCTTTCCGTAAACTCCCCCGGATGGCGTGTTCACCTCTCCGAGAATAGTGTGCATCTCATGGTTCCTTCCGCTACGTTTTCTTTCTTTTTCTTTCTTGCGTTTTTGTTGGGTAAACTATGAGCTTTTGTTACTGGCGACTTATCCTCTTTCGAGGCCAAGCTCACACCGGCAGCCGTGACTTCTACCGACTCTTGAACGTATCTCCCCGTTCGATTTTCTTCTTTATTTTCATTCAAGTCCATAGTTTCATTTTCAAATTTTCTAACATTGAGGTTATTTTGGAGTTATTATGCTTTGCAGGAATCCGCAGCTGGTTTGCTGGAGATCCCTACATTAAAATCCCCCACCACGACAAGGTCAACTCCATATGGGAGGAAATCAAACCAAGGTAATGCCTTAAGGCGATAAATAAATCAGAACCAAGGTAGTATAACCTTCTCATTATCGACTTGTATCCTTCTGTCATCAACCACTTTGAGCTGAGCAGCAGAACAACTCTGCTTTGGTTGCAATCCCGTTTGAAAAGGAGAGAGAGCAACTGTTTTGTTGAAAGAATGGTTGAGATTTGTTGGCTTGCTACTTTACGTTTTTGAGAGAAATGGTAAAATTGCTATTGGCCTGTATTCTCTAAGGGTAGCTAGAGCTTGTGAAGATTGAATTGAATATATGTGTGAGATACGGTGAAAGGAACGGATAAATGAGTTTTAAGAACTTCGAATCCAAACCATCCAAACTAACTGTTTCTGACTTTATCCATGGACATCTTTGAAAACGTCTTACACCCTGTATCTACCTCTGACGTGGAACTCACAAATTGTTTGTTGAGTTCATTTATGTATAACACAATCTTCCAAATAATTTTTCCGTTTTTTAGTTATTCCTAAAGACTTGATGTTTTTCCATAACTTTTCGGACGACATTTTCACAATTTTTGAGTTTATAGTATCTTTCCTTGAAGTTTTTAATTTCGTAATTCAAAAGATTTACCGGACTTGTATACTCTTCATAAAAAGATATTTCGTGTGCAAATAAGATTTTCGATATTGTGACTCGCATTTGCATACAAAAAATAATTTAAATCGGTTCATCAAATAGTAAAAAAGCAAAAATATGAAAAGTGGTTCTATGGGAAGTACCGTTAATAAGTACCCCAAGCAAAGTATTTTTTTACTTGAAAGTGGACTGCACTAATTTAAGAACACACCCATTTTCTCATCAAAATTCTTGAAGTCATGTTTGAGAAGTAACTATATTTTTTCCTTATCGGCTTTTTAACATTTTTAGGGATGTAACGTTGTTTATTATCTTAAGAAAATAGTTTGTTTAACTATTCAAAATAATGTCAAAAACTATCAAATACGAAGTTTCTAAACAATCTATTGAGTCATCTTCGAAATTTTTTGTTTTAGGTTTTTTTTTTAATTTAAAAAGGAAAAAAAATAGTTTACATTAGTGTTTAAAATTTCTTTGAGCTTCTGCATAAAAAATTGCAAAGAATCAAATGAATAATCAGAAAATCGAAAAACAAAAAAATGGTTCCACTAGAGGTAGGTACCTACCAAATATAACCATTTTGTTTTAAAAAAAAAATACAAAAAGTACATTTTTCCTTCACAACTAAACAGATATTTTTTTATAAAAAATAAGATTTTTCGTTTAGAAAAAAAAAAAATGGCTGGTAGACACCGTTATTTGTCGTGTGGGCATATTACTGAAAAAAAAAACCAAGAAGTTTGAAGCAAATACATCCAATTGAGTTTCAGGACCCACTTTTTTTGTCTTCGCTATCATCGTAATGTCAAGTTTGATAAAAAAAAATTACTATTTCGATTTTTTTATCTTGCCATATATTAATTTACCAATATCTAGAAATATCCTCTTCGAAACAAATTATTTTCTTTCAACGCAGTAGTCTTAAACTTCAATCATTGTTTTATATTTCGTAAAATGTTTAAAGCTTAAGTAATTGTAAGCTTAGCTTGGCAATTCGTTACCTTTATTTAAATATTCAAAATAATCTTTTATATGGGGTAAACGCCTTTGATGCCCTTCTTAGTTTCAATATTTTGACATATTTCTTTGACCTGACTTACTTTGTGCTGAGGAATCATATAACTGTAAATAAGTTTTGTTTGATGTCATCTTGCGCAGAAGAGCCAATGCAAACAAAAAAATTAAATAAAACAAAAAAAAAACAACTACCCAATAACAACTGTCTGAGACATAAAAACAACTCTTAAAAAAAACATCGATTCAACAGCAATACAACGCAAAACCATAAATTGACATCCCATCGACAGACGACTACGACGACAACGAAGTAGACGCAGAGATAAAGGGCGGCCGCCGTCATTGAATTCCAAGATTTCGGTAGCGCATATAAGTACGAGGACCTACACAAAAACGACACATAAGACACAAACTCGGAACTTATTGTTTTCTATGGCGTATTAGAACGGTCCGATGCAATAAACTTGCCAAAACCCACAACGGTACCTTAAGAATCCTGCTATAAATCTTAAAGATATCAGTATTGTCTTCGCAAACTGTTCACCTGCTTTAATAGAAAGGAGGCTTCTGGCGCGCATTTGGCAGACACACAAAGCAAAACCAACACAGGAGCACGTCAATGTTCCTTGTGAATTTATGTATGCATTTTTTTCGGCTTAAGGTAGGTACCTACTTATATTTCTTTTTGTTTTTTTTTTGTTTTCTGACTTTCAAGTTTATGTATTCTGAGTATGCACGCCTAAAAAAATAACCACAACTACCACACAATATTATTAGGATTCTCTGTACGTCCTTACTGTTCCTACTACCATTCTAGTGGAACACTCACATATAGGGAAAAGTTTTGAACTTAAAAAAAAAATGTATAAAACAAAGAGGAAAAATAACAATATAAAGATGGTAAAGGTGATTCATTTAAAAAACAAATATAACAAATCACAGAAAAAATAAAATGCATGACTGGATCGCACGTACTTGCTCCTATGTTTAATAACATTATATGCAAAAGATTTTTATTAGAAACGGTTAAATGTATTTTTGAAGTCGTTTTTCACTTAATTTTGTTTATATAAAAATTCTTTAATTTTTTCTAAAAAAAAAATTGGTAAGAACATTTTAAATATTTAATAATATAAATTCAAAAACAAAATTTCAGCAAAAATTGTGCATCCGTTTTCGAAATATTGAATTTAAAAAAAAATGTTTCTGTTGATGTGCTTTTGATTTGAGAGCTTTTATATTTGGGTCCATTTAAAATAAAAACTATGAAAACCCTGTGAGAACTTTATTGAGCGACAGATTTATGCAATCTTGCCACACTGCTTATTTTTCTGGGACAGAGTACAGTTTAACCCTACCCTGGCATGAACATTTTAAATCGTTCTACAGACAGACAGACGGAATTGCGGGACCCACTTTTTTGGTGTTCTCTATGATAGTAATGTCATGTTTGATTGTTAGAAACAAAAAATTTTTTTTACGAATACATATCTTGCCTTATAGTACCTATAAATCGCAAGTAAAAATATAATTCATTCAAAGAAAAAAATTGGTATATCACACAAAAACAAACCGCTTCCTTTTTACTTGTTTTATGAATTTGAATCCTGTATCTTAAAGATTAAGTTTGCCACTCCACTATCCACTGACATTGATATTAGATAAAATTTATTTTTTGGCAGAAAGTGCAGAAAATAACTGCAATTCAATAATGTGGCACAACTGGTCCAAATGAATTCAGCAAATCCCAATGAGGTTTAAACTTATTTAAAAATTCACTTTCCAAGGAGAACACAGTGCAATACCTTAATTGATGTTGTCTTTGTTGTGAGTTTTGTAAATATTGAACATTTCGATTTGAAACATTCAAATTAAAAATGTTAAAAGTACGAAAAGTTTTTGGGTAGTAATTCTTGGCGAATATGGCTTTAATAGTTGTAGAATGATGCCTAATAGACTCTCTCTTAGAGGAGTCAAATAATTTTAATCAGCTTAGTTTTATTCAGAACAAAAAAATAGTTGTAGAGTTAGGACGCTCTACCCTTTCCATAAAAATAGATTAAACACGAAAAGATAGTTTATTGTTTCCCATTTTTACTTTTCATTGTAACAAAAGAATACTTGATTGACAGGTAGTTGTAAATTAAATTTCCCAACTCTTTAAGTGTTTGGAGTGATGTTCTACGGTACCGTTCGGAGGATGGAATTGTAGAAAGGTTTCTTGGTTTTCTTGACGTTGGCGAGTCTCGCAACACAGATGAGCTCACAAGGCTTATTTTTAATATTGATATATACTTAAATTTAGTTTTCTCGCGATCACTTGAAGATGTTCAAAAGAGTAGATACGTGCATTCAAGTGGACCTAAGCGTCCACAAGCATTTCTCAAAGCGAACCTCTGTCTATCAACTTCTACTCTCACCTCCCCGCTTCAAGGAGCACGGTCAGCGGCTGTTTGGTTGCGGTTTTTGATAAGGAGAAGGCTTAGGTAAGAAGTCTTGGGCTTTCGAAGTGTAAGCGAGCGCCTGGTCACAATCCGCATCAAGGGCAAATTTAAGAACATTACACTGATCTGTGCCCCCTCCCCCATGAAGAGAGAGATGAATCAACAAAAGAAGCATTCTACGATCTCTTGGAGACAACATATGATATGTGCCCGATGTACGACGCGAAGATCAATCTTGGAGACTTCAACGCAAGATTCGGAAAGGAGGGCATCTTTGGCTCGGTAGTCGGAGGTCACAGCCTTCACGACGAAACTTGCGGCAACTGATACAGGCTGGCAGACTTTGCGGGGGGCGAAATGGCATCATCACAAGCACCTCAATATACACAAGGGGACTTGGCGGTCACGTGATCAACGAACCGTCAACCAAATCGATCACGTTGCGATAGACGCGAGACATGCTTTCAGTATCTTGGATGTCCGAACGTTCCGAGGGGCCAACATTGACTCGAATCACTATCCGGTGGTAGCTAGACTACGTATGCGGATATCTATGATGCCACAACGCAGACCTGATGCTCTAAAAAGGTTAGATGTTGAGAAGCTGAAGTCGCAATTGACCGCCAGAAAGTTTGATGACCACGTAACTCTTAATATCTCAGCAAGTTCACCACCAGCATCAAGTGCAGAGGACCAGTGGCAACACTGTCAACAAGCCATCAGGAGTGCCGCCTCTGATGTGCTGGGTTTCACTAGGCGACCACAACGAAACCCCTGGTTCGATGAGGAGTGCCGGTTGGCGCATTCAGCTAAGGACGAGGCCTACCAGGTAATACTGCAGACTCGAACAAGAACTGAAGAGAGAGTGGCCCGGGAGCTCTACCGGCTAAACAGAAAAAAGGAACGCCGACTTCTCAGGAGGAAAAAGAGAGAGCACGAGAAGCGGGTAGTCGAGTCTATTGAGGGGTGTAGCGGTAGGGGTGATGTTCGAAAATTTTGTCAGAGGGTGAAGCGACCCACCCAAGGTTGCAAAGCTAGGACGGAAGCTCATTTTTATATGTTATAGGATTACACTAGTTTATAAAAAATATATCTTAATGTGTATAGCCTTTCGAAATTAATAAAATAAAATAAAATAAAATAAATAAAATAAGACGCCCATGACTACGAGTTATTCATTTCTCTAAGTTCAAACATATGAATCGCTATCAGCTAACCAAAACAATCAATCAAAAAAGTTATATGCATATACCTACTCACTTGCATCCTTCACTTTTATTATTGTATGTACATATTTTCATTCCAAGGTTCCATCTATGTACATATGTAGGATCATATTACTCTCCTGTCTCCTACCTTAAATAATTAAAATCCATAATCTGGATTTATATATACATTTGAAGGTGGATACTTATGTATCTATTCCTAGAATTATCCATTCAACAATTCATTATACAACAATTCATATATATTAAGGTAATATTAACTACACTCTAAAAACTGCGTGTAAATTTGCCACGAATTTTTATGTAATTTTTAGTGTTAAAGTAGGCAAGTTGCGTATTTATACACACGACAATAGGTAACAAAAAAAATTGAACACATTACGTTGGATATTACAAACATTTGTTGCAAATGTTCGCCCTCTGTGTACCTTTCAATCAACATTGTTCAGTATTAAACTAATAATGTTTAAACATTACACCCACAATTTTTGTAATTAAACAAATATTGTTTAAATTCAAACACCTTATGAAAACTACACATAAAGTGTTTGTAATTAAACAATCAATGTTTATATTTACTACCATTTGATGTAAGTTACATATTTTATTTGTAAATTTGCAATTCGTTAGTGACGATGATGATTCGTTTGCAAGTTCATTCAATTTTTTTCGTAATCAGACCGTTGGCGAACATAGAACGTAAAATCTTCTGTGCTCAAATTAACGTGTAAAACAAAGTTGTGTACATATGTGCAAAAAAATTGTTGTGTTTTGTTCTAGAATTGACAGTTTTTATATTTTGCTATAATTTATGATAAACTGTTTTGTTTTTATTAAATTTCTAAATTCAGGTTTTTTGTTTTTTTAATAAAAGTAAATCGGATTAGAAAGCACTTTGTTTTTATTTTATAAAAAGAGAAGGATGAAGACAATAATTATATACTTATTACCTACATGTAAGGTATAACTGTTCGCGATTTATTGCTTGATTCATACTTGCAATGCTTATTTGTGGATTTTCTCTTGGTGATTTTGTTTTTGAGATTTTCACTTGGGGATTTTGTCTTTGGGGTTTTTATTTGTAATTATGTTTTTGGGGCAGTAGTACACATTTTATGCTGATATTTAAACAAATAAGCTCTTTTTATAGCGAAATCACATAAATAAGGTTTAATTTTAAGGGTTTTCACACTAAATTTTGTTGGGATTTTAAACAATGTTTGTTGAACATTTTAGGTGAAGAAATACACAATTTTTCTTTGAATCTTTATTTGAAATTACATATTAAAGGCTTAACATTTACATATTAAATATGTAGGACTAATACGTGTGTAAAAATACTGCAATTATGGTAGGCAATAATTTTCCTCCCTTTATGATAGTAAAATTACACGATTTGTTTTTTAGTGTGTACATCGGCTTTAAACCTGCCTAGGATAACTAGCCTATCACCTTCTAACACCGTCAATGTTTAGCTACATTACAAGTTATAAGCTACGAGAACAAGAGCGTCCGATCCAGTCGTGCATTTTACTTACAGTAATCCCCGGTTATTTTCGTCGGCTGAAAATGCATAATATTTGTCGCAATTAACCGATAACCTTATTACACGAAACCTGCTTTTTTGCCTCAGTTAAGAAAATTCAACTTTATGGTTTTGATAACACGGTTATGGTCCTTATTTATTTATAACACACAAAATAGTTTGAATTGAAAATAAACAGAAAATCACTTCGAAGGTCGATTTTGCATTTTTTTATTTTTAACTAAATAATATTATAGGTACTATAAGGCAAGTTATGCATTACTTTAAAAAATTCTAACAATCAAACATGACATTACGATCATTCAGAAGCCCAAAAAAGTGATCGTCTGTCAGTCTGTCAGTCTGTCAGTCTGTCAGTCTGTCAGTCTGTCAGTCTGTCAGTCTGTCAGTCTGTCAGTCTGTCAGTCTGTCAGTCTGTCAGTCTGTCAGTCTGTCAGTCTGTCAGTCTGTCAGTCTGTCAGTCTGTCAGTCTGTCAGTCTGTCAGTCTGTCAGTCTGTCAGTCTGTCAGTCTGTCAGTCTGTCAGTCTGTCAGTCTGTCAGTCTGTCAGTCTGTCAGTCTGTCAGTCTGTCAGTCTGTCAGTCTGTCAGTCTGTCAGTCTGTCAGTCTGTCAGTCTGTCAGTCTGTCAGTCTGTCAGTCTGTCAGTCTGTCAGTCTGTCAGTCTGTCAGTCTGTCAGTCTGTCAGTCTGTCAGTCTGTCAGTCTGTCAGTCTGTCAGTCTGTCAGTCTGTCAGTCTGTCAGTCTGTCAGTCTGTCAGTCTGTCAGTCTGTCAGTCTGTCAGTCTGTCAGTCTGTCAGTCTGTCAGTCTGTCAGTCTGTCAGTCTGTCAGTCTGTCAGTCTGTCAGTCTGTCAGTCTGTCAGTCTGTCAGTCTGTCGGTCTGTCAGTCTGTCAGTCTGTCAGTCTGTCAGTCTGTCAGTCTGTCAGTTTGTCAGTCTGTCAGTCTGTCAGTCTGTCAGTCTGTCAGTCTGTCAGTCTGTCAGTCTTTCAGTCTGTCAGTCTGTCAGTCTGTCAGTCTGTCAGTCTGTCAGTCTGTCAGTCTGTCAGTCTGTCAGTCTGTCAGTCTGTCAGTCTGTCAGTCTGTCAGTCTGTCAGTCTGTCAGTCTGTCAGTCTGTCAGTCTGTCAGTCTGTCAGTCTGTCAGTCTGTCAGTCTGTCAGTCTGTCAGTCTGTCAGTCTGTCAGTCTGTCAGTCTGTCAGTCTGTCAGTCTGTCAGTCTGTCAGTCTGTCAGTCTGTTAGTCTGTCAGTCTGTCAGTCTGTCAGTCTGTCAGTCTGTCAGTCTGTCAGTCTGTCAGTCTGTCAGTCTGTCAGTCTGTCAGTCTGTCAGTCTGTCAGTCTGTCAGTCTGTCAGTCTGTCAGTCTGTCAGTCTGTCAGTCTGTCAGTCTGTCAGTCTGTCAGTCTGTCAGTCTGTCAGTCTGTCAGTCTGTCAGTCTGTCAGTCTGTCAGTCTGTCAGTCTGTCAGTCTGTCAGTCTGTCAGTCTGTCAGTCTGTCAGTCTGTCAGTCTGTCAGTCTGTCAGTCTGTCAGTCTGTCAGTCTGTCAGTCTGTCAGTCTGTCAGTCTGTCAGTCTGTCAGTCTGTCAGTCTGTCAGTCTGTCAGTCTGTCAGTCTGTCAGTCTGTCAGTCTGTCAGTCTGTCAGTCTGTCAGTCTGTCAGTCTGTCAGTCTGTCAGTCTGTCAGTCTGTCAGTCTGTCAGTCTGTCAGTCTGTCAGTCTGTCAGTCTGTCAGTCTGTCAGTCTGTTTGGTATGTTGTGTATGATTATTTTGGAATTCCTCAGAGAGGAAATTGAAATTTTAGTTTTAGGTCTAAAAATACCTGCCATATAACCGTTGAGGAAAAGCTGATTTTTCCTGAAAACGGGTCCAACGATTTTGATCAAAATTTTCAGAATTTTTTTGTTAGTACTAGCTAGCATTTGATCAGAACCAAATTTACGGGAAAAGTCTATTACGGTACCTTTCATACATATAACGTTTTTTTCTTTTAAATGTTGCCTTTTTCGGTAACGGTACATTGGATTTCTGCCAAATTTTATTTCTGAGAAGACATAAGATAATTCTGCATATCAAAATTTTGAATAACTTTTTTTTTTTAATTGAAAATAATTTTTTTTTTTTTTGAAAATCAACATTTTTGAAACATCAAAACAAAGTAATTTTAAATTTTAAAATTACATGTCTATTAATAAAGTCTAAACAAATGCATTCCAAAATTAAAAAAAAAAAAATGTTTTCCAACAACTAAAAAAAACAGGATTTCATTAAAATCCGCCCTACAATTTTTTAGATACTTTTTTATAAAATTTTCACTGATCCGTGGCATCTAATGGTGTTTTTGATATTTTTTCGAAAAAACCGATTGAAAAGATGGTTTTGGCAGTTTTTATAAGCTTAAAAAATGATTTTTACTTACATATGCACCATTCAATTCTTACATATGTCTGTACATTATTTACATACCTAGGTTCCATCTATAGAGGTAGGTATATATCACCCTCCTAATTCATATAATTAAAATCCATTAGTAGGTAGGTACCTACGTAACTATTCGGCTTTAAGCCTGCATGTGATAACTAAATAACAGCGTCAGTGGTTAGCAACACTAAAGATGTTGGCTGCAAGAAGAAGTTTGTAGGAGTCATGCATTTTATTTTTTTTTTTTGCATTTAATAATTTAAGTTGCATAAGGAAAATGCGACCAAATTGGATTTGAACATATACATATGAATTAACTTGCTTTGGCTGGATTTTTCATTTCGAGCGCATTTATCAATCAAGAAACGTAATCAATATAGGAACGCACTTAAGCGGTGCGAATAACTTAAGAGGGTATTACTGTGTCGTAAGAAGTTTAACCGCTTTCATATATATATGGTTTAATTAACATTTTACTCACCTTTAAACGTAATTTTTGTTTAGAGTCGTCGTAGGACCGTCATACAAACAATTTATTTTTCTATTAGATTAAATAATTTGTATTTTTGTTTATTTATTACAAACTTATTTATACATAAATTTTGACTAGAATAAATATAAATAATAGTTATAATATTTAAACATTCATATTCATGTTATTATTATTTATGACATATTATTACTAAAAGTCAGAAAATCTCATTAGATAATAATCAATTATTTTTATTTGTGATACTGTTATTGTTTAGTGATTTTTATTTTTATTTTAACTTTATAAAATATTTTTCAGACAAGAATACAATATTAAACCTAAAAGATATTAATTTAAAAAAAACATGAATGCTCACAATGATCTTATTTTATTTTACAAAAATAAAACAAACAAAATAATAATTATTGAAATAAAAAAAAAATGTTCCTTATATTATTTTTAATGAAGATGAGTATAAAAATTAAAATAATATTTAACTTTGGACAATTGCTATAATAAAAAATAAGTGACAATAGTAATAGTAAAAACAAAAAACACAGACAACATGAGTGGAATAGAAAGAGTGGGTGATGCACACGAAAAATCATAATAATCGAAGAAAAAATAATTAACCTTCTAATTATTTGTTAAACAGAATCGGTAATAATTATAATGACGGTTCATTAAAAAAACATTCAAAGACGAGATCGCTTAAAAAAATATATAAAAAATAACGTAAACAAAACACTACAAGAGATAAAATATATAATACAACGGCTCAGAAGTAGAATTTACACAGAGGAGAATGAATTGAGAATGGCGTTTTGTTCACTGCTAAATAATAATTCACTTGTCACTATATTCAGTTTCACCATTTGACGATTCATCTTCGGTGGTTGTTTCACCCGCTGAACGGAAGCCAGTCTTAACAGGGTCAGTCGCCGCTGGATCTTTTGAGCATTTTGTGCAAACCCCTTGACTTAGACCATTTGCTGATGTAAGAAAAACTTTGCCACAACGAACACATTCATCTTGAGGATCACCTGAGAAATAAAGAAGATGAACAAGGGTTTTAAAATTGATTTTCAATTAAATGACAATGTAGAAAATGAAGTCATTTTATGCAAGAAATAAAACGAAAAAAGATAATCAATAACTCACCTTCATGAGTCTTCATGTGCGCTCTTAAATTACATGCCAACGCAAATTTCTTATTACACAGTTCACAGCCATGAGGTTTATCACCTGTAAGCACAAGAGAAGACATGACATCAAGGAGTTAGTTAGCGTCTTGAAAGCAAATGCCAAAATCAGCGACCAAATTCTACTAAGACTTTATAAATACATTTTTAACTCACCAGTATGCAAGAATAGATGGTTTTTAAGATTGGTATGCTTAGAGAATCCTCGCGAGCAAATGTGACACTTAAACGGCCATGAACCACTGTGAACGTACATATGAGACTTTAGGTCACCAGGTGTTGGAAATGACTTTGCGCAGAGATTGCATTTGTGGGGTTTTTCCTTTAAAATAAAAATTAAAAAAAATATAAAATAAATTAGCACTTATTTTCGAAAGAAATTGTAATGACATTTAAGTGCCGTAATAATTTTATAGATTAAATTGAAGGAAATTTAAATAATTTTTCTTTTGGCCAGAAGATAATTCTTAAACATATATAATTTGCAAGGCTGGAAAAATAGTTGGAAATGTAAGTCTAAAGCACATAGCCATAAATTACTTAATTTCAAGGCCCTCGTAAAACACTGCCCTCATTTATTGAGGATACCTTAAAACCGTCGCTAGACTGTGTATTTTAAAATCCAGTATTAACTGCAACTGCCATGTCGCCTATGTATATATCAGAAACAAAAATGGATACTCCTTTTGCGTGCAACTGTACACCAGGTGAAACAAATTAGTGACATTGCGCACATGATTTCAATGCACCTTCGATCTTAGACACACTCGCGCGCATATTTCCTTTCGGAAGAGGCCGCAAGACAAAAGAGCTGAACACCAAACCTCGAAAAAAAGGAAGCCCGCACAGAGAACGCGGCCAGAAAGAGTAAGGCCATGTGAAGAATTTTCACTTATTCAATGCGGTATCCTTTTGTCAGCGGCCGCTGCCAAAGCATATTTCACTAATAGTTGAATATCTTTTGATACGGATTTCCCAACCCTGAAGACTATGCTCAGATGTATGGTTTCGCACAACCATTATATTAGTGAGCGCTCGACCGGCGCGGCGTAATGTGCGTTACAAACTCATGTAAAAATGTTCAGCCACTGGTTCGGAAGCAATCATCCTGCATGGTTCGTCTTTTCAATTTTCAGTAGTCAGGAGGGGGGGGGGAGTGACTGAGTTTCTTAACCACCCGTGACCAGAGAGCACATATATGCACTTCCATCTTCGCCGCGCCGTAGAGTGCAACTCAAGTCAGTTTTAGGATGCTTCGATTGTTTGGTTGTAGCATTTGTTTGTGCTCGTATATTTTGTTTGTGTTTTTTTTTTTTAAGTATAGCATGGCAAACAAGTGGCTGGAATGGAAGCTGCATCTAATTGCCTTAACCGATAAATTAGTTCTGTTTTGTCGTTTTGTCGTTGCGTCTCTTAATCGGGACGAAATGAGTTGATTCATTTAGTTGTGCCGTTGTTGGTTCGATATAAGTAGTTGCTTTAACCTTTCGGGTCTACGATGGTCTCTCGTCTCTTATGCCTGTCTTTCGGGGCATCTTTAGTGTGGCAAATGCAGACGTCAAGTAATGTCAGATATTCGTTGATGGGCGGATTGGTATTTTGCTGTGAATTTCAGTTTTTTTTTGCTCTCTTATTTGTATCCATTTTTCGCTTGCTGTGTCCAAGCTAACTACCTATAGAGAATCTTACTCGTTTAACTCGAATTCAGTGCATCACGGCAAGAGAGTCAATAAAAGGCTGAAATTTGGTAGTTTCTATAACCAGAATAAATTGAAAATAAACTGGAATTTGAGTTTTTTGCTGGTGCTCATGAGCTACAGTGGTAGATCACACAAAGTACTTTGTTTGTCATATAGCATAATTTTGTATGAGGTTTGAGACAGTGTGATACTTATCCTATACCGCTATGTATTACTGTAGTGGGAAAATTGCAGTTGGAATATACGAAGTCAAATTGAAAATTGAGACTGGAACAAATTATATTTGCAACTTTTAATATTTAAATTACTTGTCCTCAATAAACAAATAAGTACAAATTCATATTTAGAAATGCAGTCTCCAAGCGAATGAGAATAAATGGAAAATAATTGCTGAAGCTAAAAAGCAGGTTAACAGGAATTTATTAAATAAAAAAAATTGTTATGCGAACAAAAATGTTGTCCTTGATTAAAAACTGCCCATACGAATAATAAAAAGAAAAGAAAACAAAAATCATTTTTTTAAAACCACCTATCTAGACAATAAAATAAAAATCGAATTTCTTTTCAGGAAATAATATAAAATAGCCTTTTATGTCCGTTTGATATTTGTTTACGCATTTTTTACAAGCTATTACATAAAATATTAAGTAATAAAGATTATTTTAAAGTGGAAGACTTCACTATAGGTACATCCGGATTAAGAACATAATTATATCAACAAAAATCCTAATAAAAAATATTGACATTAATGTTTACTATTTTCCAAGTATAATATTGAACATTTGTGATAGTCACTGATCAAATTACACAACAATATATCCACTTGACATTCACAACCTCCAAACAATTGATGGGTCCTACAATAATTTAACCCTCAACAGAGCCCTATACAGTGTGCATCATTGAGCATATACATAATTAATACACTTGCATATCAATATCTCCCCACACAAAATCTTTATAAAAAAAGTATCAATGACAATCGAATGCAAATATCACCACATATCGGTTTTATTATTTTTAGTCTTATATCCAATTAACACACAATATTTCTCGTACAAAAAATATCTACATCAATTTTTCACAATATCTTAGTACGTTTTTGCTCACCTTAATATGTGTCATTCGATGGTAATATAAATTTGAGCTGGCCGTAAAACGTTTCCCACAAACTTGACATTGATGAGGTTTCTCACCAGAATGTATCCGCCGATGTGTATTTAATGAGCTCGACGTACTGAAGCCCTTACCGCACACCATACACACATGAGGTTTTTCTCCTATACCATCGCGAGAGAAATAAAAGAAAGAAAAGAGGATAGTTGTTTTATGTATTGTACTTATTTATATCTTTATATACACATCAATATGGATTGGGACAAATTTTAAAATTTACACGTGATCGTAGTAATCGCTATGATCGTGTATCTTATTCTCTGACGATGAGTGATCAGTCTCAGAAAATATACTCAGATACATTTGTGAATACAAAGAGAAAGAGAAAGTAAGATGATCTGATGTATCTGAGTGTGACAAATAGAACAGCATAAAAAAAACTCACCTGTATGCGTGCGCATATGACGTTTTAGCAGACTGGGACGATCAAATGCCTTACCACAAACTTCGCATGGTAAAAGTGAACGCTCACCACGGCCACTGCGAGCCCGTTGCGGTGTCCGCTGATGATGATGATGGTGATGCGGATGATGGTGAATGCCATTGTTGAGATCACGTTCCAGCTGATGAGCCGTTGCCGTACTGATCAGATGATCGCTGGTGTTCTCGTTCAAGGACGATATCGATCCCGCTGATGAATCACTTGAAATTGATTTATGCTCGTCTTCACTAGTAGATGACGGTGAGATTGGCAGGATCACACGATTCAGCAAGGACATTGAGAGATCCAATGGTGAACCTGTTTTTAAACCATACAAAATAGATTGGACAACAGACATGAAATCAGTATAAAATATTGATAGTGCGATCCATGGTAGATGAAAGATGATCGATGATGACTTTAAACTCACCTTCAAGTATTGAATCCATGGTCTGGCGATAGAGTGAAGCTCGCATTTGCATAAATAACAATTCTTCGGGACGTTCAGGCAAAAAATACACAACAAGCTCTTGATGGGTTGTAATCGGTTTGACAACTTCATAGATCGGTTCACCCTTAACCTTGGTGCATACCATATTAACTTGGGATCCATACGAATCTGATACCCGTAAGAAACGAATCCAATTGCAATGGCGTACACGTTTGCCGAATGTGTATGAGATTTCATCGTACAGCCCGAAACGGTAGCGAACCTTGAGTGAGAATAATAAAAGAAAACCGATTAATAAAAAAAACAGCTACTAGTAATACAGTGTGTATTTGTACAAGTTTTTTTTTTCTATTTACAGTCATATAGACTTTTATACTTCTGATTGATCGGCACTGTGTATCTTTTAGTGTTTGTTTAAGACAGAGGCATTTTTATGCAAATGAATTCGAATCATATCCTAAAAATACATTTATAGCTACTATAGATACGGAGCTAGTCCATTCGTGAATTTTATGAATTTTGATTGATTGATAATGAATTAGATTTTTTTTTATAATTTCGTATCCTAAATAAGAGATTAGTTTATAAAAAATTTACAAAATCGTTTGATCGCCTACATTATGAATTTACTGAATTTTGATTGATAGATATTTTATCTTTGGGTGCCCACTGTGTCCATGGATACCTATGGAAACGAATTGTAGAGTTATACTTTTAAATGGGGTACCTGAATATAATACGAGTATGTATGTCGTACACATAGATAGTTAGCCAGTTTCGGTTATTTATTGTAGCATATATAATATTACGATTGTCACACAAAACCACTGATGAATAGCATGTATGTGTGTATGAGTATGTGTTATGAAATTATCTGTTCTTTTAGTGAAGAATTTGGTTCAGTTAAAGTAAATCACTCACTGGATCATAGAAACAGTGAATAACAGAAATGAATAAGTGATAATCCGTTGTTGTTTGTCGTTTATTATTAGGAAGCCTGTATTAAAAAAGATTTCTTTTCAATACAGTTAAGGTTGTTGATTCTGAAATATGTGTTTTTTTTTGTTTGTAAATTAATTTGGTAGACATTATATCTTATTCAATTAGCGATGTTTTAATCATGTAACTGAACAACGTTTTTATTCTCACTTTCTGATGAGTTAAATACAAGCAAGAGTAATAAAATTCTTTATTTTTCATCTGCAAATCTTATTAACACCACCCATAGAACCTAAGGTCCAATATTTAGAAAACAACTTGTCAAACAAGTTGATTAATAGTAAGGGGCTCATAACTTCCAGTTTAACCTGTAAATTTTTCTAGACAAATAAATAAGACGCTAATTTATTAGCATCCATATTTGGAGATTACCTGACAGTTTGAACCTATAAATGCATTTTTTTTTATATTTCCGAGTATGTTTTAATTTTTACGAAGGACCTTAAGATGCTGATTCATTTTTAAGTATCTGAGTCTTAATAAAACGGAAGAGGTCAAATTATATGCTTAAGAGGGTGAATTAATAAATAGAGAACAGTCTACGGCTAAGTTCACCAATTTAGTTGCATTTAGTTTTGTAATGGTAAATTCCAAAGTCAACACTGATACTCAAAATAATGCCAAAGAAAATTATGGTGAAGAGATGAATGGTTGTTGATTTAATCTAAGAGTAGGAGTTGTAACTAATTAATTTGAGTTAAAATTACATATTGATACGTTTATTGTTTTAGGATTCTGCTAGAATATTTTTACTATCACAAGGCATCCATATATGTTACATATTCATATCTATAATTTTTGTTTATCTTGATTAAAAATAACTCTAGAAATCTGGTTAAGTGAAGAAGCCGTAATAAACTGAAAAACAAACTGATATTGAACCATTTAATTGATAGAAACCATAGCAGGCCAACAATTTTTCTGCAATTATTTATTTTAAAGGTAATATATAGGGCAACACCACATAAACCACAGCTATATTATTAAACTTTTCCTCTAAATTTTGTTAAAAAAAACACATACCTTATATAGTTTTATTTAATCTATAGCCTAATTTACGTATATGAACTCCACGTTAACATATCAATTTTTTTTATTTGGATATATTAGCTTCGTTGGTTGATTTTCTTGGTAGAATTAATTCATTCTAAGTCAAACTAAATTTAATTTGAATTCGAAAATCGTCATTAAATAAAAATTGGACAGTTAAAATATTTTTAGATACTCGTAGTTCATCTAAAATATGATCAAAATATAAAATAAAAAAATTTAAGCTGGAAATTGTTATACAAATAAAATGTACAACTGGATCGTACAAACTTGCTCTTGTAGCTACAACCTTTGTGTAGCTAACCACTGATGCTGTAAGTTGGTATATGTAGTCTAGTTATCATATGCATGTTTAAATCCGGAGGTAGGAATACCTTGATTCTTAATATAATGGATTGTGGAATACATGATTCAAGGAATGGTTACATAGACACCTACCTATAAATGTATATTTAAAGGGATATGAGTTATGTAAATAAGGAGGGTAATATGTACCTACCTACATATAGTGAACATAGGTATGTAAATATGTACATACATATGTGTATAACTAAAGTGAATGATATATAGGTGGGTAAAAAACGTTTTTTTCAACTTATAAAAACTGCCAAAACCATCACTTTAATTAGTTTCTCGAAAAAACGAAGAACGTCATTAGATGCAACGGATCAATGAAAGTTTTACAAAAAAGTATCTCGAAAATTGTATTACATATTTTGATGAAATCCTTTTTTTTATTTTTAGTTTTTTGAAAAAAAAAATGTTTTTTCAAATTTTGGTATGCAGTTTCTTAGAGCTTATGAAATTTAATTTAAAATTATTTTATTTGATTAGTTTTAAAAATATTGATTTTTGAAAAAAAAAAAAAGGTTTAAAAATTAATTTTTATTAGAAAACAAAAAGTTATTTAAAATTTTGATATGCAGTTTGGCTACTTATATGTTCTCAGATGTAAGTTTTGAACGAAATCCAATGTTTTGTTAACGAGATATCCAAAAATTAAAAAAAAACGTTATATGAAAGGTACCGTTATTAGACTTTTCCCGTAAGTTTGGTTCATTCTAAATGATATCTATTACTAGCAAAAAAATTCTCGAAATTTTTTATCAAAATCGTTGGAGCCGTTTTTGAGAAAAATAAGATATTTCTTCAAGGTCACATGGCAGGTACCGGTACTTTTATTCCTAACACTAAAATTTTAATTCTATCTCTGAAGAATGCCAAAAGAATCACACACACCAAATTTGAAGGTAATCGCTCGAGCCGTTTAGGCTGTAGCTCATTATACATACAGACGGACAGACTGACAGAGAGACAGACATTTTTTGCCGATCATTTTTTGGACTTACTTATGATCGTAATGTTATGTTTGATTGTTAGATTTTTTTTTTACGAATGCATAACTTGCCTTATAGTACCTATAATCGCAAGTAAAAAGATAAAAGAAAAACGTTTGCCCAATTACAGACGAATATATTTGATGATTTGAGTAACTTCGGGCAGTGATGATTGTATAATGAAGTTTAATAAAATGTCACTATTTTTGAATACAATTTTATCCGAACTCGAAATTCGAGTTGGGAAATGGTTTCTGGTTAAAGGATATTATATTTTTGCAGGTCTTCCGTATTATTTTATACTACATGGATAATTATAGACTGCTCCATTTGCTTTTCAGAGCAAATGTAGCTACACCGTTTTTTATATAAGAAACTAAGTGGGTTATGGACTAATCGTTTTATGTTAACCTTTAATATAGTTCGAGCATTTAAATTCAATTATTTTAAACTTAATAAATCAATCATTTGTATTTTAATTTTAACTACCCTACTTCTGATCGAAAGATATTTATATGAAATATATAATTTTTAAGTTGAAGAATATAAAGCCAACAAATATAATTGTTTTAGATAGAGATATGAAGATTGATTTACTGAGTGAAAGTAATGATTCTGACAAATAATTATTTTGGATTTCATTCTCTGGTTTAAGGTGGATTATTAATGAGCCAGCTCGTATAACCGAAAACATACAAGCTTTTATTGATCATATCTTTGCCCAACAGACTACTGTATGAATAGACTCAAAATATATAACTTGAATATGAGCAAACCAAAACCAATAATACTTTTCCGGTTAAGAAAAAAAATAGACAATTCGATTTTGGTAGATGCCTTGAAGTTTGAAGGTTGAGTGCTTATATGTACATTTCGGAAGCTACGCTATCGTCAGTAAGCTCTTTTTAAATAATAATGACAATTTGATATTAATGTTAAAATTCAATACAAACAAATTGGAAATTTTCCAAGAATTTGGCTTAGATATATAGATGATGTTGTATGTAAATAATATTTTTAAACAAAACTCTAATGGAAATATTGCAGCTCTTGCCAATGATATACTCGTAGCTTTTTCTTATATAAATACCTAAATATTTGAGTAGGTCCCAAAGATAAAAAATGACGTACAAGGACTAAAACAATGGGTTGCTAAACATAAGCTTATTGTGAGTGTAAAAAGTAAACTTATGTTTTATTACTGTATTTTAAAGTTTCAAGGCTGGCGGAAAGTAATGTAATATTTCAATCTCTATATGTGTTCATATAATTATGTTGATTTATTTAAAAGAGTATCGAGGCCCGCTTGCTGATGCACAACTTAAGAATTTAAGCTCTATGTAAGCACTTATGTGACAGTGAACGCAGAGGAAAAAGTAGCCCGTAAGATATTTATGATGTGTATTAGCAAACGGGCCTGAATGTTTTAAGAATCTAGGAGTAGCACTAGATAGAAAATTTAAATTTGAAACCACGTGCAGCTGAGTTAAACGCTTATTAGAAATGCGGTACTCGAAAAATGTTTTGTTTGCAATTTAATTGTTCTATAAGACCACTTACGGTAATTTATTATGCTATAAAATATTCAAAGGTACAATATGGTTTGACAAGCTGGGGTGGAGCATAAATAATATGATTGAACCATTGCAAATAGCTCAAAAGCACATTTCAAAAATTATTTCGAAAAAAAGTATATCAACAATTAGCTGGCCTTTATTTCTCGACCTACAAACCTTACCATTCAAATATCTACAGAGTGTTCGACGGGAAGGTATACTAATTTATTTTGCCGCCATTTAGTAAACATTAGTCTTGACAGTTCATATTTTGCAGTCGTAAAATAGACAGGTGGCAAATTTAATATGGACAAATATTCGATAAGCCAACCGTTAAAACCTTTTATCAAAATCAATCATAGATAACTGTGACGATGAGAAAGTTACGTGAAATTTTTGGGAGAAACAACGTGTCAACTAAACGCACTATTTATCGTTTAGTAAATGATTTCGAAGAATGAGGGTCTGTAGGTGATATGCCCCAAACATGGACAAAACGTACTGCAAGATCGGCTGCAATAAACATTACTGCTGCTCAAGGAAGTGTTCAAAATATTCCATCGACTTCAATTCGACGCCGTGCTCAGGAGCTTGGATTTCCATTTGTTTCCGTTTAAGATTCAGTTGACACAAGAGCTTCTTCCATAGGACCATTCACGCCGCCGTACATATGCCAATATGATGTTACAGCTAGCCCATTTTTTCATGAAAAAATCATATTGAGTGACGAGGCACATTTTCACTTGAATGGATATGTGAATAAATAGAATAGTCGGTTCTGGGCAATGCAAAAACCCTCAAATTATTCATCAGTCACCTTTGCATCCATTAAAAGTTACAGTCTGGAGTGCAATTTGGTTAGGAGGAATCATTGGACCTTACTTCTTTGAAAATGAAAACGGCGTAACGGTAACTGCGAATGGGGTGCGATATCGTGATATGATTGAAAACATTTTAACTGCATGCTTTGGGATTGATTAACATGTGGTATCAACAAGACGGTGCCACATCGTATACAGCCAAGATTGCAATGGCATTACTGCGAGACCTCTTTCCACAACAAGTTATTTCAGGAAATGGTAATGTTGATTGGCCTCCACGGTCGCCTGATTTGAATGCTCCGGACTTCTTTTTGTGGGGATATCTGAAAGGCAAGGTTTATGCAAGCAAACCAGAAACGCTTGAGCAACTCAAAAAAAAATATTCGTGATTAAATTAATGAAATGCCGCGTGAAATGTGTGAGAATATAATGAAAAATGTGCTCAAAAGGGCTCGTATTTGTGAGACTAAATGAGGCGGATATTTACCTGATATTATGTTCCATACATAATTGCCGAAATAAAAAAAAAACATTTATCAATATAAGATCAATTCTCTTTCATTTAATCAAAATTATAAACAAACGAATTAGTATACCTTCCCGACGGACACCCTGTATATATCTACATATAAAGCTTTTTTCATGAGTAGTGAAGACTAGTCTCGGTCCCGACGATGAGAGGAGACTACTTTAAAAGTACCTAAGGCGAGACCGAGACCGAGAGGGGCCTTATTTTTGGTACTGAAATTCGCTGAGATTCTCATTGGTCTCGGCGGTCTAGTTGGTTTGGTTTCGGTTTTCGCTAGAAGAAGTATTTGTTTATGTAAAGATTTCTTAGTACTCATGTTCAATTTTTATAATATTCAAAAGTTTTTTTTTGCGAAATATTCAAAGCGCATTAAAATATTAAACCACATATTTAATACTCGTAGTTATACTCAGGTGCACTGCAAAAATCCAGAGAATAATACGTACGATTTAAGTATGCATGTCGTTGGAATAGAAATCGCTCATTTTTCAGACTTTGTTTCCCCGTCCGGAAAAAGATGACCTTAAGACTTTTATGTAACACTTGGAAAAAAAGTCAAAATATGGTTCGTTGTCTACCTGCCATGAGCTGTCGAAACGCATTGAAGGATGGCTCCAATTAAAATGAATTAAGACCTTCTATAAAATTCAAAATTTTTATGAGAAAAAGAAAAGGCCGAGATCGAGACGATACTTAGTCAGGCTAAACCAAGACCGAGACGATACTACGAATTTTCGATTCTTAGGAGACCGAAACGAGAATAACAAAAGTCTCGTCTGGTCTCTTCTCGATGCCAGCTCTAACTTTCAGCAACTTGTTAGAATACCGGGTTCAAATAAAACTCATTTTTCTAATTTCTATACTGTTTCAGCAGATACATTATTTAATAAATTACCATACAAAATAAGAGCACTTAATATTCAAAATTCATTTTTACAAAAGTCAAAGTATGGCTATTTACAATATGGATATTTCTCAAGTCCATAATTTGTTTTTGGGAATAGTTTGAAATGTCTTTTTTGCTTCAAATTATGATTATTATTATGTTAGGATCTATTTAAACTAATTTAATATGAATCGCTTTTGTTTTTCTTTTAATTCACAACTACCCAAGAATCGAATAATTATGATTAAATCAGCCATTCACCACTAGTTTTATAAGTCTATTTTATGACTCCTTTTCTTTCTTCTAGTTCCTCAAAATTGTTGTTATTGATGTTCTAAAGCCATATTGAAGATAGAAAAAAAAACTGAATATATAAAAAAAAATGATTAAATAGAGATAGAGATCCTTCAAACGTTGGTCAAAAGCATGTTTCTTATATTTTATTAGATAAGTAGTTGAAACGGTAAGTTCTTAAAATTATCACAAATCAGTTTTTTCCTCTAATCCCCCACAACTCTTATTTCTTGAATCCACTTCTGGAATTTATATTCGCAATTCGCATGTAATTTGTATATTTACGACTTTGACTGAGGCATGCGCATGTGCGCAACGACGCCACATAGTATAATGCACATTAGAACGCATTCCACCTATCGGGTAATAGGATTATTATTCTGCAATTTGTATAAATTTAAAATCACACAAAGTATTTTTATATTTTTATTTTTGCACAGGTGCCGTGTTGGTATAAACTAGTTATCACCTTTGTTTATATCTCATGCAGATTTGTGGAGTGTAGCTTTTCATAATTTACCACAAAAACTTGACTTAGATAGGCGATCTTTAAACTAAACTAAGCTACAAAAACAACTCGAAACATTCACTCATATAGCTTAGATGCAATCCGGTTAATAATAATAATAGTTTATAAATGTGTGCTTTATTTTTTAATAGTGATTGATTTAATCAATGTGTGAGGTGACAGTTATTGTGGATTTGCAATCTTTATCGATATAATTGATATCAAGTTTTGTATAGGTTCGTTCAATGTCTTGGTAAATATGTACCTACATATAAGTAAATTATAATAGAAATAAAGAAGAAAATATATGCATTCATATAAGTTAATTAATTATTAAGGCGTAAATGAGTTCTATAAGACTTGTGCGAGTCAAATTACAAGATTAATGGTAATAGGGAAATGTTTTGGTACTATGACATAAAGTTTTGCGTTAAAACAGGTTGAAAATACAGGAAGAGTTTTAACTACATACTCTTGACAAGAAAATTCTATTTACAACGCATTTTTCTAAATTATAAGATATTTATATGGCACAAGAATTGCATAGCATAGTGAAGTTATATAATATTGCCTCAAAATTAAGAAATATATTATTTCTTTAATTAACTTTTAATTTGGATTCTGGCATCTGTCAAACAACTACGACATATGTCGTTTATCTTTTCTTTTAAAATCTCTTTAACAAAATAATAATAATTAATGATTGGTAATCAAGCTTCAGATTTACTTTAATTTAATATACACTTGCAATGGTTTTGCTACTTCTATTAATTTTTTATGAAACATGTCTGTAAAATTGTTAAGCCCATTTAAATGATTTATGAAAATTGGGAACCGAAACCTGATTCTACTATATAACATAGATTTAAAGGTGTTCCTATATAATTTTATAGCAAGACTAATGCATGCAAAAAAAAAATACTAAAAATATAAAAATGAACACCTGCCTTTTGGTAAATTTGAATTATATTCCCACCCAAAACATACTAATGGCATACTCTTGTATATTGTGTCGCAGTTTCCAAGTTCCACTTGTTTTGGATGTCAAAAATCATTTGATTCATTGACTGCAAACAGAGCGGAAACTATACCGGCCATGAAGTATTTTTTCTATTTGTTGTTTCTGTTTAAGTATACATATTGCAACAGGTTACTTTTTGTACACTTGTTACATTAAAATCGAAATATTGCAGACTACTATCAAGAAACCAGTCTTAAAAAAACAAGGTCTTGGCTCGGAACTAAACCACAAAAATCAAGTTCAAATAAGAAAGAAAACAGATTATAAAAAAAAAACTTAGAACTCGTACAAACACTCAAGAAGTCTAAATCACAGGTTCAAAGCATAACAATGCTCATAATGGTGTAATCCCATTCACCGCATCCGATTTTGAGTCTTAATCTTTCCCTAACACTTTGTGTGTGTTCTTAAAGACGCACTGCAGGGTTGCTGAAGTGAAATTAAGCGGCACTATGAAGATTTTTGGTCATTTAAATCGCATGACTAAAGTGATTTCCTTTTATCCCAAAAAAAAAATGAAATAATAAAAAAATCTTGATGCTCATAATCATCTCATCATCATTCCAATTTTTTTTCATTTTGAAATTGGTTATGGTTCTTTTGTTGTTTTTTTTTTGCTTTTGTTTTATATTTCTTGTAACGTTATAGGAACACATCTTCTTTGATTGTCTTTTAATAGAGGCAACGAGAGACTTTAACAAATTCTGGGTTTCTAAATTGATTCGCACTCAGCATACTTGTTTTTTTTTTTAATGAAAATAATATAAAAAAAAACTCATCATCATCATGAAATTCAAGCTTAAGCTTTATATATTATTTCCGTGGGGACATTTATTACAGAGCTACATACAGCGCCACACAAATAATAAAACCAACTTGTGACAGACACTACGCATTTCCGTTTAGGCGGCTATGGTTACCGTAATCATCAACACTGACGCCAGCGCCAGCCATCATACTCTTAAACATCCTCCACGCTTAAAAAACGGAACTATACAAATTTATCACAGAGCAGAAGCTGCTAAAGTAGCATCAATCAAATTATACTGTAGATTGTAGCATGCTGAGTGTTTATTATTTTTCATTTCCTTTGGTCTTTAATTTTTGAACGATGTGTACCAAATTTGGATCATCGTTAAGAAATCAACCCAAGAAGGTGAACAAAAATGGAAAAAAATGCTAACGGATATCACTTTTTCTTAACTGCCTTTAGGTAAATCGTAGATAGTGATGATGGGAAAAAAGAAGACCAAATAAAATATTCTCGTAGCAATCAATTAATCCAATTTAGTTTATTTGTCTATTGTTTATCAGATCACAGCAGGGTCACCCAAAATGTAGGCAGACATTTTTGTTTAAATTTTTATATAAAACAACAATGATATAGATGAAGGCTATGAAATAATAATTATTGCAATACGCCATTCACTTCCTAATTAACTAGGTTTGCATTGAGCCCTCCTTCATTCAGATGTATAGTTACCCTATGTATTATAAACATGGAATAATTACCGTTATCACATCTTTGTGGTAATTTTATTTGTCAACAAGATCATTTAAATAGAAATAAATTATGTTTATTAAAATTTCTTGAAAGTGGTGAAGTGTATTTTGTCCATAATTTGTTTTATCATGTTTAAAGTCAAACAAAAGAGCTGAGTTAGAAACTTGTTTTTGGGTAAACAATTGGTTTTATAGCTTGTTAGATTGATTTTATATGATTTTTTATTGATTAAATTTTTATGAGCTTATTTTATTGGACTGATTGTGTTGTGTGGGAGGTGGTAATATAGTGGTGATGTTTTAGATATGTTCTTAAATTGTTTTGTGGTGCCTGGCGTTTGATGAAAAATAAACTGGAGTGAGCGAATAGATCTAGGAATTCGATATGTATATAATAATTGGTTTCATTTTGGATCTTAACTTAATTATTTAATGAATAAATTTTTATTTATAAAGGTGAAAAAACTAGATGAAATTAATAGGTAAACAATAAGATTTTTGTAACTTTGCTTTATCTATGAAAATTCTAAAATTATTAATTTTCACACCTGTCCGGAGGTATGATTTCGGATTCATTTTAGGATCCTTAGTTATTGACTTACTTCTAAATGGAGACCTGCGAAAATTTCACATACTTCATTCTATTTACACTGGACGTCCAGTATTACGAATGTCGATATGACGAATTTCCAGTATAACGAATCACCACTTGAAGTCCATTGATATCTCTAAATAACGAATAATGAAAAATTTTACTACTCTGTATAACGAAGGCAGTACAATTTCAAGGAAAAGAAACACAAAACAAGAGAATCGTTGTCATATACAAGTCAGTAGTTTTTTTTATGCGTTTGAAGTTGTTTGCATAACAAAACGATTCATATACCGTTTGTTTTTTCTTGCTTACAAGTCTGTGGAATTTTATTTACATTTGTTGAAAGATTGCTCCAAAATATTGAATTTACGGCAGTTACAGGAAGAAGATGGCCACAAGTGCTATCAAGTAACCAAAACCTTCAGACAAAAATGCCTTTTTTTCTTCTCAAAATTGATTTAATTTGTGCAATTGTAAGAAGTTGATGTAATAAAAACTTTTTAAATCATCAGTAAATATAAAGATGAAAAAACTGGTTTCGATATAACGAGTCTTTCGTTATAATGAATTGGCTGAGCATTATATCTTTCATTATATTGGACGTCTAGTGTAATTCTGGTTTTATCTTTAACCTAAAGTGATAAAGAATCCCATCTTTGGCATCAGTTGTAATGCCTCGGATACTGTGGATAGTCCTGGAGGAGTATTACAAATGTATTTAAGCATATATCTCAACAGTCTGAGCTAAGCAACAGAAATCCAAGAAATGCAAGTATGGTAATAATATTTGCGAGAAGGTCAAACAAACCATTAAATATATTTCAGTTTAATACTACACAAAAATAATATTAACAAAAAATTCAAAGATTCTCTATCTTACATCAATTCAGCTTCAGAAAGTTAAACCTTATCTTTGACGAATGTGCGTCGTTTTCATCTCCCTAGAAAGGTCGTGTTTTCAACTTTTTTTTTTAAATTATGTTTTACAGATCCTGAAATTTCCAATTTTGTTTTGGAATTACTAATATTTGTTTTTCTGTTTTCAGTTCATAAAATTTTGACATTCAACTCAAATGTACATGTTTATCCAAATTCTTAAAATTAAATTATTTATTATTTATCTAATAAGCTCATTTTATGAAAACATTGTAACATCCAAAAAAATCATACATAAACAATTAAAAGGAAATGTAATTCTCGTCTCAAGTAAGAGAATTAAAAATACGCAATAGTACAAAAGTAGCCAACAACTTTTATTAGACATGGCAAAATGAGCTGATAAATTCACATAACCAAATTCTTATACCAGAAATAAAGAAAAAAAACAAGTTCGGCAAAACCATGCAAATAAGGAAGAGACGTTTAGCATTATTAACGCATTAACACACTTTATACAAAACGCGTGATCACATACTATGTAGTAAGGAAATATGTGCATAACTGATCTTATTTTAAAAAAAATCCTTACTATAAGTGAACCAGCTTTCAATTACAAAACTAAAATACGCAACTTGCATATACAAATAAATTTCCATCAGTTAATATAATAACAAATAAAACATAACATTTGGCCTTTATTTTTTATCTCAAACACGAAAGAGTTGCTGCCAAACTGGTAAATCGGTAGGAAATAACTTAAAGAAATAAAATAAAAAGAAATTTCATCAGGAAATACATACTTTTAATCAAACGCTCAAATAATATATTGATTTTTATTCAATTAAAAACTGCACATTTATTATATCCAACCCAACCCAAATATAAATTTAAGAAAAAACACTTCCGCAAACATCATACCATCTACATTAACCTGTTGAATCTATAATTTTCTGCAAATATTTTCCTTGAAACACAAAATCAGTGTAGTTTTTGTAACTTCCACATTACACACTTCCACCTCAAACTCCAAACTCAATAATAAATAAATATAACTACCTTACGCAATTTTTTTCTGCATCTTCTATCAGCATCTCAATCCAATCAATTGGAATAAAAACAATCTTTTTTCCTCTATTATCAACGGAACACACTTGACTTTAACTTTCGTTCTCTTTTTGTATTTCTTTTCATTGATTTTTAAACCACACCAGCTAGGCAAGGTATTGATGTGATATTGGTAACAACTGCGAAGAGTGTTATGGTAAAGGCCATCCAAAGCTGGTCCATGGCATGGCGGCGGCACAACACTCCAGTAATTTTTCATAATCTCAAAATAGAAAAATTCATTTTATGGAGCAAAGTGAAAGCGAAAGCTAAAAACCACTCGTTTGTAAAGTTGCAAAATGAAAATATAAAAGAAAAAAAAACAAGTACTACAGATCTACAGAGAGTCTCCACATCTAATTTGGATCACAAACATGAATCCAAAGTGGCATCTCGTGCCGGGTTGACTGACTAGACTGACTATGTGTAAATACTAAACATGGCTGATGGAAACAAAAATAAATAAAAAAAAAACATCCTCATCTAGTTCAATGTTCGGATCAGTTTATTTTATTTTGCTTTTGCGACTTGAAATGCACATCACGCATCGCAATCATTTTCAAATAATCCACCAGTGCTGGTCTTGCTTCCATGTCGTCCATTATGGGAATAGTTGTTCACTTTTGGACGTATCATCTGAGTATCATACGCGTAATCCAATTAAATCACCCAAGACAGGTAGACGGACACTGATGCAAGCTATGTACAGTTGGAAGAAAACGAAAGTTTCATCGATGATGAAAATACGGAAAAACAAATATCAGTTCATCGAAAAAAAGACCTGATTTTGTCGAATCCACCTGTCTACATCTGCCTTTGATCTTCCTAAGACATGGTTTTTTTCTCCAATCTCACACGCTCTCCCTCTCTCTATGGCCAGAGATAAGTTCTTTAGATACCTTCTTTATTGTATTTATCTTTCTGCACTCTAAAGGATGGCAATAAAAATGAATCAAATTTATGGGATCATTAATTTTGTATCGGTATCGCACAAAAACACTTTTTTATTTCTTATTTATTATATATCTTTTGAATGTGATGTTTCTTATAGGGATGGATGCAAGCGTCAAGGAAAAACGGGCGGACATATAAAAAGGCAATAGGGTACCTGTTACTGAGGATAAGAGGTTAGAAAGGATATAGCAGACACAAGGGCGAAACCTCGGCGACTGATAAATCTGATAAATAAGATTGTTTGGGTTTTATTCTTTTATTTTACAATTTCTACCTGTTTCGCAGCAGACTTAAGTATTCAATTTGGATTTTAGTAGGTTATTCACAAATTAATAAAAAGAAAGGAATTAAGTCCATAATAAGATTATAATAGTTCATTCTTAGCGTTCCTGATGTCAGTTTTGATGATTTAAATGACCGCACTAACTTTGTTAATCAAGGCAACCTTTCCTCCGCTCCCTTTAACGTCAAACAATTATAAAGCGTGAGAAAGTTCCCACGCTATTCTACACTCAACAGGTAGCATATAACTGCACCCCACCGCATTGTAAGGCATCGGTTCCGTGGTTTGGAGGACGGAAAGACACATTAAAAAGATGAGTTAAAAAAGTTAACGTGTGGTTTCACGGTCTCGTAAGCACCACAACACTTTGGAATAGAAGAATAAATTGTTGCTTTACCACCCTCATGTAACTTAAAATAACCATCGTGGCACGTCAGCTAACCGTTCCACCGTTCGTTTATATTGTCGTGTGTGCAACAAGTGTAGAAAAATGGGCAGTGGATAACAACCACAATATGTTAATTTAATGAATTTTTAATACATATGTATATACATATACGGGGAGAAATGGAGAATTTAACTTTTTTGTTTTTCTTTCGAAGATGTTATGTGAATATCTTGAAAATTTTCCCAGCGTTATGGGAGAGTGAACTTGAAAAACAAAATTAATTATTACTTAAGGTAATATTACGTGTTGAATGCGGAATGTTATTATATACAAAATTAATATTTTATTCTAAGTCAGGAAATCATACTTGGAGCAAACCATATTTTCTTAATATGTCTAATAATAACCTCACAATACATAGATAAGTGTCAGTTCTAAGTTACGTGTATGTCAATAATTAATCGGTGTACTATCTTTAATAAAAACCATATTGAACGAATAAGTAGATTATCATAAAAAAATCGTCTAAAGTGAGAACGGCCAAAAAAAGAGAAAAAAAAACTACATAAAATGAAAGATCTGAGCAGCGAACCTGTTGATAGAAATTACCCTCTTTTTCATGAAATGGTAATGACCACAACATTCAACAACAATCTACGGTGAGTGTTTATATAGTTACTTGCCGACGATGAATGCTCGTCCGTCATGGTGAGGGCTTACAAATGCACTTCTTTGTTGTTGTTTTACAACACGCGAACGATACCTATGTTGATAGCTGTCACATTTTGAGTTTATGGATTCGTGCAATTAAGTGACACCTACAACGTGTGTCTATCGTTGTCGCAACGATTTTTAATGAAAGGCGTGACGGCGAATAAATAGGGGGATATTGAGGGTGAGCGGATAATGAGCTAGCTTAGTATGTATGTTATTTTCGATGCGGATTTATTAACAATTTGATTTTTATCTAACAAGGTGGGTGGATTGTTATTCACTTAGATATGGTTGCGTTATGGTTATGGTGTACAATTAAAG
This sequence comes from Philhelius pedissequus, assembly GCA_910595825.1. Classification (NCBI taxonomy): domain Eukaryota; kingdom Metazoa; phylum Arthropoda; class Insecta; order Diptera; family Syrphidae; genus Philhelius; species Philhelius pedissequus. The sequence continues at coordinate 255,827,908 of OU343160.1, forward strand.
CATGCTCAATGTGAATTATTGGGACCTTAAAACTGGATAACTTTTTTATGATTTAAAGAGCGGAAGCGAAAATATGTGCATTGTTTTCTATCGATAGAGAACAAAAATAATTGATTAAAAATACACACACCAGAATGCTTGGATAAGTTAATGGAAGAGATGCAAAATAGACTTTCGGTACGTTTGTATCAAACTAACAAGCTTACGCCAAAATAATAAATACATATGAGATGAAGCATTACCGTTGGTTCTACTCTATGAAAACAAATAATCATTATGAGCTTATAAATTTTTTCTCAATAAGTTTCTGTTTATTTTTCTACAATTATCAAGAGGTATTCTTATGAAATATTTATTTCTTGTAGAATCTTCTTTTTTCTGATAAAAGGATAAAGTTTTTTAATTAAAAAGTCTGAGTTTATTACATTTATTAAATTAATATAAATACACACAACATGGTGTCTTTTTTAAAGTAATGTACAAAATGTATATTTAATATTTCGTGTTCAAAAATGGAAAAGTTAAACGTAAGAAACTCTCAAGCTATGAATGTTATAAATCGTGATTATTTTTGTTAATCAAATTAGCAGTGTATTTTGCGAGAGTGAGCACATTTTGATAATGAAATGAGAATCGAAACAAACCATTGGTCGAATTTTTCAGTACGAATTAATCGTATTGAAATCATACATTTGCATTGACTTGGATTCCTCTTAAGTACAGAAGAACGTATGTACGTTGCTGGCTATAATGACATCGCAATCTAATTTAGTTTCCCATTTTATAAGATTAGGAACTGTTAAAATTTTGAATTTGAAAGCACTAGTTTTCTAGGCCAATAATATTTTAATATTGACATATCAGCCTTAAAATTGAAATTTGTGTATATTCAATTTTGGTTTCATCAAAACAATAGCAACGGAATCTTATAAAATATATGTCAGAAAAAGGAAATCAAAGTCTAATGTTTCTCATTTATGAAATATTTAAATCAATTAAAATTCGAACCAAATTGAGAACGCTTGAAGGAAATGAACGGTTCGTTCTTTAAGAGTTTACCTGCTGTTGTCTTGTATAATAGATCTTTTTATTTTATTTTATAATAATTTGCAAAATATCTAATATGTTCTATTTTCATCTACCATCTTGTATCTGAGAATCTCGTAATATATTTTAGTATAGATTCTATTATTTCACCATCTCATTCAATATTCATATATAGAGAACATGAGTTGGAAAGACCTCATAAGATGGAACCAATTGACTACTGCCTTTTTTACCGTCTGCAAAAAAATTAAATTCACCGCAAGAATATCTTAACTATACATATACTCTAAATCCCTGGTAAATATTTTTAGATACTTAATTTGAAAAAAATATATATATATGTATAGTTCAGCATTAGTGTTTAGAGTAATAAATATTAAGAGTTAGTTTGTAGAGTGTAAAAACATAAGTGCTATATTTCAAATTCCACTTTCTTCTCCATCGAAAGTTTTGATTTTTCAATCGTAATAAATCAAAACTAACCGTCGGCAAAACAATATCTTCTAAGATTCTATCACAAGTCGTTTGGTTGAAATAATTACTGTAGTATTACATATTTGAATAAACGTAAAATGAAGAAGAGCATTGGCTGCTACTGTACCAATATTTTGTCAAAAATCATTTAAATGATCTTTGCCAAATAATTGATATTTATGAATTATGATGATTAACGATAAAATTAATATGTATATGTCCTAATATTTTGTGCTCGCAAAATAGTAAATTCCTACAATTCTACAAAAGATATTTTAATAGGGACTTAGAATTATACAGAAATATTTATACCTTATTTAACTACTGGGTCATGAAAATGAAAAAGTTGATCCACAAACTTAAAAAAAATTTTAATTTGCTTAAAATCATATGCGGTTCCATAGGTTTCTCTTAGGTGACGTTGAAAAGCTTTAACAATAAACAAAAAGAAACAATATCTGATCTCCATCAAAGCTTAAAGATTAAATCAATCAAATTCAAGGCAACTAAGCACAATGTTTACAAAAAGTATTGGTTTAATTAAAAGAATAACATCGCCCTTAAATTATGAACCTATATATAATAAGCATCGTATTCCGAATTATTAACTTACATCTTCATCTTCTAAATATTTGAACGTATCCAAAGTGTCAATACGAATCGTCCCTTGAAATGGATAAAATAATGTTCCTTGAGGAATTCCCATGGTTGCCCATACCGTTATTTGTTGTTCGTTTAAAATCCCCGCTGGTGTTGATGCCAATGCAAGGGAAAATTCTTGTGGTATTAATACACAAGTTTCCATTGTGTTGATTGTTTTTTCAAATATGTTCTTTAATTTATCTCGATTTAGCAAACAAAATTATTCAAATTACACTTTTTGGATAGAAATTTATTTTCCAATACGTATATTTCACTTTCAAAGACACGATCAAAAAAATTGTTTTCAAACTTGACTTGTCATTATATCTCTTATAAGAAAAGTATGTTCACTTAATTAAACGGTTAAATAAAACCGTTTGTGTATATTTTCCGTCCGCGAAATTAAAAAAAATTAGAAACGAGCTACGAAACGTATTTAAAGAGACTAAAACAACACCCGACAAAGTTCACAGACTAACAAAATTCATTAAAATAAATATAAACAACCTAACCGATACTTTCTACTTTTATTTTAAAATATAACACACATAAAATTCTCAGCGCGCTAGCGAGAAGAAGACCCATTTCATTCAATGATCAACTAATACTGTCCGTTCGGGATCGCCAATATCTAACCATGACCTTCTGGAGGAAAATAGCGCACCAAAACACACACCACTGGACAAAACAGAGCACAGCTACATCCAGCAAATGTTGTGCGGCAAAAGTCAAAACCAAAACACACAGATACGAGTATCTTGCTTAAGCTGGCCAAGACGCTGGCGGCTTATTGTATGCACTACACTTCTATTTCTTTCACCAAATCACCCCGGCCAAGCAACAGAGTATAGTAGCTTTGTATCTTATTGCTCGCAGGTAGCAGCCAATATAACAACCAATATAAGACCAGCGGGAGCTGGAAGCGCGTGCAAGAATATACGGTAACGTAAAACTAGCTCTTTATGCCTGATTGTGCGGCATGCACCTTTTTCTGTCGTTTCCTCTGAGCACTTACTGAACGCGCGCCTCTTCATTAACTTTTTTCTTTGTATCTTTTTTGGATATACAACGAAACAAAACCTAGAAAAATACAAGACTAAAGAAGATCTGGGCAAATACTAACACAACCTAAATTATTACCGCACCACCTGATCAGAAGAACCTGTATGTGGCAGATACAAGTGCATGTACAATGTACATTGTACATGCACGACACTATAGCGCCCTGTTCGTTTGTATTGATATTCATTCAGCTTCAATGGTGAATTTTTATCCGAATTTTATCCGGAATATTATCCGAAGCCGGTATTTTATAATATATGTCAATGTATGTGTGCGGGTTGAAAAAGTAAACAAATCGATTTGATTTTGTATCTCGGAGTTGTTTTTTTACCTCTTTAAGAAAAAAACAGCAAAAAAGAAAATGAAAAGAGGTTTTAAGATAGCTCCGCCTTTTTAAGACGTATATATATCTATTGTGGATAGTGCTCCAATATAAATGACATCTGACTGTAGTAGTTGTGCCTTAGTGTAATACAGTGAAATCTAAGACCGAGTAAGAGAGAGCCCTCTAAAAAGAAAAAGACAACTTGAGATAAAAGGTGGTAACATCATCATCGTCATAGAGATGAGAAAAAAAATCAACTCACAAAGGTAGTTTATGTCGAACAAGAAGGAAGTCAATGACGGTTATTTAACGACAAAGAATTAAAAAAAAATATATTCCTTCATTTGAATGTACCTATAGCATGTGCCTTCGGAATAATAAAACGTAGTAAGTAATGAAAACCACAAAAAACATATGTTATTCCTTTTCTGTCCTGCGGGCAACATTAAGGTGAGGTGCACCTCACATCAAACTCATCACATTGCATCACTGAGATCCGATTTAATTTCATTTTTTTTGTTCATTAAATTTAATAGTTAAATGCAAAATAATATTTATATTAAGTTGAACCCAATCAATTTATACAATATATGCGATTTAATGGTTGCATTTTGGCCATTATGCACTCGAAATTATATGGTTTTCCTATGTAAACGAAAGAGCTGAGCAGCGAACTTAAGATTCATTCATAGAGATGTACCCTGAAACTGAATTTGAATTCATGTATACCGTCGTGTTTTTTTTTCTTTCTTTCTTTGTCTCTTATTTGCTTTCGTCGATGCTGGTGAAGGAAAACTTATTAAAACTAGATTCAGCATTAGTGCCTACAATTACATATACACCAGAATGATTACCATTTGCTTTTTATTTGTTTAGTTTATGCACAGCTCAACAGTCACTTAGGATGACCATCCTCAAATTTATGTATTCAGCAATCAACTGTCAGAAAGGAAGCTGAATTAATTATTTTGGGGGAACAGGTAAGACTGAGTTTGAATTACTTTATTAAATATATTGTTCGACTATGGTACTTGCTTTTTTTAATCCCGGGAATATTAAATAAACAACGTACGTTGTATGACTGGCTTGTAGTACATTAATTGTTGGTTGTTGAAGTGAAGACTATTTTGTTGCTCTTTGAGAAGAACATATAGAATGATTTTTCAATTAATTAAAGAACTTCCAAAAAAAATTGGACTTGTAAGATTTAGTAATTAGAGTGAACGTAACCACAGGTATAGAATAGACTGTAAATTTACGCATTAAGGCTACGAATATAGCAAGTCTTCGAAAAGAACACTTAAATACTAGTTATTGGCAATTATAGCCAAGATTTTAAAATCGAATCAGAAATCAGCCAAATATTAATTCCTATGGTTCTGTGATTCTATATTTTAGGCAAGATTTCTGGCTCTTCGCGATGAATGGTAAATCAGTCTATAAATAAGCTTAAACTAGATTTCTTCAAAACCTAAGTAATTTTATAGCGAATAAGTGTAGTATAGGCTATATTAATAACTGTACTTCAGTTGACTCATATTCAAATTTCTTTTTAAAAAATGTTTGTGTATGCGCTTAGATGTGAATCTAGCTGTAAGCTATAGAAGACAAATTCGATTCTCTGTTTCACCTTATCTAAAAGTGGAAGCTTATATACATATGACATATTTAGGTTTTAGGATAAGTCGCGATATAACTATTTAGTTTACTAAGAATTACATTGAGCGTGGTCACCGGGAAGCACCGGAAAGTTGTAGTGAAAAGACTTAACTGAAACACTGATACGCCTTCTAACAAAACGAGATGTAAGTTACTTGGTATTTTTTAACCGTAGACCTACGTTTGGGTCGTTTTCGAACCATTTCTGTTGTTTTATCGAAAATATTAAAATAACTACTTTACACATTTGGCTGTTTTTCCTTGACTTTGTTCAATCTACCATAATGCATCGAATTAAAGCTGTTTTAGATTTGAAAACATAGTTGGCTATGCTTTTTTTTTAATTTGGGTGTTTTCTGTGAGATTGGGTCGTTTTTGACCAGTTATATGAAAACTCATTTCGTTTTGGATTTTCGTTGTGGTTTCATTATGCCGGTAAATAAAATCGTTGTTTTTGTTATTGCAACAAATAAAAAATAAACATTTCGATAAAATGTCGAGTTTATCATCAAGTCACTGTTATTTTTCCGCGGGTAGTGATGGCGTTGAAACAGAGGGCAATGAGAAGACCGATTCATCTGAATCATGGAATGAGAGCAAAGAAGTAAATTTAGATTTGGCGGGTCCCGATTCTCAAATTGTATCTTAAAGTGATATAATTTGGAGCCCAACTCCTCTAAACCCATCAGGTATGCTACAGTTTTGTCACTTGCACGGTTCACTTTTGCTGAAGTTCATGCTTTCAGTCGTGCAAGCTCGGTCCGAAAATATAATTTCATTGAAACCAGGTGTTACCCGTTACGTAATTGGACGCGTCGATGCTCTAATGGATTCATTTTTATTATTTTTTCCGATACAAATCGGGAAAATTATAATAGAAAACACAAATAGTTATGGCCACTCAAAATTTGGAGACAAGCATAAGAAAATAAACGAACAAGGAATACATAAACATGCATATTTCGGTGTCTTGATTCTCACGGGTGTTTACAAGTAGGTTTCTTTTAAAGGTTTTTTCGCTCTTCGAAAAAATGTGGATTTTCTGAGATCTAAAACAGAACGAGTTGAAAATTTGTTTGACGCAGATTTGGTCGGCCAATATTCAGAGCTATTATGTCTAAAGAAACATTCCGAGATATCACAAAACTTCTGCGATTCGACGATCCCACTAGTTGAAGGCAAAACCAACATACAGCCAAGGACAAATTTGCTCCAATTAGATGCTTATGGGACAAATGGGTTTAATTGCTCCCATTGTTCTATAACCCATCGTCCTGTGTTTTTGTGGATGACTTGGTTTTCATGGTCGATGCTCATTAAGGCAATATATGCCGAATAAACCTGAAAAGTACGGATTGAAGTTTTGGATGTGTACTTGTGCCGAAACGTCTTACATTTGGAAAACTCAGCCATATTTGGGAAAAGCAGTTGGAGGTGTTGCTGAACGCAACCAAGGTGAGCGCTTTGTCCTGGGGTTGGTAGAAGGATTGAAGGGACACAACATCACTATGGAGAATTTTTTACATCTTACGACTTGGGCCAAAAACTGCTTCAAAAGGATATGACTATGTTTGGCACCGTTAGGAAAAACAAAAGAGGTATACCACCAAAACTTTTACTTGAAAAAAAAACAGCCGCTGTTTCAGTCGACATTTGCATTTACTGAAACAACAACTTTAGTGTCGTACATGAGTAGAAAGAATAAGTGCACCATTGTACAAAGCACAATGCATCCCAGCACTGATGTTGGCCCTGCGCCCAAGAAGATGCCGATGATAATTCAATTTTATAATAAAAGCAAAGGTGATGTTGATAATGCCGACAAAATTCTCTCTGGGTTTAGCGCAAAACGCAACAAACCGTTAGCCAATGTGCGTCTTTGCCAATATAATAGATATTTCGGCTTTGAATGCTTTTATTAACTATACGAAAATTGGTCCGAACTATCAAACTTAAAGAGAGAAGCAAGCCCGAAAAAAATTTGTACATCATATGGGTGTCGAATTGGCTAAAGAAAATATGTCAAATCGCTCAAGAGCACCGAGGGCATCATGCTCGCATTTGTGCAAAATATATTGAAAACATTTAGATGTGCATATTTGTTTTTGATATTATCAAATAATATTAACAAAAACAATTAATTTTTGTAAAACGTATTCATTTTAGTTTTCATTATCTTACAAAATGAGGGTCGAAAACGACCCATTAACGGAAAATCAGTCGTTTTTTTTAAACGTAGGTCTACGGTTAACTTATTAACACACCATATTGATTGTTCTCAAAATATACCTTTTATTGGACTCAACGTGCTTTGTAGAATGATTAGAACCAATGAGTTTTTTTTTAAATACCATATCACCAGGTGTTTCAGAGAAACAAATACTGTGAGCGACATGATAGTTTCTGTTGATAGTAGATATTTATTTAAATCAAAATTATGATAAATTTTCCGGTGGTAATGTTTAATGTTTTTAATGTATATTTGTATCAAGTAATCACTGAAGTATTGGTTGATGAATAAATAAACTAAACTAAGCTAAAGAATATATAATTAAAGTGTACAGTATCGAATGTTGCTAATTATTTATCAATTATAACTAGTCTATAAGTTTTCATATTATTTTATCATAATATATTATTACTTGATGAAATAAATAAAATAATTTAATAAAAATTAGAATTAAGAATAGATATTTTTTTAAATCTTGCTCTTCTTGTGGTCTTTCGCTCGCGCCTGAACGGTCAATCTTTAAGATTAACAAGGCCCGTTGTGGTTAAATCTGCTTCAGACAGAAATCAGATACGATCATTCCACGGAATGTATACTGCCTGCAATACATGATCATCGGCAGAAGTCGTTATAATTCCCCACAAATATCCAATCTACTTCGTTTCACTGATAATTTTTTTTTTTATTTTTAAATACAGACACATCAAAATCTCCTATTTAAACCAGCTTTGGCTACTCTAGCGGTTGAACATCCAGTATTGAACTACCTGCTTTTTTGTCTAAGATTTATTAAAACGTTGCCAAATGTGAAGCTTAACATTATTAAATAAAATGTATAGGCTTGCCGTTAGGGCTTACGTACTTAATTTGCCACAAAAATTATTGATAAGATTTAAAGTTGTTTTATCATGAATTTCTAGTATATTAATGTAGAGTTCAATGTTATTTAAAACGTAATAATTTATAAACAAAGTAAAAGTACAATTCAATTTTGATTTGATTTGGGTGTTAAGGTGTAGTAAGAAGGTAGAAATTAAAATAATCAATTAGGTATTTCGAAGATGTTTCTGGATAGGTGATTGACATTGAAATCCATTCGTCACTGTTCTCTTTTTTTCTCATCATCTCATTCAATCTTCCATCATCGATTCTGCCAACTATGTGGTATAGCTTTTAAATCGAAATTATTTTCCATTCCCGCTTCGTAAAGCATTCGACACTTTTGAGAAATAGTTCTAAAGCCCCAAAGGATGTGCCAAGCATTAAAGTCACCACCAACTATAAAATTTCGTTTAAATAACTTTAGCACGTTCATACTTTCATTCTTGTCAACTATACATCGTGGAGGACAGTGTATGGAAGATAAATTCAGTACAACATTCTGATTTCTGAGTTCTAACATCTATGTATACTAATTAATTGCATTGATTCGGCCTATATGTTCGGGCCTATCGTGTGTTCTTGCTTTGATCGACGCCATGCACATTTCTAGTTCTTCAAGTTCTTGCCATAATCAATTAGCATTCCAAGTAATGATTTTAAGCTTATCCATCATGTTTTTGTTTTTGTAGGTTATTTTGGTCGAAAACTGTTTTCGAGTGTAGTTATAGTCTATTAAATATAATTATATTTGTACCACACTGCTACTCAATTTTCGGAAGGATTATTTTTAAGACGTTCGTGAGTGGATCAACAGTAGTATCTTTTTGTAAATGTATGTTCTTAGCAGCTTTTTGGGTATACAGTAATACCCGGATAAGTTACTCTCGCTTAAGTGTCTAACTCGTATAAGTACCTTTTTTAGAACCGAAATTCTGAGGATTTTTTCATATAAAACTCATCTTATAAGTACCTCGCGCTTAACTACCTTTCCAGCTTAATTGCCTTTTTTGTATACTTTTATTAAAATTTACCTCACAGATATTCTTTTAAGTACAGATTTGAAATTAGCTGATAAAATACAACAGTTTGTTTTCCTTTTCATTTATAATGATTCGTGGACCAAAGGACGTTAAAATCTATTCTGAATCAATAATTCAACAAGTCCGATTGATTATAACGCAAGACACCTTCCTAATTAACTATGTCTGGCCCAAGACAAAATCTTCAATTTTAATGATTAAAATTTTTAATCTTGTTGGATATAGTTCACATTGGTTTTTCGTCAAAAAGTCCATGTAAGTTAAACTGAACTTAACAAAAAGTGCGTATTGGTAGGGCCCTCACTAGCCAACTGATGAATCCAAGTGAGATCGCAGGGCCGAAACGAATATTTTATGGACTAAATGCTGTTAAAAGCTATTTTGAATTAAATGTCTTTTTTTAATCAAAAATGTTTGTTTTAATTTGGTATATGTTAATGCTGAGATATGTACAAATGTGCACTTAAGCGGCTTTTTTATAACAGCCTGTCCGCACAAGTGCCTATTAAAGTGGGACATTTAGTTTGAGGCACTTATCTGGCTTTTACTGTATGTGCTTACACCAACTTTCTTTGGTGTTTGCTCAGGATTTGTTGATTTCACTTGAGTGTCTGAAAATATTTGATAATATAAATTGAAAAACAAAATTTCAAAAAAAAATTATCCACCTGTTTTCGAAATATTGAATTTTCAAAAAAAAAAAAATATTTGTTATTCAAAAATTCAAAAAAATATTTTGTCAAAATTTAGGTATGCAGTGTTATTAATATTTTGAAGGACCTCTTATATAAAAATATTGATTGAAATCCGTCAAGCCGTTTCTGAGAAAGTTCAAAATAAAAAAAATGGTTACATGGCAGGTACCGTTAATAATAAAATATTTAAAAAAAATGTTTGACCAAAATGTAGACTATACCTAAAGTAGTGCACACACTTTTTATTTGCGATAATAGGTCTGTCTGACATGTCTGTCTGTCTATCTGTCCTCGAGTCTGCAGCCAAAACGGTACGATGGATTTGCGTTAGCTTGGTACATATTGTTTTTTCGGTAATATGCCCACAGTTTTTTCATTTTTTTAAGACGAAAAATAACTCCCATACGTTTTTTTTGGTCAAACACGAAAATTTTATTTTTTTCTCAAAAACGGCTCCAATGATATTTATTTAAAAAAAAATCGGTATATTAATGAAGCAAAAGGGTACCTTTTAAAATTTTTTTTTTAGAAAAAAAATTGTTATTATTGGTACCTCTTGTACCAAATACGAAGTTTCGAAAAAATGTATTGAGTCGCTTTCGAAATTTAGAGTTTTCAAAAAAAAAACAATTAATTTCCAAGAAAAAATTGGTTTACAATCGTGTTTAAGCTTTCTAGGAGCTTCTGCGTAAACAAATTTAAAAAAATTGAATTGGCCGTCTTCCAGAAAATCGACAACCACAAAAATGGTAAGGTTTTTGATTTTTAAAAAATAAATATTTTTTTTTAAATTTAAATTTTATATGTATATTAATAATATCTTCAAAATAGCGTTTCAATATTTTTTTTTGTCTAAAAATGTTTCTAAAATGTTATGCATATAAAATTAATTTTTGTTTTCCCTCAAACTATAACAACAACTAAGCAATATAAAAACATTTAATTATGTGTATTATCCATTTATTTCTACCTTATTATTATTCCCTTTCTTCGAATTTTTGCGTACGTGCGTCACTGAATACTATACGTACAAAGGACCTCATACATTTATATATACATATGTGTCTTTAAAATTCATATGAATATTATGTTTGCATATTGGACCTAAATTATAAAGTTATATGCATAATGTATAGCTACCTACCAACCTACATCCTTCATTTTCATTATCATATGTATAGGTACATAATGTTTACATTCCTAGGTTCCGTCCATATATGTAGGTACATATTCTCTGCAAGTTCGTACGATCCAGTTGTGCATTTTATTCTTATCAAAATTGTTAGAGCCGTTTTCGAGATAATTGATATGGTAGAGCAAATTGTATGGCAGGTACCGTTAAGTTTAAACCTAAAAAACGTTTCATAAATATATTGTAGACAATCACCTAAAATGCTTAAATACCAAGTTTGAAGAAAATCGCTTCAGCCGTTTAGGCTGTAGAGGGTTGTACACTCATACAGACAGAATACCGGGACCCACTTTGTTGGTATTATCTATCATCGCAATGTTAAGTTTGATTAAAATCACGCAAGTAAGAATGTAATGTCGAATCATTTTATAGATGCTCTGTACCAACTATTAAATTGGGTCCGTCCTTCTGAATATACTTGAAAAAGTTAAAGATCTTGGATTCATTTTCGATAGGACTTTATCACTCAGTTAACATGTTGATTATGTGTATAACGTCAAAAGCAAATTCTATGGTTCGCTTTACTAAGAGAAATGGTATTGACTTCTCGGATCCTCATGTCTTTTGATCCAATTCTTATAAAATATTCAATATTATATTTTGCTTTGGTAAGATCAATCATTGAATACTGTGATACTGAGTGTTGTGTTGTCCTGCTTCTCCAGTTGCAATTTAGTCGCTTGAAAAATCCAAAAAATATTTACGAAATGTATCTTTGCTAAAATGAGGTGGGAATTCTTACCGAGTTATGACACAAGGTGCTTACTCTTAGGAATGTATGGTCTAGACTCACGCCGAAAAACGCATTCTATATTTCTTGTGAGAAACATCTTGTGTTATAATTTTTTTTTTTAATTTAACTATATGCCTGTAAGACCTAAGGTCTTTTAAATGCAAGCTGAATTGCACGGCACTAGTTAGAAGAAAGAGAATGATAGGAAAGAATTTTTTGTCGGCACAGTGGATTTGAGAACCAGGTATTGACTATCTCATTTTAACCCGTGGGCGGCATCCAATTAAAATTGGAGGTATAGAAAAGAATGCGCCTTTATGCACTGCACAAATGCCCACATTTCTTGGCTTTAGTTAGCAACGGAAATGTCTTTTTTTATCTTGTCACAGAACTAAATTATGGATTCAATGATCCCTTATCTAGAGCTTTATCAAATCTTAACTCAGTTTGGAACTTAATAAACTTAAGTTTTTCAAGATTTATATTTAAAAATTCGCTTAGAAGTTTATCACCTTAATGTTAGTTATGTTCTCTTTAAGTTATATATATTTATGTTATCCTGAATAATCTGTTAGCTTAACCATGTAGATGAATAAATAAATTAATAAACATTTATTAACCTATACCTATACTACAAGCGCCATTACAATGTTTCCAGGACTGTGATCAATTGCAAACATTTTATGGATAAATTTTAAATCGTATAATTTACGTTTTTGTATATTCCTCGTATGAGCCGATTTTATAACGGTGGACTAAATTTTGTTAGTATTTTGTTTTTTTTTTTTTAAGAATAACGTAGGCTTTTTCAAGTTTTTATTTGCACTTACTGCACTTAATTCAAAGCCATGAAAATTTGAATTTTTGAGTAATTCAGGCGAACTACTAGTTTCTATTTGCATTTAAAGAAAAAAAATAAGTAAATAAAAACGAAGTAGAGCTATAAATGTTGTCCAGTTAAATGCATAAATAGTTAAGTGATTGTGTTATACGTAAGTTTGTTACACATGTCAGCATCACCACGTTAAAGGAAATGTTTAGCTGTCAAATATGGCAAATTCAATTAGGTGTTTCTTGTACAAGGTTAAGCTTTTCATTTTTATTAGTCTTTCTTATAATAAACATACATACATAAGTACGTATATATTCGATTTACATATATTTCATAGTAGGTAGGCTTTCTGCATATTAGGTACATTATATTATATCCAACCATAATTATGTATAATCGAATGCAGATAAAATAAAGTGATAAATTCAGTTGCAATTGCAAGTGCTTTTAAGTGACAAATTGACATGTGGTTGATTGAGAATTTACATGATGTAAGTACGATACTTTCATATAAATATGTAGCCATTCCGGTAAAATATCCATTGCAGATTTAACGCTTTCAAGGTTATTTCTATATTACACTAATTTAGTTTGATGTAAAAGACTATAAATATATGGATTCATTCAATAATAGATTTTAATCACAATTGCTGAATTGAAAAAGAAAATTAAATTAATATTTAAAAAATAAAACAATGGCTTACTCTACCTTATTGATTACAAAGACAATGGCACAAAATTTTAGTCGATTTAGTATATGTTAAATCATTTTCAGTATGATACTAGGTTAAAAATAGGATTTTGCTAATTTTAAACCAGCTAAGTATCGTACTATCTTCTTAACATTTTCCTAAAGTTAAAATCACCAAATTTCTACTTTATCTCAAAGTGGATTTAGTACGATGGATTTAGTATGATACCTAAATCCATATATGCCACTTTGACATTTACAAACTTCAAAAAGTTATGTTCGCTTACTTTTTTGCACTATTTTAGGCGTGTTTAATTGTAGTTTATTAAGAAAATAGATTTAGTATGGTGCTAGTTAAAAAGTGTTTAAGATTAGGAAAATATTAGTGAATTGCTTTAGTATTAGCAAACTGTTAAGTAGTATCATGCTAAGCCCTTAACATTTTAGAATTTTGCGTCAATTACTTAAATTTCCTCTTGATATAAAATTGTACTTATAGGTTACGAAATTTATTATATTATATCGTTTTCCGTTCCAAAAATTTCCTGTGCTAGAAGAATAGATATTCATATGCCTACAAAATGATTTTCGTCATTTTTAATTTTATTAAAAAGTATAAGATATTTGAGAATCCGGTTTTCTTTTTTTTTTGCTCTTATGAATTTTGTCTTAAAATTCATAAGACCATAGAACGTTAGTTCTTAATTAAGTAAAGTTTTGAAAAAAATAATAATTTAAAATTTTTGTTAATTTTAGTTGAAAATTAAATTTTCAAAACAACTTTATTGAAAAACAAAAGAGATTTCTGGCTTTGCATCGGCTTAATTGCATTGACAATGTGCGTTGGGTATACCTATTCAAAAGTAGAGCAGTTTTACTAAGGCTATATTTATATAGGTACAACACATATGGCAATTTTTGGATTCGTAAAAAATCGAAATCGATATTTTGATCCTACTTGACTTACGATGATAGCGAAGCCAAACAAGTGGGTCTCACAACTGACAGACTGACAGACTGACAGACTGACAGACTGACAGACTGACAGACTGACAGACTGACAGACTGACAGACTGACAGACTGACAGACTGACAGACTGACAGACTGACAGACTGACAGACTGACAGACTGACAGACTGACAGACTGACAGACTGACAGACTGACAGACTGACAGACTGACAGACTGACAGACTGACAGACTGACAGACTGACAGACTGACAGACTGACAGACTGACAGACTGACAGACTGACAGACTGACAGACTGACAGACTGACAGACTGACAGACTGACAGACTGACAGACTGACAGACTGACAGACTGACAGACTGACAGACTGACAGACTGACAGACTGACAGACTGACAGACTGACAGACTGACAGACTGACAGACTGACAGACTGACAGACTGACAGACTGACAGACTGACAGACTGACAGACTGACAGACTGACAGACTGACAGACTGACAGACTGACAGACTGACAGACTGACAGACTGACAGACTGACAGACTGACAGACTGACAGACTGACAGACTGACAGACTGACAGACTGACAGACTGACAGACTGACAGACTGACAGACTGACAGACTGACAGACTGACAGACTGACAGACTGACAGACTGACAGACTGACAGACTGACAGACTGACAGACTGACAGACTGACAGACTGACAGACTGACAGACTGACAGACTGACAGACTGACAGACTGACAGACTGACAGACTGACAGACTGACAGACTGACAGACTGACAGACTGACAGACTGACAGACTGACAGACTGACAGACTGACAGACTGACAGACTGACAGACTGACAGACTGACAGACTGACAGACTGACAGACTGACAGACTGACAGACTGACAGACTGACAGACTGACAGACTGACAGACTGACAGACTGACAGACTGACAGACTGACAGACTGACAGACTGACAGACTGACAGACTGACAGACTGACAGACTGACAGACTGACAGACTGACAGACTGACAGACTGACAGACTGACAGACTGACAGACTGACAGACTGACAGACTGACAGACTGACAGACTGACAGACTGACAGACTGACAGACTGACAGACTGACAGACTGACAGACTGACAGACTGACAGACTGACAGACTGACAGACTGACAGACTGACAGACTGACAGACTGACAGACTGACAGACTGACAGACTGACAGACTGACAGACTGACAGACTGACAGACTGACAGACTGACAGACTGACAGACTGACAGACTGACAGACTGACAGACTGACAGACTGACAGACTGACAGACTGACAGACTGACAGACTGACAGACTGACAGACTGACAGACTGACAGACTGACAGACTGACAGACTGACAGACTGACAGACTGACAGACTGACAGACTGACAGACTGACAGACTGACAGACTGACAGACTGACAGACTGACAGACTGACAGACTGACAGACTGACAGACTGACAGACTGACAGACTGACAGACTGACAGACTGACAGACTGACAGACTGACAGACTGACAGACTGACAGACTGACAGACTGACAGACTGACAGACTGACAGACTGACAGACTGACAGACTGACAGACTGACAGACTGACAGACTGACAGACTGACAGACTGACAGACTGACAGACTGACAGACTGACAGACTGACAGACTGACAGACTGACAGACTGACAGACTGACAGACTGACAGACTGACAGACTGACAGACTGACAGACTGACAGACTGACAGACTGACAGACTGACAGACTGACAGACTGACAGACTGACAGACTGACAGACTGACAGACTGACAGACTGACAGACTGACAGACTGACAGACTGACAGACTGACAGACTGACAGACTGACAGACTGACAGACTGACAGACTGACAGACTGACAGACTGACAGACTGACAGACTGACAGACTGACAGACTGACAGACTGACAGACTGACAGACTGACAGACTGACAGACTGACAGACTGACAGACTGACAGACTGACAGACTGACAGACTGACAGACTGACAGACTGACAGACTGACAGACTGACAGACTGACAGACTGACAGACTGACAGACTGACAGACTGACAGACTGACAGACTGACAGACTGACAGACTGACAG
Source organism: Philhelius pedissequus (assembly GCA_910595825.1). Taxonomy (NCBI): domain Eukaryota; kingdom Metazoa; phylum Arthropoda; class Insecta; order Diptera; family Syrphidae; genus Philhelius; species Philhelius pedissequus. The sequence continues at coordinate 255,844,524 of OU343160.1, forward strand.
ACTGACAGACTGACAGACTGACAGACTGACAGACTGACAGACTGACAGACTGACAGACTGACAGACTGACAGACTGACAGACTGACAGACTGACAGACTGACAGACTGACAGACTGACAGACTGACAGACTGACAGACTGACAGACTGACAGACTGACAGACTGACAGACTGACAGACTGACAGACTGACAGACTGACAGACTGACAGACTGACAGACTGACAGACTGACAGACTGACAGACTGACAGACTGACAGACTGACAGACTGACAGACTGACAGACTGACAGACTGACAGACTGACAGACTGACAGACTGACAGACTGACAGACTGACAGACTGACAGACTGACAGACTGACAGACTGACAGACTGACAGACTGACAGACTGACAGACTGACAGACTGACAGACTGACAGACTGACAGACTGACAGACTGACAGACTGACAAACTGACTAACTGACTAACTGACTAACTGACTAACTGACTAACTGACTAACTGACTAACTGACTAACTGACTAACTGACTAACTGACTAACTGACTAACTGACTAACTGACTAACTGACTAACTGACTAACTGACTAACTGACTAACTGACTAACTGACTAACTGACTAACTGACTAACTGACTAACTGACTAACTGACTAACTGACTAACTGACTAACTGACTAACTGACTAACTGACTAACTGACTAACTGACTAACTGACTAACTGACTAACTGACAGACTGACAGACTGACAAACTGACAGACTGACAGACGGACAGAATTCTTAGACCATCGTTTTTCGTCTTCGCTATCATCGTTATGTCATGTTTGACTGAAAAGTAGTTTTTCCCCCCATTAATGAACTGATTTATTTATAAAAATCGTTGGATCCGTTCTTAATGAAAATAACATATTTTTTTTGGCAAATCCATCCAACCTTTTCAGCTGTAGATTCGAGGGCAACCAGACATACAGATACATACACACGCAATTGCGAGATACATTTTGTTTGTCTTCGATCATCGTAATTGCAAGTGTGATCAAAATCTCGAATTCGATTTTCTACGAATAGGTACATAACTAACATGTGTAAGAGGAGGTATTTAAAAAAAAAAATTGGAACTATTTATCCGTTCATATTAATCAGTTTTAATGCCACAATTGAAATTTCATAGGGGACTTTTTCTTGCAAGGTATGATTCTAAATAAAATTAAATACAAATTAAAATAAATTAGTTTGGAACACTTGTTTTAAAGTTTTAAAATATTTTGTATGCATTAAATAAATGGCTTTACATTTTTTTTAAAAAGCAAGCTTGCCCTTTTAAACCTGACTTTCATTTTAATGTCCAAAAATTACAACCAACAATCTGTTCATATTATACCTTTCCCAAACAATTAAGACTTCATTGGCCGGTTGTAAGCGTGACGAAACAATACATTCCAAAAAAAATAACAACACCGACAATTTCACGCTTCAGAAACTCCATAGTCCACATTCACATTTCCTCCCACAAGAGAATTCCGATAAGCTACGCCCCCATCCATTTATAACTTCGTGTTTTACCATTTTGATTCCGAGAAAAAAAAACATTGAAAATTGTGCGATTGTACCTTTTTGGGCTGTGTAGGTATATGGTATATCTGACTTCCCCGCTTGAACTCACTCACAACAAAGCCACACAATAAATACCCTCATTGGCGACCGAACCAGATTTGAAGACCTCAATCCCACGACCGTGATTGGTTGGCCGTGATTTTGTACTATGACAGAGTGTGTGTTTTTTCAGCAGTTTGTGTGTGTATGTTTTTAAAAGGTAGAATAGGAAATAGATTTACCTGTTTTCAAGTTCGTCTAAGCCAACCACAAATGAGTGACTTGTGCATCATTGGATCGGCGGGCGCCTGAATAATAAATCAGAATGAAAATCACGGTGGCTGAGTAATTTCTCTCAGAGATGTCAGATGATTGTTCTTGTTTTCTTGAAGTAGGTAGCAAGTAGCAACTTATTCTGGGTTATGGGCAACTTGCAGGACAGAGTGAGACGGATTAAAATGAAGAAACACTGAGAACAAGTCATTCCTACCTTTGCCTTCAACTGCCTTTGTCGTATCTATGTATCTGGGAAATAAGATACCAACTGTTTGACAATTCGTGCGATCGGTCAATGATACTTAATTCAAGTTCATCATTATTAAGTCTACTCGTTTTGGCATTTAATGCTTTGTTCGTCGCGTCGGTTGGTGTTCCTTATGCCAAACCACTGGTATTGCTTTCTATTGACTTTAAGGTAGAAGATAATTAATTTTGATAGAACCTGGAGTAATAATTTCATATTGTTTCCGGAAAGAATACATATGTATAATTTGCGGTATTGTTGTTGGAATATGAAAGCTGACATTCAGGTGGATCATACTTCTTACGTCATGCGTCAGCAACAGTTATGATATGGAAAGATTATTTTGCTAATGAGAAATACCTACTATATATGGTGGGTGGTTAGGTTAGCTCGGAGATTATAATAAAAAGGGCAAATTAACTTTGTTTGTCTTTTGTTTTTTTTTCTTACTTGCGATATAAGTACCTACTATTAGCTGCGTTTTACTATCTACGGGTCTGGGTCTAGGTTATTTCTTAACACGTATTACAAAAACAACAGGAGATCTAGGTTTCTATCGGGGTTTCTATCTGCAAATATTAGTACTTATTAAATTCGGCGAACAGAGGGTAGGTACATAACCCTGATCGTTTCATTTTTACGGGGTGAACCATATGAGCGATAATAAAACACGGCTATTGTAGTTCCTCGATAATGTAATATTATCCATATCTAATTTGATTTTTTTTTTATTAAAAATCGCTTAAACTTCAAATTATCATCTCAATGTCCGAAATTTTCGCACCCTAAGATGTGAATTTCTTTTTGTAAAACTTTTTATATTTCTTGTGTTTGTTATAATAAGTGAGGTATTGACATTAACATTACGATGATAAAGAATAGCATAAAGTAATTCATTGAAGAATTTGTCATTAAAACAATATATCCATGTATTTTTGGCGATTTTAATCTTGGTGACATTGACTGACGTTAGTTATCAAGAAGATAAGAAATTGCTTATACGATTTGGTATTACTAAGGATATGGAAACTGAATTGGTTGACATTTTTTTCTCGCTAGGGTTAATTAAATTCACTATACCAAAAATAGGTTGAATAGATTTCGTGATCTTGTTTTCATTTTTAATAACCTATATAAAATTTATAGTTTTTGAATCAAACTTTCCTTTAGTTAAAAATCAAATTCATCATAAAGCAATTTGTCTCGAATTTTACAAATATCAAAATGTTAGTATTGATAACAGAAATTATTATTTTAATTATAAGAATGTAGAATTCATATCACTGAATAATTATCAAAACTCTATATATTGAGAATTGATTATAGCCGAGTCGATAAATCTTTGGATCAAATGTACCTAGGTATTCGGTTTTTAAAAATTATTTATTTATTTAATCTACGATAGCTAAGTCCACAGAGTTGATTAATGCAAATTAACAAGTAATTACAAGTAGTATTATGTACAATAATTAGAAGGGATTGTTTTGTAATAAAAAAACAATAAAGATTTAAACTGATAAGCATTGAGATCGTTGTAAGAAGTATTAATAAGCTTACACTTATAGATATAGGCTCGCGCTGTCCATAGTACGTGGAAGGGGGAATTTCAATGATAAAATGTCTAGTTCTCAAAGGTCGACTTGGCACGTAAATATTAATTAAAAGGAGTAAAAACTCACAGTCAATTTCATTTCATCATATACTGTACATTCTACGTCTTGATTCAAGGGATTGCATTCCTAACAATAAAAATCTACTATTATAATTAAGGATTACATTAACATTTGTTTTTTCTAAATTTCTTAAAGAAAAACTTAAAAAGATATTTGACTATTTTCAATTCTTTCTATAAGTGTTTTAGTATCAGGATTCCACATGATGGAAATGGAACAATATTTCAAAAGAGGGTGTTTCAAATCTCTCTGGTTATATTAAAAGCTTAAAGATTTAGAAAATGTTAAAAATAAAGGCGCAAAATTTTGAACGATTTAATTATATGTTAAATCTTTTAGTATGATACTAGGTTAAAAAAGAGGATTTTGCTTCTTACCATTTTACTAAAGTTAAAATCACCAAATGGCTACTTTAATTTTTTAGTATCGTACTAAATCCATAATGTCATCAGATAGTAAATCAGCCTAACACCCGGGGGGCCCAGGTTCGAATCCTGCTGTTGTATACATTTGTTTTTTTTTTTATAAATAATGAAATTAAACGATTAAAATATAAAAATCGAATACTTATTTAGAGCACATGTTGGGTTTCCATCAACATATAATTAATTTACAAAGCATAAACACAATAATTGTGTTCACCAAAATGCAAACCCTACAAATGCTTTGCTATCTGGTTAATTAGCATTTTACTAATTAACAAAAGGTTTACAATTAGGATACTATGTATATAGTAAATTGTTAACTAGTACCGTGTTAGTGCCTTAATAATAGGTTGTTTAAAATTTTGCGCCAAAGCTCTTAAAATGTACAATCGAGAAACTCTGAAGATAGCATTAATTTTATGCAGTTGAGAAAAGCATTTCATTTTTTATGCAGATTTCTTTATTCTCATACAGTATGAAGGTAGGTTCGGTGGAAGGAAATCTTTTTGGGTTATTTTATTGAATTCAAAACGTCAAGTTTCTGAATTTCCCATTTTTATGGTCGAGTTCGGTGTATGTTTCTACGATAATAAATCTACATGTGGTCTTTATGCGATTTATTTTAAATCATAATCTAGCCATTATAGAAAATTGTGCAAATATGTCAGCAATAATGTCTTTTAACATCACGCGGGAATGTAAGCTTACATATATCTTTCCAGTCCTTTAGTTTTGGGGCTAAAAAAATATTATTACCCAATGCATTATGCATATTTTCTGACTGAGCCTTGAGGGACACCAAGCAACTCAGATGCTAAAAGCCATCCAAGTTTTTTGTTATTTACAGCAAATTTGTCGTGACAATTTTGTCATTCTTGTATTTTGACAATTTTATGTAACGTACTCAAGAGGCTGAATTGATCTAAAATATTATTATGTATTATTATGTATCTACTGTGTATGTACATATATGCATATAATACATTATGTATGTATATAGGTAAATAAAATAACTGTTTTATTTTCTTTGATTTAGTTTTGACCTCTTCTCCGATTTAGAGTATTATTTTAGTTTTTTTTTTTTAGAAACACCCTGTCCATCACCAACTACATGATACTGAGCTTCAGTTCCTAGCCAGTTTAACGCCATAAAAGAAGTTGGGTCATAGCATCAAGAGCATGATTTATTTTTTTGGGATGCTGGAGCTGTCGACCGATTTTTAACAAAATTTAGTCCGCTGCTCTTTTGCAGACACGAATTTTTCCTTAAATTGAGAATTACTTCATGCAGCAAAATCATTTTAATTCTTTCTTTTAAAATTCGAGGATGGCCTACTGCTAACATGGCACATCAAATTTTTCATCACTTTCATCAATATTAGAAAATTCTTACCGAAATTGTCACTTCACGACCGAGATTCAATTGCCTGTCACTTACATACTGCCAAAATTGTAATTTGTATTTTTTTTTCTGTTTCATTAAAAAATTGTCCAGACAAATTTGTCGGGGAATTTGTGACAAAAAATTTCAAAAAATCCCTGACAATTCATTGTCATGACAATTTGTTTTATGATCCAAAATCTTGACAATTGTCTCAAATTCCCTGAAAATTCTACAAAATTGTCAATTTTTTTTTGGGACAGTTGTCATTTACAAATTATCACCTGTCGTGCCTGTCAATTCTTATGAAATAGGACACAGGTTGTCCATAGTCTTCACAAAATGTTGTTAATAAATTCAAATAAGACTCTGCTTCTATGCTTAATTGGGAGTTTATATTATCTTTTTTGTAGTGAACTATAGATATGGTCAACAAAACTAACTAAAAACTCAATAATCTCACCAAAATTAAAAAAAAAACTATGGCGATATCAACTGGCCACCAAGATCATGCGATTTGACACAGCTGGACTTTTTTTTGTGGGGCTACGCGAAAGACCGTGTTTATGCATATAAACCTTTAACTATTGAGCACTTGAAAACCAACATTCGTCAAGTTATTGCTGAGATATCGCCCAATATGTGTCATAAAGTGGTCGAAAATTACCTCAAAAGAATCGATGCTTGCAACAATTCGCGTGGTGGTCATTTAAATGATGTAGTGTTTCACACATAATGTCAACATTCAAACTTTATAATAAATATTGGGGGTGGCGTGGCGCGCTAGTTGTGTGATCGCCTGTCAACCTCGTGTTTGCAGGTTCGATTACTGCCGTTGTCTATGCTTCTTATATTCCATTAAAAACCAATTCTCAAAATTGTCATGAAATAAGTTGCTGCTTTGGTCATTACATGCTGTTAAGGCATAACACTAACAACATGTGATTGAGTAAACTAGCATACCCATAAAATATGACAACGAAATAAATAAAATAATGCGAATTATAAGGCACATAAGTAAATAAGACACGGTAATTCTCTCCGCATTAGTTCAGCCGCCATCCATGCAGATAAATCTGAGACAACAACCAGCTCTAGTTTCAGAACATCGCGCCACACATCTTTCCTATCCTTCATTCTCTTCTTCCACCTAATGCCGCGCTGTGTTATACACACATTAAGGGTATTCATAATCCCTTGAGTGCGTGCAAAGTTATAAAAAAAAAAAAAGAAATATCGGGAAAAAAAATATTTTATATGTGTTTTATTTACGTTTACTTTTGAAACCGCAAAATGGATAACCCGGTTACTACATAGTTACACTGGAGCGGGTTGTATAAGTGTTTTGTCCGTATATGCCATTTTGGACGTTTTTCCCTCGCGGCAAAAAAAATATTTTAAGAATACACATTTTTTGTACCAAAATTGGAGCAGTTTTCGTAACGGTTTTGTAATTTAATGGCAGGTAATGTACCGTTGTGATTTGTTGTTTAGGAAAATAATTTTTTTTTTCAAATACTCAAGATTGTGTCAAGAATCTACTAAGTTGGAAGAAATATTGAGTCTTAACACAAAAATTGATTTGCTTCAATTCACATGCAATACTATGTTCAAAACTTTCTTCGTAAAAACATTCAAAATGATCAAATAAACCATTTTTCAGAAAATCGGAAACCAAAAAAACTGTTCTCCTAGAAGTACAAAACTAACCATTTGTTGAAAAGAAAAATGCCAAAAAGGATATTTTCCCTTGAATTATGCACTATTTTTTTTTTATAAAAATCATTGGAGCCGTTTTTGAGAAAAATAAGATTTACCCTTTTATGTAGAGCTGGCAACCTCTACGGTCTCGTATTTTTGCTACCGCAATTCGCCGAGAGTATCGCTGGTCTCGGGGGCGATCTTGGTGGTTTGATTTCAGTTGTTTAAGACTTTTATGTGACACTTGGAAAAAAATATTATCGTAACGTCAATTAACTATCAAAATCCATTGGAGGATGGCTCCGACTAAAATGGATTAAGAAAACTTTACGAAATCGAAATATTTCGATTTTATTTTTTGTTCTAGAAACATTTTTTGTTAGAAAACAATATTATCAAAACGTCAAAAAAAAAAAGATGTCAAGCCGTGAACTGTCAAAGTCCATTGAAGGATGGCTCCGATTCAAATGGATAAAAAACCTATACAAAATTCAAATTTTATTTCAGAAAATTCGAAATAATTTTTCTGACTAAGGATGAGGCAAATACCGAGACTTCTGAGAAAATGGATTTTTGTATTTTATATTTAACTTACAAACTCGCAAGTTATTATATTTTAGAAATAAAGAAAATACTTAGTATACATACCTTCATAATGTAAATAATTCAATCTAACTAAGGCATGGAATTAGTCGGAGTATTTCAGTATATTTTTGTAGAGAAAGATGCAACTTTTTGCCATACTTCTGTCACAAATTCTTAGCTCATTGAAGTAAACAAAACCTAACCAGTTATTTAATGCTTAATTTTAGAAAGAAAAATTAGGTTAGTTCTAAAATTTCACTATAGTTGTGTACTCGAAATTGTTAAGATAACGACCAAATAAAAGTAACAGATCCACCTTCATGGCTTCTTAAGCATGAAATGAAATCAGAGTGAACGTATCTAATTATCCCATCTCATCCTACCTCTTTATTGTTTTTTGAAGATTCTATTACTTATGCAAAACAATTTCGGCTGATGTGCCCCAATTTTCAAAAAAACCAACCGTTACTTCCAGAGCATCACCAGTCACACAGTTCATGGAAACGAACCCTAGTTACACATCAATAACTTTGCGCGCGCACTTGTTACACACAGTCGCTTAATAAATAATAAATGTTTCCCCCGATTAAGTCAGTCAGGACCCTATTATATTTGTCGCAACAACAACAACACCAATAAAAAAAATTCGTTACTATTCTGTGATGATTCCACAAGGGGAAAAAAGGCGCGCGATAAACAAAGGACTTACAGTAGAGACCTGCAAAAATGAACACATTCCGAATAAGCATCGTGGACTAAGACGTAATTTCCCGTTCTATGGTTGTTCTTCCTTGGCCAATAAAATATAAACAAAGCAGGTGAATATCGCATGCAGGATTGCGATCCTTTGGACTGTAGCAACAATATACAGAAGTGCTTTAATCCCTCCACACACAGAAATAAAACAGCACAAACAGAACAGCAACAACACATGTAATGGCACCTGTTCCGTTGGCAGTTAAGCCACTCTTCAACCTGATCATGGGTGATAAGGGTCAGCAGGAAAGAAGTCGTTAAATGGAATTCTGAAAAAAAGGAACAACTCTCTGGAAGACTAAGAAGAAGAACCTCTGTCTTAAAATCCTTATAGGTATACAAAATGATGGCATTTGGTTGATTGCGCATATTGAGTCAAACGACTAGGACATTCGTGCCTCCTGTTCCTCTTGCTGGTATGTCTATGAGGGAATGTGATTCACGATTTAGCGCCAAAAAATGGAAAGTCCTTCCTGTTTTGTTTAGCCTTTTTTATGTTTTCGAAGCTACATTATTTTAGAGTGCAATTACTCTTGGACTAAGGGTTATAGAAAACGGGGATAATAATTGGGATTAAGGGCCATTTGCTTGTTAGTGGTTTCTACACACATATATATTGTTCATAAGATCTGTAAGATTTTTTATGATTGATGCAACAGCAGGTATTGTCCAATTGGGTTTTCATTCGCCTCTTTTGTGTTGTGGCATCTATCATTATTTTTTTCTCTTTGATTAAGGTTCGACAGTCTTAGAAGAAAAAGGTAAAATCGACGTCAAGTGCCTGGATGAATGCTGCTTTGCTGAAGATGGTCCACAAAGATATGACGATGATGATGATAATCGTTTTCGAATGACACTTCACCAAATGTGATGCTATATTGCCCAACAATTGTGTGGGAACCCAGATGTTGTTCTTGCCTGCTATTGGGTGAAGGAAAATATTTTCTTAAAATTACGAAGACAATAGATGCAAATAGACTTATTTACAGTTTTGTCTTTTAAGAAAATTGTGTCGAATCGGTGAGAAAGTTTATGTTCCCTAAATTTTTTGGTGTTTTAATTTTAGTTATTCTTAACACCAGCAAAAATAATATACATTCATATTGGGTTCCTTAGGTTTGAAATGTCAAAAATTGTATTGATATCTTTAAAATGCCTATTGCTCATTGCACATTGGGCAAGACCTGTAATGTGCAAAATGTAGATGGTCGCAAATTTTGACGAAGCTACGAATTATCAAAAAATAGTAATAATCTATATATATAAAAGAAAGTCGTGTTAGTTACACTTCTAATAACTCAAGAACGGCTGAACCGTTTTATCTGAAAATTGATGGAGAGGTAGCTTAGATCCAGAGGACTGACATACAACGGTTACTTTTTATCCCATTCGACCGCGTTCCCGTCTGATGTGACATAAAACGTCAACTAGAAGTGGTTGGCAATGGCTTAGTGGATAAAGTGCTTGATTGCTAACTAGGACGTGTGGGTTCGATCCCCACACTAGGCGCATTCTTTTCTATACCTCCAATTTTAATTGGATGCCGCCCATGGGTTAAAATGAGACAATAAATACCTGGTTCTCAAATCCACTGTGCCAAACTAATGCAATGCAATTTAGGTTGCATTTAAAAGACCTTAGGTCTTATAGCTAAATTAAAAAAAAATACAAGTTATAAAACGCGGTATAACAAAAACCCATCTGGCATGGAATAAAATAACGCTTATGACACCTAAACGTAATTTTGTCTGTGGTTAAGTGTGGTTTAAAATTTGTTAATTATAATTTTTTCCAGAAATCAGTAATCAGTAATAATAAATCAGTAACTAGAAAACGATACCCATTATAAACCGACAATCGTTGAAGCCATTATCTCTGCATCTGCAAGTCAGATACGCACATTATTTGCTATCATCATTTCGACATGCTTCCAATCGAACCCATCTAAGCTGTGGTACAAATACAAGGATAATATGTCAGAAAATATTTTACATCAAATTCGTGGCAGTTCCAGAAATTACGATTTTAAGATGAATGAGGAGATACATAATCGTGCTTTACTCTTGATCGAAGACTTGGGTTACCTCATGTGCGGTAGCTTATTAGTCAGATTAAGAATGCCAGCACCATATAATGAAATGAATGACGCATTTAATCGAGAATTGGAACACGGGAACGTGAATATGATCACTAGGAATAAGATTTAGTAGTTGAAACGAATGATACCCCTATTGCCCACAAAAAAAGAAAGTTTGTGATACATTAATGAAGGCTATTGATGACGAAAATGGTGTGTTATATTTTTTGGATGCCCCTGGTGTAACTGCAGACATTCCTCATGTCAGTTGTTTTAGCCACTGTTCGTGCGAGATCCAACATTGCGGTTGCAGTTCTCCTGGAATAGCAGCCACGTTGTTAGAAGGATGCCCTACAGCTCATTAAGCATTAAAATTGCCGTCAACGAGAAGAAAACCACTCAAGCGGAGCGTCGCTAGAGCCATTTCGACCCGTTGAGAAGAGATATTAAGGTTTTGACTTTTGTATCAGATAGTTCTCTTAGATCAGAAAAGAAAGCCCTTCCAAAGGATTGCATTCTTAGCCTGGCCAAAGCGTAACACATGAAGTGAAGTACAGTTTCCTTTGCATTTGGTTCTTACACATACTGCAGTAGGAGTTATGGGGAATACCCAGCTTTGCTGCATGCTTACCTGAGGGCAAATGTCCAGTGCAAGTAGGGACTACCCTTGCTATATCATTCTAAGTAGCTTACAGTCGGTTAGATTGTTCCATAATTTGTTGGATTCCGTAAGGAAAACTGAAAGAATTTTGCCCTTAAAGGGAGCTATGAAGGGTCAATCCCTGTCGGACCAGATTGTCTGCACATTGATTACCCTCAATGAACACAGTGACATCCTGGAACCCCGATTAAAGTGATTCACTGGTGAATGTCCAGGTTATCAAACTCATTTCGGCATTGTTGGATTCGCTTTGAAGATATTTTCATCGAATTTACAGTTTTGATAGCCTCTTGGCTGTCTGTGTTTAGCTACTATTATAGCTAGTAGGTACTTCAGCTTGAAAGACGCTGGCAAAAACGGAAATATTTAGATACTTCTAGCAACTCTAAGAAAATTCCTGCTACTGCTCCGCGCTCCAATTAAGATCCGTCGTCAAATATTTTTTCGTCGAAATCTTTCGACACTTCGTCATCTTCCCAATTATTGCTGTAATCTAACTATCATCACGGACGGTTCTTATTACAGTATTTCTCTTTATTATTTTTCGTTATGGATATCCAATGTTCACAGTGTAATTTTCTATCTTCCAAAAGTGATTTAAGTTTTTGCGGTGTTTGCGGTGTTTGCACATCCGGATTTCACTTTAAATGTACAAAAATGAGTGATTCCGACTAAACTTACTCCCTCTCCGTCACCTTCATCGAAATTTGGTGCAATAACAAAAATCTAATAAAAGTAAAAAAAACGGTTTCCTCGTCTAAACAAACCACACACGCAAAATGCAAAGTGGTTCTATGCAAAGTGGAGATTTCGCTACAGTTTTAAATGTGGAATTATCGACTTCGAAAGATGATGTAGTGATTCGAGCTGATCAAATTTGTACATCACCTCTGTCCGTCGGTTCTGATGGAACTGATGAAAATTCATTACTCAGTGCAATTTCCGATGATTTAAAGGTTGCTGTTGTTGTTGTTGATGATGAGAGTGATGTTGTTGTGGCTGCCGTTGACGCTGATGCTGTTGTTGCTGCCACTGTGGGAGATCGTGCTGGTAATGCAAATGGTGTTGAGAATAAAGGTGAAGCTGTTTTGCGTTTTGTTAGCTTGGGTGGGGGTGATGATGCCGTCCAAAATATATGTGTTGCCAATGTCGATACTAGTACTTCGATCCAAAAAGTACTTTCACCAAAGACCGAAGCCAAAAGAAAATGTCAAATGGTCATTCTTCTACAAAAGCAATGTTTGGTACTTTACAGCTGCTGTCGTCGAGGGTGAATTTACACTGCAGTCTGTTCCTCAACTGCGTTTTCTGCATCTCCCTCGATTGAACGGAATATATTAACTGAAGAGAATGTCATGGATTATGCTGCAGTGAAATTAAATATTGACAAAAGTTCCTTGAGTTGCACGAAGTTAACTAACTAAAAAGACGTTGATTCTACTTAACTTCATATTTCAAAAACTATAGAAAGAGTTAGTGAATTGACAGCTGAACATTATCCCTGTATACTAGGCGGCTTCAATATTGGTGAAATCGACTGGTGTTTTTTTAAAACACGAACAAAAGTTAGTTCGATTTAACGCATATAGTGAAATCGAAAGTTTAGTTGTCGATTCATTATCTGCTCTTGATCTTTTTTAAATTAATAATATTAAAAATTATTTGGGTAGAATTCTGGATCTTGTTTTTATTAATAACGATATAAAATATCATATAGAATATGTTTAATTCCCATTATTAACTAACTCTGTTCACCATATTGCATTTGAGATAAATCTCGAGTCTTATGAATATGCAAATATTACACCTATTAATGAAAAAAAAGAAACGGAAGCAGTCTTTAGGACTGCCGATAGAAGTGAAAACATTAAATTATGAATTAAGAGCAATTTTTGATTTTAAAATTACTTTTGATACTCGTATCAAAAATTTAAATGTTCTTCATTTCTATATCGCTTACACCTAATCTGATTTTGTAATTTTTTTTTCAAGTTCCCCCATTGATTGAATCTTGTGGTTGTATCGAATAATTAAATATCTTAAAATGCAATATACAAATATAAGAAAATAATATAAATCAACAGAAATAATAAATAAATATTAAATAATATCTAATTATCGGACGGAAATATTAACTCAATTATTAGACATATTTCAAAGAATATGCTTTTTTAATTTTTTTTCAGTATGAGAAAAATATATTTTTTAATACCTACTTTTATACTGCACAGTAATTCTTGAATCGACAATTTTAAATAATTTAATCAAAATACAAACAATGCACAATACCTATACGTATACCTACGCATATTTATAACTGCGGAATCGGAGAATTCAAATTTACTTATACACATATGTATAAACAGCATCGAACACTTTATATAGTGTTATACCTACGTCATACTTATCTACCGCTATCGATATATAGCTTGAAAGAACCAATTCACTTATCCATTCTACTGCACACCTCTCTTCAAATTTTTTGAGACATCTCATTAATTTTGAAAGATAGTGGGGGCGTTCGGTAGCGCACAGCTTTCTGATACATTGCTGAAAAATATAGTGTGCGTTTGTGAACGTATAAAACTCAATAGGTAACCATTTCTGTCAAAAGTCAAAACAGAAAAAAAAAAACTATTTACTTATGATTACGCTTCGGCTCAAAGTGAATTAAACATACATTTGTTGGATAAAATATAAATTGAAAATGAATCAGGAAGTAAGAACCACAAATGTTTCAAGCGATTCAGAAGAAGAAGATGATGTATTAGGTACGTAATTAAAGTTCACAAACAACAATTGAAAAGACAGCTGATTTCGTAGTCAGCTTTGCACTGCGATACCTAAGTATACCAGAAATTTAGCGCTAGCTTGGCTTCGATTTGGAAATCATATATTTTGCTCGTTGTTATGGTCGTCAGATGTTAATTGACAGATATTTAACACGTATTACAGTAACAAGGAACGTATTGCACAGCAAAGCTGTGCGCTACCGAACGCCCCCAGTTACACATAAACACAATCACCTTCCAGAGATGGACTTTAGTAATAGTATTACATCTCGGGCATTGTGCTCACTATGTTTTGCGCACCATTTGTGTTCTCTTGAATCCTCTCTCAACGCAACCAACGCGACGTTACGTTGGCCAAGTAATTTGTTTCAAGCCATACTTGTTTATTTTCTATGTTTTATCGTAATTTTGCTGTTAATTTTCTCATTGTTTGAAATAGATCACCTGATCGGTAGGCAGTGGAAGAAGCATCGACCTCTTCTCAATTAAACCATATTGATATCGATGTTTTGAATGACTTACTCGTAACATCGATAAAATTACACCATATTAGTCTCGATGTTTTGAATGATAGATCTGTGTTTTCTATTTTAACATCGATATTTCATTAGCATGGATGAATATAGCACATCTTTAGCATGTCGATTTTATAATCTTATGAATATAGATTCGTACCGGAGAATGCACAACGTGCCTATAGAAGTTTTTACTTCAAAAATTTAATTTGGTGAAGGCCGACTTCATTGCATTAAATAACTTTTATTATACATTTGATTGGGAAGATATATTTCAAAATTGCTCCCTTGCAGACATGTACACAAGATTCGAAAGTATTCTTCTCGAAGATATAGAACTGTTCGTCCCAATTTCTAAAAACAAGAAAACTTTCAAGTTACCATGGCATAATAGAAGATTAAAGAACTTGGAAAATGTCAAAAACAAAGCTTTCAAGCACTTAAGATTGACAGGGCTCAATGAAGATAGAACTCGGTTTCTTCAATTAAGAAGACAATTTGATTTTCTTAATTGTTTCTTATATAAGAAATATTTAAGTGCTACTGAATCAAACACAAAAGCAAATAGCAAATCATTCTGGGTTTTTATTAATTCGAAGCGCATTAATGTTTCACTGTTCCCACAGTCAATGGAATATGAAGATGTAAAATCTTATGATTTACAGTCTTCTTGTCATCTTTTCGCAATTTTTTTAAAATCCTCTTATAATACAGACTCAATCGAAGATATAAGATCTATGTATTCAAATTTACAACCTTAAATTAATTTTTAGCTTCCGCATTTATCTGAAGATGAAGTCTTAGATGCCTTATGGTGAAATGGATGTTTCTAAAAAAGCAGGATACGATTCAATTCCTCCAATTATATTATCAAAATGTTCCTCATCTGTTTGTCTTCCTCTCACTCTCCTCTTTAACTCTTCTCTATCGTCAGGGGAGTTTGTAGATGAATGGAAAGTATCACATATTAGTCCTATCCATAAAAGTGGTTCCAAGCAGTTGGTTAAAAATTATAAGCCCGTTTCGAAGATTTCAGCTGTACCAAAACTTTTGGAAAAGATTATAATTGATAAGTTCTACTTCTCTGTGAAACAAATTTTATTATCGGATCAACATGGCTTTATTAAAGGTTGGTCGACGGCTACAAATCTTTGCGATTTCACTAATTTTTGCTTGAATGAAATGGAAAAGGGGTATCAAGTTGATGTTGTCTATACGGATTTTATTAAAGCTTTTGACCGAATCCATCATGGCTTATTACTTCATAAGCTGAGGATCTTAGGCTGTGATAATTGTTTCTTTAGATAGTTACAGTCATACCTATCTAATATTATAATATATTATTTATTTAGTTAAGGCCCAAAAATAACGATATCTTTGAGGAAAGCTTATTTTCCCCGAAAACGGCTCCAACGCTTTTGATGAATTTTTTTTTGTTGCTTCTAGATACCATTTAATCAGAACCAAATTTACGCAAAAAGCCTATTAACGCTAACTTTCACGAATGGTTTTATTTATGTTTGGCTCTCTGGGTAACCGCTCTTTGGATTTCTGTAAAATTATATTTAAGGAGATCAAGGTAGCCGAATTATTTCTGCATATCAAAACTTTGAATACCTTTCTTTCTAATTAAAACTAATTTTTAATATAATTTTATAATTTTCTTATTATAATTTTTTTTTTGATTTATTGTACTAAGAACCAAGGTAATCTTAAACTGTGGAAGTGTGTGGATGCTTATCGGCTTTCCCAGTGTTCAGTTAGTAACGGGTGATTTTTTTGCTACTTGGTTTTTGACGTTTATATTTTTGACAGATCACACATGACAAATTCCACGAACATTTGACATTTCGATTCAGTATTGTTTGCCATTTCATCATGAATAGACTTACGCCTGAACAACGTTTGCAAGTAATTGAAATTTATTATCAAAATTCGTGCTCTGTGAAAAATGTGTTTCGCAAGCTACGTCCGTTTCAGCGACGAGGCTCATTTTTGGCTAAATGGATACGTGAATAAGCAGAATTGCCGTATTTGGAGCGAAGAGCAGCAAGAGGCAATTCAGCAGCCACCAATGCATCCCGAAAAATGCACTGTTTGGTGCGGTTTATGGGCAGGCGGCATCATTGGGCCGTACTTCTTCAAGGACGATGAAGGCCGCAGGGTTACGGTCAATGGAGAAAGGTACCGTTCGATGATAACAGATTTTTTTTGCCGAAAATGCAAGAATTGAACTCGGTCGACATGTGGTTCCAACAGGACGGTGCCACATGCCACACTGCACGCGAAACCATGCATCAATTGAGAGGCGAATTTGGTGAGCAGTTGATCTCACGTTTTGGCGCAGTCAATTGGCCACCAAGATCATGTGATTTGACCCCGTTAGACTATTTTTTGTGGGGCTATGTTAAGTCTATTGTCTATGGGGACAAGCCAAACACGATTGCTGCCTTGGAAGCCAACATTGAACGCGTCATTGGTGAGATTCCGGCCGAAATGTGTGAAAAAGTTTGCCAAAATTGGACCTTCAGAATGCACCACCTGAAGCGTAGCCGCGGGCAACATTTAAGTGAAATTATGTTTAAAAAGTAAATGGCAGAAATTGATTTATCGATCCAAATAAAAATTTCATTCACTTTTTACAAGTATCTGTGTTTTTTTGAATTTTCAAAAACCAAGCTCTTAAAAAATCACCGTTTATAACAAGTGTTATTAGTAATTATTTAAGCGAACTGATTTTAATTAGTGCAATAGCACAAAGGAAGTAGTGGCGGACCGCAGTGCAGAGGGTCGCCAGTTCGAGTCCCGGCCGGGCAAACAAATTTGGAAGCTTTTTTTCATAATCGTGAAGTTGAAAATTTTATCGGTTGGGGAAATCAGCTGAGTAGGAGGAGCTTAAGTACCGGGGTATCGAAAGGTGTCCTAGGATCTATAAAAACAAAGATGCTTCATTAACGGCATTATCATCAGCAACAGGAACAACGGCAACATCAGCCGTATTGTTACTAAGAGAAGAAAAAGAATCAGGTGTGCGCCGAACTGAAGTGAAGTGAAGGGATTCTCTACAACCACTACAGCGAAACTGCCAGCCGTGGTGATGTCAGCAGATGTGACGTCAGAGGTAGAAAAACAATTGGATATGATAAACAGGAGGGTATTCAATATATGTCCGAGGAAGGAGAAGGACATTACACGACAGGCGAAGGCAATACCTTCGTCAACCTCTCCACTTCAGAGGCATCATCCGATGATGAAGATAATAAGGAGCAGACAATGATTAGAAAAATTGGAGCAGTGGTTGGCGAAATCGAACGCCTCAAAGAGCAGCTGAACCCCCTTTTTCTCGCCCTCAAAATCAAACAGGAGGCACGCCGAGCAAGGGAGGAGCAAAAACTCAATCAAAATAAGTCGCTACAAGGGCATCAAAAAGTAGCGCAACAACAACAACAACAACAGCAGAAGCCGCCAATAGATCAGTTGCAAGGACAAAACCCAGAGCAGCAGCCAAAACAATAACGGCAACAACAACATCAGAAAAAACAGCAACAGAAACAGCCGCCGAAAAATAAGAAAGAAAGGCTACCACCTATCAATACTCTTAAAATAGATCTTCAGGGGACCATAAATCTATGTAAGTCGGCCATAGGTCAAAACTTTACAATTAAAAGATTAAATAATTATAGGCATGCTATACATTGCTTCACAGTGGAATAGCACAAAAAAGTTAAAGCGTTGCTAAAAGAATCCACTACCGAATTCTTTAGCTTTACCCCTAAGGCCGAAAAGTTTCAAACGGTCCTATTAAAGGGCATATATTAATGTACGGAATCACAGATGCTCCTAAATAAACTCCGCCAAAAAGCGAATGCCGATCTCGATTTTATCGGGGTCAAGCAGATGGCTACAATTAGAGCTAGGCGGGAGAAGCGGAATCTTCCCTTCTTCCTTGTACAACTCACCCAGCAGCGCACTGGATAGTTTGAGGATTATCTCCGTCTTCAACTACCAGGTTGTAACTTGGGATAAATTAAAAAGGCGCGGCGATATGCTTTAATGCATACGCTGCCAAAGTTTAGGCCACACCGCAGCGAACTGCGAAATGCAGTCACGCTGTGTTAAGTATGGGGAGAACCACAATGCAGATGAATGTAATTTAGGAAAGGAACGGGTCGAAGATAGGACCCAGTTAAAATGTGCACTTTGCAGAGGCGACGGACACCGCCCTAATTATCGGGGTTACACGACGTTTCAGCTGATAAAAAATATATTAAAGCAGCAAAGTAAATAGTTAGTGGTAGAGAAACGCCCAACAGTGCGCCCTCCTACAACACCGCCCGTCAACCCCCAATTTTTTTTAAGCCCAAATGGTGTCAGCAACGGGGAGCACGGTACAGCTCACACCAAATGTAGCCCAACAGGCCCCCGTGTCTAAGGCGCCGACGGCACAGGCGGATATTATGGGCATTCTACTGGCCATACAGGGCCAGTTGACAGGCCTTGAAAACCAAATCAGGGAGCAGGTGACTAGGGTGGATTATCTCTACTCTGTTTTTGCCGAGCTTAACGCAACTTAGAGGTTAAGGGCACGCTGCCAGAGAGGCCCTTTAAGATAGACAATAGATAGATAAACTGGTTGCTGATATCCAATAGAACAAATCTAAAAAGCATTGTACGGATGCCTGCCTGGTTGATTTGGAGAAGACCTTTGACACCGTATGGTAAGAAGGTCTCTATCTAAAGCTAACCAGACAAGGTATAAGTAAACCTCTATTGTATATGCTAAATGGTAGAAAGTTTGTTGTCAAGAGTGGCAATGTAACTTCTACAGCTAATTTTAATATTAAAAATGGTCTTCAGAAGGGAGCTGTTAACTCGCGGTTGGATCAGTACTAGTATTTCGACAGACTTATAGATGCTGCTCTATCTAGCGCTAGAGGATCCTTTGCCCTGACAAAACGATTGTTTTATAACAGCAGGGTGAGGGTGATTTGCTACATGGCCCTCATCAGGCCGATTATTGCTTCGGGCGAAGCAAGAGAACCAGTTCTGGTGGCTCTCGGAACATCACAATAATATCTAAAGTCGATTAAGATAGAATGTCTTGGCCGACTTATATAGATTTAGGGTAATTAGGTAAGGGACAGTCAGGATTGCACCAAAAAAAATTCAAAATAGGTATGTTTGCAGCTCCATATGTTTGTATTTGTGCGTATGTGTATATGTATGTATTAACGTATATGTATGTACATGTATATCTGCATGTGTTTCTGTATGCGTAATCAAAATATACACAAAAAAATTTAAACAAAAAAATTGCTGCTGTGGCTTTTTTAGTAAAACTAAGAAGTTTTATGTATTTGTCGTTATCTTAAGTAGTTTAAGTTATTTTAAATTAGTTAGCTTAATTTAGTTGTATCTAGTTTTAATTATCTTTTAGCCTATCTTTAGGTAGTTTATAAGTAAAAAAAATTAAAATGATATGAGACCGAGTTTTTTTTTTAAATAAGTTTGCTTGGAAAATCAAAAATAAAATGATAATTAGTTAAAATAGTTTTAGGTCGAAAGACATTAGTACTAAAAGATATTGTTTAGTTTAGAGCGCCCGTAAATTGCCAGTAAATTAGTTGTAAGTTTTTTATTGATAATTAGGCTAGTTTTAAATATGTTTGTCTAGCTTTAAGTAAGTATAAGTTAATAATAAATAAAAATAAATTTACAAAAATAAAATCTTACCTACATCGCATCGGCTATAAACCCACCTAATGATAACTAGACTAGGTACCTATACTAACAGCGTCAGTGCTTGGCTACATTTTATTAAATATGCACATAAGACTGATCCTAATAGTAAAGTTATATTTGTTAAATCACTAACAAGCAACGAAAACCTTAGTCACTCAATGAAAAAGGGTACAAATACAAACCTTTAAGGAATAAATAAAAAAAAAACTTTTATTTGAGTGCTTCATATACATAAAACCAGATCTTATATCAAACTTAACCCTTTACTATTCATGGTACAAAAGAATTCCATTACCATATTTACCCGAAACAAATTATTTTGACCGGATGTACCTAATCAATCATTATTGTTTCACGCGATTTCATTGACACTTAGACGCAAACATGTATGTATACTAAATAGTTATACGACCAAAAATTGACCAATACAAAAAAAAACTATAATACTTCTCTCCAAAGGCATATATACATAGGAACATTTAATATACCATATACATATGTATAATAATCAACCCAAAGATAATCACCCATCCAATAATTATATTTAAAAAAAAAAGATTCATATACCTACCTACATAGGAACCCTGTGTGAGAAAAAAACACATATTTTATATTATTTGACCATGACAATGACCAAAAAATTTAGGTGTTCATCTCATACCGCGCGCCACTGCCGCCATTGATGATTTAAGCATCCGTTCCATTCAGAAAATAGTGGCTAACTTACGAATACCTCCGAAATTAAGCCAAGTACCTACATATAGATTTACAGACAATCTTTTTTACTTGGAGCAACATTTTGTTTTACTCGAAAAGTAAATTTGTTGTTGTTCTTTTTTCTGTTATTATTTTTAACTTTTTATCTTTCTTTCTATGTTTGCATGTAATTCCCTTAATTTATTTCGTTCTACAGATACAAATTACAATAATTACCCACTGAGAGCTGAGACGAGATTCAAGGAGTCTTACCAAAATCCATTTTCCGTCTGACAATATCAATAAAAACAAAAACAACAACAGCTATAGTACATTGGAGGACGGTAATGATGATGATGACGACGGCGACGAGGAGACAAACGAACGACAAGACATTAAAATGGAGCACAACACAGAAGCTATTTCAAGAGCCTTAGTCGAACGAAGTTGAACAGACAACCGGCGAAGATGGAAGCCAGTGATAAGTCTCTCCTTCCAGGCTTCCAGCGAAATGAGCTCGCATTTTATAAATAATTACTAAGTTTAATAGCCTTCAATCAATCTTCAATCTGTTGTGCATTATGAAAATAAGGTAGTTGCATCAGCAGCGGCTGCACTACATCTAGCTTTAGGCCATCTTTTCTGATGGTGTGCTATTCTTTTACCGATAAAGGGTGTTTCGTGTTTTCTAGTAGCACATCAAAGTTGGTATTCTAAAAGACAAATATGTAGGTATGTAGGTAGATGTCTTGGCAGTGTTTCTGTTGTGATGTTAGGATGAGTGTTTTTTTTTTTAACTAAATGCCTGTAAGACCTAAGGTCTTTTAAATGCAACCTGAATTGCAGGGCACTAGTTTGGCACAGTGGATCTGAGTTCAGCAATTTAAAAAGGCTGATTGGCTTAAGCGATCTCTTCTCATTAAAGTTGTTCTTGAGCGACGTGAAATCCGGCAATAAACAACAAAAAAAACACACTGTTTGTCGAAGACATTACTTGATTTCACAGGTTTTTTACTTCTAAAACGATTATTATTATTATTTACAACAAATAAGTTTAACAAAATATTTGACACAAATACAAAAAAGAAAAATTAAAATAAAACCGAGTTAAAAGGAGTATCTGACTGCATTTCGAAATGTTGTCATTCATTCCTCAGCATAACGACTAATTTCAAAA
This sequence comes from Philhelius pedissequus, assembly GCA_910595825.1. Lineage (NCBI taxonomy): Eukaryota > Metazoa > Arthropoda > Insecta > Diptera > Syrphidae > Philhelius > Philhelius pedissequus. The sequence goes on from OU343160.1 coordinate 255,866,814, forward strand.
GTCAACATGTGTGCTTGATAAACTTTGTTGTGGATGGTGTTTGGTGTTTTACTATGTTAAATGAGAGAACAAGATCGACTCTATGTTCCCATTGTCTAGATTCATAGAGTTTCGATCTTTTTGTATATAAAAACTCTCGTATGCATCAAGTTTTCGTTCATCTGTCATTGCTTTAACAAGTTTCATATTATTAATGTCAACACTTGCATGGTCATTATTTAATGTGTGTGTAGCTAAAGCCGATCTGTAAGGTTGGTTGCTCCTTATGAAAGATTTGTGTTCATTTATCCGCGATAGGATATTTCTTTTTATTTGACCATAATAAACGCTTTCGCATCACTGCACTTAATCGCGTATATTCTTGATTTATGTAAATTATCGGTCTTGTCGATCCCAGTTAATTTTAAAGTTTATTTTGGTTACGACACTTATGTTTTGTTCGTAAGGGATATAATTTTACAAAAACAAAGTCGAATTTATTTATTGTAAATAATAATTATAACCGTGTTAGAATTAAAAAACGTATGAAATCAATTAAGGTGTTCGGCAAAAAGTGTTCTTTTTGTTTTTTGTAGATCTTTTCATACTTAGTGACTTCCTGTGATAATATTGGCCTCGTTCGGTGCGCGGCCGATAGGCTATCCAAGATACCTTTCTAGCGGATTTATTTTCGAACGATTCAGGTAGCTTTCTTGTTATGTCAGTTGTATTGCATACACATCTGAAGTTTTGAATAAGCTGTTCCTCACATTTCCAAACGAATCTCAACGAATCCAATAATTTTTGGGTAGCTTGAGATTTGTTTTTGACAACATATGCTTAGTTCATCAGCAGTTTTTTCCTTAGGCGTTACAACAACACCAAGCAATCCGGATCGGTTAGGTTGCACCACCGAACGAGGCCATTATCTCTCTTATGACGTGATGAGTCAGACATTAGTTATTATGTAAGTTTCTCCTGAAGAAAAAACTGACATATTAGGATTAACCCAAACAAAATATTAGATAACCTTGAACTTTTGAAAAATGTATGTAAGTGTATGGTATAAGTACTTTTCGACTTAACGTAAGTACCTACCTTGGCCAGATCCCCAAGCTTTAATCGACAGTCTTAGCCAATACTTATTCAGGAAACGGATTTGGGAATTTTCTAAGAAAATAATTTCGAATTAATGAAAATGTCTTGAGATGGAGGAGACTCCATAGACTGGAGTAACGAAGAGAATATTTAATACTAGCAACAGTTTTAAATATTCTTAATTTATGACAAGCATTTAAAAAAAAATGGCCTCTTTAATGTAAGACGTAATTTTTTTCCACCTTGCAGAAAATTGAACAGCTTAATACAATGACAGGACTTACCAATTAAATTCAACAATAACTAATTTCAAATGGACTAACCTTCCAGACAATTTTTGGGAAAAAAATGTCTGATGGAGTTGGTAATCTCTAATGACGTTTTATTCACTTAATTCCTTTCGGCGCTTCAAAAAAAAAAAAAAAAAACAAAACAATGATATCATTTTAAAATGTACCTTCATTAAAATCTCTTTACTTGCGATATAACTTATATGTGGTTTCACTAAGACGGTGCAACATGCCACACAACTCGAGCGAATATGACTTTATTGCAAGAGACATTTCCTGGCCGCGTAATTTCTAGTCGTGGCGATATCAACTGGCCACCAAGATAATGCGATTTGACACCGCTGGACTTTTTTTTGTGGGGCTACGCGAAAAACCGTGTTTATGCAGATGAACCTTTAACTCTTGACCGCCCAATATGTGTCAAAAAGTGGTCGAAAATTACCCCAAAAGAATCGATGCTTGCAACAATTCGCGTATATATATTCGCATAATGTCAACGTTCAAGCTCTATAATAAAAAAGAAATATCAGGAAGAAAAATATTTTGTATGTGTTTTATTTACGTTTACTTTTAAAACCGCAAAATGGATAACCCATTATAAGTAGATAATATTTAGTTATATGGCAAGTTACGGATTCGTAAAAAAAATAGAACTCGTGATTTTGATCAAACTTGACATTACAATTATAGAGAACATCAAAAACGTGGGTTCCGCAATTCCGTCTGTATGTCTGTCCTCGAGTCTACAGATTAAAGATATTGTATTTTCGGTAATATGCTCACACTTTATTTCATTTTTTTTTCAAAGACGAAAAATACCGGAAACTATTTTTATATTTTTGAATTTCTTATTATTGAACAGACCTATTACAATTGTTTGCTTATGCAAATGATCCCTGATCAACTTATAAGACTAGCTGCATATTCAAATTTTCAAAAAAATAGTTTTACGATTTAGAAAAATTAAATATTTTTGTTGTGAAAAATCCAGTTATTGAAATTTTTGAAATTAAAATTTTATTTGTATGTTAATAATTACTTCAAAATGGCATGGCGTTTCAATTTTTTTTTAAATGTTTGTCAAATAAAAACTATTTTTTTTAAACCACTCCAATGATTTTTTATATATTCATATTTGTTCAACAATTCAAATTGCATCTTTTTTCCTTCAAAATTTAACACCTAAGCCATCTAAAAAGATATTATTATGGGTATTATCCATTTATTTCTACATAATTATATTTTATTCTTATACGCATTATTGCTTACGTCACTGAATACATACTGCTAAGTAATGTATATATTGTGTATATTTACATTATATCTAGTACATTTGATTCTCGTGTCGCTTTGATGTGTTCGATGGACTCCGAAACAATCTAACCGATTTTCATGTGTTTTTTTTTAATGTTTATTTTGTTGGCGTGCCTAAGATAGGATAGATTGTAATACTTAATACTTTAAAATAACGGTACTTGCCATAAAATTTTGACTAGCATTTTGTCTATATTTCGAAAACGACTCTAACGATTTTGAAAAAAAAGGGTGTGCACTATTTTAGGTATAGTATAGATTTAGGTCAAACTTTTTTTTACATATTTTGTTATTATCGGTACCTCCCATGCAACATCTTATATTATTATTATTATTCTTATCATTATTATTATTATTATTATTCTTTATTCTAATAAATATAAAATTACTCTAAGTTTTAGGATAAATATATGCAAAGCTTAAAGAGGCTTTTCTGCAGAATGTTGTTCACCTTTATTTTATTTACAATTTCTACTAAAGTATTATTTGAATATTATTCTTTTTTATTTTATCCTAATTTAGGTTTAAGAGATAATTTTTTAGAAGTTCTCTCCTCCTGCCATCAGAAGATATACCAAGTAGTTCTCTGGGTACTGCATTGAAGATCTGCGGTATAACTACGGAGAGCTGTTGTCGGCCGTACGAATTTTTATCTATTGATGTTTGTAGAAAATCATGTACTCTTCTTCGTGTATTGAATTCATATTCTATTGGTCGCTTGTAGAGTTGATTATTGTAGCATTCTTCGAGAATATTCAGTGCAAACAGTTGTTTTATGTTTAACAATCCAAGTTAGCTGTTTGTTGATCAGAATATAATTCCGAGTTCATCCTGTTTTTGGACTTTATTAAAATTTTGAATACTCGATTTCGTATTTTTTGTAGTTCTTGTAAATAACTTTGTGTGGTATTTCCCCACGCCAGTATTCCACACCTTAGAATTGATTCCACTAATGAAAAATAAACCAGCTTCAAAACATTATAATTGTTGTATATACTTAAGTGATGTAGAGCGTATGCTTCTTTTCGAAGTCTTTTGCCGAGCTGAGTAGTGTAAAGATCACATTTAAAGAAACAGTCAAATTCAACACCCAAATATTTATAATGTTGTACATTTTCAACTAACTCTTGGCAATTATCATCATAATTCAGCATCTCTTCATTGGCATTTGATGTAGGCATTTTGTGTTGTGGAATTTTATTTTTTTTTCACTACATGTGTAGGTCTGATGTGGATTAGTTTTGTTTTTTTTTTTTTAATTTATAATGAGTCCAAAATCTGGACACCATCTTAGGACTGAATCAAATTCCCCCTGCATTATGGTGGTTGCTATTGACAGGTCTCTATGACTAACAATGGTCGCTATGTCATCCGCGAAAGCAAATCCGATACTATTGTGTAACACGCTTAGAATTTGATTTGCATATATTATGTACAGCAATGGTCCCAGAATAGATTCTTGAGGAGCTCCATACTGTAGATTTTTTTTTCTGCTTACTGAGTTCGATATCTTTACTTTTATTTTTGTTAGGTAGCTTTTAAGCCACTCTAGATGTATCCCCGTATCCCTATTTTTTCTAGCATTTCGAAAAGCTTTTTGAAACTTAATGTAGGTATCAAAAGCTTTTTTGAAATCAATGAAGATAACAATGTTATGACAGCTTTTATTGAGATTCGTGTTTTATATTATTGCGAATTCAGCCAGGAGCTTGCTAGTGTTTTTGTTTTTTTGTAAATACATACTGGTTTTGTTTATAATGTTGCATTTGTCGATGTATATTTGAAATTGTAGCGCCATTACCTGCTCCAAGATTTTGTCTATTATTGGGAGTATTGAAATAGGTCTATAGCTCATGATATCTGTTTTTATGCCAGTTTTATAAATTGGTCGAACTATTGCCACTTTCAGTTCATCTGGTACATATGATTGCTGCAAGCTCAGGTTTACTATATGTGTTCTTATATTGGCGTAAGAGTTTCTGCATTAGATTGAATATCTTCAGCTCGTATACCGTCTGTTCCTGGTGCTTTGTTAAATTTCAGTTTGACTAAAATCTGGAAAATATCTTTCTTTGATACTGGAGATATATGGTATGTTTTAATGTTGCAGTGGTGCACAACATTTTCAATTTCATTTATGAAACTTGTAGCAAAATTATTCGCAAGGAAATTGGAACTGATTTCACTACCAAAATTACTTTCGATAATTCTATCTTAGCTTTGTGCTTACCTTCCAAATATTCCATTTATTAAATTCCAGATTTTGTATGTCTAATCGAAACTCCGCAAATTTATCCCGATAAAATTTAATTTTTGTTCCTTCAATTTTTTTGTTAATTCTATTTCGATAGTTTTAAGATTCAGTTTCATATCGAATTTATGTGATTTCAACTTTATCATAAACGGCTTTTTTTGATTTTCAACTTTATCGTAAAGGGTTAGACGGATTTCGATCAAAATTTTTATATAGCTACCAACCCACCTACATCCTTCATTTACATTATTATATGTTCATATTTACATACCTAGGTTCCATCTTTGTATGTACATGTAGGTACATATTACTCTCCTAACACACATAATTAAAATCCATAATCTAGATTTAAATATGAGTTTGTAAGGTAGGTAACTATTCCTCCCAATAAAATATATTTCGAAAATTTTGGTTTGCAGTATAATTTTTATCTCCAAGGGCCTCCTATATAATTTTTTCTTTTAGAAATATGTCGAGCCGCTTATGAGTAAGTCGAAAATAAAAATAATGGTTTTATGTCAGGTACCGTAAATAACAAAATAGGTATGTACAAAACATTTTTAACCAAAATGTAGATTATACCTATAGTAGTGCACGCATTTTTTTTATAAGAATCGTTAAAGCCATTTTCGAGATAATTAAGATGGTAGAAAAAATTATATGGCAGGTACCGTTAGTTTTGGAGCTAAAGAAACGAATCAAAAATCCTTTGAGAAAATCACACAAAACGCTTAAATACCCATTTTGAAGGAAATCGCATCAACCGTTAAGGCTGTAGATCATTTTACAGACAGACTGATAGGAAGGCCGACAAACTGACGGAATTGCTGGACCTACTATTTTGGTGTTCTCTAGAATCGTAATGTCAAATTTGGTTTACATCTCGCTTTCGATTTCTTTTTCAAATGCAAAACTAGTCCTATAGTAAGCTATATTCCAAGACATTATGCCTTATATACACACGGAAGCCGGCATATTTGTTATAGATTGTCATTTTATTTTATTTTTCAATATTAATTTTAAAAAGAATATACAATAAATTTTAAAGCTAAACAACACAATCAATATACAATAGCTAAGAACTCCCGTGCATGTGTGAAACATCAATTGATTTTCTGTATCCAGTGACAGCTACTGATTTGAGAACCGGCAACCCAAACAGCAGAGGAACCGACTGAAATTTAACCTGGATAAGCTTTAACTGGTCACTATGCTATTCCTATGCTATCTTCGATAGTGACGTTGACTCCTGTGTCGATATGATCACAAGTTGTATTCTTTGAGAATGAGAACTTTCATTCATCTCGAACAGGGTTGAAAGCATTAGCCCCAAAGAAAACGCATGCTTTGATTCGAGCTGTAAACATGTTATTAGCTTAAATAGGTAAATTTCCGTTGTTATAAAGCCAGCCCAAATGAGGAAAACGTGAAAAAGGTCAAGCAAGCCAAGAAGTCTGCAAGGCCCATATATATATATGACGGACCAAATTTATGCTGATTAAATATTACGGCAAAAATAACTGCAATGTCCGAAAGGCAGTACAAATTGTTGGTCATTATCAATCTTTTTTACCACTCGCTCAGTAGCTAGAGTTCTAAAAGATCTTGACATGCGCAAATCCGCTGGCCCGGATGGTATCCCGGCTATTGTTCTGAAGAGGTGATCTTCAACGCTGGCAAAAGCACTGCGTAATTTTTTTCAACTATCCTACTTTTCATGCCTCGTTCCGAGTAAATGGAAAACAGCATTTGTCCAGCCCATACTCAAAAAAAGCGAGTCCCCCTTTAACTATCGACCGATCGCACTTACGTCCCTTTTTTCCAAGTTCAAGACCGAAGGCTTCTTAATGACTGGAAGGACGGCTTTCGCAGTAATAGGTCTACTGTTAATTTGATGGTATATCTCGCAAAACATCGTTATAGAGAAAGTAAAATTGTTGCGCTGGATATTTCAAAAGCATTTGATAGAGTTTGGCATCAGGCTCTCTTATCGAAAATGCTTGCCTTAGGTTTTGACGAATCCCTCCTGCGTTGGATTAGAGATTACCTTTAGGACCGTTCAATACAAGTCGTTTTGGATGGGCTCAAGTCTGAAATTCACAAATTAAATGCTGGTGCGCCCCAGGAATCTGTCCTTTTTCCGAAAGAAGTTTTCTCCCCCTCTGATCTGGCTGTTATTAATAAGAATTATATACGTCCAAATTGAGAGTATAATTCCTATAGCTGGGTTGGTGCTTCTGTAACTTACTCAAGTCTTTTGGACAATATTGAACGCAGGTCATTTAAATTGATTGGTGATAATATCATCGTTGAAGCACTTACGTCGCTTTAACACCGTCGTAAAGATTCTTGTCTCACCCTTTTCTACCGTAAGTTTAACGGATTGTGCTCTAGCAAACAATTCAACCGTAATATTCGCACCTCCAGAAATACTCATCAGTATTCCCTCGAGCCCAACTTCGGTCGTTCTGTCAAGTTCAGAGTCTCATTCTTTAGGCATACTTCGCGAATCTGGAATGCTTAAGTACACTCTGTCTTTCCCGATCATTACAATGTTCAGGGACTTCAAAACCATCAATGTTCACCGACACCTCCTTTCAAACCCTCTCTCCTTTTCCTAATGCTCTCACTGTATCTTGGCATAATAAGGTTAACAAAAATCCACTTTAGTGTGTGCGCTTATTATAAAAAAAAATGTGCCAACAAATTAGTAATACAAATTTATAATAAATATTAGTTGTAAATTTATTTCAAGTCAAATTGATAATAATGTTCGAAATAAACCCTTAAATTGCTTAAATCGTTACCCAGTATCAGTGATCTGTTCGCCGAGTACTTTTGTAGTGGGAGAAAACATTGATATATCACAACCTGGCTTAATCTCTTCGATTCAATTCGCAGACATACAAAATATTAAACCACCGATTATTCGATACCACTTAATCGATTACAGGTAAACTCCAAAAGAAATCTTTCGTTAAAAAGAAATACAAAAGCCTTCTCGAGGTGTTTTCCAAAAGCCGTTTTTTTAAGTAATACCTATTAAGCGCTTCCATAAGATCTAATCATAAAAAGCAAGACAAAAATATCTGCTACTCTCTAAACACATAAAACGAAACCCCCTGTATCAGTATAGCAAAAACGTATTTTATTTGATTACAAGTCCGGTGCAAACTCATCAACGGCCTGTCGACAATCAAGCCGCGGGAGGAGCAATTTCGCATTCTGCTTCTGGCCATCTGATGGCGGCGACTTATACTATATAGCTTACCTGTTGCTACCATCACAGCTTCTTCAGCTACATCGCTACATCCCCAAAGTTGTTGTGAGTTCTACAGTTTGGTGCTGCTGGACGTTTCGTATGGTTCATTCACTATTTAAGAGCCCGGCTTAGGTTAGTAAATTACTTTAATTTCGTTTTATGCGAAAATTAAAGTGATCGGTGGCTTCGCTCTTGGCCAAGAAGAAGGATGGACATTACATTCTTTAATTCACACACACATATGTATGAAGTGACCAGAAGGAGATACTTTCATTATGCTTCCTTGAGCCACCTATGCTTCAACCCAAAGAAAATGAACATTTTGAGTATATAAACCATAAAAGCAATTATTATAATATCCTTCTACTGTATTAAAGGCTTGGTGTACCTACACTGAATCTACTCGTAATGTTTTGGTCTTTATTGGAGACTCTTGTGTCTTGTCTTATGCGATCCTGTTTTAGAGATTTATATTCGTTGAGAAGGGTGGCAATGTGGAAAGCGGACAAGATGATTTTGTAGTGCTCTGCTTTCCTATATTGTATGCGAACCGTTGATATATTGAGTGCTTCTGCAGATGTTTGATAGTAGTTATGTGTTTATTATTTTACAAGTGGACTACTGTGTGGTTCTAACAGGGGAGTATTTGATTAAATTGCACATCAAAATAGGGCGAATACGAAATTAAAAATTCCAATTTATTTTTTGTTTACTAAAGAAATAAAATGCACGACTGGATCGTACGAACTTGCTCTTGTAGCTAACAACTTTAATGTAGCTAAACGTTTACGCTGTTTAGTAGATAGGTAGTCTAGTTATCCTATGCAGGTTTAAGGCCAATGTAGGTAAGATTACCTTGATTCTTAGTATAATGAATTGTCGAAATGGATTTTTAATAGCTGAATAGCTACATAGGTACCTGCCTACATATATATGTATGTATATTTAAATCTGTTATGAATTTTAATTATGTAAATTAGGAGAGAAATATGTAGGTACTTAAATACATGGATGAAAACTAGGTATGTAAATATGTACATAATATAATAATGAAAAGGAAGGATGCAGGTGGGTAGTGCGTATAACTTTATAATTTAGGTGCAATATGCATACCTATATAAGATTAATGTGATTTTTAAAGATGCATACATATGTATATATGTGTAAGTACATGAAGGCCTAGATTGTATGTAGTATTCACTGACGTACCTACGCAAAGATTCCTAAGACGGAAATAAATGGATAATACACATAATAACATGTTTTTATATTGCTTAGTTGTTATACTTGGAGGGAAAACAAAAATCCCATTTGAATTGCTTGATAAATAAGAATGTACCAAAAAAATTTTTCAAAAATTGTTGGAGCGGTTTCTCAAAAAATAAATTTTGTATGTATAAAATTTTGAACCCGTTTTTAGAAAAAAAATTTAAACGCTATTTTAAAGATAATATTAATATACATTTAAGATTCAAATTTCAAAAAAAATCAGTGACTGGTTTTTGAAATATCGATTTTTCAAAAAAAAAAAAAAAAAATTGTATTTATTTTTAAAAAATAAAACACTCAAGGGCTTATACTACACATTAAATGTTGCAACACAGCGTGGGTGTGAGAGTTTAAGGAAGAGAAAGAAGGATAAGAAAGATGTGGGGTGAGATGTTCTGAGATTGGAGGTGGTTGTTGTCTCAGATTTTTATCTCCAGGAATGGCGGCTGAACTAATGCGTAGCAATTTCCGTGTCTTATTTATCTATGTCCCTCATAATTCGTATTATTTTTTTTATTCGTTGTCATATTTTCTCGGTGTACTAGTTTTACTCAATCACATCCCAACTAACATACTCTCCAGAACTAAGCTCCCAAAATCTGAAAAACAATCTTGTAAGCCTCTTTTAGATCCCTATACTATCCTTAGAGTTAATTTCTTGTTACAAAACTTAAATTATTCTCATAACGTTTTTTTTTATAAGAACTTAGCTCTCTACAATTATCAAATAAATTAAATCTTATACTTTAAACAAATTTGCCTCCTTTAACAAGATTCCAAGAACTTGGAGTTTTTGTTATGAAATTTAAAGCTTTCAAACACTGTGAATTTTATTTGTGTCGGTAGCCATCGACTAATATTTTGCGTCTTAGTAGGGTAGTACAGCATCTAACTGATGAGCCCAGCTGTAGTACCTGGGCGAAACGCATAATTTGGACTAAAGGTCACAAAAGGAAAAAAATTAAAATTAAAAGCAGAGTCCACAAAAAAACAATAAAAGCATCTTAAAAGTTATTGGAGAATGTTATGAGAGGAAAAATGTTACTTGGGATGTTGTTGGTGCTATGTTCAAACAGCATGTAATGAGTACCTAAACCAGCAACTCATTGTATGACATTTTATTTTATATTTGGATAAAAGTATGCACTTTTATTAACACTTTTAGTTACCATTTGGATAAGAAAATTAATTTTAATCGGTTTATCCAATAGTGAGAAAGGGAAGTACCGCTTATAAGTACGCAAAATAAAATATGTTTATACTTAAAAGTGGACTGTACTTTTTTTCACATGTGTATGGGAGGTACCGTTGTTTTTTGTTTGAGGAATACAGTTTTTCTAACCAATCAAGATAATGCCAAAAAACCTCCAAGAACGAAGTTTCTAAAAAATCCATTCAACCGTTTTCGAAATTAAAAAAAAAAAAATTAGAAACAGTTTGGTTTACATTAGTATTTAGACTTTATAGGAGCGTCTGCATAAAAAATGTGAAAAAATCAAATCAACCATTTTTCAGAAAATCAAAAACCCATAAAATGGTACTACTAGAGGTAAGTACCAAAAATAACAAGTTTTTTTCAAAAAAAAAATTACCAAAATGTTCTTTTTATATTCATTAATGAACTATTTCTTTTTTTCAAAAATCTGTGGACCCGTTTTTTGAGAAAAATAACATTTTTGTTTTTGGCCAAAAAACATGTATGATAGCTGCTCTTATTTGTCGTTTTAAAAAAAAATCAAAAAACGTTTGGGCATATTACCGAAAAAACAATATGTAATAAGCTTAAAGCAAATTCATCCAACCGTTTAGGCTGCAAACTTGCGGACAGACAGATAGACAGACTTACAGCTAGACAGACAAACAGACGGAATTGGGGGACCCACTTTAATGGCGTTCTCTATGATCGTTTGTCATGTTTGATTGTTAGAATTTTTTTGCATGAATCCATAACTTGCCTTATAGTACCTATAATCGCAAGTAAAAATCACAAGAGAGAGAGAGAAAATAACACATCAAAAAGATAAGTACAAACAAGAATAATACACGCACAAAATTGAGAAATCCGAAATCAGAATTTTTTTCTGTTAATTTTACTCTGAAAATATCGTTACCAAACTTATTTTTCAGGTTCCAGAAGAAAGGGGGCGTCACCTAAAGGAAGTTTCTTTAAAGGCCAAGGGTATGGCCATATAGATCTGTATAAGGAAATTATGTTTGAACCAACAAAATACCAATATATTTTTCATACATTCAGAATATATAAATATATGCTAACTAGTGTCGACGGCTTTGTGTCCACCACAGACGAAGTGCAATTTTATTTACCCATTCAAACAAAGGCATGAAGACGCACGGCAAATAAATATTCAGCCAATTACTGTCTGTTTTCAATTCGGTAAGTATGCATATTACATGTGTTCTAACAGCAATAGTGAAATTTTGACACGCGACAAATCTTCCAAATCCAATTTTTCGACTGGAGTACATATAATAAAATCAACCGTTAAATTTAAGGTCTGATCCAACATATTATTTCGAACATACTATGAATGATGTTAAAATCTATTAAACAATGTCAAATCAAGAACAACACTTACCATGCCAACAAAGCTCAAGAATAGCACGTGAATGACCTACAGTCAAAAACTGATCACTCATTATTACATAACATTTCTAACACTCTTATAGACTTTTCAACAATTTTCGACACTGTTGGCCATACACTTCTATTTAACAATACTGCAAAATTTCTGCGATTTTTCTCTGGAGCAATGATAAGTTAATACTTTCGCACTGCTTTGGAAGGCAACAATTCCTTGTAGCAAATCAATATCCCTCCATTTAGTTTAATGCTTTAAATGAAGTGCCACAGTGATCTGTCCTTGAACCAATCATCTTCTTCTGACCTTAGATTAAAGTACGCCTTTGGCTATGAGAAGAATAAAAAGCACGAACATATTTACGCTTTTACTTTTCCATTATTAATGACATGTTAATTTAATAAAAATTGGGAACTTTCAATGTGCTGGGATGTAGGAAATTTTAGAAAGGGATGTAAAAGGCGTTTTTTTAGAGGTTTAGAAATTTTTCTTAGCAGCCATTCATTGACAGCCATTTTAAAATCTGCTATGTGATTTATCTTTAGTTTGGTTTGCCATTTCATCAAAAATTGATGAAGGACTCCTTAAAAATGCATGCAAATTGTTTTTGTTTGGTTTGGCGATGAAGCTAGAGGCTTACACTTTAAGCCTAGAAATCATTACGAAGCCCTGATCGAAGTTGAATGATAGTTGGAATTGTGAATGGTACTTCAAATTCCTCCCTATCTTGTTTTTCATTATGGCAGGTAGAAATGAATCACTTGAACCCAATAAGTCTGATGTACGCCGGGCTGTTTAGTATACATTACCTTTTTTTGAGTTTTTCATTAAAATTGATTTGGGAGGAGGGATTGATGAATAAAATTTCTAGCAGATTACTAATCCTTCGCTTTCTGTGTTCGCCAAAAAAATAAGTGCAAAGCTAAACACTTTGAACATTAGTTTTCAAGTACGTAGCTCACGATTTGATCTCTATACAGGGAATGTCTAGTTCCGTATCGGGATATGAAGTTCCAGTGCAGATCCGTCCGCTTCTTCCGCATGCCAAGAAGCTTTTAATTGAGTTAATTACATCACCTCATAGTCATGAAACCAGACGATTTCCTTTGATGTTATACACTTATGCAGACTGATTTTTTTTTCAACGCATCTGAAGCCATCTAAACTCTACCAGACTAGACAGCTTCTTGGCTGGTATTGAATTGAAAACCTACCCATCCATGTGATTCACCGGCAAGCGCTGCGTAGGATCTGCTATCAAACCTTGGAGTTCACGACCCTAGGTGATTGACAAAAATAAACTGCACATGGTAGACCCATTTCGGCGATTTTAGATGAGAGAGCTTATCTTTGATCGCTAATTCAAAAAATTAGGTAAAAGGACATTAGAACACTCTTTTCAATTAAGTGTCATCGCAATCGCGCATAGCGGGTCATACATAACATTCCTTGCAGGATCCGGGTAGCCCTCAAGAACAAAAAAACTCCTGTGCACTCATGTTTGGATAGTGAGGGCGTGGCATTTGGGCGGAACTTTGCATAAGACTACATAAACTTAACCGCTTCGCATGTCAATTAAAGGGGAAAAATAAAAAAGAACTGTCATTCTTTGACAATGCGTTTTAATCAATTTTCTTATTCATATTTTTACAGCCTGGTACAATTGGTGTTGTTCTTGAAATGGTAAAAACATATGTAGCTTCTGGAAATGTCCAAAGAAAACGGATAAACTTTGATCGATCATTGCGTCCATGGAACTTCTTAAAACTCCTTTTTTTTATTTTCCATAAGTATATCTACGTTTAGGCCAAATCAACATACCAAGTGATTTATTTGAACTATATTTGTTACTGATGAACTTCTTCATATCTGAATATATATTATCTTTAATGCGACCGGTTTAAATGTTTAGTCTAGTTTTTTTTTAAGTTTTCCGAGAAGTGCATGGTCCGCTCCTTTTCAGATTTAAATTTTATAATGAAATCTTTTACTCTTTCCAGCTTCTCTAATTTTAATGGTATCTTCTGATTACTCTGGTACATTTTCTGCTATCCATGAACACATCTCATCGTATGTCCACTCAGTTAAGTTACTCATCTTCCAACGATATATACATATACGATTACACCCATACCGCACATCTCCACTTCAACCCCTTAAGATGGAGATAGAAAATGAATCGTCTGGCAGACACACGTCTCAACATAATAACAGGTTCGCGCCGAGTGGGTATAAAAATTAAAACATACACCGAACGATACTTGAACAGTTGCTACTGTTGCTTCGGTTTGATACTTGCGATAAAGGTACTATAGGGCAAGTTTTGCATTTGGAAAAAAAATGTATCTCCCGCAATTCCGTCTCAATGTCTGTCTGTACAACGATCCACAGCCTAACCGGCTGAAACAAACTTGGTATTTAAGCGTCTCACATAGGTGATCTCAAATAGACTGTTAAATGCCATACATTTTTTTCTACGATCTTAATTATCTCGAAAACGGCTCTTACGATTTTGATTTTTAAAAAAATCTGTGCACTTCTAGGTATAGTTTACATTCTGTTTTTTTTCTGCATATTTCGTTAATTCCTCCCGTACAACTATTTTGTTGATTTTCGACTTTCTCATAAACGTCTCGACGGATTACGATACAAAATTTTTTTAGGAGGTCCTTGGAATTTTTAATAATACTGCGTACCCAAATTTTTAAAAACGTATGTTTGGATTTAAAAAAGAAACAATATTTTTTTTTCTGAAATTCAATATTTCGAAAACGGGTGGACGATTTTTTTGAAATTGTCTTTTTTATATTTATTATATTTTATATATTGTTAAATACTTAAGATTGCCATACCAATATTTTTTTTTAGAAAAAAACTACAACATTTTAGAAAATAGCTTTTAACGGTGAGGACCTTGGTCAATACGCAATGTTTATTAAGTTCAGCTCATCTTACGTAGATTTCGTGAAGAACATCTAGTGTGAACTATATCCAACAAGACTAGAAATCCTTATCATTAAATTGGAAATTTTTGTTTTTTGCCCGTGGCCTGGCATTATTTATATAAGGTTTTTTTAATAATACAAATTCTACTTTTTTTTTATAATTTTGCACGCGCTCAAGGGATTATGAATACCTTTATATTTTTTAACACAGCGAGGGCATCCAGTGAAAGAAGAGAAAGAAAGATAGGAAAGATGTGCGGCGCGATGTTCTGAGACTGGTTGTTGTCTCAGATTTATCTCCAGGGATGGCAGCTGAACTAATGCGGAGAAAATTACCGTGTGTTATTTATTTAAGTCTCTTTTAATTTGCATTATTTTATTTGTTTCATTGTCATATTTATGAGTATACTAGTTTGCTCAATCATATGTTAGTATTATGCCTTAACCTGCGACCAAGAGGTTGACTGAAATACATGAGCCAAGTAGAAGTCTTAGCATTATAATATTTGGACTTGTTGAATTTATTGATTCAAAATAGCTTTTAACGGCCTTTAGTCCAACAAAAATTGGCGTTTCGTCCCAGTGAAAAAAAAACCTTCTAATGAAACATTTTTATTTAGGTACCTATATAAAATTAAGTAAAAAACGACTTTAAAAATATATTTTGCCGTTTCTACTAAGAATCTTATGGATACGATGTGATCGAACATAAAAGCAAGTACGTGCGATCTTGTCATGCATTTATTTATGTATCGAGCTAGAACTCCGGAAGATTCGAATTTGACGGTTATTTTTGTAGTAAGGTATTATAAGTGTGTCCGAAATGCACTCCTTGGCTTTGCAGATAACCTACACACATATCTATATGTATAGCACTGCCGCAGGTGCGTCATCTTCACTTCAACTTGGAACGCACACGAACGCCCTGAGATATATTTTTAGGTCTGTCTTGTATTGGACAACATGTGATCCTTCTGTACATAGGGTTCACCTTTTTGTATGCCTGTGTGCATTGTGCACCCAGTTGGACTCTAAATTCTGCTCTCATTATGGTGCAGTGTTCTGCTAGCTGTGTAATTACAATGTTCCATCTAGCAATCTTTCCTCCGATGCTTGGTTTGGGATAAATGGATGTTGCTGAGCTCATTGGTATTGTGCCTCAACAAAATGGCATCTCTTTCTCTATGTCTTTTGTGATAAGTCCTCCGGCTACAAAATGTAATTCACATCCTTGCTCACTTTTGTGTAAGATGACAGCTCGTAGCCGCAAAATATTCAGAAGCCCCCTAAAGACGGAACTCGGTCTTTTATTATATGTAACATTATGTTTCTCATGTTTTAAGGTGATTCTTGAATTTTTTTGTTTGCGAACAAAGGAGGCACCACTCAGAACAAAAGACCTCTCCACTTTGACCAGATAAACCTATAATAAGTGCCCTATCCTCTGTGCCCGCCTGCCCAATCAAACCTTTGAATGAGACCTGACTTTTGCAGAATTGTTATGATTATTATTAAGTTTCAAGGTTTTTTTGTTTGGACATCACAGTTGGTCGTGGTCGTCATCTTTTGTAAGCCTCGAATAACACAAAAACGTGGTCGTCGAACAATAATCATTGAGTTTTTTTTTAATTCTACCCAAAAATACAAATTCGGATAATCAACGAGAACACTGGGGTAGTATAGCCTTAAAACTGGACTGAAAGTTTGGGTGAATGAAAAGAGCACATCAATATTTACCCTTCGTAGGTGTTGTGGGAAAATATTTGCTGAACAAATAAATTAATTTAGAAACAGTAAAATACAAAATAAATTAAAAAAATCTGTTCAATGTTGTCTTACAGACATGAAATATTAAGATTTATAGAATTGAAAATATGTGGTCGGCGAATTGCGAGATGAACACCTTCACCTCTTCTGCTGTCAACATCATAACGGTCACGACGAAACAACAAGAACTGCGATGTATTTAGTACTTCTTCATTACTTATTTCATTAAATAGCCAAGTTCTCACTAACGCATGGGTATCGTAATTACAAGAGTCGATAACAATAGAGAGGGTATTCAGTTTACCTCTAATACCAGCAATGTTTTGAAAATATACAAAAATGTCTGTTTTCTTTCCATTTAAGATCCTTCTATTTGACTGTCATTCGTTTTATCCAGACCCGGATCCGATACAATTTTGTCGTTTTTTGAACCATTTTTTGGAATAAACTCCCTGACTATAGTGTTCCTCGGCCAATTTGATCCCCATTTTGCGAGCTACATATTTCGTCAGAGAGTCAACAGAAAAAAAAATATATAGTTTTTGAAAAAAATTATTGAGCAGTTTTCAAAATATAATTTTTTAAAAAACGTATTTAAAAATACAAAAAATATCAATTAAAAATATTGGTGCGCAGTATAAATTGGGCAACCCAAGCCTATATATGTGTGAAATTTCGAAAGAATCGTTTGAGCGATTTATGAGATAGTCGAAATAAAAAAACGGTCCTATGGAAAGTACCGTTTTTAGACATTTAAACATTTTTTTTTCAATCATGATCAGACGTACCTTAAAAGCTGCACTGATATTATAAAATCAAAATTGTTAGAGCCATTTCCGAGAATTAAAATTTAATTAAAAGAAAAAATAATTCAAAATTCTGAAATAAATAGTTAAACTAATTTGAACTCAAAAAAAGTACGCCATTTTATTTCTAGTATAAATTTCAATTTATGAAAAAAAAATTTACAAATCTGTGGAGCGGTTTTTGAGAAAAAAAGTTTTTTTTTTAACTTTTTGAAAATAAGATATTGAATTATTTAACATTTAACAGTAAAATATGCAAAATTAATAAAAACAAAATAAGTTAAAAATCAAACAAATAAGAACCTACAGCTCAGCTATTTAGAAAGCCTTGTTCAAAACAAACATGTAATTTAAATGTTATGCAAATGTTCTTATTCCGCCCTTAATGCAAGAGAATAACTTGCTATTGTATTGTCTCTATCCTCTTGTGTGTTCATTGTTTTGTTAATGTTTTGTTGGATATGTAGACTCTCAAGTGTATATCTATTACTTGTTCTCTTTTCTTTGTCTATTATTAGTGTATTATCAAAGTCTGCATAGTGTCCAGTTTCTAGCATATGTTGTAATAATCCAGTTGATTCTCTTTTGGTTTACAGATACGATTTTAAATCTTATGCGTCAACTCGACCAAGCGGCGAATCCGTTCTTGGGTTATAGAATTTCGGTATTTTTCCAAGTTAATAAAAATTGGCTAAGATTGTAACCATTTCTAAAAAAACAGCATGCGTTATGTCTTCCTCCAAGCATCAAGATACTTACGCCGATGATATTCAAATTTATAAAAGTTGCCCGCAAGTCATAATAGAGAATTGTATATTCACAATTATTGAGGGGCTTAGTTAAACCTTAGACTATGCTAAATGCTAATGAATACAAAAGTCTTGTAATTTCGAAAAATAAACTTTGGATTTAACATACTTTCCATATCAAATAACAATTTACAAGAATTTGTTAAAACTGATAAGAACTTAGGGATTGTCTTTAACAGAACTCTTCCCTGAAACAACCACATCCCTTCCATTTTTAGGAAAGCATTTTGGAAGACCGGAACTATGAACTTGCCACCATTTCATCACTCTAATAATACCGGTTCTTTCTCATGGCTGCGAAATTTTATGAAATTGTAACTTCTCTAGCAAAGCCAAATTAAGAATCGCAATCAACAAGCAAGCACTATTCGGTATATTTATGGACTCAGAAATATGATCATATTTCTGATTTGAGTATGAAGCTTCTTGATATGTCACTTGAAAATTTCTTGAAATTTCGCACCCTAAAAATGCTTCATAATAGAATAACGAAAGTTTCTTAAGAGCTTGAGAATTTTTAATAATAATACAATTCAGAAATATTATTGGATGTTATAATCTGGTAGATAACTTCATGGCATTTATTTTTTAATACGATATCCGTCATATGTCCACTGACCCTACGAGTTACATAGTCCATTCGTTCAGTCAAATTTTTGACCACTTTTTCCAGTAAATCTGGCCGTATGACTTAGGAACTTAGCGAACAGATTTATTTTTTTTTAAGTAGATTTCCAAAATTTGGAAGCGATTAAACGATTCATTTTGGATCGCTAAGCCTTACAGAACAGAAATGTCAACAGGGTTTGACATTCTCAACTGTCAAACCATAGACAACAACCATCGAAACTTCTCATGCAGTTAAAAAAAAAATCCCACCCGTTACAATCACACGACCCACATTACCGCTAGGAAATTCTTGGCTTCGCGGAATTAACCTGTGTAATATATTTATTTCCCCGCTTTAATTGGCTGGCATCAGAAAGTCAGTTCTTCGTCGCCGCAATCCGTCTCTGGAACTCACTTCCCTCCTATCTGAGAAAAAATAGTCTAAAACACAAAACTTTCTCACAACGAACTACTCATTTTCTTACAGAACCAAAGCAACTTATTTCATCTTTCTGTTAAGATTCCTATGTCTTTCCTTCTCTCTTTTTCAATTTATTATTCTTATTTCTGCGATCCTATGCCTTCTATACAACTGTATATTTTTTTCTAAATTTTATACGTATATTAATTACAATATAAGTTTATTATTATTTTTATATTTTACAACTATCACTATTTTATAAGAATTATCCTACAGTGTTAGCCTATAAACGAAATGAAAAGTTAACTCTCCATTTTATACCTTATTTACTGTATAGCATGCCCCACTGTGTGGAGGTAATTGTGGTTGTTTTATTGTTGGCGGTTTGTTTTTTTGTTTGATTGAACCTACATCATACAAACCGTCATACTATGACTTACATATTCATAAAAGATGACCTCATTAAGTGGATTTGCCAAATGTGGGTCTTTGTGAGAGGTGAGAAGAGATTAAAGTCTTTGAAAAAAAAAACAGATTAAAAGCGGCTACCTATAGGTATATAAGTAGTGGATTTTTATTTGAATGGCTTTTTTTATTTTGTTTCGTGTAAGAAATATTAATCCAACATCGGCAATATGCCACAAGCCACACACGCCAACGAACGGAAGAATTATCACAGATTTAGATTGACGGTGTTTTGGAAATGGCACTCATTATGTCGGATTTAACAGTTATTATAAATAGTTATCGCATTATTTTGTTGGAATGATCTTGCACGCATCGAATTATATTTCTTGTGTGGTATGATAGACTAATCGTTTGAGGTGCTAAAATAATAAGTAAACGTAAAGAGAAATTATGAGTTGCGAGAGGGTGATATTAGATATTTTAATTTATTAAAATGGAGCAATTTCAATTTTATTACATAAATCAATATAATACGCTTTAAGTGTGCTAAGTAAGACAACTAATAAAATTGCTTGCTCAATTCCATTTGATAAACTTTACCAGTCTGAAACGTACAAAATAGGATTTTCTATAACACACAATTAGTAATTTCTTCATCTTCTGTTATAATATCTCCGAAGGTTTTAAGAGAATATTAGTGGTTTTGAATGTAATATTCATTGGACTTCACTTTGAGTAAGGGACTTCCAATTCTAAAACTGAGTCAGTGAATGAAATCTTCTAATTGAATTCAGTGAACGATTCTTAAAGATTGCATTCATAAGAGATATTTCTCCAACCGTGTCTAATTTTAAGCCATGAACATACAATATATCTGATTTTAGATTTTATTAGGAAATACAAATAAAAAAATTAATATTTTAATGATCCTTTATTGTTCTTGTAGTTTGGTGCATAGGTACGTTGTGATACACGACATTAGTTGTCTTGTTCTCAGGCGCTAGAACAAATAACGCAGATGGTATTCCGACCCGTGAACATGCCACAGATTGAGCAAAATTACAGAAATTATGAGAAAATGTAATCAATCTACTCAATTTGTCTAGAGGTACTCGATCACTACAGATATTCAGCAAGTGCTCAGAGAAATCTTTAGCAGATGTATCATTAAGCAATGCAACTCTCATTTTTGAGCCAAGCGTTTATTTCATCGGCAGCCGTTGTTGGTGTTGGAATTACTGTCAGTGTTTGGCGGAAATTGCCAGACAGTAAAATCATTGCTCCTTCAAAACATCTTGATTCATTGCGTAGATCTTTCCATGTTTGGTTAAGTGCTTCTAATGCACGTTTATGCGGCATTGTGCATTTGTCCCAGATGATGATTTTCGATGCTGATAAAACTTTGGCCATTGCTGAGTTTTTTGCAATGTTACATCAATATTAAATGTTGGTTTTTTAACAGTTTGAATATTTAATGGCAATTTTAATGCTTAATGAGCTGTAGGGCATCCTTCTAACAATGTGGCTGCTATTTCAGAAGAACTACAACCGCAATGTTGGATCTCGCACGAACAGTGGCTAAAACTACTGACATGGGGAATGTCTTACCAGTTTCACCAGAGGCATCCAGAAAATATAATACACTATTTTCATCATCAATAGCCTTAATTAATGTATCACAAACTTGACTTTTTTTTTGAGTCAACAGGGGTACATTCGTTTGAACTACTAAATCTTATTCCTGATGGTGATCATATTCACGTTCCCGTTCCAATTCTCGATTAAATGCGTCATTCATTTCACTTTATGGCGCTGGCATTCTAAACCTGACTAATAAACCACCGCACATGAGGTAACACATGTCTTCGATCAAGAGTGAGGCCCGATTATGTAATTCCTCATTCATCTCAAGATCGTAATTTCTAGAACTGACACGAATTTGATGTAAAATATCTTCTGACATATTAACCTTGTATAGATGGGTTCAACGATTGTCGTATCCTAATGGGTATCGTTTTCTAGTGATTCAAAGAGAATATAAATTACTGATTTATTACTGATTACTGATTTCTGAAAAAATTATAATTATCAAATTTTCAACCACACTTAACCACAGACAAAATTACGTTTAGCTGTCATTTGCGTTTTATGTCACGTCACACGGGAACGCGGTCGAATGGGACAAAAAGTATCATATGTCCGTCTCCTGGTTCTACCTCCTCACCAACTTTCACCTAAATCGCTTCAGCCGTTCTTGAGTTATTAAAAGTGTAACTAACACGACTTACTTTTATATATATATAGACTAGCAGAACCGGTCGCGCTCATCATTATTAGATACTAAATGGTATTGTTAAGGAAGTGATTGGTAAAGTTTCTAATTAGTATTAATCGTAATAAATTTGAAGGTTTTCAAACAAATGAGCATGCAACATAGAGCTTACAATGGGAGAAAC
This sequence comes from Philhelius pedissequus, assembly GCA_910595825.1. Lineage (NCBI taxonomy): Eukaryota > Metazoa > Arthropoda > Insecta > Diptera > Syrphidae > Philhelius > Philhelius pedissequus. Next base: position 255,889,101 of record OU343160.1, read on the forward strand.
TCGGATTTTCCAAGTCCAAGCCACAAATTATGATGGTCTGCCCCTTTGGCTTATACATCGTCATCGTGAAAGCCAAGCCTATAGGTGATTGTGATCCGTTTGAAAGGTATTGTTTATTCTGATGGAATCGTAGGTATTCGAGGTAATAGGACGACTTTTCCTTTAAACTTTCCCGTCAATATAGTTGGTTTATGTTCGTTTCCGTTAATTCTTCTGACTAACCGCACACCGTTTGCATAATTTTGGATTAGACTTAAGTTGCGCAAAAGAATGAGCGGTGAACCAATTTTTAGACAGAGCTCGTGTCGCGGCATTCCTAGTATATCCCGAGAATTTCAAAATTCAGTCGGAAAATGGACGACCTTATGGTCATCAAAAGTGTCACTTGAATAAAAGTCATCAAATTACCTGGCAATGTAAATTTGAAAAGAATAAATTTAATGTCTCAAATTTACGTTTAGACGCTGGCTGAATGAAGACGATGCTAGTAAGAACACAGAACAAATAAAGGGTCCGATAAATAACTTTTTTCTTTTGAAAATGCTATAAAAAAAAACCACTGAATATTTTTGAAAATTTCTTTTTTTTATTTGAAAGCACAATCCTTCCGGTTAATAATGGAAAATAACTTCATTCAAATGGCTGAATCGGCTGGCCATGCAGTAGACTACACGATCGTTCCAATTTTTAAGCACATTATCGATTGTGTGCAGCTGTATTTCACCAATGGCTTCACGAATCTTGTCCTTTAAAGCGTCAATTGTCTCTGGCTTGTGGGCGTAACACTTATCTGTTACGGCACCCCACAAATAATAGCCCAACGGCGTCAAATCGCACCTCCGAGGTGGCCAAACGACATCAGCTCTGCGGCTGATAATGCGATCTTCAAAAACAGGGCGCAAAACATCGAGTGTAGCTTCGGCTGTGTGGCACGTAGCGCCGTCCTGTTGAAACCAAATATTGCCAATATCCTCCTCTTCAATTTTTGTGAACAAGACTTCGTTCAACATGGCCCGATAACGATCGCCATTGACTGTAACGGCCACTCCTTGCTCATTTTCGAAGAAAAATGGCCCAATTATGCCTCTGTCGGCTTTTCAATGTATGCGTGCGGGTTTTCTGTGCCCCAAATCCGACAATTTTGCTTGTTTACATACCCGCCAAGATCAAAATGAGCTTCATCTGAAAAGATGATGTTTTTGGCAAAATCGGCATCTTCTCTAAGTCGACCGCAGGCCCACTTAGCGTAGCGAAAACGCATTGGATGGTCAGTTGGCTTCAACTCCTGAACCAATTGGACTTTGTATGGCGTCATACCAAGGTCTTTATGCAAAATTCGTCTCAATGATGTCTCCGAAATGTTCAATTGTTGAGAACGACGGTGAATTGATGTTGATGGCGCTTCAAGCACACTTTCTGCCACAGCAGCAATATTCTCGGGTGAACGAACTGTTTGTGGCTTTTCACGCTTTGGTTTATCGATGAGGATGCCAGTTTCTTTCACTTTTTTCACAAGATAACGAACATACGGAGCTGACGGTGCTTCTCTTCTTCCAAAATCCGTACGCAATTTTCGCACACATTCAGCAACATTACCATGATTTTCAAAGTAATGTCGCAATATTTCCCAGCGTTGTTCAAGCGTATACACAACCATATTCGTTCAGCGGAAGGAAAAAACTAATTATCTGTTAAATCAGACATGAGCTAAGTGTTACCATTCACGAAATAAGCACTAGTTGAAAAAAAACGTTAGATGGCGGACCCTTTACTATGTACCTACATATATCAATTTGCTAATATTCTTATTTGATTTAAGGATGTCCTAAATGAAAAAAGTATCGGTATCGGTACTCATGACGAAGCGAGAGAAGCATCATTAATCTTTAGCGAAGAATTGCAGAAATTTGAAGCTAACGGACAACAACAACGACAGCAACAACCATATAGGAAAATATCAGTAATAAATTATGGAATTAAATAAAATTAAAGTTAAAGTTTGTATGTGTCATTTTTTCGCACACCCTGTAATGAGAATATTTGTTTAGTAGTAAGTTGTCTCAAATCCCACATTTCTAAGTTTCATGAAAATCGGTCCACAATCACCAAAAATATGACTATTTTGTATAGAAGCAGATAGGAGTACTTAAACATTCAAGTTTGAGTGGTCATTTCATTGACGTAGTCATCTCTGATTTACGGGAAATAACATAATTAACCTCGCTGCTGATCAGCGTTGCCAATCATTTAATTTTCTTCTGTGAATTATACGATACGAAATATATATACGAATTTTCCCATAAATATACCAATTGTAAGCTGAATTTCGCTTCTAAAATACATTTCTTGTTATTCTAATTCTGAGACCAAAAGCCAATACATAAAAAAGTGCTTTCATTCTATTTTTATTAAACTACTAAATAAAATGAATGAAGTGTGGGTCTTGATTGGCTCACAACAATGACGCAGGGAATAGTACACATCGTTTGTTTTGACGTTTCCCTTTTTTTTGTAAATGGGATATAAAATAAAATGCACGTACTTACTCTTTTTTTCGATCACATCGTATTTAAAATATTTATATTAAGAATCTAAATATATTTCTAACGTATTTGTTACTTAATTTTTTATATACAAAATTCTTTTAACTTTTTTCTAAAAAAAAAAATAGGCCCGACAGTCTTAAACATTTAATAATATAAACTTAAATTCGAAATTTCAAAAATCAAATCATTAACATGTTTTCGAAATTTTAAATTTTCAAATAAAAAAATCCAAACAAATATTTTTCGAACATTTTGGTATGCAGTATAATTTATAATATGAAGGAAATCATTTGTTAAAATGTTGATCGAAATTCGTCGATCCGTTTTTGAGAAAGTTGAAAATCAAAAAAAAAATGTATGGTAGGTACTCTTAATAACAAACTATTTTTAAAAAAATGTTCACAAGATGTAGACTATACCTCAAGTAGTGCACACCCTTGTTTTTTATCAAAATAGGGAAAGCCATTTACGAAATAATCAAGATGGTAGAAACAAGATGTAGACTATACTGCAAGTAGTGCACATACACAATGCTGTTTCATGTAATTGAGTCAATTAAAATTCTTTATTCTAAAGTTTTATTAAGTACAATAAAAATAACTAAATTTACAAATGTCTATGTTTTTCAATCAAATCAAAATGATTGGTGTGTCGACCAGCCTTACGCTTTTTCACTAAAGTGCTTTATGATACACAACATTTTTAGTTTTATTTTGGGTTGCGTACACGTACAAAGCGGTAGATTTGCCGATACGTGAGCACGCCACATATAACTGACCATGTGAGCAACATGGGAATTTCGAGATTGATGCCACAAACATCCAGCGATTGTCCCTGCGACTTATTGATTGTCAAAGCAAAAGCGAGACGCACCGAAAATTGAAGACGGTTAAACTCGAATGGCAAATCGTTTGCAATACGCGGAATCCATGGAATGAAAACATTTTCGCCTTAACAAAGCTTTGGTGCATTGAGGTTGCGCAGCAAAATTATCTGATCCGACTTTCAATTTTAAATTGTGTGGCGGAAATCACGGCAGATGCAAAAGAATTCAAGAATTCCGTGGGATAGTTGGTGGCTTCGTTTTCATCCGTCACGGAGTCCACGGATTTGAATAAATGTAACTCACTGGCGATCTGATTTTGAATGACAAAATTCAAATGATCGACATCCTTGTTTTCCTCAGCCAAAATCGCTCGTGAACTTATCATGGTTAACATAATTTTGAGCAATATTCGGGAAAACATTCGTGATGAGCTCTTCCGGCGTTGTTGTAAGGTGGCAAAAATTCGGCAGAAATTGAATCAAGCGGTTGACTAAGTCCACTGTCATTACGCCATTGCCGATCGCCCATAATTGCCTGGCGAACTCTGCAGCGAACTGGTCATTTCGTAAAGCGACTGGCATATATGTTTTCAATTTCAGTTTCTTCACGTATTGCCATGAGGCCGCTGATTTCAGGCAAGCGTTCAACTCATCTGCCGGAGTTGATCTTGGAATGACAGGAAAAGTTTGCCGAAAATCGCATGACAATAAAATCATTGGCGAGTGCTAAAGTAATCTCAGATCTCGAGGGAATAGTAGACAAAATCAGTGGAATCAGGAATGTTTTTTTCAGTTTTACCGGGTGCATTGAGGAAGAAATGCAACCATTTCCGTTATCGGCTGTCTGTATTAATTCATCGTAGAATTTCTTTTGTTCTTGATTCAACATTGGCACATTTGTTCGAACTGCATGACTCAATGCGACTCAATCGAAATCCTTTTCTCGTTCTATTTCTCGATTAAGTTCCTCATGCATTGGCCGATTTGGTGGTGGCATTCCCAAATTGCACATGTCTTCGATCAATCATTTCATTTCATTATCATTAGTCACAGTTCGAATTCGATGCAAAATAACTACGGCCATATCATCCTTGCATTTATTCCACAAATCGTTGGATTCGATGGAAGACATATCGAAATTATGATTGCGAAGAGTGTCCGAAGTTGATTGGCAGGCGCGGTGATAGTAGCATCTGCCATTGTCAAATCCCAATGATAATCATTTTCAAGCAATTGTCTACATTGGCAGGCTTCATGATAAGTTGCAAAAAACACACCGTCAACAGTACGTAGGGATTCGAATGAAATGGGGCAACGAACATTGACCAAAAGCTATCGTAAATAGAAGCATTCATCGTTTTTCGGGTGAACTGTATATATACTACCAAGTAAACCGCCAGATCGACGACAGTTGGGTGACGCTCGTGGATCGGAAACAAAAAAATTCGACACATAACCTCGTTGCAGTTCACGTACCGAACCAGTTGATATCGAGTCATCTCATCATGCATACCAGGAGCTTGCATCCCGAGCACTGCCATATCACTGCCTTTAGTCACGTATTTGCACACATATTTGATCGATTTGATGAAGCAACATACTTCTACATTGATATGACTTCTTCAGGACTTTTGACAAAAACGGGCAATGCGGTACAATCCAAAAATTGTCGACGACAAAATTAGATCCTCTCACCTTCATCGTGAATATTTTCATATTATTCACTTGTGATTGACGCCGGTAAAGAAGATATCCATCATTGTCTGATACGTGGATAGCGTTTGGTACATTTATTTCCAGACACACACGGATCTGGAATCTCAGCAGAAACGACATTATCAATTTGGTCAGCACGGAGTTTGTCGACTAACCACAAAGGCATGTATGAATCTGGTAGTCCTCGTTTCTGCCACTCCACATAGTACATCCAGCATTTAGATGCTCCAAGAATCTTTTTCTCTGTGATCAAATTCATGAGAACCGTTTGTTTCTGCTTAAAAACTCGTGCTACGATGTCGTGGCAATCACTCGATGTCTGACCGGGATAGAGCAAATTCGTGATTTCTGGCCATTGTGGATTACACATGAAAGTTATAAACAAATCCGGGCGCCCATAATTTCCTACCGATGCGAGTGGCAGGAAAAACGTCACACGACCAATGTCGGCTACATTTTCATCCGAACTTATTGCATTACACAAGTGGATGTACTGTTCTCAGCGAAGTTTTGTTTGATTGAATCGGATGAAATTAAGGCGCTCTGTTCCTATTTTTACGTACATATGAACGAATCATGAGTCCATATGAGTAAAAATTCATTGAGCTGATCTTTTTAATTGATTCCTCGCCTAAAACGCGAAGGATATATTACAATTCAATCCGAAAGTCTGTCAAAACAAATTTATATACTATTCAAGATATTAAACAATTTGATATTTCTGTGGTAACCATCATCTCCTCGCCAAAACATTATTGGGTACTGCAGTGCATCATATGATGGATGGATCTCGGATACGCGCTGTAATTCACCGTTATTTCGTCGCCTTAGTACAATATCACGGCTCGCAACTGGGTCACCAACATTTATGATGGCACACTCATCACTGTCGGTGCATTGAATTGACGCGCATGAGTGCCAGCTGGACGTCTATCACCTGAAATGACAATTTGATGATCGTCCGAACACAGATCCGTTTCCAATGTAGTTTTGAATTGGCGCACATAAGCATTTTGCTCATGCAATACATCTCGCAAAATTCTGATTATATCTTTGTCTACATTTTGATCTATTCCACTACGCATATAGATCCTTATCTACATTACTGATGAAATACATTTGAAGAAATATCTGATCTTCATTGGGTGCCGGCAATAATGAACCAAAGCGATAATGAATTTGTCCTTAGATCTGTATTAATGAAGACAAAGTCGAATCAGAATAAAATCTTTTCATAATATTCATACAATATGGACTTAATTAATATGAATTTGCCTTGAATGTCGGATTATTTTGGTTTGATTGTCCTGAATAACTTCTGCTCCAAACGACGTCATTTGAAAACAACTGTTATATTGTTGAGCTCCCATCAAAAATTGTGACGATTTGCTTGTACTATCGTAAATCAAGGAGTGTAATGGCTCAGGTAGATCTTGCAAAGGCCGCAATTTTACTTTGCCACTCATGCAGCACTATCCAGCTTTCTCCGAAAGAAACTTCAGTGCACTGCAGTACTGACATAGGCCTTTCATAGCGCCAATCGGGACACACGGAAGTGTGCGGTATTCAATGGTGCTTTCGTATTGGAAAGCAAATCGGTGCAATTCTGTATTCACGGCGTTTCTTCTTCTTTGTAAATTTTCATTTATTTGATGGCTCTGCTGATTCCTATTGCGCTGTTGTCTATATCGGTCTCCACTTTGGACGACGACACATTGTTCTTGAGATAATGTTTCTCGAATTTGCGGCATGTTCGCTCCATTGCGTACATTTCGATCTGAGTGTTCGTCTGTAGTTTCGTTTGCACGAGCAGTCACCATAAGTTGTGCATTACGACTGCGACGTGAAAGGTTTGACCTTCTTACTGGTGGCATGATAATTTAAACGAAAACCAAACAAAATTAATATTCATCGAAAAAATGGATCGAGTTTCATAATTACTTACTTATAAAATCACAAATTAGGATTGGAACTGCTGAAATCAATCACTAAATGGCCAAATGAAAATGTTCTGCAATCACATACCAAAATACATTGAAATGAAAACCTTCGAAGTATCTTTGGTTTCGTCTAACTCACAAAAATCATTAAAATTTTAACTTATTCGCAAATTACCCAAATTCAATTGCACCGTAACGAAATCAAAAGCGGTTTTTTATCTCACTTTTCCAATTTTTCTTCAATAGCGAAATTATATAAATAAAATTGATTGAAATCGCAATAAATCACACTTGATAAACAAATAATTTGAGCACAATTAAAATTTAAAATAAAATTAATTTAATTTAATTTTATTTGACCGCACGCAATAGCAAAAACATTTCAATTTGAATAACGAAACGAAAAGGACACCTCATATTCCTTCCTTAGGCCTTCAAACGATGTTCCAGGATTACCAGTTTTCCTGAAAAATTTCCGGAATTTTCATCCAGTGTCCTATATGCCCTTCCTAGGGCCAAACGCTCTAAGTCGTAAACAGATTTTCCTCCGTTATCCTTTCTTGAGCCAATACGAATTTATCACGCCCTAAATAGTGAAAATCGAAGATATACACTAAAGAAGAGGATGATCCTTGATTTCAAATATTTCTGGAATTTTTTCGGCATTTTCCTCTAGTGTTCTTTATGCCCTTCCCAAGGTCAATTCTAATTTACCAAGTCCTAAATCGGGAACAACAAAGTAACCGTTCTCGAGTTATGCACTAAAAACAGGTTCATCACGGATTTTAAATTTTCTGGAAATTTTCCGGGATTTTCCTCCAATATCTTATCTTATGACCTTTCCTGGGCCAATACGAGTTTATCAAGCCTTTCTAAATCGTGAAAATCGAAGTAACCGTTCTCGAGATATGACATAAAAAGAGGATGATCCCTGATTTCCAATTTTTCTGGAAATTTTTCGGCATTTTCTTCTTTTCCGAGATTTGCCTGCAATATCTTATCCTATTTCCTTCCTTGGGTCAATACAAATTCATCCAGCCCAAAATTATGGAAATACAAGCATCCGTTTTCGAGTTATGCGCGCACACACACGGACGACGTTGCACTTTTATATATAAGATTTGAAGTGAAAAAAATGGATATAAATTATTTTGTAGCATGTCCTTTGCACCAACGTGTTCACTGCCCCAAATTGCCTGCACATATTTTTAACTTTTTATCCGAATTCCTATTAAGCGAATATGAAACAACGAGAATCCAATCTCTTAATTAAAAATTGAAATCACATACCGAAATCCGAAATCGAGTAAAAAAAAATGCAAACCCTTTAAGCCGCACAAAAAAAAGAATGTTTAAAAGCATCCGTCATATCATTTGATATATCTCATCATTCCAACAACCAAAATGCGCATATGTCGGGGATTATCACTGTCAGATGAACACAAAAAACCAGAAATCTCTTCAGTTGATCTCTTTGAATCAGATCCTTAGTACCGCGATTCTTTTTTGTTCATTGATCCCTGTCAGAGATTCCCCGATGGTCTGCGTGTTTGCTGGCCAGTTCTGCTGCATTGTTGGACTTGTATTATATATTATGTGCCTGTGCACACACCTTTTGGCACTAATCAGCTTCTGATTTTAAGTTTTATAGAACCATATCGCATCCATCAATAAATTTGAAGTATTTTCCCCAGGCTCTCCCGCAGTAGATGGTCGCAGGGAAGGGATGATGATCTCTGCGAAGCTGAAGAACAGGCTTCCTCTGTTTTGAAATTAAAATTTTGCAATGGACGATGATCTGAGAGGAACCGATGGGTTTGGCCTTATGGCTATTCCATATAGCCACACTGTAGGCATCTTGGCCATCAAACAGATCCGAATCGCCGATAAATGGTTATCGATGGATACCAACAATAGGTGGCAGTGGTGTTGGGAACTTCAAAAGCGGCTCCTGTTCAGCTTTATAGTACAGATACTGCTGGTTGTTCTGAGAAGGTGCCTTTGCTTCGAGATAATAATTGTTATGTAGACTCGACCAATATTGTTTGCTGGCGGAAAAGAACAGTCACATGCAAGAGAGTGCTTGAGAATTTTATTTAATTGGTCTCGCGCTGCAATTCATTTAGACCGTGATTGGATCTGCCAACTGCAGCTCATTTTGGATGCAGTGCGGATAATCGATATTGGCTTTTTGTTGTAGTTTAGACTGATGATATTCTTGCGCAGTCCCATACTCTGTGATGTGAATTATTTGTTATATTCTCTGGGGATATTATCACACTGAACCTCTCCTTCCTCAAGCATAAAATGTATAGCAGAGGTGTCACGTGTCAGTGTCATGCGATGTGTTTCTGATGTTCACACAATATAGTGGATTATTTTTGTATTTTAGACAATGTCAGAGGAAATCGTTGTTATAAAATCTTCATCTTCGGCTATTTTTTAAGTTGAAATCCAGATCTTTTAAAAATCCTTTTTTTCCAATACATTCTAGTGAAAATATCGTCAGCTATCTAAATGGACTGATCCTTTAAGTCGATAAATTCTTGGTATCGCAACCATAATTTCATTGTTATACTCTGTCCAAGAAAAATAGGCAGTACCCGTCTTATGGGAAAGCTTTTTCAAATACAGTAGCGTGTCATATTTTTGCACCATACTAAATTGAAAGAACTTCTCCATTAAAAAGTCTTTGCACGCCCGTAAATATATAAAAAAATCAACAAAAAATGCATTCCATCGGACGCATACCTAACGCCCTACTCAGCGCAGTGCGCACAAGTGTCGACTGAATTGCTTTTGCTGTGGCTGCTGCTGCTATTCAACCCCATTAAATATTGATGTGTTTTCAGAGTTTTCCGTGTCCATTTCTTAACTCGATCGGTTTTTTCCTTGGGTTTCTGTTTAGGTGCTTTTGATTTGAGAGCTTTAAAAAAAGTTTTGAATGATGAGTTTTATAGTGGAGTGTTTTCGTTGTTCGCACTTCTTTTAATATGTGGAAAATACGCTAAAATGCAGTAACAAAATTTTAAGCTGTTCTCTTTGAGTGAAAAAAAGTATTTTTGTATAATATGTATGTTTAAAAGGTGTATTTAAGGTCCTAAAAATGAAATAATGAACTATAAACCTATTGTTAAATAATCTGTGATACAAAACTGTTTGAGTCAATCATATGTAATGTTCTTTCCTTTCACTCTACTTTAATTATTTGTGATAATCACAATGGATTTCTCAAAAAAAATCTACGGTTACTAATTTGTTTAACTTTACATCCTTTTGCTTAGATGTTTTTGAAAAACGTTAACAAGTCGATTGTGTGTTAACTGATTTTAGTAAAGCTTTTGATAAGTTGTGTCATCGTACTTTAATTTTAAATCTACTTAAAAAATAGACTCCATAGTGTCGTATTTCGCATAGTGTCGAGTATTCGAACCAATTTGTTGTTAATTTTGGCGTCCCTCAATGCAGCCATTTAGGTCCAATTTTATTTGTTTTATTTATAAATGACTTGGTTTCGCTTATAAGAAATTCATCTGTCCTTATTTATGCTGATGACATTAAGCTTTTTCAAAAGAATTAATACCTCTGACTGTTTAATTTTACAAGAAGACTTGTTCATTTTTAGGGAATGGTGCAATAAAATTACTCTTGTTTTAAATGTTGACAAGTGCAAAGCCATGAGTTTTACACGCAAAGAAATTCTGTTTGTTTTCAATTATACGTTTGATTCATGTCCTCTTAGTAAAGTCACCTTATTCTCTGACTTAGGAGTTATTCTTGATCTTAAGTTAACTTTCATCAATCTTTAAACTACATCTAAAAAAGCTAATATAATCCTCGGATTCATTAAAAGATTTGGTCGCAAATTCTGCGACCCGTATGTCCTCAAGATTCTTTTTGTTTCATTTGTAAGACCAATCCTAGAATATAGTTGTGTAGTGTGGGCACCTCACTACTCCATTCATATAACAAGGATTGATGCAGTTCAGAGAAGATTTTCGCGTTTGTGCCTTCGTTTTCTTTCATGGTCACATCAAAATGCTCTTCCTCCTTATTCTCAAAGACTTGCTTTAATAAGCTTTCCTTCTCTTACTAATCATAGAAAGTACTTGCAGTTTTGTTTTATTGTTGGAATTATTAGTGGTTCAATATCATTTCCATTGGTTCTTGGTCGCTTAAATCTCAGCTTTATTCGTACAAGTATAAGACTACAGCAACCATTGAGTCCTATATTTAGCAGATCAAACTATGGTGCCAATAGCCACCTTAATCAATTGATGGCAATATTAAATAAATTTTACTTTTGTATAGACTCGGTAAATGATGACATTGAATGTATGAAAATTAAAACTTTGATCTGTAACAGTTTACGAGTAGAACAGTTGAGTTAGATTTTAAGTAATTTGTAATTAGTTTAAGTTTGTTTCACGTTAGTATTTAACGAACTGAATAAATAAATGAACAAAAATTTACAGGACTTGATGAAAAAGGCATTTTGTTTCCACACTAAGGCCAAAATATTATAGTTCTCGAAAACGGGTAAAACAATTTTGATAAAAAAACAGTTAATAAAATGTTTACCAGAAAATCGCAAAAAAGGAGCCGTTTTTGAGAAAACCAGTATTTACCTTTTTGACTTAACGAACGTAACTTTGTTGTTGGCCTTAAAAAAATCAAAAAACTGTGTGGGCATAATAGCAAACAAAATATATATACCAAGTTTGATAAAAATGCATTCAGCTTCAGCCGCTTAGGCTGGTTGCTCGCGGATAGATAGACGGACAGAAATGGGAAACAACTTTTTTCTTCTTCGCTATCAACCTAACAGCAAGTTTGATCAATATGTCCACATCAATTTTTGTGCGATATCAGCAAAATAATAAAATTACCTTTTCCTAATTTTTTATCGGCAAGGGAGATTATTTTTGGTACCAATTTTTTGAAAACTACTAATTTTATTACTTGCGATTATAGGTACTATAAGGCAAGTTATGTATTCGTAAAAGAAAAATTGTTTCTAACAATCAAACATGACATTATGATCATAGAGAACACCAAAAAAGTGGGTCCCCTAATTCCGTCTGTCTATCTGTCCTCGAGTCTGCAGCCTAAACGATCCGGTGGATTTGCTTCAAACTTGGTACAAATTGTTTTTTCAGTAATATGCCCATACGTTTTTTACATTTTTTTTAAAACGACAATTGACAGTAGCTCCCGTACATTTTTTTGGTTAAACCAAATCTCTTATTTTTCTCAAAAACAGCTCTAACGATTTTTATAAAAAAAAATCTGTTCATTAATGAAGGTAAAGGGTACCTTTTGAAATTTTTTTTTTGAAAAAATTGGTGCCTCTATTAGAACCTTGTTTTTTGGTTTTCGATTTGCTCGGAAACGGTTATTCTGATTTTTGTAGAATTTTTTTTACGCAGAAGCTCCTTGAAAGTTTAAATACTATTGTATACCAACATTTTTCAAACACATTTTTTTTTTGGAAATTAATTTTTTGAAAATTCAAAATTTCGAAAACGACTTAATAGATTTTTTCGAAACTTCGTATTTAGTGGTTTTTTGACATAATCTTGAATAGTTAAAAAAACGTATTTTTCTAAAATAAAAACTCAACGTTACCTCCCATACAAAAGTTAAAAAACCGTTAAGAAAAAAATGTATTTCTCGAAAACGGCTTCAAGAATTTTTATAAAAAAATTTGTGTGTTCTTAAATTAGTACAGTTCACTTTCAAGTATAAAATATTTCTTTTTGCGTTCTTATTAACGGCACTTCCCATAGAACCAATTTTCATATTTTCGACTTTCTCAATATTGGATGAACCGATTAAAATATTTTTTTTTACAAATGCTCCGTAAAATTTTTAAAAAAACTGCATACTCAAATTTTAAAAAATAAATAAAATTTTTTTTTGTAAAATCGATTTTTCAAAAACAGTCACAGGATTTTTTCAAATTTGAATTTTATATGTATATTAATTATATCTTCAAAATTTCGTTTCAAGTTTTTTTTCTAAAAATGTTTTCAAAATTTTATACTTAAGAAATTAATTTATTAAAAAACCGCTCCAACGATTTTTGAATTTTTTTTGATATATTCTTATTTATCAACGAATTCAAACTGCATCTTTGTTTTCCCTCAAATTATAACGACTCAGCAATTTAAAAACATTTAAGTATGTGTATTATCCATTTATTTCTACGTTATTATTATTTCCTTTTTACCAATTATTGCGTACGTCACTGAATACTAAATACAATGTAGTCCCTCATACATTTATTCATACATATGTGTCTCTAAAAATCACATGAATCTTATGTATGCATAGTGCACCTAAATTATAAAGTTATATGCATATAACTACTTATACCCAGCTATGGAAATATAATTAAGACCTTTGCACTTGCTTGCGCATCTTAATATAAATTACAAACTAGGGCTATCTCACTCTATCTTTCAATTTGCATTTTGCAATTCAGATAACGGTCACTCAATATCAAATCATATTTTGTGATAACGATGCGCAGTGTTTGTGATTTTTGTTAATTAACAACGGGAGTCAAAATCCACTTGGAAATTTAATTAAGATCATCCATTTCTATCATTTTTAAAAATTAAATTTTGGTGTAAGTCTGGTAAGTACCAATTTTTTTTATTGATTTTGAATTTGTTTTAATTTAATTGCGTTGTGTAAATAGAGACATAAGCTATGGGGAAAGCAAAAAGCTGCACTTCTGAAGAACGAGGAGCGATTATTGCACTAAAAGAGGAAGGCCTGTCACTAAATCAAATAGCCAAAAAGATTTGTCGATCCAAAACAATGGTGATAAATGCAATTAAATATTTTCAGCAAAACAAAAGCATTGCCAAAGTCCCACGTAAAGCCAGAGCCCAAAAAACAACACCCAGAATTGATCGCAAAATCGCAATAGAATCGAGGTAATCTTTACACCTGCATAGGATAACTACACCTAACGAACTAAACCACAACGGTTACATAAAAGCATAAATAGCTACATAAAAGTTGTTAGCTACAGAAGCATGTTCGTAGCATTTTTTAATTTGAAAAAAAGATTAAATACATACAATTTTTAAAAATGAAACCTTGGCCCAAAATTTTATACAGCCAAATATTACTAAGGAATAATTAATACCAGGCTGTTTAAAATTGTCCAATACTTAATGACTTTACTAAATTATTTCTAATTTTGAAAACTTTTCAACTACAGCAAAACACTTAAATATGCACTTATGCGGGTTAGGCAGTTATAAAAAACCCGCTTAAGTGCACATATGTACTTATCTCTATTTACATATACAAAAATTAAAACAAACATTTTTGATAAAAAAAAAAACATTTAATTCCAAATAGCTTCTAACGGTCTTCAGTCCATAAAATTTGCGTTTCGTCCCGGCGATCACACTTCGATTCATCAGCTGGCTAGTAAGCGCCCTACCACTTCCCACTTTTTGTTAAGTTTAGTTCATCGTACATGGATTTTTTAACAAGAAACCAATGTGAACTATATCCAAAAATAATAAAAAATTTAATCATTAAAATTGGAAGATTATGTTCTGGGCCATTTATAGTTAATTAGGAAGGTGTTTTGTATTATATTTAATCGGGCGTGTTGAACTATTGATTAGAAATAGATTTTAACGACCTGTGCTCCACGAATCATTATAATAGATTAAGATTATTACTTTTTTATTTATGAATTTTGTAGCATAAAACAAAAGGAAGCGCTAAAGGAAAACAAACTGTTGTATTTTATCAGCTAATTTCAATTGTGTACCTACTTAAAAGAATTTTTGTCAGGTACATTTCAAAAAAAGTATACAAAATAAAAGGCAATTAAGCGCGAAAGGATCAGGCTTCTAAATGCAGATATGGAGCCCCTAAAATAAAATTCACGCCGAATTAAAAGCTTTAGGAAAAATTTAAATTTAAAATTTAAATTTTTATCTGCATAAACACGGTCTTTCGCGTAGCCCCACAAAAAAAGTCTAGCGGTGTCAAATCGCATGATCTTATATCCCAGTTGATATCGCCACGACGAGAAATTACGCGGCCAGGAGCCATATTAGCTCGAGTTGTGTGGCATGTCTTCTTCAATGGCAGGCAAAAAAAAAGGTTGATTATCATATGACCATAACGCTCCGAATTGACGGTGACAGTCGTTTCATCGTCGTTTTCGGAGAAGTAAGGTCCAATCACACCTCAGTGACTTTTTGTGGATGTAATGGCCTCTCTTCAATTACTCGAGGATTCTCAGGACCCCAAATACGACAATTTTGTTTATTAACATACCCATTGAGTGAGAAATGTGCTTCGTCGCTGAAGAAAATTTTGTTCGAAAAATTGCCTTCCACCGCCTGCTGTTGAAGCACCCATTCGACGTATCTACGACGTTATGAATGGTCAGCTGGCTTCAGTTGTTGTGTAAGCTGGACTTCATATGGATGTAGGTGTAGATCCAAATGCAAAATACGCCATAATGTGCCGTAGGAAAGTCCTGAGAACGACGAGGAATCGACACATTCGGGTCTCCGGCAACACTTTCACTTACAGCAGCGATATATATATCAACGATGATGCACAGGCCTTACAATATCTGTAACCAATCTAGACTCTTCAAATTTCTTCACAATTTTGCCAAATGCTTGCGTAGTTGGACGATTATGTAAACCATAATCTCCTCTAAAAGCACGATATGTGGCTGTGTCAGAATCACCATTTTTGTAGTAGGTTTTAACAATTTTTATGCGTTATGCGATAGTTAAGCGATCCATTTGCGTAAATGTCAGGCTTTCAACTGAAAAAAAAATTGGCTTAACAACTTAGTTTGACAGATGTCGAATTCCAGCTCTATACTTTTGAAACCGCAAAATGGATAACCCTTTATGTCAAAGTGTATGTCGTATGGACTTCGTATAATACATAAAATAGCCATATGGTGATTTGAAACTTAATAAAATTTTGAGAGATTGTCGGATTATTTTTATTATCTCATAAAATAAGTTCAATCCATTTTTTTGCATACAGTTTCATTCTAAAAATGAACTTACATCGTTCCTACTAAATCGACTAAAATTATCAGACTTTGTGTTTAGTATTTTTTCACATTTTCTGGAAAATCTCGTTTCAAAAGCCAATAAAATCGGTATATTCCATACAAATTTTGCAAACCATTAAAAAACATTTTTGTCTCAAAAACGGCTCCAAGAAAAATTGTATAAATACAAAATTATTTGTTTTAAAATAGCGCTCCATCTTTTTTGTTATCAAACTGTAATACCTAAGCAATCTAAACAATTTCCGTATGTATTCGAAATGATTTTCGTGTGACCCAATACTTGAATGCTTAGAATGAAAGAACACAAACTCGTGTGTGCTACCACCAAGGTTTTCTTTGGTTGGAATTAAAGTTATTCCACGACTCTCCAGGTCGATTATCATATTCATATTTCTCTGCTAGAAGTTGTGCTGATCTACTTTTTCATTACATTTACATTTTCCACACTACTTCGTAGACAAATCTATGAAGAAGAAACACTGAATAGACTCGAGACTAGGTTGATTTTATTCCCAAACCTCTAACTTAACTGTCAGGAGCACTAAACATTACGCATAGGGATAATACTATAACTTTATGTATGTGTTCATTCGCTGATGGTCCCTTAGTAAATGTCAGGTATATGGGTCCTTTTATTTCATTTCCTTTTATTTTTTTTTATTAAGTTAACATTTATTTTATTTATCATACTATTGTTATTTTATTTTTTTCACGTTATTTCATTTTATTCTATATTATTTTAATTTATTTTATTTTATTTTATACTAGCATACCCGTGCTCGCGTTGCTTCGCAAAGGCTAAGTATAATTAGTTTTACTATCAATGGTATATGTATCAAGACTCAACCAACGTCTTTTCTGTGATTTATGTCATATTTTTAGAAAAAGTTAATAATGTGGTTAATCTTATCGTAGCGTAATAAAAGAGTTGATGTTGTCCCATAAATTCTAAAAAAAAAACAGATATTAGCACATATTAAATTTGGCTTCTGGGTATACAATGTTAGCCGTTTCAGCATTTTCTTGAAGAAGTAAAAACTGTTTATTTGAGCATACTCTTGAAAGTACAACATATAGTTGACCATGGGAAAAAACATTTTCTCAGAGATCTACCCCAATGAATTGAAATGATTGACCCTGAGCTTTGTTGATTGTCATGCAAAAGCATGGTTTTACTTTAAACTGTAGACGTCTGAATCGAAAGGGAAGATCTGTTGGTATCATTGGTATCCTGGGAATAAGTGCATGAGTTCCTACTGCAGGTCCAGTAAGAATTTGAACTTGTATTACATTTTTGCAAAGCTTTTTGACTTGGAGTCGTGTGCCATTGCATAGGTTTGGGGGACTGAGATTTCTTTATTAGTATAATCGCAGTGCCAACTTTTAAATTCAATTGGTATGATGGAAGACCCGCAGAGTTGAGAGAATTGAGAAATTCTTGACTGTAGTTTACTATGTCATTGTCATCGACAGCACTGTCAATTGCTTTGTATTGATATGACTGTTTTTAAACTTAGGAGCATATGGTTATTTATTTCATCCACTGTACTATTTTTTTGTGACACAATAGCTCTTTCGCAGAACCAAGGAAACGGTATCGATTGCAAAGAGTTCAGATCTCCATAGACGCACTGAGTAAGTTGTTTTGTGTTGTGAACGATTTTTCCGAAACGTTTGTTTAATTGAATTATATTATCGGAGCCTGAGATAGTATATTTTCCATCACAAATTTTTAGCAGAAGAGATGCGAACTAAGCACTGTCAGTGTTTTTAGTAAGCTCTACTCTCATATTGGTTTGAAGTTGAAGTTTTTGGACACTCTTCCAAATAAAAGATGATTCAGGACAAGCTTTTTTGATATCAGCCCGAGTCCCCTTGGGAATAATGACATCGTTTGACAAAAAAGACCATTGTTACTCCACCCATAAGCTTCGATGAAGAAGACCTTAATTTTTTTTAAACTCTGTTTACGGCTTCTATATGTGCTTTATTACTCAAGCCGCAGAGAGAAAAAGAAAGAATAAACGCAAATAATTATGTCCACAAATAAGCCATACTAAGATCGGAAACCTTCGTACGTTTCACCCCCCAAAACCCATTTGTTTACATTGTTGTATTTGTAGCTTTGAAACTCTATCCATGAATAGATGGGAAATCGAAAAGCAAAACAAAAACAAATTACTAGGGCTGTGTTGTCTATGTGTCTATAGGAAGAGGAACAGAAAAGATTCTTGTGTGAGTTTCTATCAATGTGTCTATTGGAAGAGTAACAGAAATGTTACTTGTGTGCGTGTTTCAGCTTGTAGGCAAATGTCAAATGAAAGCAGAGGTTTCCGGTCTTTACATTATTAGTTTATGATTATGTCCTTTACTACACACATATTCAAAATTAAAACATATTTGTGTAATTTTGAATATGTGTATAAATACTTTCTTTTCCTACGTTAATCGATGAGCGAACAATTTAGTATACACACATTCAGAAGCAAATGAACAAAAGAAAATGTAAACAAATATGGAACGATAATGAAATGGAACAAAGCAGCTATCCAGTCAAAGCGATTGAATCGAATTCATAGATGCAAATATACAAAAATTTAATAAATATATAATTTGTAAATACATTTATTTCTCAGCTTATAATATCAAGCAGGCTTAAGAGCGTTAGTGAATATGTTGATCAACTTCGACAAAAAAGTGTACTATTTTTTTTAGGTTAATAATCTAATTCAACACATATATTTAACAAATAAAGAATATCCTAAAACATGTTTTAGAGAATAAGGAAAATTATAAAATTCGTTTCAAGTAAATCGGTTGAATACTTTCTGAGATTACCCTTACATAAGTAATAATTGTTTCGCCTTTATATAATAGTAAAGATTATTTTATTTTATTTTATTTTATTTTATTTTATTTTATTTTATTTTATTTTATTTTATTTTATTTTATTTTATTTTATTTTATTTTATTTTATATTATTTTATTTTATTTTATTTAATTTAATTTAATTTTATTTAATTTTATTTTATATTGTTTAATTTTATTTTAAAGCAAATCTTATTCGACAACCCTAAAATAATTTATCTGGCCGTTTGTCACAAGAAAATATTTTCGAACTCTTGGAACTTTAGCGATATACAATTATACAATGCCTGTAAAATATATTAATATACAATATGTCACGAAAACACTTATTGTAACACTATACACGATATCGTAGTATTAGATGATACATATTTCTGCACTCCCAATTCAATCCAACTTTTATCAAGTCGAAACAAACTTAAATATTTATAAACCTCAACTCCTCCACAGCCCTTTCGAATCCAAAATGTGAAAACTCGAAATCGCCAGCCACAAAAAAACCATGGTGCCGAGTAATAACGCATTCACTACACGCGGCAACAGTACGTTTCACGCGAGTATTTGCCGCACACACAACATCGCACCACATTACCACTATCTGCAGGCATTCGGAAGATCTATTAGAAAGAGTGGCATTGACAGGTTGCAGGCTGCTGCTGCCTAGACGGCCAAGCTGGACACAAGAAAACTGCTCTCGATCGATATATTTATTCACACTTAGACGCACCATAAATAAAGTAAATTGTCCCAATGGACAAGGCGACTCTGACTTGGCACTTCCATGATTCCATATGAGCACATATACTGTCGGTCGTCGTGGTCTTGAATCTGGATTCACCGTACCATTAATCCTCACGTCTGTTCCTCTGCCCCACTGGTCTCACTCAATTGGTGTTTTTTTTTTTTTTTTGCTCTTTTACGGTTTCTAGTAAAGAACAGGTTAACGTATGATCTTAGCTCTGCAACTCAATGGCAAAACATGCTCAGCTGTCGTGCTCATGTCATCCGGATTAGAGGCTTAGTGACAAGTGTCTGGGTGTATAACATTAGGATATCGTGTTTTCAAGACTCCATCTGTGCCTCCTCCACGTCCCTCGTGCATGCAACAACAGAGAGCAAGAGTGTGAATCGCGTGGTCTTCACAGCTTTGGAAGAACACACATTAATCCATCCATTGATGGAGGCCTAGGAAATAAATTAGAAAATTGTATATCTTGTTGTGGACTCTATTGCTCCATCATTCAGGTGTCTTTCGGGCTTCAGGGTCTTGAACCTAGTTTTCCCCTATCCTTTAATTGAAAGGGAGACGTAGAGTGAGCATTAAAGTGCATTTGTTTATTTAATAATGTGGTAATCGGTGACAGCGTTGCCACCACACACATACATATGTTCAACAATTATTTCATGTTTCATCTGAATTTTAAAGTGAAAATTTGATGAACTTTGGCAATTGCAAATTAAGTTGCTGCATGTCAAGGTTCATATTGTGGATCTTTACACTATTTTGGAATATTTAAACTTTGGCATACTTCAAGAAAAAACAATTAAAATATAACCAGGACGGTAGCGATGCCATATTCTTGTGGCTTTATTTTATAATTCTCCAAAGCTAAGCTCAGTCGGAAGAGGCTCTTAATCTCAGAGTCATGGTTTCGGGCAAACGTTGGGCGCCATTTATTGCGAGATAAGAATGTGTGCTGAGATCAATCGCTATTTTGGGGAAAGCGATCTGCTTGCGAACCTTGGCTTGAATTCACTTAAATGACATGATCTGACATTCCGTTGCTTTCCCTTCATTGCCCATGTCTACCTGATTCTCTTTCTGAACTGTCCACTACTAATTCCTCCCACTCATCCACTTGTCTTGCAACACTTTTAACTATGTGCTAGGGCTAGAGCTAAAACAAATCCGATTACATGTTTGCGATTGCAGTTATGTGGCAACGCCGATGTAGTGACTGGTAGTCCAAGTGTTGAAAATGGTAAACAATTCACGTCTATTACCAAAGTTACAATTCGCAAAATGACAATAAAATTTATATTCTCAAGGCTGAATCGAATGAACGCTACTGGTTCTCTTTTGATGGTGGCTGCCGCCGCTGTTACTCCTTTAGTTGGAGCGGTTCACTGCAAAGGACAAAGGACCATTGTTTCGATTCGGTAGCTATCCGGTAGCGGCAGCTTTGATGTTTTGACTCTGCGAAAACGAAAAAAGTGTAGCAGAAAAGGCCTCGGTTATACCACAGGGTTCCCCTGGCGTTTCCAAGTGAATTACCAGCACACGGAAAAGAGAGAAGAAAAAGATTCACATAAAAGCAAAGCTCGTGCTTCATTCCTTTCTTGGGGTACTTATGGTTGACGGCAACGGCAAGCGACCCTCTGGAAGTTTTTTTTTATTAAGAGGAGAGTCGTTGTTGAAAAGGAAATTTCCCCCCGCTGCAATATGCAAAAAAGGAGTTGAGATGAAACAGTCTATAAGAAATTATCTGTCCATTGGAAAATGATGACATCTACCAGTGCTACTGTTTTTAGCAGCGATTATTTGGATTTTTTTTTTGTATGACTTTTTTATTTAGTTGGCTTTGTGTTCTGCGCGAGCGGCATTTTGATGTTGGAACCTTTGGAGCGTAACTTTATGGAAATTTACCTAAGATGGTGATCATTTATTTTGGTTCTTAGTGATGTGTTTTGGGTTTATATTATATATTTTTTGTTTGTATTATTTTATTATTGGAAGGAAAAATGGCGGTTAAAGATCTGAAGACATATATATTTCAAAATGTCCCTCTCTCTTTCTGGCTGAGTTTTTGACTGGAGAATGAGAAAGATGACATCTGAATGCACGTTGTGTATGGGTTTTTAGTGCAAGATGAACTGGGATTTTGCGTTTAATGTTATATTCTTTATTTGATTCTTTGAACAATTATTAAATGTTGAGTATTAAGGAAGCAATTTTGTTTGTTTATCTATTATATATAAATCTCTTGTCACGTTGATGTGTTGAATGAACTCCTAAACTATCTACCCGATTTTCATGTTGTTTTTTTGAATTTTTTAGTTTGCTGGCGTTCCTAATATAGGGTAGATTGTAATACTTAATATTTAAAATTGGCGTTACTTGCCATAGATATTTTTCTACCATCTTGATTATTTCCAAAACGGATCTAGGGATTTTGATAAAAAAAGTTTGTGCACTATTTTAGGTATAGCATACATTTTGGTCAAATATTTATTTACATATCCTGCTATTAACGATACCTCCCATACAATTTTTTTTTTATTTTCAACTTTATCATAAATGGCTAGAATGATTTCGACCAAAATTTTTATAAAGGAGGTCGTTCGAATTGTAAAAAATACTTCATACCAAAATTTTAGAAATTATTAAAAAAAAAAGGATTTTTTTTATATTCAATATTTCGAAAACGGGTTAATGATTTTTTTTTTGAAATTTCGTTCTTAATTTTATATTATTAAATGCTTAAAATTGTCACAATAGTAGGTAGGTACTCTTATTTGTTTCTAAACAAAATAGTCATATTTTTGGTGATTTTGGCCCGAATTTCATGAATCTTTGAAAATTGCGATTTGAGACAACTAATTTGCATATGTATAAACAGGGTGTCTGAGAAAATCACACAAGTAAACCTTAACTTTAATTTTGTTGTATTTGTTGCTGTTGAAGATCCAGTAGATTCATATTCCTCCAATTCCCTGAAGATTAAAGAAGATTTCCCCCCTTCGCACTCAGTACTGTAACATTTTTACTTGCGCTATATGTATGTAGGTACTATTAGGATAAGTTTTACATTTGGAAATAAAATCGAACTCGAGATTTTAATCAAACTTGACATTACGGTGATAAAGAACACCAAAAAAGTCGGCCCGCAATTCCTTCTGACTGTCTGTCTAAACGGCTGAAGAGATGTGCTTCAAACTTGGTATTTATAAGCGTTGTAGGTGATTGTCTAAAATAGATTTGAGAATAGTTTTTTTAGTTAAAAAAAAGGTATTAAAAATACAATTTTTCTACCATCTCAAAATTATCTCGAAAATGGCTAAAACGATTTTGATAAAAAAAGTTTTTTCATTATTTTAGGTATACCCATTTTGGTCAAACATTTTTTTAATAGGTATTACTTTACTAACGATACCTCCCAAACAACAATTTTTCAGATTTTGAAATCTCTCACAAACGGCTCGAAGGATTTCCATAAAAAAATTTACAAAGAAGGTCCCTCAAATTATAAATAATAATTGTCTACCGAAATTTTCGAAAAATATTTTTTTGGATTTTTGAAAACAAAAACAAAACCTAACGGACCAAAGGATTCTATGGGCCAGAGCCTTAGTATTGGTTGTGTGTTCTTACCAACTCGTTCTTATCCAGCGTCAAAACGTAAATTTGAGGCATTAAATGTATTCTTTTAAATTGTTTATTGACAGGTGATTTGACGACTTCTAAGTCTATTGAAGTCCTATATTATTACCGAAAATTGTATTACTATGTAAAGTTATACAATAGTGACACTATTATTGATGAAAATGAGATCGCCAATTTTCCGACTGAATTTTTAAATTCTCTGAATATGCCAGGAATGCCGCCACACACGCTCTGTCTGTCTTAAAATTGGTTCACGGCTCGGCTCATTCTTTTGCGAAATTTAAATCCACCAAAATTATGCAACGGTGTACGTTTATTCATCAGAAGATACCGGAAACATACTTGAAGCAACGATATTGACTGGAAAGTCAATATCATTCCATCAGAATCAACAATATCTTTCAAAAGGCTACAATTTCCGATAAGTTTGACTTTCGCGATGACGATAAAAATAAGCCGCAAGGGCAGACAAAGACAATTTGTGGCTTGGACTTGAAGTAACCGCGTTTCTTCCATGGATGGGCTACTGTATATGCATGCCCACGCGTTGAAAAAAACATCAAATTTATTTGTTTTAACGAAATACAGATTATGGGGTAATATCGTTCGTCATATCTTAGTTCTTAATTAATAGAAAGCAGTGATTGCTACTAATTAGAATCTTTATCAATCACTTCCTTAACAATACCAATTTTTAAATTAAATAATTGAACGCAATACAATAAATTCGCAGCAACGCGCGGCCGGGTCTGCTAGTACATATATATAATTGCTACATTAAAGTTAATTGTGAGTCACAAATTAACGTTAAGGTTTTTGCCCAATCTGACATTTCCTTGTTA
This sequence comes from Philhelius pedissequus, assembly GCA_910595825.1. Taxonomy (NCBI): domain Eukaryota; kingdom Metazoa; phylum Arthropoda; class Insecta; order Diptera; family Syrphidae; genus Philhelius; species Philhelius pedissequus. The sequence goes on from OU343160.1 coordinate 255,913,307, forward strand.
GGAGCGCGTTAAGATTGTTGATGCCTTTTACGAAAATGGAGGTTCAAATCAGGATGTATTTCGTGCACTTTGTGATTTTTAATGTCTCGTAAGCATTTAACTTTGCTTGAATAAAGTGAAATGCGTAAGCAGCTATCGGCAGGTAAGACAAACATGTTATCATTTATAATGTGACAATATTAATCTTACGAAAAATATTTTGGCACCCAACGAAAGCTCTGATGAAGATGATAAATCCCTCTCAGTGTTCTCAAACAACAAAATGTAGCAAATATTACTGAAGGTGCGAGAAATTAGCTGGATGTTATAAAAAAAAACGTTAGGCATAACAGCTGATGTGAGTGGAACGAGGACAAAGTGTTCATGGATATTGAAAAAGCCGTAAATGAAAATTATGAAGAAGATTTCAAATTAGAAATGAATCCACCTGCATGTGTCCAACGATTTAAAACTTAAGATTTTCATAAATTTTACTGAGCTAACTAAATAGTCCTATTACAAATATTTGAAACAACTTTTTAATAATAAAAATAATAAGGAATACATGGTATGATATTCAGTGTTGCCCTACGTCACTTGGTGACAAAAACGCATAAAAAAACAAATTCGGAAACAAAACCAAACGTGGGGTGATCATTACTCGGTGACAATGTACGCACTGCTACTTGAGTGCACTCTCCATGCGCTCAACCCTCGAACTCGTTGTGTGCTTTTAAAATAAACTTATTGAATCAGAGTTATCACTGCTATGTTTGTGGTAATTTAGTATGCTTATTACTGCAACCCTGTAAGAGCTTTAAGACAGTACGAAGTTATTGGCATCTCTAGCAGTTAGAGTGAAAGGCTAATATCCTATCTTCCCTATACAAATATAATATAAATATAAATTGAACAGAGTATAGAGACTTAATTTTTGAAGTGAAACTTCTTTACCAGGGGGTAAAAAATTTCCATGTAAATGCAACGGCGTAACGGCAACGGTAAACGTCATTATATTTTAAAACACAAAAAAAATCTACTTCTTTATAATTTTTTTAATAAAACAACAAGCACTGTTACAAATATCACTTGGAACTTTTTAAATTAAAGTTTTTCATTATTAACTAATACTAAATTGAAAAACAAATTAAATCTACCAAAAATACAAAAAAAAACAAATAAATTAAACTGTCATGTTGACAACCGTAGACCGTGTTTAACATGGAATAAAAAGAATGCATTCCAAAGGTTCCGGAATGAATAAAGAAACAATAAAATAGTTTATCCGGAATATTTCATGGAATAAAGAATCGCAAAACTGGTATTCCGAATATTCTGGACATACCAGAATGAATAAAGAAACACACTCACAGTAAGTATATTGTATATAGATTTCTAAATGTATATACAATGGTAAGTCCTCCATCCCAACCACAATCCAATCTACAAAAATTGCATTTTTACTCACTGGGCAGATACCTTTGCAATTTTCAACTTAATAAATTTTGTCTACCCCGCAATCCCATACGAGTTAAAAATAGCAAACTGAAATAGTATGATGTATCCGCAGTCAACCGAGGTGAAATCTCGATTACGATCTTTCACTCTAACGAAGAAAAGATAAAAAGAGAAAATATGAATTTTTATTTAATAACGTGGCTTGGGTTGATGGATGAAATAAACAAAAATGGTTTTTGCTTGTGCTTTTGAGAGACAAAAACGTGGGTTTGTTGGTGTGAACACCAATTTAAAATCTTGAAAGTTTACTACGTACGTTGCACGTAAAACAATTTCTATGTACCACCATCTGACGTAATATTACGACACTCCTTTTTTTGTCTTATTTTATTGACGTCACCAGAGATCAAAAATCTGGAAATTGTTGTTTTTCCAATGTGGATTAATAGATTTTGATCTCTGGTGACGTCAATAAAATAAGTATGTATGTCAGGTATTACACAGCTCGTGACTGTAACGCGCAAGCCTTGGTTATTTTATTTTGAACTTCTATTCGGTAACGCGCGTGTTATTACAGCCCTTTTTTTGCCATTATTTTACAGCTATCTTTCATTTTATCTTATATTGAACAAAAAAATAATTTTTAAAAGAAAAATGGAAGGCAAAGTTATTTATATGGGTTTTCCTGATGACAAAGATAAGCATTGTAAAGAATGGGGCTCATTGGTAATTTAAAATAAGATTAGAAGTTTTTTCTTTGCTCCATTTAAATTCATCAGTCATTCGGATTGGTGTTTATTCATCTACAGCCAACATTAAATACACGCGCTGTGTAATACCGGACTATCTGCATTATACGATTCGCTGACATTTTTTTGTTGGTACGTTTGTGGATTCTCATTCTGTTATAACTAATTTCGCTAAATCTACGTAAGTCGGTCAAGACATACCATCCTAATCGACATTATGTATCATAATGCTGTTCAGAGAGCCACCAAGACTGATTCTCTTGCTGCGCCCTATCCCTTCGGTACCGATCGGACAGAGTCCTACTGAACCGAAGGCGCTCTTCTCCACCTGGAACGATGACGTCTCGACCATTCAGGAGTCGCCTACCTACAGTTCTTCGGCTGACGTGGTAGATAAGCGGAACCGCCATTCTATCCTGTATCAGCCCTCGACTGTCTAAATAGAGGAATGCCTCGGGAGGGATGTAGCCACTTAACCGCGCACTCTCATGATATTCATTGGTGGGGTAATGAGCCCCAAAATTAAGCTGTTGGTTGAGGACATCGCTCTGGCAATGTGACACCGAATCAGCTTAAACAAAAATTTATCTATTCTGTATATGTTGGCTCTATTGTATAGAGCCTGGTTGGAATAATATCGTGTGTACTCCGAAGCTGGTGTTCTGTGTAATCCAAGGCACCGTCTAAGACACTGCCTCTCAAACACCCGAATCTTTTCCATTTGAGATGGGGCAAAGTTGAACCACACCGGGCATCCATAGGCAATCATTGGCCTTATGAGGGCATGTAGCAAATCATCTTCGCCCTGCTGTCAAAACGGCTGCTATAAAACAATCGTTTTGTCAGGGCAAAGGCTCCCCTAGCCCTAGCCAAAACAGCACCTATATGTCTGTCGAAATACAAGTACTGATCCAACCATCTGCCAAGGTACTTTACTACACTTTTACTCGCCAGTAGATGTCCATGTGGCACTACGATCACCAGCTTACGCCAGTCCTTTCTCGTATCCCTTGAGGCGCTAGACAACGGAGTCCTAAACAGAATAGTTTCTGGAATTTTATTTTCAACTTTCAGTCATCACAATATCGCTGAATCTTGTCGAAGTCACTCTGCAAAAGAGTTTTGATGGCCTCAACTATTGGAGTTGTTCTGTATGCAATTATATCATCGGCATACGCAATTGCCTGAGTCAGCCTACCTATCAGAACGCTGGTGTAAATTTTTGGGTTAACTCCCTGCTGAAGACCATTTTTAAAATTAAAAGTTGCGGTAGAAGTTACATTGCCACTCTTGACAACAAACTTCCTACCATTTAGCATGTCATAAAGCATATATAATAGAGGTATACCTAGTCTGGAAAGATTTAGATAACCCTCTAACCATACGGAGTCGAAGGCCTTCTCCAAATCAACCAGACAGGCACCCGTACACTGCTTTTTAGTTTTGTTCCATTGGATATCAGAAACCATCTTCGATTATATAGAGGTCATCGTCCAATACGGCGTCCTCTGGGTCTATGCCTGCTGTCAGAAGTACGTCTCTATTCTCTGTCGTCCTCTGAAGCTTAAGACACGGAAGATCGTTTTGATCCTTTCTTCTAAATATCTTATTAATTTTTGGGAACATACTCGGGTCGCTAGAGTTAACGGCCCGAATTTTACTGTCCCAAAACAAATTAATAGATAACCTATAGTTTTGTTGATGTTGGTTGGTTAATGTTTTTGATCGGCGAATTCAGTGTCCTAACCTCCAGGTCTCGTGTGTCAGTAAACCGTCTGTACAATCATTTAATTCTTGTCAGTAGTCCACTTTTTTGTTAGTGTAGTGCGTCAATTGTCGCGTTACGGTACATGTCGGTTGCGTTACGTTCTTTGTATTTCGGTATTGTTCTGTTCATTGTTCGTTGAATTGTTTCGTCCATTTGTTCTAAGTATCTGTCATTTGAACCTAATTCACTCAATAAGGTATTGGAGAAGCGTGGCCAGCGCACCTTACTGTAATTGTAAGTATGCACAGGCACATACTCCTCCAACTCCATAAGCTCGTTCGGAAGTTGCATTACGGCGGCGAGTCTGCAGTGGTCACTGTCGTACTCGATCGTTCGTAAACAATTTCTTGACCGTTGACCCACAGTGTCAGTAATTGTTAGTCTTGCGTCTTTCAGCAATAGATCAAGATAGGCACAGCTCTTGGAAACGATGGCGTGTCTGTAGCGAGAAGTTCAGTTTTATATAATTGAAACATTGTACATAAAACCTATAGTACTCTTATGGAGTCGATTTTTTGTATAATCTTGTAACCATGTCATTGTATTTATATCTACATAGTACTACCATGGAACATGAAAATCTGTTTATTAGCGCGCCTGTTCAGATAGCTCTTGTGTCGAGAAATTTGCCTTTGCTGGCAATTGCTTGAGAGCGGGGCAGAGAAATAAAAGAGGGAAAAGAAGAGATGAGGTAGTTTCATTTCTGTTCTTATAGCAATACTGAATAAAAGCCAGAAAACCAAATGTGGTATATTTTTTTGACATCACATTTGTAGTTTACTATTTTATATGAGGATAAGGCAAAGAGGAATATAAATACAATGAATTTATGAATGGATTTTGTTTTTCGTTTTGCCTTAATGTAGGAAAGTAAGTAATTTTGTTACTTCCATCGCTTATTGATTCTTCATACGTGAATACGTACCTACAATGATACATACGTATTATAAGTTAGGTACTGAATTGTTGGGGTAGTTTGGATGTGTACCTACATGTTTGGATTTTAGTTTTTTATGATTTGGATTTGGTGAAAAGAAGAAATTATTCTAACAAATTTTAAGTACCTAGGTATTATTTTATTTAGCCTTTTAGAGTTGATTTCTTCTGATATATGGTAGGTACTTTGCCAAAAGCGGCTCAGTCGCGCTTAAAACAATCGTACGTAGGTAAATTAACATTTATAATGTATAAGACAAATGTACTTACATACACACCTAACTATTCTTACTTACGATTATAGGTAGGTACTAGGCAAGTTATGCATTCGTAAAAAACAAGAAAAAAATTCTAACAATCAAACATGACATTACGATCATAGAGAAGCCTCGACAAAAAATGTCTGTCTGTATGTATAACGAGCTGCAGCCTAAACGGCTTGAGCGATTACCTTCAAATTTGGTACGTGGGTATTTGTTTGGCATTCCTCAGAGGGGAAATTGAAATTTTATTTTTAGACCTAAAAATAAAGGTACCTGCCATACAACCATTAAGGAAAAGCTTATTTTTCTCGAAAACGGCTCCAACGATTTTTTGCGTTTTTCGGTAACGGTATACATTGGATTTATCTCAAATTTTATATCTGAGAAGATCTAGGTAGCTAAACTAATTCTGCATATCAAAATTTTAATAAGTTTTTTTTCTAATTAAAATTAATTTTTGAATGAATTTTATTTTTTATTTAAATAGACTGCATGTGGGTGATGTATGTCCTAGAAACTAGGTCACGTATCATGTTATAGCTATTATCTGCTATAAGTGCTTTCCTGTTATGTTAAATTATTTTATGTTTTTTTAACATATTTAATGTTGTTAAGTATAGGTAGGTATTAAAACTTTAAAATAAGAAAAACTTAAAAAAAACATATTATTAAAATGCAGTACCTATATTTAAAAAAACAGGAATGAATAAGGAAGTCTTAATAAACGTTTAGGACTTATTCCATATGGTGTGTGCAATAATACAACAGAATTTCTGATATTTCATATTTAAAAACTTAGTCTTTCGCTAAACCATCGAAGACGGTGGTTTACCGAAGGAATAAGAATTGACATTAAGATAAAAATGTACATGGACAGATTAAAATCAGGACTGGATCGTACGAAATTGCTCTTGTAGCTAACAACTTTAATGTTGCTAAACATTGGCGCTGTTCGTAGGTCGGTATAGCATATGCAGGTTCAAATAGAATAATAAATTGTTGAATGGTACCTACCTACAAATGTATATTTAAATGGATTTATTTTTAATTATTAGGAAGGTAAAGTTATATTTTATGTACATACATACATAGAAGGAACATATGTATGTAAATATGTACATATAATAGTTAAAGTGAAATATATATGTAGGTGGGTATGTATCAGTGGCGAGGCGTGAATAATTTCAAAAAGTAGGTCGAAGAAAATTAGTCACCAAAAATTAAATTTCGGAACTTTACTTGAAATTATTTCGTTCAATGCATAAGTTAGTATGAAACCATAAGGTTCAGCAATTTAAACCAAATTTGTTATACCTTAAGTCATTTAAGTTAAATGTAACAATGAGCTTAATGCATAATAAAAGCGGTTTCGCAAGAAAACTTTTGGCGGATGCAAATACAATATCTTAAATAAATTTATTGTTAAGTTAAAAATTTGAGGGAATGTATCACGCAATATTTCATTTTCTAAAAGGTTATGAAATGCTAAAACGTCAAGTTGTCGAAGAGAAGAAATTTTATACAAAGCTTTAAGTTAATTTTTTAAAGCTGTAAAATCAAAAAGCCCAGGGCGAAAATTTATTAAAGCAGATATTTTTTAATTTTGATTGGAAACTTCGAAATTATCATATTATAATTTACTAAGTAAATCTAAAAAAATAAATTCGTGAAAGTTTTATATCTTGTATTTTTTGGGATATAATATTGTCTTTTATTTCTAACGTGTTTTGAAATCGCTTATGCTTTCCAAAATGGATTTAAATTTATTAAAAGAGTCAGAGCTATGCCAAGACTCAAAACTTTCGATTTCTCTTTTTGCAAATTCAACATCCGTTTGCTAATTTTGAACCAATTGTAAAGAAAGACAGTCTTAGCAAAAATTTCAGAAAGACTATTAATAAAAAAACAAAAATCTAGTGTCTCTAATATAATTAACAAGCTCTCGGCAATAGAAAGCGATTCAGTGTCCCATTCACTAGGGTTGTCTAATATTCTAATAAAAGTTAGCATCTACAGTTTAAAATGGCGTTAATTATTCGCGAATGATAATACCAGCGAGTTTCCGATAACCCAGGCTTTCGTGGGTTGGCTATTTGCTTTAAAAGTTTTGAACATTTAGTTGATTTGTTAAAAAAAAAGGACAATAGTATTAACACTGCCAAGAAAAACTTTTAATTCCGATATATTTTTAAGTGATCGGAATTAAACTAAATTTAAAACGTGAGTTAGCCATTGGACAAGCATAAATGACTTTCTTTTTAACACCCACTTCCCCAGACATAGCTGCCGTAAGATTCGCCAATTAGCTTGTCCTTGCAGGAGAATATATCAAGTACAATATTAAAAAAATATGCTTTGTCAGCTCATCTGTGTGGCGAGACTCACTTACGCCAAGAAAAACCAAGAAACCTTTCTTCAATTCCGCCCTCCAAAAGGTACCGTAGAACAGCACTCCAAGCACTTGGAGAGTTGAAAAAAAGAGGTTAAGGAAACAAAACATTTTATTTAAATTACAACTCCCTGTCAATCAAGTATATATATATACATAAGTATACTTTTGTTATAATGAAACGTTAAAATTGGAAACGATAAGCCATCTTTTCCTGTTTAATCTATTTTCATGGAAGGTTGAATGTTTTTAAAAATTTTAAATTAATCAAATGAACCGTTTTCCAGAAAATCGAAAGCCAAAAAAAATGTTTTTATTAGAGGTACCAAAAATAACCATTTTTTTTCAAAGAAAAAAGATTACCAAAAAGTACCTTTTCCCTTTATTAATGAACTGATTAAAAAAACGGTGGATTATTTTCGAAAAAAATTGACTTATGTTGTTATGAGCAGACTCCATAAATATTAGAACATAATTTAAAATAAAAGCAAGACAAGTAAATAAATATTAAATTAGAATTTATTCGCAAAAAAAAAAAACAAACAAAATAAAACAAAAATCTTTATTTTTAATTGCGATACATTTTGTGTATTTAGGCATTTGGGTAATGTAATAAAAAAATGTATATATTAAGATTTTCACCAAACTCAGCATTCCAATGATAGAAGCTGAAGCGATTTTCTTCAAACTTGGTAGACACATACTTACATAGTTTTGTTTTGTTCATCATTATGAAAATCCAATCGATTGTTAGGAGAAAAGCGAACGTTTTTTAATTGAAGGATTTTAAAACATGGACTGAATATTTTACTATTTAACTATTCTCTTAGTTATTGGTCGAAAATCCAACTCGATTTGTTTAATAAATGTGTGAAAATTAGTAATAGAAATACGTTAGCTTTCAGTGGAGTTCTCCGTTGGTTATTCATAATGACGACAATATTAACTTACGCAGGCAAACTCTTAGCTTTAGTGCATACAAGAAAGAACCATAGAATCATTTTTTACGATTTTCGAAATCCTCGATTATTTTATTTTCTACTTTGTTTATCGATATGAAACAATTTTTTTTTGCATTTTTGAAAAAAGTTAAAAATATTCATAGGCAATCTTCCGAATAGTTTTTAAAGTCAAATCCAATCCTGGTTGCAATAGGTGCACGTGAAATATAATTGTCCTACTGGAAAAAGAGATAAATGGTTTTCTATTAAATATCTGTTATTAATATATAATAGAAACATTTTTTAATTTTAAATTTAAATGTTTGTAAATGCATAAAATATTTTTATATGTAGGTATTCCTTTCGGATTTATTTACATTATATTTCAATTCAATTTCAAGGCTTGATATATAATGTAATATGTGCAATTCAAATATGTAGGTATGTAGGTATAGAACCATTTTTCATATTTTTTACTTTATCATTTTTGAATGAACCGATCAAAATATTTTTTTAAATATAGAAATGCTTCTAAAAATGTTTAATAATTTTGAATATTCAATTGATAACTAGAATACCTACTTTCTAACAGCTTCAATTCTTACCTACATTAAAGTTGTTAGCAACAATATCCAGTTTGTACGATCCAGTAGTGGCGCATTTTATTATTATAAGAATGCATGGGGAGAGTACGATAACTTTGGCGCCAAGATATAATAACGGTTTTTGGTAGAGGGGCTTAATACAAGCATTTTTTACTACGGGAGGGGGGGGTCTATCTCCCCTCGTTTAGGTGGGAGGGGCAATTTTATGAAAATTTACTTAAAATATTTAAAAAAATATTAAAAAAGAACGGCAACACTTACCGTTATAAATTATACCTTTTTCAAAAGTCAGAACTCTACAATTTATAATAAATTTTAAGTAAAGTTGTTTCAGTCAATAGTTTTTGAAATAATTGACTTCAAAGTCAAAATTTATGAAAAAAAAGTTACAAAAATCACTTTGAATATTATTTTTCTCATGATTATGGATATCGATAAAAAAATAATTGATGTAGTTAACTGCTCCAATTATTTTTTTATTAAACACAGAAAACTACTTCTTTTTATGTCTTCTAGTTTTTAAGATATGTAATTGAAAAATAGTAAAACTATACTTGTTCTTTAAACCCAAAAGATTCTTTAATTTTAAAGAAACTTTGCATATAATAAAATTTTCACCCTCCCCAAAGCCTATAGTGAGTCCAAGCAGGGGGGTTGCAGGGGGGCAGCATGCCCCCCCCTTAGGCATCTCACTGTTTGCATCGAAAATTTCATATATACCTTTGTGATTTTATTACAGTTAATGCGATTATTTACCAACCGAACTTTGCACTTTTTGAATTTTCCACGGTCATTAAAATATCACAACACAGAGGTGGAGTAGACGTTTTGGAGGGAATTAACCCGATTTCTTCTAAAAACGGGATACTTTTTTCGTTTGTTGACACCAAATCCCCAAACGAACAAAAAATCGAAAAATTATTTAATTTTGGGTGAAGAAGTGGATGCTTAGCCGCCATTCTTAAAAAGGAAACACTACTCTTTCAAACGTTAAATGAAGAATGGCTTTGGTAAACAATAACCTGCACCAAACCTGTATAAAAATAACGGTACAAACATCGAATGCTTGGTCTTGTTTTTATGATCTAACTATATACATACTTTTTACTGTGGCTGCATTATATGTGTGTACATAGTTATATGCATATCTATGTATGACACAAACATATGTGCATATTAAGAAACTATGAGAATTTGCTGCCGTTGTGTTGCGGTAAAGGTAATGCAATTTTTTTTATAATGCAATAAATTTTCATGCTCAAATATTTAGAAAAAAGAGATTGAAATGGACATGACATATGTACATACGTTTATGTATATAATATCAATTATTTTTTTAAATCCAGATTCTTTACATGCAAAAGACACTTTACATGCACCCACCTGATACAAAATTATTTTGTTTTGTTTTTCAATTTTCTCGAAAACTAGAAAACATAGAAACGAATAGTTTTCAGTGTTTGATTAAAAAATAATTAGAACAGTTAACTGCATCAATTACTTCTTTATTGGTGTTTATAATCATGAGAAAAATAATACTCAAAATGATTTTTTTAACTTTTTTTTTCATAAATTTTGAGTTTGAAGTCAATTATTTCAAAAACTATTGACTGAAACAACTTCACTTAAAATTTATTATAAATTGTGGAGTTCTGACTTTTGAAAAAGGTATAATTTATAACGGTAAGTGTTGCCGTTCTTTTTTAATATTTTTTTAAAGATTTTAAGTAAATTTTTATAAAATTGCCCCTCCCGCCTAAACGAGGGGAGATAGACCCCCCCCTCACGTAGTAAAAAATGCTTGTATTAAGCCCCTCTACCAAAAACCGTTATTATATCTTGGCGCCAAAGTTATCGTACTCGTGCCGAATGCATTTTTACTCACTGCAGGTAGGTACCTACTTACATACCTAGGTATTTTGATCTGAAAAAAATAATTGTATGTACCTACCTACCTATAGGTAGATAACTATTATATATGTAGGTATAAAGACACTTCACAATTTTTTCACCGAACATCACTAACTTCAACTTCACAAAAACACTTTATCACACAAAAATAAAAATAAATACCGAATTGCATTTTTTTACACACAACCGACGGAAAAATATATTTCACACACGTACATACAATCGCCAAAGAAAAATTACAAAAAATCTTGGTTAAAAAAACCAAAACAAAGCGAAATATACATACCTATGTATATCCTAAACAAAAGTAGGTCGAACGGGATACTTACAAATTGAAATTGGGATATTCTTCCTACATAGGTATTTTCTCCAGTTTATGATAAATGTGAAAGAAAAATCAAAAAATATATTTTCTTTTATCCTGCTTTAGCTTTTTGCATTCTTCTCCCTCATTATCTATTTGTCTTACCTTACTTTTTATTTGTCAATCCTTCAAATTCTCGCTCTCTGAGAGTCTGCCCAATCAGCAGAGTTGTAAATCTGAGCGGTGTCACCAGAGGGCGCCTCGGACATTCCGCTTCATGATAGTACTATGTAATATAAATACAATGACCATGTGACGGCGCTAGTGTAGTGATAAATTATACGTTGGTGACTGAAAAGAAGAAAGAGAGGGTCCTATTTAACAGTTTTGACAGTATTAGTGTGAGTAACAGATATTAACAAAAGAGCATTGTCCGCCATTGCTACGAAGCGAATTGAGGGAGAAAATAGAGAAAAGGAAATGTTCCTATGTGTATGTAATTTACGAATAGATTTTGGTTTGAAGGTATTATATCAGTGTAGGTAATTTTTTAACTACAACTTTTTTATCTTTACATTGTTGGCAAAAAAATACTTACTGACATTTGTATACAAACTTGCAACAACGAATAGATTTCTTGTTTCGAGTTCAAGAACGAATGTCAATAGACATTATTAGCTTACTTATTTACTATTCGCTATTTATAAGTTATGTGATACGTTGCAGTAATTAACCATATCTATGTGGGTATGCGGTATATGTGGGAATAGTAGATAGGAAGGTTGCAATTAGTAGGTTTTTTCTTGCGATATACCTATGTAGGTAGGTACTAGGTATACCTTTGGCAAGTTTTGCATTTGGAAAAAATCGAACTTGAGATTTTAATCAAACTTGACAATACGATTATGAGGAACACCAAAAGAGTGTGAAGATGTGCGATTTTCTTCAAACTTGGTATAGGTACCTACCTAGGTAGGTAGCTACCTATTTAGTGTCTTAGGTGATTGTCTAAAATAAATTTTTATACAAATTGGCTCGAAATTAACGAACAGAAAAAGATAACATCGGCAAAAATTACCTCAACTACAGTTTGATTTTATCAGTTTTAATTTTATCAAGGTCTAGAAGTGAAGGTAGCAACAAATTGTTTCTTATGAAAATATTTGAATACACAAGGTTCGATTCGTAAAACTTATTTATTATGAAGGAAATATTTTTTCAATAACATTTTACGGAAAAAAATTAATACTTAGGTAAAATGAAATAAAATAATTTTTAAAGGAAAAGTTTATGGGTCTATCAAATTAAAAACAAATTATTTGTACTTGCTATTATAGGTACTATAAAGCACGTTATGGATTCGTGCAAAAAAAAAATTCTAACACTTAAACATGACATTAGGATCATAGGGAACACCAAAAAAGTGGGTCCCCCAATTAACTAATAATGTATAAAATAATAAATATATTCCAACTTGTAAATGTTCAGGTGACTAGGTTTCCTTCGCTGTTTCGAAGAGCTTTCGTGCCTGTCCTATAATCAGATGCCAGTTGCGTGGCTGTTTTGTAGAACCGCCGGATGTTTGTGGCGGTGCAAGATTCCTCGAGATATCGGAGCTGCGAGGCTGCGGATGCTCTTTTCTTTCTTCGAAGGGTTTTTTCTCGTCCCTTCTCTTTTCACGGTACTCCTCCCATGCTGCTCTTGTTTTCCGCTGCAGCATTTGCATTCGTGCATTTTCCATCTCCTTCTTCAATACCGCGCATTCATCATCATACCACGGGTTCATTTTCGTGGGTGGTTTGCAGGCTATGGTGGTCTTGGCTGTCTCCTTACTGATGTCGCGATACTGGTTCCACTTGTCGTTCACGCTTGTGGCTGGGGGACCACAAAGAATAACCCGGTCAATTGCTCACTGTAGTCTCTGGCTTTCTCAGATGTGCTAAGGCAGGCGATGTTGAATTTTTTCCTTTGGGCGGTCTTCGTCTTTTTTTTCGTTTGACATTCGGGCTCTGAACTTTGTCACAACAGAAAGTGGTCAGAGGCCACGTTTGCACCTCGGAAGGTTCGTACGTCCAAGATGTTTGATGCGTTCCTTGCGCCAATTAGCACGTGCTCGATTTGTTTGTCGGTTCGACCATCTGCAGATCGCCAGGTTGATGAGTGTATCCTTCGCCTGGGGAACCTAGTGCTACTTATCACCGTATTAAGAGCTGCAGCAAAGTCGATTATTTGGAAGCCGCTATCTGTTGTCGTTTTATGGGGGCTGTGCTTTCTAACTAATCCCCCAAAGAGATTTTCTGTCCCGACTTTAGCATTGAAGTCTCCCAGCACAACTTTGACATCGTTGTCCGGACAGGCTCCGTAGGCTCCGTCCAGGAGATGGTAAAATTCCTCCTTGTTATACTCATCCGCTTCATCGGTAGGGGCGTGTGCACATATTAGGCTGATGTTTTGGAAGGTAGCTTCGATGCGGATCACAGCCAGACGATCGCTAATCAGCATAAAATCAATGACTTTCGACCTGAGCCGATTTCCCACGACGAATCCGCATCCCAAAATGTGCATTGATTTATGACAGCTGTAATAAATGCCGCAATCTTTTCTTCTTGTTATTCCTGATCCTATCCATCGTATCTCCTGGATCGCAGTAATGTCTTCCTTGTACCGCGAGGGGACAGATTCAAATTTTTGAGTAGCACCTGGCGTAAAAAGTGTCCTTACATTCCATGTGTATACTCGTAGGTCGTAGTCCATTTTCGTCCCGGGTCTGGTTGCCATTTGAGGGGGTGGGGGTAATTCGCATTACCATCACTAAATCCCAGTACATTTTCTCCTACCCCATCGATTACAGCAGCACCAGCCTTTCTCCAAACGCTCCTTTGCATCAACGATACATCCGCACCCGTATCCACTAAAACATCGTAAACTTCTCCAGCCAACATAAGTTACACAACAGTAATTTTGGTTCGAATTTCTGGTTTCTTTCTTTGGACAATTTGTAGAAATATGCCCAGGCTCACTACATATAAAACACCTTGCTTCTTTTATTTTGTTTGGACAAACATTTTGGTTTTGATAAAGAGAACAGATTGTACATCGTTTTAACCCACAACTCGCAATCGCTAAATGACCTTTTGTCGTATCATAAACTAAAAACTTTTTCTTCAGCTCTTCTAAACTTGTTGCTTCGTATAGGACGGTTTTATTTAAAGGGCTATCTGAAATACCTTAGATTATATTAGCTATTAAAAACGCGTTATCGAAATTTTCTTTCATCGCAATTTGCCTCATTGAATACATGTATTCTAAAAACGTTTCGTCAGCTTTTTCTTCCTTGATCGAAGCTCTTTGCGACGACTTATACACGTAGGCGTATTATTAAACTCTTTCAATAAAAATTCCTTCAAATTATTCGAACTGCATATACCGCTTTCCGATTCCACTGCTAGCTTGGCAGCTCCTTTTAGTACCGCACCGTAGCTTAATTTTTAAAATCTTTTAACCAAAGCACTACATTTTTCCCAGCTTCCCCTGAAAATTTCTACAGATTTTTCGACATCCTTAAAAACAAAATGATTGGTCTCTGTCACCTTTTCAGCGGCTTTCAAATTACCACCAACAACAACTTCCGCGTTCTCAAGTTCACCAACTTCTTCCAACTCCTTTTAAAATAGCATTATATAACCTTTCTACTAATTCAGTTTTTAAATAATATCGATACGATAATTTCTTTTCCTTTAAAATCATTTGTAGTTGTTTTGTAGTTAATTTATTTCAATCATCCATTCAGAACTTAAACCTTTTTCCTTTGGACATGCACAAAAATACTGCAATCGCGAGTTTGCTTGTGTTAAATGTGAAGGCAAGCATGCAACTAAAAATTGTCCCATGGGCAGAGAACAGAAAGCGAAATATGTTAACTGTCAAGGAAATCATCCTGCGAGCTACAGAGGATATATAGTGGCCAAAAAATTCCAAGACACAAAAAGAAAAATCAAAACTGGGAACAAGCTTAGAAACGCAACAGACACAAAAGCAATAGTTGAAAGTAAAAAAGTAACCATAGAAAACAAAACTAAAAATCAACCGGCTAAAGCAATTGCATTAAGCAAAAATGATGAGAATAAATCCTATTCCCAGATTGTAAAAAATGTGCGGAAGAACGAGGAACCTTCTATAAAAGATATGCTGGAACTTATTCTGAAAAGGATTGACCAACAAGATTTAAACATAAAACAGCTAAGCGAAGGAGTCCCTCTTAAAAAAACAATGATGGACAGAACACTTAAAATCGCAACATGGAATGCAAACGGTCTTTTACAACATGTATCAGAACTAAACATCTTTTTAGAAATAGAGCATTTAGGCATTTGTTTGGTGTCCGAAACTCACCTCGGTATAGAACAAAGTCTTGATAATAAATTACCAAGTTATACGTGTTGTCATGCTCCGCACCCAGCTGCCAAAGCTAGAGGAGGATCAGCAATACTTATAAAAAAGTGCTTAACACACTATGAAGAACCAAAATTTACGAATGAAAACATGCAAGTAACAACAATAAGTATTGGTATAAAAAAAAATAATTTAAAATAGCAGGTATATACTGCCCACCTAGGCACTCTCCAACTGAAGAAGACTTTGCAGAACTCCTAAATTTGTTAGGACATAACTTCCATGTTGGTTGCGACTTCAATGCTAATCACATCCACTGGGGATCTAGGCTCATAACTACAAAAGGTAAACGTCTATACCAAGTAGGCTACAAATACAACTGCGAATTTTATTCTTCTGGTTCGCCAACATATTGGCCATCTGATACTAACAAAATACCAGTCCTTATAGACTTTTTCGTAGTGAAAGGTATTAAACGAAATCATATAAGTGTCGAAGGTAATTATGATGTATCGTCAGATCCAGTAATTTTATCACTATGCGAAGCAGAAATAATATAAAAAAGTATTCTCAAGCTCGTGAAAACTGGAACGAATTCAGAGATAAGCTTGAAAGTTTTATAAACCTCAGATTCCGTATGCCAACAATTGAACAAATTGATCATGAAGTGAACAATTTATTGCTGATGTGCAACAGGCTGCAGAAGAAAGTACTCCAACTATTTCAAACGCGAGAGAAAAAGAAATAAAATATCCTGTCGAAATACAGGAGCTAGTATGGGGTGGCCGTGGCGCGATAGTTGTGTGCTCGCCTGTCAACCTCGTGGTTGCAGGTTCGATTCCTGCCGTTGTATATGTCTTCTTATATTCCATTAAAAACCAGTTCTCAAAATTGTCATAAAATAAGTTGCTGCTTTGCTCATTACATGCTATTTAGGCATAACACTAATAACATGTGATTGAGCAAACTAGAATACCCATAAAGTATGACAACGAAATAAATAAAATAATGCGAACTATAAGGGACATAAATAAATAAGACACGGTAATTCTCTCCGCATTAGTTCAGCCGCCATCCCTGGAGATAAATCTGAGACAACAACCAGCTCTAGTCTCAGAACATCGCGCCACACATCTTTCATATTCTTCTTTCGCTTCTCCACCAGATGCCCGCGCTGTGTTAAGAAAAACATATAAAGGGTATTCATAACCCCTTGAGCGCGTGCAAAGTTAAAAAAAAAAAAAAAAAAAGTATTGAAAAAAAAGAGCTCGAAGAAAGTGGCAAACTACGAGATTCCCTGGTGATAAGGCACTTTTTAACCGTCTTAACAACGAACTAAAAAAAAAAGAATCTGTGAGTTCAAAAATGATTCACTTAATATATTCCTGAAAAATCTGATGACGGATGCTTCTTCCGAATACTCCTTATGGAAAGCAGCTAAGCGCCTATAAAGACCTCAGACACAAAACCCGCCAGTAAAATCTGAAGATGGTAAATGGATCGCAAACCCGAAACTAAAGGCTGATGTCTTCGCTGAACATCTCGCGAATGTTTTTAAGCCATTCCCAGCAAACACATCTACAGACCCCTTACATTTTGTTGATACAAAGGACGAATGTGAAATATCTTTCGTCACATTCAAAGAAGTAAGAAGCATGTGTCAACATAAGTTGTCTAACAAAAAATCACCAGGGTACGATCTAATAACTGCTCAGGTTTTGAAAGAAATGCCATCAATAGCCTTCAAGAAACTCCAATTTATAATTAACGTATGCCTATAGAAGAAAGAAGACTAATTCCGAGCCATCAGTTTGGATTTTGAAATAAACATTCCACGAAAGACCAAGTGCATTGAATTAAGGATGTCGTGGAAAAGGCACTTGAAGAAAAACAAGTATGCTCGGCTATATTCTTAGATGTTGCTTTAGCCTTGGACAAGGTTTGGGACTTGAGTACAAACTGCATAGGGACCTTCCCAGGCGGTACTAGGAAATACTAAAATCCTACGTTAAGAACCAACTCCTTAGAGTACGTTACGACCAAAATTCTCGGAACTAAAGAAAATTGAAGCCGGTGTATCACAAGGAAGTGTCCTAGGACCAACCCTGTATCTGTTATATACAAGAGATATGTCAGTGGACATCAACGCTATCATGTCCACCTTTGCTGACGATATGGCAATATTGGTGCCAGATAAATCCGTTACGAAGGCTACACTAAAATTGCAAAATGCTGTCGATAAAGTTAGTGATGGGACGCAGAAATGGCGTATCAAATTAAACGAAACGAAATCGACGCATATAAACTTTACTAACAAAAACATAAACAATGTTCCAATATTTATAAACAATACAGCAGTCCCTTACACCAATACCGCCAAATACCTTGGAATGACTTTGGATGCAAAGCTTAAATGGAAAGAGTACATCAAAAATAAACGAGAAGAACTAAACTTGAAGTACCGAAAAAATGTACTGGTTACTAAGAAAGAACTCTGACCTTTCTATCAAAAACAAACTAATGTAATATAAGCAAGTACTGAAACCCGCTTGGACATATGGCATCCAACTATGGGGCTGTACAAAGAAAACAAATGCTGAATCAGTAAATGTTCGGTTTGTGATTTCTGAATATTGAAAGTTTTCTTCGGTGAATGCATTCCTTGAAAATGGAAAAAACACCTGGTCTGGCAAACCCAGAAGTTGTATTTTTTTGGCGGATGGTGATGGAAGGTCAATTATTATTATTGTTTTGCAAGGGCTGTTCAGTAACCACTCATTTCGTGATATGGATAGTTTGTTCTTGAACGGGCCCAAGACAGCAACATCAAGTGGCAATGGGAGTGCAAAAAAAACAAGCACGAAACCAAAAGAAAACTGACCTGTGCAATTTTGAACGTGATCAAACGTGCCCCGACACACTCGTTGATATCTGCCCCAATTGCTCCAGCGACATAAAATTTTGCATAAATATGTAATTTTAATATATTCACTTACAAACATACCGTGATTTAATTCAAAGTTTATTTCCTCTTTACACAAAGTTTTTTCCGTCTTAAAAGCGCGCACTAACGTTTTTTTTTACACTCTTACAGCTAAAAAACGAATATAATGCACTACCACTATAAAAAGCACGTTTCACTTATAAATATGAGAGACAACTGGGGAAATCAAGGAAACTCAATAACGTTAACAGATATGGTATTGCCAGGTTAAAATATTGAATTGATTTTACATAAGAGTAAAATAGTAAAGTTTTATAAGCAGTGTTCAAATGTGCCCCGTATTCAAATGTGCAACACTCTCCCCTATATCGTCTATTCTTGTCTGGATTTTGGTAGTGTGCAAACTGACTATAACTATGTACCTATACATTATGTTGTTTGATATTTCAAGTGTGGATTTTTTTGTTGTTTTAAACAGGCACGCATTTAAGGGGTTATGACTACCCTTAAAATGATTAAACACAGTACGACCGATTAGGTAAATATGATAGGATGAAACAGGAGATACGGATGTACATTGGTTTTAAATGTTTGAATATCGCAATGGGAGGGAAAATTCTTGTGGGCAAAGATTTCCACATTCGTGTGGTTCGGCTGAAGAAGGAATCCCTATACTTGACAGTATGTCCTCAGGAGGGCGCAAGGTTGAACTGATGAGCATTCCTTGAAGCGCGAGTATTACGGTTGAATATTTTTAGGGGAGCAATGCAACTGACGATTTCATAAGAACAATATATAAAAATAGCGATAAAACATTGAGAGGCATGTTGTTTCAAGAGACGGCGACGGTGTTCAAGAGACTCACTTGTTTCTGATATTGTTCCATCACCTATTATATTTAAAGCTCTTTTTAGTTGTAGTCAAGCTTTGGACTAATGAAAGTCTTATAAATTACAGCCAGATCAGAAAGGGAAAATATTTTTTGCATCGTCTAAGTAAACCGAAATAACTTGCCGAGTTCTTGGCGACATCGAATATGTGGTCTTTCCACAAAAGGTGGTCAGTGATGCTCATACTAAGTTTTGAAAGTTTTTCGGTTTCCTCGATGCGCCATCCGTGGACAACGGCATTGGGAAAGGGCATTTAATTCTATACGGTTTTTATTCCCCATTAGACAAAGCTGTCGAGATCAGAATTTATTAAGCTTATCATACGCTGCCGTTGTTTTTCCACATACGAAGGACAATGGTGTGAATCTAATCTGTTTCAGACAAGAGATCATTGATGAAAATGAGAAAGAGAGTTGGAGACAGAACGGAACCCTGGGGCACACCAGCATTTATTCTGTGAATATCAGACTTGAAACTGTCTAACACAACTTGTATTGGACGGTCCGAAACATAATTTAATAACGAAAAAGAGACTCATCGATACCAAATGCACGCATTTTCGATAAGAGAGCTTGATGCCAAACTCTATCAAATGCTTTTGAAATAGCAAGTGCAGTAATCTTACTTTCTCCAAACCGATGTACAGATTAGTGCCACTGTTCGGTGAGATGTACCGTCAGATCACCAGTGGACCTATTGCTGCGAAAGCCATACTGCCGGTCATTAAGGAGCTTTCGTTCTTCAATATATTTCTTGAGCTGATATTTAATCAGCGTTTCCATGACCTTGGAAAGAAGGGACGTAAGTGCAATTTGGCGGTAATTGGAGGGTAAAGAAGATTCGCCTTTTTGGAATATTATATAAATGGAACATGAGCATTATAACATTAATACGGTCGAGCACCAACTTTTGGATTTCTGCCGATCGCACTCATTTCTGGTATTATATACATCTACAGTTGACTCTCGTTAATTCAAACCTGCGATAATTCGATTCGCTGATTTTTTGATATGTTTAAGGGGATAGTGTTAAACTTTGTTTGACACTTGTCAAATCCCTACAGTGGGGCGTTTCGTCTGGATGTCACCTTAAAGTTGTCTGACGAAACGCACCACTGTAGGGTTTTGACAAGTGTCAAACAAAGTTTGAGACACTATCCCCTTAAACATATCAAAAAATCAGCTTTGATAAAATAACTTAGTTGAGAATGCACTGTTTAAACTGCATATCTCCGAAAAGCCCCAGCCTTAAAAATTCGGAATGTCCATTCGTACTTATCTACTTTGGTATCTATTTACAGAAAAAAAATCAGCAAATTCAAAATGACGTATGTATGCCGGCCCTGGGCTCTTACTCTAATAGGATTTAAGCCAAACAAATAAATACGACACCCAGCTTGGATTATTTTACTTTTTTTTTAGTAACATTTCTCACTTAAGCTTCCTGTTGATGACATATTTATACACAACTCCACTATGGTTCTCTCCGATAACATCCGGTATTTCATCAATCTGGTCTATACATGGGTTTGTACAAGCTATAACACATTTATCCACAACTTCTATCTCTTCGGACACATTCCACTTACCTTTACATAGTAAATTGGCTTAGCAAGGCAGTCTTTTAAGGAAGAAAGAAAACTATTTAGTGCTAGGCGTTTGCGCCAGGTGCTCCTCGCAACTCAAATAGTAGAGTGACACACTGTTATCGCATGAGGCTTTTTCACATAGATAGATATGTATATACTAGGATGGTAGTTTGACGACGGACTAGACTTTAATAACAGACATAGGCATAGACGGCCGCATGGATGTAGGCAAGGAACAGTTTGTTACCCAACGCTGTTAGGAGGTACATAGGTAGTCTATAGTTAAAGCCCTTGTAGATATAAAATTATCTTGATTCCTAGTATTCTCGAATGGATGATTCAAGGAATAGTTCGATAGATATCCACAATTTACGAGATTAATATATACCTACATACATACAGGGTGCGCCAGAGAAACTTACTTATTTGAAAGGTCAATAAAAACAAAAGTACTTCAATCATTGTTTTAATTTTTTATTTACTTGAGAATACAATATCCCAATTTTTTTTTCATGCAGTCTTGAAAATGACATCGGATAAATGGCAACCCCCATTGCGCATACACTGATGAAGTCGATTTTTGAAATTCGTCTCCACTCTTTGCAGCATATCAATCGGTATGTTGGCAATGGCGTCGCATGCATTTTGACGGGCAACAAAATCGCGTTCAGTTAATTCTTGCACAACAGCCAATTTATAGGGATGAAATTAAAGGTCTTCATGGAGAATTCGTCGAACAGTGGTGTCAGAAATTCCCATAGCAGCTGCGTGTTTGCGAGCCGAACGCCGGGGAGAACGCACAACTGACTGCCTCACTCTTTCGATATTTTCCGGAGTTCTGATGGTCCGTTGAAGTCCATTTCTGGGTTTAGTGACACTTCCACACTCCCGAAATGAGTTAACCCACGACAGAATCGAATTACGGCCAGGAACGAATCTGTGAGGAGTAATTTGAAAGCGAGCGCGGAAGGCACGTTGCGTAGCAACAAGGGAGCGACCGTTAGAAAAGAAGCTCTCGACAGCGAAGGCCCGCTGCTCTCTAGACCAGAGCATGATGACAACTGACTGGAGGGAGAAACAAACTTGGGAACTTCCCCCTCCAGATGCGCCCCTCTAACCGCCCAAATCACCGTGCGGGAATTTTTTCAAATAATTAAGTTTCTCTGGCGCACCCTGTAGATGGAACCTAGGTATGTAAATATGTACATATATAAAAATTAAAATGAAGGATGAATAGGTGGGTAGGGTAGGTAGCTATATATGCATATGACTTTATAATTTAGGTGCAGTGTACATAATATTCATGTGATTCTTATAAACACACATATATATATAAATGTATGAGGGTATTTAGTGACCTACGCAAAAATTCGTTAAATGATACAATTTATAAAATTTATACATAATACATTTTTTTAAGATTGCTTAGTTGGTTAAGTTTAAGGTCAAAAAATATGTCATGTAAATTGTGGTACAAATATGAATACATATCTATACATAGGTATATAAAAATTCAAAAATCCTCGGAACGGTTTTTTTTTTAAATTACTCGTAGTTTCTTATTTATAATATTTTGAAAATCAGTTTTGTTTTAAAGAAATTGAAACGCCATTTTGAAGTTATTTATTAATGTATATTTAAATTTTAATTTAAAAAAAATGCAGTGACTTAATAATCGAAAAACCAATTTTTTGAAAATTTGAGTATGTAGTTTTATTAGCACTTTTAAGGAGCATTTGCATAAAAAAAATTTAATATGTGCATTCAATAATAAGACAGTCAAAAATATGAAAAAAAAATCTGCGTGAAGTACCGCAAAAATCGAATGAATCGTTTTCAAAATTTTAAGTTTTCAAAAAAAAATTATTTTACTTTAATTTCAAAAAAAGTTCGTCTAAAAAAATGCAAAAAAAAAGTGTAATGATCGAAAAATGTACAAAACGCATTTTCAATTCGATTTTAGTTCTTGTGATTTAAAAACTGAACTAATGTTTCCATAATTTTTTTTAAGTCAGCCCTTCAATTCATTTCTGATTTGTTTTCGAAGATAGTTGATATTTACAAGGTTGATATTTACATACAAAAAAAAACTGAAATGATCGAGTGCAAAATGTAGTTAATACTCGTCTTTTAATAGACACATTGAAAGAATTCATTTTTTGTATAATTTTTACTATGCCCCCATTCAGAATCATTATGCAGGCGCTAATGGTTACAGCTCCAAAAAGATTTCAGTTTCCTCCTGTGCCATTAGTACAATCGCAGCTCCAGTCATTTCCAATGCTAATAACTCCTATTTCGTGTCTTGACTTTATACGCAATAATAAATCAAAAATTGTCATTGGTAGTATAATTAACTCAAATATTTCAGTCACACGGGTTGTTTAGTTTAGTTATAGTATGGATGTAGAATTAGAGAATACTTAGACAAAAATATTTTTTTTTGTAAATTTTAAGTATTTTTTTTCTTATTTATTATAAAACGCTCAATTGCGTCGAACTGTAATAGATGTTGTGTTTTTTTTTATTTGATAATTTTTACCAACATAGTGGGCTGAAAAAATTAAATCTTAGAATTGTATAACTTATTACAGAATTAGATGAACATGGGATCTATGACGCAAGTTATATTAAACAAATATTATACATATAATAATGATTTATAGTTGACTAACACTTTTAAGCAGTCGTTAAAAAAATATACAACAAAACACGGGAGTTTAAATACCAATTAATTTGCAAGACAAATAATAATGGTATATATTTACTATGTACAGGGTGAGCGAAAAATAATACATTACTTTACTTAATATTTATTACTTAATTTTAAGATTTACATCTGGTTTAAAACTAACTACATTAATTATGTATATTAAAAAGAAGCAAAGTGTAAACAATATTTTTGATTTAAACAAATTGCAGAAAATTAAGATAAAGAATTATAAATTTGTAAATTTAGGCTGAGTTCGTAATTTCAGGCTTTGTTGATCATGTCCTGCCAAAAATGTGCTCAAATACGCTTATGAACACAATTAGAACTGCATGTGTGCAGTCATTTATTAAAAATGAGTTCATATTAAAAATGAGTTCATATAGCAAACGTTGACAAAATGAGAAATATGAATTGTTTGTTAAAAGCTTTTGATTTGATTTGTTTAAAACTTATTGTTTTAAGCTTTGCGGAAGAAACCGTTATTGAAAACATTGGATTAAAAATTGGCAGAAATAAGAAAATTTAAAAACCGAAGAAAGGTAATAAATATATATCATATAATATTATATAAAATTATAAATATAAAAATATATAAAGATGAAAAAATAAAAATGTCTTTAGAAAGATCAAGGAATTTCCGGATGACATTTTTCAAAACCATTTTCGGATGACCAGCTTTACATTTCAAGTCAGCCCCCTTGTATTCATATCTGTTTCTTATAGAAATTACACCGAACTTCTAATAGCTTGCTTTGATCGAATTTAAGTCGTTTTGGAAAAACTCAAATTGCGGACAGCCGAAAATAGATATTAGGCTGGCTACCTCACTATTTGGAAACTTGCAAATAATTGCTTTTTAAGAGAAGCAATCTGTTTATTCAAAATTAAATTATAAATAAACTAGCGGTCCAGGTGAACTTCGCTTCGCCCCAATTTAACGCCTTCTACAGAGCTTTGTATAATAAAATACAGAAAGTTCAAATTTCAATGTGATTTATTTGAATGGAAGCAGAGACCGTGATATGATAAGCAATGTTTTTCGATTTGTTTCCTTTTTCTTCACTGCTAGTATTGCCCGTTAACAAATTTAATCGAGATTTTTATAATTTTTTGCAATGCCGGGGAAGACTTTACTTTGGTGATGAGTTTCTCCTTCGACGTTGTTAACTCGCAAAAATTTGCCCGGAACGATATCAATCCAGTCGAGACATCAACAGAAATTTGGCCATTGCCAAGCGCCAGCAATTGTCTCGAGAATTCAGCAGCCGATGGGTCGTTCTGCAATGCCACTCTCATATTTGTGGTCAATTTCAACTTCTTGATATGCCGCCATAATGACGACGATTACGTTTGACGAAAATCTCCAGTGAGCAATATCATATCCCCACCAAATCATCTCGAATCACCTTGTAAATACTTCATTGTTCGGTCAACTGTCTCCAAAGCTCGCTTATGCGCCATCTTGCATTAATCCCAAGTTATGATTTTGCATTCTCAGAACAATTTCGATGTCGCCGAATTTTTGGTCATTGTGCACGTTACTGACTTGTCAACCGTGAGAAAATTCATCGCCAGCTTCAAAGCGGAATATGCAGTTCGACCGCCTTCAAACAATCTGGCAGCAATACCATACAATACAGGCAACGAAAGAGATCTTGGCCGAATTGTTGCTAGAATCAACTAAATGACGAATGTCTTGCATGTCCCACCGGTAAAATCGAAAAAGTAAATGCGATTGCCTGAGGTGACGGCCAAGGCCATGCCTTAATAAGTTTGAGTTGATCAATATTTGTAAACATCGTAATTGTTATTACTTAAAAGATTAATAAAACAATCTATTTAAACTAATTAAAAAATGCGATTGCGGAGTCGTATTCCAAAGCAGCGCGATTGAAGTCTATATTTACCACTTGTCTTCTTTTAATAACTTTTTGTCGCATTTGTGGTGGTGATTGTGCAGTTTGAAGCTGTGCAATATGGGCACGTCTCCATTTATTTCTTCTGCACGTACCTCTTGCGTTTGATTATCACGGATATTCTGATTAATTATTGCAAGGCGCGGCAGCTCTCATTGTAAATAACCTTTGAAGTTTTTTTTTCGTATCAAAACAAACTGAAATTTTACTCCAAATAGTTAAAAGTCCGTTTCCGAGAGATATCATGAAATTATTATAGTAAGCGTGATGGGGCGCAAGATTTTAAGAACAGCATTTTTTAACTTTTTTCCTACATAGCTAAAAGAACATTTTAAAAATTTAAATAAATACACAAACATCT
Source organism: Philhelius pedissequus (assembly GCA_910595825.1). Taxonomy (NCBI): domain Eukaryota; kingdom Metazoa; phylum Arthropoda; class Insecta; order Diptera; family Syrphidae; genus Philhelius; species Philhelius pedissequus. The sequence goes on from OU343160.1 coordinate 255,939,414, forward strand.
GGTGTACCAACGGGAAACTTGAAATTTGATAGTTGTTATTATTAACTTGGTTGTTTTTTTGCAATTTTATTATTGCGGATATATAAAGTTAATATAAATCACAGTACTTGGACGACATAAATACAACTATTATTCTTACTTAAAGGATATATGTATGTATGTGCATACATATAAAGCCTCTTGATCTTTCTCATCTCGGTAATCTTTTTACAATAAATAAATGTATCCTTATAAATATATAATATCAACTTAATATTACATTTAAATCGCATGGTTTTGTACACAAAACAACAACAAGGAAATATTACCGTGTTTGTTGTATGTCAAACGGAAAGCACCAATGAAGTTTGTCTTAAAAATCAGCATCCAAAATCCCACACAATGTGAAACAATAATAATCTAAAAAATATTCACTTGAACTTAATTTTATGGGAAAGGAAACTCATTTCACGAAAAAAAAAAATTTCTAGACATCGGACAGCAAACAGATTTCTGATATGCACTCTCCAAACATGTCCGAAGATATTGTAAAAATTTCATTCAAATTGATCGACCCGAAAGAAAAGAAGATAGCGCACAAACATAATTTGGATTGTTCCTTATATATAATATATTTAATTACTAAAATTAATAAATTTAAGCAAAATAAACTGCACTACTGTATCGTACGAACTTGCTCTTGTAGCTAACAACTTATCCTATGCATTTTGAAAGCCGATGTAGGTAAGTTTACCTTGAGGGTATAATGAATTGTCCAAAGCATGATTAAAGGAATGGGTTCATAGTTATCTACATACATATGTATAAATGAAAGTGAATACTGTATATAGGTGGTTAAAAATCGTTAAAAAATCACTTTAATCGGTTTCTCGAAAAAACCAAAAACTGCATTATATGCCACGGAGCAATGAAAATTTTATCAAAAAGTATCTCGAAAGTTATAGGTTGGGTTTTGATGAAATCCGGTTTTTTACTTTTGGTCTTTGAAAACAATTTTTTTTTAAATTTTGGTATGCAGTTTTTTAGAGTTTTTTAATATACACGTGAGTATGAAATTTAAAATTATTGTTTTTGATTAGTTTTAAAAGTAATAAAAAATTCAAAAATTAATTTTGAGAATAAAAGAAAAGTTATTAAAAATTTTCATATGCAGAAGTAGCTTGGCTACCTGGATCTTCCCAGGTATAAAGTTTGACAGGAATCCAATCTACCGTTACCGAGAAAGCCAAACTTTTAAAAAACCCTTATATGAAAGGTACCTTTGATCGGCTTTTTCTGTAAGCTTGGTTCAAATTAAATGATAGCTAGTAACAACAAAAAAAGTTCTCAAAAATTTTTATCAAAATCGTTGGAGCCGTTTTTGAGAAAATAAGGTTTTCCTTAACGGTTATATGACACATATATGGCACCGTTATTTTTAGGCCCAAAGATAAAATTTTAATTTCCCCTCTGAGGAATGCCAAAAGAATCACACATACCAAATTTAAAGGTAATCGCTTAAGTCGTTTAGTCTGCAGCTCGTTATACATACCGACGGACAGACTGACAGACAAACAGACATTTTTTGTCGATCACTTTTTAGGCTTCACTGTCTTGTTTGATTGAAAGAATTTTTTTTTTACGAATGCATAACTTTCCTTATAGTATCTATAATCGCAAGTAAAAATAGTCATATTTTTCTCTGTCATTTTCGTGTAAAATCAGCAACATAATAAAAACTAATGCCAACTTGACTGCAAATTGACTGTCGTTTTACTTTTATGAACACAAGTGCTGCCATTCGCATGCAGAGCTTATGATGTTTGTTTACATTTATGAACACAATTTTGGCAGTACTGCGGAAGTTTTACAATTACGAACTCAGCCTTAATCTTACAGGTACTATACTTTGTCCCAGAAAAATTGGCAGTACACGTCTTATGGGAAAGCTTTTTCAAAATCAGTAGCGTGTCGTATTTTAGCACAATACTAAATTGAAAGAACTTCTCCATAAAAAGTGTTTGCCCGCCCCTAATCTAAAAGATAATAAAATAAAATTTCATTGTATCTGGCGTAGACCCAACGTCCTACTCAGAGCACATCTGAATGTGGACTGAATTGCTTTTGCTGTGGCTTGTGGCTGCGGATGCTCTTCAACCCCATTAAATATTGCTGTGCTTTCAGAGTTGCCCGTGCTTTTTTTTTTTTAATTCATTTTTATTTAATCTTAACTTATAACCATCTTAAAGCTAGACAAAAATGTTTAAAACTAGACTAATTATCAATAACTTACAACTAATTTACTGGCCCTTTACGGGCGCTCCAAACTAAACTATATCTCTTAATACTAATGTCTTTCGACCTAAAAACCAGTTTAATTAATTCTAATTATTTTATTTTATTTTTGTTTTACCAAGAAAACTTTTTTTTTAAAACTCGGTCTCGTATCATTTTTCATTTTTTACTTATAAAATACCTAAATCTAGACTAAAAATAATTAAAACTAGATACAATTAACTTATATACTAACTAAAACTAACTTAAACTACTTAAAATACCTAAAAATACACAAAGCCATTTAAAACTACTTAAAAACTAGAACAGCCACAGCAGCATTTTTTCGTTTTTTATTTTTTTTGTTTATATTTTGCATACTCATGCAGAAACACACCAACATTCGCCCCATACATACATATACGTACGCACATACGTGTACACTTATGCAGGTACATGCACATATGCCTCCGCATACATACATATTTTTAATTTTTTTTGGTGCCACCCCGACTGTTCCCTATACCTAATTACCCTAAATGTATGTAAGTCGGCCAGGACATACCATCTAAATAGACTTTAAATATCACGATGCTGTTCAGAGAGCCACCAGAACTAGTTCTCCTGTTTCGCCCTATCTCTTCGGTCCCGATCGGACACAGTCCTACTAAACCGAAGGCGCTCCTCTCCACCTTGAGCGATGACGTCTTGATCATACAGGAGTGGCCTATCTACAGTTTTACGGCTGACGTGGTAGATAAGCGGAACCGCCATTCTATCCTGTATCAGCCCTCGACTGGCTAAATAGAGGAATGCCTCGGGAGGGATGTAACCACTTAACCGCGCACTCTCAAAATATTCGTTATTGGGGTAATAAGCCCCAAAAATTAAGCTGTTAGTTGAGGACATCGCTCTTGCAACGTGACCCCGAATCAGCTTAAACAAAGAAATTATCTATTCTTTTTATGTTGGCTCCGTTGTATAGAACCTGGCTGGAATAATATCTTGTGTACTCGGACTCTGGAGTTTTATGTAATCCAAGGCAACGTCTAAGACATTGCTTCTCAAACACCCGAATCTTTTCCATTTGAGATGGGGCAACGTTGAACACACCGGGCATCCGTAGGCAATCATCGACCTGATGAGGGCCATGTAACAAATCACCTTCACCCTGCTGTCAAGACGGCTGCTATAAAACAGTCGTTTTGTTAAGGCAAAGGATCCCCTAGCCCTGGCCAAGGCAGCACCTCTATGTCCGTCGAAATACAGGAAGGTACTTTACTACACTTTTACTCGCTAGTGGATGTCCATGTGGCCCTACGATCACCAGCTTTCGCCAGTTCTTTCTCGCATCCCTTGAGGCGCTAGACAACGGAGTCCTAAACAAAATAGTTTCTGATTTCTGGAACTTGATTTTCAACTTTCAGTCATCACAATATCGCTGAAACTTGTCGAAGTCACTCTGCAAGAGTCTTTTGATGACCTCAACTGTATTAGCTGTTCTGTACGCAATTAGATCGTTGGCGTACGCAATTGCCTGAGTTAGACTACCTATCAGATCGCTGGTGTAAATGCTGAATAGAATCGGCGAGTTAATTGCTCCCTGCTGAAGACCATTATTAATATTAAAAATTGCGGTAGAAGTTACATTGCCACTCTTGACAACAAACCTTCTACCATTTAGCATGTCATAAAGCATATACAATAGAGGTTTACTTATACCTAGTCTGGTTAGCTTTAGATAGAGACCTTCTAACCATACGGTGTCGAAGGCCTTCTCCAAATCAACCAGATAGGCACCCGTACACTGCTTTTTAGTTTTGTTCCATTGGATATCAGAAACTAGCTTAGACGCGGCATGAATTGTGTCATGTCCCGCCTTAAAACCAAACTGATTATCCGGGATGATATTTTTGTCCTCCGCCCACTTGAACAGGGCTCTATTAATAACCTTTTCAAATACTTTGCTGATACTCGGAAGAAGACTTATCGACCGGAGATTCGCCGGATTGGAGTTGTCCTTTCCCTTTTTTGGGAGAGGGTGCACTACAGCTGTCTTCCACCGCACTGGATAATATGCATTATTCAGCGCGTTATTAAACAGTGTGGTATAAATGTCAAATGCTTCTTGAGGCAAATTTCGTAGTACAACGTGGGATATACCATCGACTGCTGCTGACTTCTTTTTCTTTAATGAATCGAAGATGAGCATGAGCTCATTCTTCGAAATTAACAGGGAACTGGACCCATTTCGGTCGGCGATTATGGCGTTTGCCTAATATTCATCATTAAACCCGGTAAAACCAAGGTTCTCAGATCGCTATTCGGTTATATCGTTCCGAAGCCATAAGTGATGAAGCAGAGCTCTGTTCTCCAGGTCATGATTCGGGCGAATGCTAGCATTATCCTTGTACACTTGCTGGAAAGCAGCCCCCACAGCCTCCACTCTCTCCTGCTGATCTTCGATTATATAGAGGTCATCGTCCAATACGGCATCCTCTGGGTATATGCCTGCTGTCAGAAGTACGTCTCTGTTCTCTGTCGTCCTCTGAAGCTTAAGACACGGAAGATCGTTTTGATCCTTTCTTCTAAAAATCTTATTAATTTTTGGGAACATACTTGGGTCGCTAGGGTTCACAGCACGAATTTTATTGTCCCAAAACAAATTAATAGACAACCTATAATTTTCTTTGATTAATTGGTTGATGTTTTTGATGGACGATTTCAGTGTCCCAATCTCCAGATCTCGTGTATCGGTAAACCGTCCGTATAAGCGTTTTAGTCTTGTCAGTAGACCACTTTTTAGTCTGTGTAGTGCGTCAATGGTCGTGTTACGGTACATGTCCGTTGCATTACGTTCTTTGTATTTCGGTATTGTTCTGTTCATTGTTCGTAGACCCGTTTCGTCCAATTGTTCTAAGTATCTGTCGAATTCTGTATTTGTCAGGTTCCTGTCGTTTGGTGGGGATATACTATTTGACCGTAATTCGCTCGATAAGGCGTTTTGAGAAGCGTGGCCAGCGCACCTTACTGTAGTTATAAGTATGCACAGGCACATACTCCTCGAACTCCATTACATCGTTTGGAAGTTGTATTACGGCGGCGAGTCCGCAGTGGTCACTGTCGTACTCGATCGTTCGTAAACAATTTCTTGGTCGTTGACCCACAGTGTCAGTAATGGTTGCTCTTGCGTCTTTCAGCAATAAATCCAAATAGGCACCGCTTCTTGGAAACGATGGCCTCTCTGTGGCTAGAAGATCGAGGCGATACTCAAGGTTGTATCGACCCATCCAATTATACATATGTAAAAGTTTCCTTCCGAGCTCAATCTTAAGCACTAAAAAAGCTTTTCAAGCTCTGTTATAAGCTGGGTGGGCTGAGGAGTTTCCCGTGTATAGGTAGCGATCACATACATTCGCTTCCCCTGTTGGAGATGAATGCATATGATGCATGCCTCTAACGTCCGAAATTTTCGCAAATCACTATTATATATTACCTTATGACTAATGCCTTTACGTATAAAGATTGCGGCGCCTCTTCCTTGAGTGGATTTGAGTCGGTCTCTTCTTACGATATTGTAATTGGTGTTAGTCAATTTATTTTTCTTGTTAGGCTTAGTTTCGCTAGCCATAAATGCATCTGGACTTATGTCTTTCAGCAATTGGAATAAATTCGCCCTACGTTCGGTCCTAATTAGTGAATTTACATTCACAGCTAGGCACAACATTTTTGTTTAAGTACTCGTACCTATTCAAGATAATGTCAAACAACTATTAAATACGAGGTTTAGACAAAATCAATTAAGTGTTTTTCGAAATATATTGTTTTAAACAAATTTTTTGAAACGTTTTGGTTTAAGTTTTGGGGAGCTTCTCCATAATAAAATTAAAAAAAAAAATCAAATAAGCCGTGTTCCAGAAAATCGTGAACCAGTCGTGATTACCAAGTACCTTTTCCCTTCATTAATCCACAAATTTTTTTCAAGATTTAACTTTTTGGTATAATAAAATGTTCCGTTATTTTTGGTCTCAAAAAATGTAAAAAAACCTATGGGCATATACCTATTACCGAAAGAACATTATTATTACCAAGATTAAGGAAAATCTATACACGCGTTTAGGCAGTGGACTCACAGACAGACGGATAGACGGAATTGCTGGACCCAATTCATTCGTGTTCTCTATCATCGTAATGTAAAGTCTGATCAAAATCTCGAGTTAAATTTTTTTACGAATCCAAAACTTGTCATATATGTATATGCAGGTAGTATCTCGGAAGTAAAAGGTTATACACATTCTTTTCAATCACAATGTACCATCTAATTTCTAAGGTAGATGAAAAAATTAGAACTGTGTTCATAGAAGAGGCTTCGAACTCCTTGTATCGAACGATTTATTGCCAGTTGAGCCATAATTTAGCACATGCGAACTACTTCCGTGATAAACTTACCAGTGATGAAATATCCATGATGATTAGACTGCGCGGTGACATCATCAATCTAAACTATATACCACACAGAGCAGACCTTCCAGTGATTTGCAGTTTATGAGATGAATGTATCGACTCTGTTCCAGTTCTGTAAAATCGCGTTAATGTATCGCAACCGAATAATTGAAGAACTTTTTTGATGCTGAGTAGTTATTCATTATTTTTGTTTAAGAGAAAATGATATATAAAACTTGTTAATTTGAAAAATTTAAGAAACATGTTATTTGTTAAATTATTAAATAATGTCAATCTGGCAGACGGCAAAAGCCATATCCAGATGATTTTTGTAAGATATGTATGGTGCAAATTATATTATTGTACTGAATAAAATCAATTCAATTTAATTCAATTCAATTAAGCTTGATATAGCTGGGAATGATTTGAAAAATTAATCTTTGAAATTTTTAAACTTCAAGACAATACCTAAAACAAAAACATTATTATACACTAGTCAACAAAACTAAAGGAGCGATTTTCTTACTTTTTCTTAGAGCTTTTTGGAGAGCTGTATTTTTGTGAAAAATGGTCGTTTTGAAATAAAACAAAAATCAATCTAATATTATATGCAAAATCAAGTTTTTTTTTCGTTCCAATATAAAGATCAATAAAATATTTTGTTTTCTTGCAGTCAAAATCTTATCAGCTGCGAGCATATTTCACAAAAAAAATAAATTGAAAAATGCCTTTCATCAAATAATGATGTTTTGAAGAATTTTGTATCAACGGCAACGCAAATTACCTTCAATAAAGTAAATAAATGTACTCAAGTGGGCGAAAAAGAGGACAGACATTTTGATTATTTACCATTTCAAATTTATCCTGATGATAAATTAAACACAATGACTGGAATCCCCACTAATCATTTTCTCCAGACGTTAACCAAATTTGGTTTAATTATTCGCCCATCTGAGGCGAGAAATGTGAAAGGATTTTCAAGCAAGATCAAAATTATTCTAACAATGTACAGAATAAAAAATAACACTTCCAACGCTCATGTTGCAGCTCTTTTTAATATAAGCGTAAAAACATCAAGAAATAATTTCAAATACTGTGTCCAACTGTTTTCAAAGGCATTGAAATCACTCATATATTATGGCCATCACGTGAAGAGTACGATAAAAGCTTACCAAAATATTTTCAAAAGTTTCTTAACGTTGTCAAGTGAAGAGTACGATAAAAGCTTACCAAAATGTTTTCAAATGTTTCCTAACGTTGTCACTGTACTTGATTGCACTGAAATAAAAACAATAAATTCCGTTGCCTAACTTGCAAGTGTTGTGCATACTCGCACTATAATAAGTTACACACACAGTTAAGATATTAGTAGGAATAACTCCATCCGGGCTTGTAAATTTTATAAGCCCTCCAGTCTCTGGTAGGGCTTCCGACAAAGCAATATTTAATATAACTGGTTTCTTTAAAAGCCAAAAACCAGGAGATGCAGACAGATATAAAAAGCGAATAAACTGTGCGAAGCTGGGATTGAAATGATTCGTCCACAGTTTATGCATCCTAACAGGGAAAAACATGATGTGGAAAAGGATAGACTAATAGCAGCTGCAAGCGTTCATGTGGAAGGACATTTTGCAAGAATTAAACAGTACAAACTGCTTTCCGAAAAGGTCACTCAGTAAATGTTTCCATATTTGGGGGGAAGCCGTAGCGCGATAGTTGTGTGTTCGCCTGTCAACCTCATGGTCACAGGTTCGATCCCTGCCGTAGTCTATGTCTTCTTATTTTTCCACTAAAAACCAATTCTAAAAATAAATGTCATACAATGATATGCTGGTTTACTCATTACATGCTGTTTAGATATAGAACTAACAACATGTGATTGAGTAAAACTAGTATACCGATAAAATATGACAAAAGAATACAAAAATTAATGCGAATTATAAGGGACATCGATAAATAAGACACAGAAATTTCTTCGCATTAGTTCAGCGGCCATCCCTGGAGATAAAATCTGAGACAACAACCACCGCCACACATCTTTCCTATCATTCTTTCTCTTCCTTAACCTCATCCTCACGCCCACGCTGTGTTGAAACATTTAAAGGGTATTCATAATCCCTTGAGCGCGTGTAGATTAAAAAAAAAAAAAAATTCGAAAATATTTCTAATTAAAGCCAACCCATTCTAAGTGATGAAACGTATTAAAAAAAATCTAACATGCTTAACAAAACTATCTTCTTTGAATAGTAATTCATAGAAATCCTTCATATCACTACTAATTTCTTTTTCCTATTGTATTGGTCGTTGTGCTACATAAATGGACCTCCTGTAGCATCCCTTCAACCTACCAAACTCGGAGTCTGGGAAAGCTTAGCAAAAGAAAGTAAGTTTTGTTTGGATTAACTATTGTTATAAGAGTTTTATGATCAAATGTTTGCTCTTCAAGCTATCACATAAGATCGTATTTAGAACTAAGTATTTTTGTTTCAGCAAAGAGATAGTTTGTACCAGCTGATCATCTTTCAGCCAAGATTATTTATACTTGTTGATCTACGAATATACCTGTAATATATTTTTTTCTGTTGATCATTGATATAGCTAACCAACCGTTGCGTTGTAGCCACATTTAACCAGAACCTCTGAAATTTATGCTGGAAACTTAACCCGCTGTGAACGAACTTTTTATTTTAAGAATATAAAAAAAGGTATTTTTTCCTTTTACATTTCAACTTTAATAATGACCGATATAACATTTTATTTTAAAATATTACATTAACGAAAAATCATCAAAGTTTGTATATACAGGTAGGCCTCACTTAACGCGGGAATTACATTCTGGAAAAGTAGTTTTAATTGAATTATTTTATTCGTCAAGCTCATTTTCGGACTTACAAACTTGAAATTAAAAACAACGGTCGAGTCAATATTTTCCAGCTGATACCTCTAGCTAGTTCACAGACACAAATATGTATGTATATAGGAAATGAAAATCAATCTGAAAACGTTTTCGATTCCTTACGAAAAAAATCAATTTATAGATCAAAATATAAATTTACCAAACAAACCCCCATTAATAATGGGGAAGTCCCTATTTCAGTTCAGTACACATGAATATGAATAACTTGCATGAATTTGAAAACAAATATGCAATACCTCCACAAACAACGTAAATGTAACATAAAGAGAACAATGATGTTAGTGGTATCAGAAATTGAAAAGCAATACTTATTTATTATTTTGTAATGAAAAGAACCATTTATATATATGTACATTTATTCAAAATTGCTAACTGAGCTGATGGCAATGCCATAGCTTTAAATTCATTCAATTGTTAACAAATGTATCAAAACTACAAATCATTAAATTAATACTTACTTACTTTAGGCTTTGTATATAGATATTAATAGTACTATCATGACGACGAAATTCATCCAGCCTGCAATAAGTTCTACTACTCATCATGGGTTCCACTACCAAATCGGAGGTTAGGTAGTGTTGGTGTGTTATGAAAATGCGTATGAAGAGAAATAGTGTGATAATAAATTGATGAGAGAAATATATAAAAAATTTATTATAAGTTAGAGGAGAAAAGGAAAACAATTTATTTCATAGGATTTTTTGTTTTTTTTTTATGAGGATTTTTTTGTTGAGTAGGAGCTGGTTGTTTGTATGTGTGTTTTTTTATTCTACGGGTAGCCAGAATGAAAATTGTTTGATGGCTGTAGGGAATATTTAAATATTAAGGTATACACTTGTGTGCAGCGGTCACTACTCAATAAAATATACTTTTTTACCAAATGAACAAACATGATCATAATTTAACAGCTAAAATTTGAGATTTCTGTTAATCGTTGTGCAAAAAAAAAATTGTTCTGGTGATACATTTTTTTTTATTTTATATTAATATTTGTTTTGGATTTTGAAAAAAAAAATAATTTTTTTGAAAATTCAGATTTGATAAGTAATTTCGTAAAAAATTGAGTTGACGAATTTTCAAATAAGAATTGAATTAATAGGTATTATATATTTTTTTAAGTCGTTTTTTACTTATTTTTTTTAAATGAGTATTCAACAATATACATATTATGTATATACATACATTTGAAAATATTATTTGAAAAAAATCTTCAAAATATTTTGTTTTGCAAAATATTGTTTTTTTTTTCAAAATCGAAAAAATAACAATTTTTTTTTTGAAAATTCTTGGAGCCGTTTTTGGAAATAAATTTTTTTCTTAACGGTTTTTAGCATTTGTATGGGAGGTACCGTTGTTTCTTATTTTAGAAAAATAGTTTTTTTTAACCATTCAAGATAATGTCAGAAACCTATTATATACGAAGTTTCGAAAAAATATATTAAAAAAAAAATAAGTTCCAAAAAAAATTTTTTTGAAAAATTTTGGTGTACAATAGTGTTTAAGCTTCTGTGTAAAAAATTAAAAAAAAATCAGATTAACCGTTTCCGAGAAAATCGAAAACCAACAAAATGGTTCTACTAGAGTACCAAAAAACATTTTTTTTCCAAAAAAAAAAATTATCAAAAGGTACCCTTTCCCTTCATTAATGAACTCATTTTTTTTTATAAAAATCGTTGGAGCCGTTTTTGAGAAAAATAAGATTTTTGTTTTGGCCAAAAAAAATGTATGGGAGCTACTGTTATTTGTGGTCTTAAAAAAATGAAAAACCGTTTGGGCATATTACCGAAAAAAACAATGTACCAAGTTTGAAGACAATCTATCAAAGCGTTTAGGCTGTAGACTCGAGGACAGAATGACAGACAGACGGAATTAGGGGACCCACTTTTCTTATGTTCTCTATGATCGTAATGTATAATATTAATTAAATAATATTTACCTTTTTGGTCAAAAAGAAAGTATGGCAGGTAGTTAAGTTCTGTCATTTTTCGTCTTAAAAAATCTGAAAAAAAAAGCTGAGGACATGTTTATGAAAAAAAAAACGTTTAGGCTGTAAACTCGAGGACAGACAGACAGAGACGGAATTGCGGACCTATTTTTACGTCTTCGCTATCATCGTAATGTCAAGTTTGATAAAAAATCTCGAGTTCGATTTTTTTCGAGTCCATAACTTGTAATATAGTACCTACATTTATAATATCGCTAGTCAAAAAAAAAAATTAAAAAATACTGCCTAGGTATACCTACTTTATTTCCTAATAAAACTGTATATAGAAAAAAATTAAATTATTCTCAATAGATATTATATTTGAAAAAGAACAAAAAGTACTTATGTACATACATATTGTATGTATGTATCTGGGTACACATGTACCTACTTAAACAAAACATATTGAAATATCTCAACATTGCTTTGTTATTTTCGCATAGAAAAAGTGAAAAGTAGCAACGTTGCAACAATTCAAAATCCTAAAATCCACCAAATATCTAAAATTTGAAAGAAAAATTTAAAATAAATTCTATGATAACCTATACATGCATGTATATCCATATATATTCTTACTTCAAATTCATGTATACGCCAATAGCCTTGATATAATTTATTTATACCCACCATATTTTGAAGGTTGCCATGGCAAAAACAGCTTACTCGGTTTTCTCCCTTACCCTCTATATTATTGTCAGAAATAGTAAGTTTCGACCGTCTCCGTTGCTCTTTTTCGGATTTGCCTCTACATTTACTTCTTCCACATCAACAAATCACTATCAAGAAAAGAGAAACTAGCGCCCTCAACGACGGAACTACTAGCTAAAAAATTCAGTCTCATAGTACTCGTAGTACGTATATATATATATAGTACTCGTACTATAGGTTTCATATACAATGCTTTAGTTTGAAATTTTGTATAAATTTATTTCAATATAATGAATAAATAGCAGAAAGAATGAAAATTGAACTTAACCCGATGCGGTATGCTGCAAAAGTGAGCGAGATTATAGTTCCAATTTGACAATTAGGTAGTTGGAACAAATTGGAATCAAATTAAGGCCCTCATTATGAAGAGCGAATCGAACATTCGATAAGTTGCGAACAATTTAGCGAACTTCGATTATCACAGTATTATTAATAGCGAACTTCATCGTTCGCTTAAACATAAATGGTGCAAAAAATAAATTTCAATAAAAAAACATATGTTAAACGTCAAATGCTGTTTGTGTTGCGTTAACTGTTTTTGAATTTTTGATCTGTGTGCTTGATTTTGTTTTTTTCGACGATTTAATTGAAAAAAGAAAATTTATGTTAAGCAACATTTTATTTTTTGAGCTGATTAGTTTGAAACGAAAATGCAAGAAAAAATTAGCATATGCAGGCTGAAAAAAAACATTCGATATAGTTCTAATACCTTAGACCTGCCGAACAATTTGTAAGCCATCAAAATTAAATTAATTATTCAGAAAAATCAATGTTTTGTCTTTCATTAGATTTATTTTGTATTTCCGATTGAACAAGTATGCTTTTTTGAATGTCCCCAACCAAATAAAGCACGTTTTAAAGCTAAGAACTTTTATGCAGTTCATTCGCTTATAAAACTGGCTTGAACATTCACCCCTATCACAGAGTCCCTCGTAGCAAAATTCCGAATGTTTTGTTACGCTACGAATACGGATAAATTCACATCATAAGCCCCGAACGAAATCAAAACATCGTTGCCTCACAGCAACCCATTTTTCGAAGTTTCAAATTCATCTGATTTACGTCGATATAATGAGAAGAAAAATGGATTTCAATTTTTGTTCTTAATTTTTTGACAATTTAATTGTTTTTTTTTTTTTAATCAAAAATGGAGCATTTAAAAAAGCCTTTTTATATTGAATGATTTGTAATTGCTTTGTTTGCCCTTTGAAAATTAAAATTATTATAACGGGTGATTTTTTTGCTACTTGGTTTTTGACGTTTATATTTTTAACAGATCACACATGACAAATTCCACGAACATTTGACATTTCGATTCAGTATTGATTGCCATTTCATCATGAATAGACTTACGCCTGAACAACGTTTGCAAATTATTGAAATTTATTATCAAAATTCGTGCTCTGTGAAAAATGTGTTTCGCAAGCTACGTCCGTTTCAGCGACGAGGCTCATTTTTGGCTAAATGGATACGTGAATAAGAAGAATTGCCGTATTTGGAGTGAAGAGCAGCCAGAGGCAATTCAGCAGCTACCAATGCATCCCGAAAAATGCACTGTTTGGTGCGGTTTATGGGCAGGCGGCATCATTGGGCCGTACTTCTTCAAGGACGATGAAGGCCGCAGGGTTACGGTCAATGGAGAAAGGTACCGTTCGATGATAACAGATTTTTTTTTGCCGAAAATGCAAGAATTGAACTCGGTCGACATGTGGTTCCAACAGGACGGTGCCAGATGCCACACTGCACGCGAAACCATGCATCAATTGAGAGCCGAATTTGGTGAGCAGTTGATCTCACGTTTTGGTACAGTCAATTGGCCACCAAGATCATGTGATTTGACCCCGTTAGACTATTTTTTGTGGGGCTATGTTAAGTCTATTGTCTATGGGGACAAGCCAAACACGATTGCTGCCTTGGAAGCCAACATTGAACGCGTCATTGGTGAGATTCCGGCCGAAATGTGTGAAAAAGTTTGGCAAAATTGGACCTTCAAAATGGACGACCTGAAGCGTAGCCGCGGGCAACATTTAAGTGAAATTATTTTTAAAAAGTAAATGGCAGAAATTGATTTATCGATCCAAATAAAAATTTTATTCACTTTTTACAAGTTTCTGTGTTTTTTTGAATTTTCAAAAACCAAGCTCTTAAACAATCACCGTTTATATTTTTACATTTAATTTCTCAATAAATGTACATATCACATTTAGTTCAATATTTTGGCGCGATGTGCCTGTTTGGCTGCAAGTAATTTTTTATTTTTGCTTTCACTTCCACAGGCTACTTTGAAAATAACTGTTCGTAGAAAACAGTCAAACTTCCTATTCATTCGGGGCTAGTGATGCCAATTTTCCCGAACTCCGGATTTCGTAAGGAATATGTTTAGTACTATGGGGCGCCAGCAGTAGCAGTCAAATTTTTAACGTAACTGCAATTTTTGTTTCAGCTTTAACTTATAGTCCAACCAAACCTATGTACAATCTTAGGTGCAAACAATAAAACATTTTCTTACTAACGTATGCAACTCTTCCATCACGAATGGGAACCTCAAGATATTTTAATTCGACAGAAAATTGTTCCCAATAATCTTTTTGGTTTTTCTTCGAAGAAGAAAAATAACTAGCTACAGGTTAATACAATTAAATTTGAAACTTTTATCAACAATAAATAGAAAATGTTTCCCGGCACAACAATTCGCTAACGTTATCACTAAATATTTTGATTCGATAGTATTATCACACTTACATGGGTTAAATTAGCGAAGATTCGCTATTTGTAATCCCTCGATAATCAAATTCGCTAAGATTTTGACATTTGAAGCGAGCTAAGTTGGAGCGAATCGCTATTCGTAATACCAAACTAGCGAATTCTCCAGATTTTAAGTTTGATTCGCTACTTATAATGAGGGCCTAAGAAGTGTTGCCAATAACCAAAATTAAGATTTAAATAAAGAATGTAAATTTTGGATAATAATTGTTATATATTTCAAACACATACTTCAAGCAAACAACTCCCTTGCATGAATACCCTTAATGTTTCAATATTTACTTATGTAAAAAGATATCTAAATACATGCCCTACTTTGAAGGAGTGTTACTTCCATAGTTACTTATACAGCCGCCAGTCCTGAAAAATTTGTTGAAGACGTGGGTCATTCATATTTCGACGAAGGCCTATTGTATTATGTCATTGTTTTGGAAATTCTTCCCTGTTCCTTTTGTGTTTTAGCTGGTTGCAAATGCTAAGTAGTTCAATATCGCTTAAAAAATCTGTAAAAGAAGTTCTCTTTGATTTGTTTGTAATTTACATAGGCAAACAAAAGGCTGTAGCCAGACAAATATTTCGGGGGAGGAATTATGATAATATAGGAAAGAAAAAAAACATTAAAAAGTGTAACATGATTGATGGTAAAGTTGAAATTGGGTTGATCAAAAACCAAAATTCTATATTAAGTTTTTAAGAAAAATTGTACTCGAAATCGCTTAACAAATTATGTACAGACGGGATTATGTCACCATCATCAATTTCAAAACGAATTTTTGTTCAAATATGCGTACTGAAAGACAATGTTTATGATAATCAAACTTTAAAACGTATGTCGTTTTTAAATACAAACAAATTCATTGCAAACAACTTTGCATTTTATACCTAACGTTGACTTTTGATACTAAAAAGTATTTAAGATAAACTTTTCGCCCTCTATGTAACCCAGAATTACCTTAAACCTAAGATAAGCTAAATTTATACAATTTGAGGTAATTGCCTTAGATGAAAGGCCGAATTACCGAAGGGATAAGGAATTTTGTACAACTGGGGACAAAACCACGTTATGTATAAGGCAGATTTACTTAGGGACTTAGATTAATTTAACGGAAATTAAAACACCACAGTATTTTAATGCAGTTTAACCTAAATTTTACTATATAAGTCGCACATAAATTGTCTTGTTTTTCAGGTAGAATCACGCCAGTCTAGCAAATTCCATACAAAAATAACAAAGTTAGTTTTTTAAGGCAATTTTACACAGCGTTTTTCTCTGAGCGAGGAAAACTAGAGTCTACTACAGTTTGCACCCCTTGTAAAAAATCTCATGCGGGCTCCGATTCCGCTTTATATTCCAAAAATTCATTGTAACAATCGAATAAAATAGATACAAAAAAAAAATGATCTAGCAGACGTAGATATATTAGGCAGTACCGGATATTTATCTGCGTTAACATTTGTTTAATTGTTTCTCATAGAGAAATGTCAATTTTACGGAGTGACAGTTTTCAGATTTGGTCGAGACTTACGCGAACATCGTACAGTCTGCTGTTATTCTCTGGTTTTTCGACCATTTTTCTCCAAATCTATCAATTGTACGATAAAGAATGAAAAATAACATGAGCTACAATGTGTACCTATAATTTTTTTTCAAAGAACCTATGGTTTTGGAGTTATGCGGAAAAAAAAACTAAATTGTACCCCCTCCCCAGTACATAATTTTTCCCGCTCCAAATTTTAGGAAATGTTGAGAACGTAAAAATGAAGCTCTCCAGCAAAATTCAGCTTTGTTGGAATTTTCTTGAATTAACTTCATTTTTGTATCTAATTTTCCATGGAATATAATGCAAATTATTGTGTCTCCAAAAACATATAGTGGTTATATTATTCCATACATTTTTAAAATTTAAATAGAACTACTTTTCATACACATTATGCAGGTATTCATTTCTTAAGTCAAAGCCTGAAATTGAAGTCGCAATCCAATTATATTTTCTTAATCCAACAGAGGGTCATAAATCAATAATTCCCAATCACCTGCATCAAATGTCGTAAGCCATCAATAACTGATTATTTCGAAAACAAAAAAAAAATTAAGAACATGATTTGGATTTAATCGCCTCTCGAGATACATCATGGTCTTGTTCCAATGACCGTCTATATTGGGCTGCCACATTTTTATCTGCCTCTCTGGTGTGGATACCCAATATTGGTTTAATTCCCACGACATACTGACATGAGTCCTTTTATTTTCAATCTTCTCGTACCATACTGTGACATAAAATGAACATCACCATCGAAACCAA
Organism: Philhelius pedissequus; assembly: GCA_910595825.1. Lineage (NCBI taxonomy): Eukaryota > Metazoa > Arthropoda > Insecta > Diptera > Syrphidae > Philhelius > Philhelius pedissequus. Next base: position 255,956,785 of record OU343160.1, read on the forward strand.
GATGTCATAAGCCCTACAAGACGAGCGATAGGCTAAGATGAAGTTAAGAAGATTTTCGTTTCATCTCTCAGAAATGCACCACCATTGGCACACCAACGAGACAGTCAGCCATCCAGCCACTATATCGCTAAGTAATGGAAGAAGTAAACCACGGCCAACTGCCTACTGGACACGACTCACGCAGTCTGTTGCACTAAATCAGATCAAAAATCCCAATGGAACAAAGAGCCACCAGCCACCACACCACACTGCATGAAGTCACATCCAAATCAGAGAATACAAAAAAGTACAAAAAACCCGAACCTGATCCGATCCAAAGTCTTAAATGTGACACGACACGGAGATGCAGAGACAGACTATGTGATATGCTGTGGTAGTGCAGTGATTCCCTGAGGTAGGTCGTCAATTTAATCCTGCACCGGCAAATAATGTCGCTCTTTTCGAAATAATCTCATTCAAGTCGCCACAGATTGATTTTTCCTGTCTTGGAAATTCCATTGCCTTTATGCATCTCCTTGCCGTTTGGTGTGCAACAACAAGTGTGCTCCAGTTAAGTCTCCGTGCAAGATTCTTCGTATCAACTTGTGATGTTCATATATTTTCAGGTCTTCTTCTTATCTTTTGTAACATTTCTAGGAGTTTAGAACGCTGAGCAGGATGCATGGTTGCCAGATTTATCGATTATTGGTTTACCATTTTTTTTAAACGACGTCATTTCTTAAAATTTGCATTTTATAAGTCGTCCACCAATTGTTACCTTGTATCTATTACAACAATTTGGCTGTTGTCTCACCATTAAGTAAAATATTTTGTGAAACAGCCAATCGTTCTTTAAGAAAAACGCCATAACTAAAAAAGTTTCATTTTCAAAACAAGTTTTTTTTTTTAATTTACCAAAAAAAAATTAACCATTTGTTTTAAAACAGAAAAATATTACACAACAGGACTTACTTTTTTAAGAACACTGCTCAATTTTTAGTAAGTATATTATACCGGGTTTCTTCATAAACAATTCATAAAAAGTACACAAAAAGCCGGATGTCATAAGATACCGAAATTCACAGCAAACCATCTGAAAAACATTTTAAAAAAGTGTCTGTTAAGCATTGAAGTCAAAAAAGAAAAAAATCAAATTTGTACAACAATTTAAGGGTCAACAAAAAAAAAAACAAAAAACCGGCATTATGGCTTTCGTAGTAATAGTTCCACTAGTAATATGTTGGTTTCTGTCTAAACAGTGGCACAAATCTTTGCACCGTCTTGTAGAAAGTAAGATTATTGCGGTCGATATTTCAATATAATTGATAATCGAAAATGAATGCATTTGGTACCGATAGATCTCTTCCTCGTTGGATCTTGCAAGAGAAATTACCTTTCGGCCCGCTCGATGGTTTCAAGTCTGATATTCACAAAATTAATGTTGGTGTGCCTCAGGGCTCTGTTTTGTCTACAACTCTTTTTCTCATTTAAATTAATGATCTCTTATCTGGAACTTCTAATTCACTAAATTCATTTTCCTGATAACAGTACTCTCAGCTTTTCATACTCACTTCCTTATTCATTCGCTGAGGAACTACAAAGCAGCGTATTATAAGATTCTAAAAAAAAATCTGATCTCATCAGCAGTGTCCAATAGCGAATCAAAAACCGCTTAGAATTTAATGCTCCGAAAACTCAATTTTGTCTTCTGTCGTTAAGGTAAGAATAACCCTACCCTCATGTCGCTATATTAGTGGCACTTGCTCTGAAGAAACTGAACAGCTTTAAGTTCCTGGCGTATGTATCTATGTATCACGGACGGCTTTGTGGGTAATGACCGTAAGATCGATGTTGCCAAAAAAGATGATAAGTGTTAAGGTTTTCGCAGATACCAGTGGCGTAGCTAGGATATTTATTACCAGGGTCAAAACAGTAATTTGTCGCTTTCTTTTTAATTAAACAAAATTTAACTTTTGTGTTTATTTCCAACTTCTTATACAGAACGAAGATGATTTTTCCTTTTGCAGCCCAAGATGCTGGCCCCCCGGACGACCGCCCCCTTCGTCCCATTCTAGCTACAATACTACTCTGCCGGAGATGTAAGAAATTAGTCTTCCCTTCTGATCTGGTAGCCATATTCTACAAGTTATACTCAAATTCCTCATATTTGGGCTGATGCTCCAAACTCTATTGCTATTTTTGTAAACAAAAGTGTTCCAGTGAAATTGCCAGTTGCTTTCCTCCCCTAAAACAATAAAACCTCTGGGAATGCTCACCAATTTACCCTTAACCCCAACTTCAGAGCATTTTTTTAGGTGCAGATATTCCTTTTTTTTAAACGAATGTGGAAGTTCAATCGGTTCTATTTTCACCTTCCATTTTGAAACTAAGAAGCTAAAAAGCGATGTGAATTGGTTATGGCATTTACTTTTGAACCCTTCCCAATTGTTCGTAACGTTCGCGATGTGTTAAATGAATTTAAGAGTTCCTTTAACGTGCAGAATACAAAAATAAATAAACCCGAACAACAAAGCATGTTGGAATACACCCAGCTTGTTACTTGCATTTCCGAAGCATCTAGAGAAGCAAATTGACACACAAGTTGGGAAGGTAGAAGATCGGAATTTATAATAACGCATTTAAATAAACTTTCTTTTCCGTGGCTTCTCAGCAAATAGCAATAGTTTTTTTAAACATACTAAGCATTGTCACAATACATAAGTCGAAAACAGTGGTTTTAAACTTTATATATGTAGAATGTAGATACATGTAATTTATTTAATTAGGCCCGTCTGCTGATACGCATCATAAATATTTATGTTCCTCTTAAGACGCTCTTAGGCTACTTTTTCCTCTGCGTAAACTGTCACATAAATGCTTAAGTAGAACTTAAATGCCTAAGTCCTGTATCAGCAAACGGGCATTAAAAACATAAAAATCTGAACTTGGCAACAGTGTCCTAATAATGATCCCAGTATTCATACCACCGATCCTGACTATAAATGTATAGTGTATAGATAGTATGTATGTGAAGTGGACCTGTCAAATTAAATGATCCCAAACTGTCTTTAGCTGACATATTTCTTCTTTGGATTCTTATAAATTTCAATCCAAATTAAGTTGACATTTTTCCTGGCAGAGTTTATAGGTGAATTAAGCTGTACCATGACTCTCGTATATTCATGAATTCACTCTCGGATTATAAGAGGTACTGCTCCCCCATATTCTATCCGATCCCATCCAATTGAATCTCATTTCTTTGCGAAGAAGTATTGATGATTCGGAGAAATATGGATAAAGGATAAGAACGTCAATTATTTTATAGAGCTACAGCACATTTATAAAACCTTTTGTACCTTTGGGTTTCTAGAGTAGATTTGAGAAGGATTAAGGTACGTACTTCCCCCATTCTCATTGATTCATTGAGCTCAGTTATTGTTATATGTATTGGCTGATGTGACATTTGCTTGAAGGCAGATCCTCTGGCTAGTTCGACATTCGGATGGATTGCGTGTAGATGTTCATGTGGAACTTCTTAGCATTGGTCATTTGTGCTGAAGAGAGTAATGATGAAGAACACAGGAAATCAACAACTCCGTCAGTCCTCAGTCAGATTGGTTACTGTTTTGTGAATGGTTTGGTTATATTGGATCAATCAGTAAGGGATCCATAATAAGTTTATTCAATATTTGAATTTGCAATGACTGATCGTACATTCTGGTAATTCAAGTAGGTACACTGAAAAACAGTTCACAAATTTTAATGGAAAAGAGCAAACATAATTAGACCACAAAAAAAAACTAATCTAAAACAGATACAAATTCAAGAAGAAGAATGAAAATTGGGATTACATAAAACAATGATGTTACAAATAATGATTTTACTGTTTTATTTTCAATTATTATTGCCTGAATAAAACATCTGATTAATTGATAGATAGCTATGGTCATATACATGTTGGTAAACAAAAATATATTACCGATGACACTGAAACATTAGACAAAACCCTCTGGTTTCATTAAAAAAAAAAATAAAACAAATCAAGATGCATTTCTTCTCATCTCAGGAAAACTGCAGTTTTGAGGGAACGCCAGATCAATTTGCCTGTATTAACATATTTTTAATTTTATTTTAAGTGAGTTTTATTTTTGTCAGTGTACGTTAGAAAAGGGATCTGATGGAAAATTTAAATTTACGCAAATAGATTGCATTGTGGTTGGTAAATTGGACAATTTGGTTTGTTGTATGTTCTTAAATTGGACAACATTTTTGATTATAGAGTCTTGTTTGAATTTAGCTTTTCATGTATAGATACTTTCATATAATTATATGTATGTATGCAGGGGCGAACGCATACAAAAATTCCGGGTGGGGGGGGGGGGGGGGGGTTGGCTTTCAAAAGATATATTAACCAAACATTAACGAACAATTTAATTTACTATGTACTAGTCGACCCGTGCTCGCGCTGCTTTACCAGCTTTTTATATATTTTTTAATATGACTAAAAGCATATCAAAGACTCAATGAGATTAACCGCAATTTCTATTATATTATTACCTAACAACAAATTTATATACATACTTCTACATATGTATATGCTTTTCGTAACCAAATAAAGATTAGTATGTTCTCTCACTGAAAAAGTCTTAAAAAAATAGACCTCCGAACATGCATTCGAACATGCGTATTTCAAAGATTCCGGATAACTAATATTAGCAGTTTTATTATTTTCATAAAGAAGTATATACTGATTATTTTTTAATTATTTTTTGAGCCCACTCTTGAAAGGGCTACATTTTACATAAAGTTGACCATGAGAAAAATCACTTTTCCTAAGACCCTTTTGCACTTAAAGCCGTGTGTGAATTGCGTTAAAATGTTGGTTAAATTTTCTATCTTGGTTAAATTTTGAGGTTTGGTTTGTGGTGGGATCAAATTTGGCTTTTTGGTGTGTGAATTGCGTTAAAAGGGATTTATTAAAACACTATTTTGGCTAAAATTCCTTCAAGATTGAAGAAATCTCCATAAAAACTTTTTTTTTTGTTGTTTAAGTTAATCAATTTCTTTCCTAAAATCCGACTTAGAAGATATAAAGTTAATAATTTGGCACAAAAAAGTAACGAATTCTCAGTTTTACTAATATATTTCGGTTTTACATCGTTAATTTAATATTTTAAAACAACAAATCCAAGTCTTTTCAAAACAATTACCATTATGGTTAGTTTGTTGATTTAGTATGTAAACACTAGTTTTCATAGCTGAAGAATTTGATAAGCTGACAAATCAATCTATTTGTATTCAATTTGCAAAATGAAATACAATGAGTATTTTAATCAATTATTTTATATTTGTTAATATATCAACGGATTATAATATTTGATTTTTCCTCTTGAGACCCTACATAAACAAAAATAATAATGTAGTTTAATTTTTCAATTGACTAAATTAAAACTTACATTTATTATATGGTTTCCCAGTAGATCTGGACTTTTTGGAGTTCATCTTTCTTTTCGGTTATCACTTACAGTTGCAAATTACTCTACCTTGAGAAACGTGGAATTTTAACGAAAATTTAGCCTGCTCTACAGCTGCCTACATTTTAACCCATTTTATTCACCACGCTAGTGTCACCAAGTTACAAAATTTTACCAACATTTTAACGCAATTCACACACGGCCTAAAGATGTCATTTGGAAAAAGTGTATTTATAGAGGAATTTCCTAGATTATGGATGATTTCCATCAACATACTTTTTAAAGTTTCAGGTGGGTCGGCTAAAGAAGGAATGTTTACGTTAGCATTAGCGCACCACATGCTATTAAATTCCTTTGTCCATTTTTTGGCTTTGCAAAAATTGCAAATTTTATTAAGTTTTTGTTGTTTGTTTTTTGTTGTTCGAATAGAAAAACTGTGGTACATAATTAAAAGCGACTCTACTCCCCAAAAACTGATTAAGACTTGATATATTTTTACTTGCTATTCCTACGTCAATCGATAAGCGATTAATTGAGTGGACTGAAATTCAGAAGCAAATAAACAAACAAAAAATGCACAAGAAATGCAGCATCCCAGTCATTGCGATTGAATAGAACTCATAGATGCAAAAATACAAAAATTTGATAAATTTATAATTTGTACATATATTTATTTCTCGTCTTATAAGTACAATTAAGAAATAATTTAGGGCTTAAGATTTGCATAAAACTATTGACCTTATACAAAAGATCTCATTTTTGTAAAACATCTAGCAAGTTTAAGAGCTTAATTTAATATGTTGGTCAATTTCGAAAAAAATGTACTATTTTAGTTTTTAGGTAATAATCTAATTCAACAAACATATATTTAACAAATGAAAAATATCCAATTACACTCTCATTGAAAAAGGAAAATCATAAAATTGGTTTTATGTAAATCGGTTGAATAATTTCTGAGATTTGCACGGACAAGCTTAATATTTGCTTCGTCTTTTTTAGGGCTGGCAAGACTTAATAATTGCTTCGTCTTTATTAGGGCTGGCAATGATGGCAAGGCTGGGTTAGTCTCGTCTCGGTCGCAAAAAAATGGAAACATTTCAGTCTCCCTCGATTTTGGTCTCGGTCTGGCTTAAACAAGTCTTTTGGTCTCGCCTTTCTGCCGAGAAAATTTTAATGTGTAGTCTCGTCTCGGTCTTGGGCTTGGTCTTGGTATCAGCCTTGGCCCTGGTTTCTTTCGTGTTTTTGGTCGTAAAAAGATGTAAGATAAGAAGCGTGTTCATATTAAAAAGATAGAGTTCGGTATCTTAGCAGTTTGTTGGTAAGAAAAATGTGGGGTGTGGATCCATTAATCCATTTAAATCGGTACCATCCCGCAATTGAGTTTGACAATTCGTACCTTGACAGGTAATGCGACATACAATATTTTGACGTTTAGTTAATATTTTTTTAAAATGTCACCTAAAATGTATAAAATCAACTTTTTCCGGAGCAAACAATAAATTTGGAAATATTTCGAATTTTCTGAGGTAAAATTTCAATTTTGTAGAGATTTTGTAATCCAATTAAATAGGAGCCATCCCTCAATCAAATTTCACAGTTCATGGCTTGCTAAGTAGGCAACAAACTATATTTTGAAGCTTCGATAATATTTATTTCCAAGTGTACCTTAAAAGTCCTAAAGTCACCGTTTTCCGAAGGGTGAAACAAAGTATGAAAAGTGAGCGATTTCTATTCCAAGGCACTGCATACATAAATACTGCTCTGGAATTTTTATAATTAAATCAACAAATATTTCTTCTAGCGGAACTAAACCACGAGACCAGTGACAGTCTCGGCGAATTTCGGCACCAAAAGAATTGTCTTGTCTCGGTCTCGCCTCGGGTGTTTTTAAAAAAGTCTCGTCTCATCGACGGGACCGAGACTAGTCTCAATCTCGTTGCCAGCCCTACCTCTTTTTACATAATAGTAATAATATTTGTAGGAGAAAACTGTTTTGCTTCGGAAAAAACCGATGCATTGATATAATTTATATAAAACATAAAAGTAGTATATAAGGGAAATGTTGGTTTGTTATTCTTTATTTATTCAGAAAATATTTTATTTATTTTTCTGAATACTAATATTTGCCTGTTAGGTATGTAGGTGCACTACAGCACCACCAGGTTTAGCACCCACCAGCCACCAGCACCACTAGTAAGGAAATGTTTTATAATACGAATCGGTGTGGGTAGCTGGCGTAAAAACACTGGCGCAAAATTTAAAACGATTTAGTAAAATGTTAAGCCACTTTTAGCAATTTACTAAGCTAAGAAAGTTATTCAGCTAATTGTAAACGTTTTCAACATTTGCTAAAGTTAAAATCAAATCACGGAATGGCTACTTTAACTTTTAGCAATTTGCTAAATCCATTGTTGCATCTGATAGTATATCACCGATGGACCAGGTTCGAGCCCAACTTTTGTTTATTTTTTTTTGTAAATAATAAAGTAAATATTTTGTTCCCCGTGGGTAGATGTAAAACCTTCAAAAGCCGCTATTGCTGGTAACAGTACAGCCAAAAAAGATATAATCTCTTCAGTACTAAAAGGTCCTATGTGTTGTACATAGAACTTTTTGGGAAATTTTAATTAACTTTTTCCCAACATGGTTCTATGTCGTCTTTTTAAAATGCTTGTAAAATCATCTAAAGTGATTAAACTAACAATTTGTTAATGGTCTTATGGCTTTTTAATGGTTCTTTATCATATTGCAACAATACTTTATTGATAAAGGGTTATCCATTTAGCGGTTTCAAAAGTATAGGGCTGGAATTCGACATCTGTCAAACTAAGTTAACCCAATTTTTTTTTCAGTTGAAAGTATGACATTTACGAAAATGAATCGCTTAAATATCGCATAACGCATACAAATTGTTAAAACCTACTACAAAAATGGTGATTCTGCCACAGCCACATATCGTGCTTTGAGAGAAGATTATGGTTTACATAATCGTCCAACTACGCAAGCAATTGGACATTTGGAAAATTTATTTTCGTGTGTAAGTACATACAATCGCGAAATCTTGTATTTTCAAGGTTACAGGCGGTGAATTCATGCAATATTCCTTGCATTTCAACGTAAGGTCGCGTGTGTTTGGCACCATGTTAGAAATGAATAGTTTGTTAAGAATATTGAAATTAGCCTATTAACCGAGCTTACATTTGCAAGGATTCCCCAGCGCCAGTGGCTACTTTTGCGAACGTAAAAACTAACTTGCAAGTGTAAGCTCATGCTTTCGCGTAAGTTAATATATGCATGAAACCAAATCAAAATTTTGTGGGACCCAACTTTTCATGCGCCAGCTATAAGAGTTGATAGGATTTTACACTTAACATGTTAAGTTTACAAAGAAAATCAAGGTTGCTGTGTAAACTTGCACAGTCCCGAAATTTTTACTTTCACAAGTACAGTTTTTTGCGTTTAGCCGATTTCACCCTAGAAACAGCTAAGTTTTGCAAACAAATATTTAACCTTCAAGCCACTTGCAAACAACTCTTCAAAACCAAATGAATTTTTTAAATTGTAGGTGTGATTTTGGAGTTTGGCCTTAGCAAACAAACTGATAAAGATGAATTTCACTTTATGAGAATAAAATTATCAAAATCAGTTTCTAGAAATTAAGCATTTTGTGTATACTTATAATTTAAATCAAAAAATAATGAGCTATTTTAAAAATATTTAATTATTAAAAAAAAAGTTTTAAAATATGCTTTTAAAAATACAAACAAATATCTATTAGGTAATTAAAAATTTTGGTGTACATCACAAGTAGACGTACCTAAACCTATATAATATGTGTACGATCTTGTCGTAGTTTGTCGACCAAAATGCTTCACTCTGACGACAAGAGATAGTTCAGGCGAAACACCAGAATATCTTCAAGCAGACCTTCTCGTATTGAATTTTTAATTTAAAATTATTGCCTCTTACCGCGGGCGGGGCAAAGCAATAATATAAATTATCAGTTGAAGACCAATTGATAAGCCAAACATTGAGTAGTGAATGACAACTATTTTATTCCTTACAATACTATTTCTACTTAAAATATGCTTAATTGACAAAATAATTATTTTCGAGTCACCAATTTATATTTCGCCAGACAGGCTTACCTGTAATTTAATAACTGCGTATATATTTTGCTGATAATTTGTAATTGAAGCCATTGGAAATTAACTGTTAAATTCAGCTGACGAATGCATTTATTTATGGGAATAATTTGGAGACTTGAAACCAAAAGTAACCTATATATGAGAATGTGGTTCACCGCTCACAAATTAATCATCAGCGAAAAAACTAAATTATTCGAAAATATTTTAATGGACTATAATCTTTATTTGCTTAGGATTGTCATAAAAACAGCATTCCAATACATCATTGTAGTTTACCGAACTACCATAACAAAAACTCCTGCTCCGACAGTTGCTTCAAAATTGAATCAGTAAAAAAATTTAAATATTTAGAGGCCGTAATAGACTATAAACTGAATTGGAAAGGTCATATTAAAACGATAAAGGTAGCACGTACAACTCAATTTTCTCATTTCTACACATTCACTGACCCAAATTATTTTAATAAACTACCGTAGAATAGGGTAGAATACCCGTTTAATGCAAAACAATAACATCTTTATTAAACAAACTAAAGACAGCTGGGCTGAAGTGTAACTTTTCCTGATCATTTTAACACGGTAAATCCATTTATTGGGATTGCGAAGTTGAATTTAGTGAGGTCCATCGTTGGTAATAGTTACCTGGCATGATGGAGCCTGTTGGTCATGACTTAGATAGTGGAATTCGCAAGCACTTATTTCTGATCCTCGTCTATAACCTGGATGATGTTGGTTGCAGATATCTCTTTCTGTAGTCAGGGAGAAGCACTGCTGGAATTCTGAGAGAGGGTAGTATTGGTCGCGATGTAAAGTGACCATAATGTACTTTGTTGACGGCATTATAGTCAAAAATGCTCCATCCATAAGCACTGGAATTGGCATGATCTTGAACAACTCAAAATCACCAAGAGTAATTAGCGGCAGAGTAAGATTGAAAATTAAATAATCTTCTAGTGCACTGCCATGAATGGTCATGAGGTGATACAGTTTAAGTACGTCAGGTTGTGTGACTGGCAGCCTCAGTGATAACGGTAGACTTGCTTTGATACGAAGACATTCTTGTCGAAGTTGGGTAGGTGGTATAAGTTGCGGATTGATCTTACCGTGATGTGTGACAATCATTACATCTATCAAAGAGGCATGTGTCCTTTGTAGTTGTGATAATGCTGGGATTAACTGTAAGTCTACTGAGTCGAAAAGCTGGCGCAGTTGATCCTCATGATACTTTTGTCTGATGCCATCAATGAGCGTAGCAAACTGTTGGAGCTCCTCATCAATTTCTGGTATGGTTTCCTTGCAGGTGTCGTTCTTGTTAGGCAATAAGTGACAGATGTTGATAAGCTTCTTGGTATAATTTCCAATTGCCAGATACTTCCACCAATACCCAGTATGAGTACGTAACTCATATAATAATAAGCAATTATAGGCGTGTTTTTTTCTAAGCCCCGGGGAAATTGGACGAAAAAAACAATGAGTAGGATTAACAATTTGCAAAGTCCAACAACAACTAATCCCCGGGGGTGCTTAGCTTAAGCCCAGAGAATTCTCGGGGCTTAGCTATTGGAGAGGATAAAAACTGTGCAACCAAAAACTTTTTCACTAAGTTATCGATAAAATGTATAGAAACTTCAAAACTGACATTTTGACATGTCAGATAATTATCAATTTTGTTTGGTTTGGTTGAGCGTTTGGTCTAAGTGTGTCAGTAGTTTTCCTGACGGCCATGTCAACCTAACCTAACCTATCTTATAATATACATTCCGCAACACAACAACAAATCAATTTTAACATTTTTCGCTTTTGTATTGCCTCTATGGTTTTTTCCACCTCGCCATTTTCATTTTTGTGTTTATTTTTTATTATAAGTATATTAAGACTTGACTGTGAAATAATTATTAAATAAAAAAGCATTTCCTGAAGTTGATATTCGTTCAATTAACAATAATTTAATGAACAACAAAACAAACGTTTCTCTGAGAAGATTATTTTCGGGTGCGTTTTGTTGTACACGGGAGCAACCCAATACAGATTCTCTGCTACATCCTTGGCATACTTCAATCTTCTTGATCGTCGTCTGCTCTTGCTCCGACCTATATTCCTAATTACATAGGAACTGAGCGTCCCGCCCGAATAAGCAACTCGTCCACTAATATCATGTCACCAGTGACCGACGAATGGGGTAGTTTTCAAGTATAGTTGAATTCTATTTACCACTGTATTTGTGAAAATTAAATTAAAAGAAAATCACATCGGCTAAAAACAATTTCCAAAATACTTTATTTCAATTTTCAAATTACCTGATTCACATTTTTGTGTATAAATATTAATTAACTTGGTACTTTTTATGTTATTTTAATAGAAAAGTAGTTTAAATTCAATAAATATATCGATATTACACAAAACAAATCAACCCGATGATTTTTAGAAGAATTAGGATGAGGCAAACAGTGATGTTTATTTTTTTTTTGCATTACAGCTGTTCTTCAAATGTTACTCATATCTTGCAAATTAATAGTGCTACCAAGTATTTCACTAAGCGCCTTGGTCGTTTTTTTCAACCAATTCCCCCGGGGATTGCAAAAAAACGCACCTTATATCCCAATTGCTAAAGCAATGGCAGACGTTCCGAAATTTTCAAAATAAATTCCCGGCTGAGAATTGAATGGTAATACAGTGACCTGAGTGCACATGACTATGGGTAGTAAAAACAGTATGGATATAGCTAGTATACTACATCTACTGAAAGGAATGTTCCTTTTCTTTTTTGCAGGTGGGCTTGGATCATCATCTTGAATTTGGCCGTCTTTCAGTTCATTATTTGATGTCGTGGACGTTGTTTGGAGTGTTGGTGTCTGTTGGTCTGTATTACTTTCTGGCTTATCCACCTGTATTGGCGGGGGGGCCAATCTGTGTATCACTGTGTATCACTGTTTGAATTTCAGCGACTCCAACCATTCCGTCTACATACGGATACGTCTGGATTACTCTTCCTAGTGGCCATTTCATGACAGGACAGTTGTCTTCTTTAATTATGACCATTGTTCCTGGAAGTAGATTCTTGCATTTATGCTGCCATTTGTGCCTGTGCTGTTGCTCAGTAAGGTATTCCATATGCCACCTTTTCCTTTAGTCTTCTTTTATGTTTGTAATCATTTTTAGCTTTGCGGGAAGGTTGATTTTAGACACGTCAGCTATTGGATCGGTTGGATTAGTGAGTGGCTCGCCCACGAGAAAATGACCTGGGCTGAGCGCCGTAAGGTCATAAGGATCGTTTGACATCGTTGTAATCGGCCTGGAATTAAGTACTTCTTCGATTTCTATCATGGCAGTCTCTAGATCTTCATACAGGGTAGCCCACGAATCGTGCTACAAAAATAAAACGTAAGAATTTTTTTCCAGTGTGAGTAATCGGCTTATTTTTTAATTTTATATTCTACTATTTAGATTTATCAAAGTGAATGCTTGAGATACTGAAAAAAAGGATTTGGATAGTGCAGCGATACCATTCTGTGCAGTCCGTTATTTCCGTCCAAAGGGAATTTAGGCTGGAGTTTGGCGGTACTCCCCCGAGTAGATGGACCATTATGAGGCTGATGAACATGTTTGCCGAATCTGGAAGCATCGACCGAAGACCGTGTCAGCGAGATCCCAATGTTCGGCTTCAGGATGCAATCGTGGCTGTTGCATCGGCAATACAGGCAAATCCAAGTGTTTCGACTCGAAACTTATCGGGCCAAATAAGAGTAAGCAGGCGGTCATTACAACGAATACTTCATGATGACTTAAACTTGTTTCCGTACAAAGTCCAAATTACAAGCAAGTTAAACCCTCAGGATTTGCCTGTTCGCCTGGAACTTTGCCGAAAAATGATTGCAATGGCCGAAGAAGACAACACATTGATAAAAATTTGTTCATGTCTGATGAGGCCTATTTTGACTTAAACGGCAATGTTAACAAGCAAAATTGCCGTATGTGGAGTGAATCTAATCCAGAAATGCTCCATGAGACGGAACTGCACCCAGAACGAGTCACTGTGGGGTGCGCAGTTTCATCAAGGTGTATTGTCGGGCCATACTTCTTTGAAGAAAACGGTGTAACAGAAACTGTCAATGGGGACCGATACTTAAAGATGTTGAAGGAGTTTTTTTTGCCCAGAACTTCGCCGAAGACGTATCCCTTTCAACAGGATTGGGTTTCAATAAGATGGAGTAAGAGCACACGTAGCCACACTTATGGCGGAGCTCCAATGAAAATTCCCAAACTAATTGATATCCAGAAACTGCACTTTCCGCTGGCCCCCAAGGTTACCTGACCTGACTGCACCAGACTTTTTTTATGGGGTTATGTCAAGCGCAGGAAGTGTACAAAACGAAACCCAGGAATTTGACTGAATTGATGCAGTCCATTGAGACAATAATTGAGGCGATCCCAATTTCAACCCTTCTGGCCGCAATGAACAATTTTCTGATCAGGTGCCGCTTATGCGTGGATGAGCGTGTAGATCATTTGCGGTGTCTCATCTTTAAAAGCCATTAGTTATTTAAAACAAAATGTAATTTTTAATCCAATAAAAAAAAATTAATGAAATTTCTTATTGTAGCAAGATTCGTGAGCCACCCTGTATATCCAGAGCCAGGAACGTTTTTTTTCACTGAGGTCCGTATCAACCCATGTCTTCAGTCGGAAATTGCGAGTTATATAAGCTTCTTACGTCACAATGAGACTAAAGACATCACAGTCTTACTGTGTAGCACTGAAATCGACAACAGAATCTAAAGTTTCCTCAAAATCAAATTTTTTGAAAGATCTTCCATCAACATGCGTCCAAATATCAGCTATAACACCTCCTGTTCCTCTTCATCCGAATCAGGTTCAATTGCGTTAGAATCGTAGTCATCATCTGAGTCCGATCCTTCAAATTCAGCATCGTTTTCTTCATCTGAAGCTGAGTTAACAGAAGACGAACTATAAAATCTTCTATGATCCATTTATACGAATTATATCTACAAACCCTAAAACAAAAACACAAATTAGCACAAAATAAAACATTATGACCACCGGTTGGTGTACACATTAATATATGGCCTAGATGCCACGTGACCCACCGGTGGTCATTACCTCAGAAAAACACAGTGGCACTTTAGTAATATTTTTTTATTTACACGTGGGTATTAATCGTGTTAGATGCAACCTGAATTGCACGGCAAAAGTTAGAAGGAATAGAAAGATAGGAAAGAATTTTTTGTTGGCAAAGTGGATTTGAGAATAAGGTATTTACTATTTCATTTTAACCCACGGGCGACATCCAATTAAAATTGAAGGTATAGAAAAGAATGCTGACTAGCCTAGATTGGGGATCGAACCCAAACGTCTAAGTTAGCATTCAAGCAGTGCGCCATTACTTGTATTTATATTCAAAGAATACTTTGTGCAGTTTCGCAAAATAGATATATGCATATTTTCTATAAGTATTTTAATACTATTTTAAAAGGATATTTTACTAAACTACGTAATATATTTATTTTTGAGTAAGACTTTGAGACGTGATACGTGGTAAGATACTTAATATAATATTTCGCAAAATAATTAACAATATGCATATATTTACGAATAATTTACTCTTGATCTGAGAGAAAATAATATTCCAGAGTGGAACCTTAAAATGCAAAATTTTGTAAAGGATGTGGAACAGGCAGAACTCGACAACACGTCTGATATACAGACAGCTTAACCACCAGCCGTTAAATAACTTGAACTCAGACCTTAGTACTGCCCAAATGTCAATGATAATTCGAGTGAGAGGAGAACTCCTTAACCTGAACCATATACCGCACCGCGAAGATCTACCATATCGCTGCAGTTTATGCAATACAGGGGAGAACGAAGGCGTTATGCATTTTCTTGGCACATGTCCTATTTTAAAAGAAATAAGAAAAAACTATTATGGAGTTGATCAAATGACTATTGATGCTGTTAAATGTATTCTCGATAATAGCGAAAATTGGACCTTATTTTTTTTTCCTATTGTAATACTGCACTTCGATATAGAACAAGAATTTTGAATGAAGATTTTTAAAAATAAATGCTTTAACATTGTAATATATCATATTTTGTCTTACTGATGTTAATTCTAAATTATTGTCAAAACTTGTTGTCTTAAAATGCTTAAAAGTACATTTATACACAAATTTTATATAATTGTTAAAAGTTCTAATAAAGTACATTAATAAATAAATAAATAATTTAATAGACCTCGACGAAATAATATTGTATTTGTTGTTGTATGTACTATGCTGCAGAGAAACTAGTAAATACTAACTAGTAGTACTGCGAAGAGCACGATAGAAATAAATTCGTGCTTAATTTAATCGTATCGCCTTATTAGTGATAAAATCTCGACAATATTGACTTGTTCTTTATTTAGCGGCCGCGTATTTCTCATGCGTTGCTCGTATTTCGTAATAATGTAACTTGCAAGTTATAACAAGAAACAAGTATCTTTCCAATAATTTCTTATCGGGCGATTTGTCATCACGTGTTTTCGAACCATTCGCTCAAATAGACGTTTCAAGAATAGGCGGAAAATCAGGCCAGAGATTTTAAAATAGTTTTTTCAGATACCAAAAATGATGAGTACCCCATATAAATGTCATTAATCTTTTTTTCTTCATTGTTTTTGAGATTAAAATAAAATAACAAAAATTTGCCGACCATTACAAGTTTCAACCCTAGGCTCGAGCCTATTGATTAATCCTCCACTTGCTCAGGGTGGACTGCTATCATATCACCCTTAATGTGAAGTCTAGTAGTGGGTGAATTACTAGAATATCTTACTTCTTAAGGCATACGATGTATCGGCTTTGCCGATGTAATTGTAATAACATCCTTGGATAAGTTTGAATAAACTCTAATCTAAACAGGACTATCAATAATAAGGGAATGGTGTTTATCAGTGGGACGAAAACTAAATATTAACCCCACTAAGGCAGCGCTAGTGCCATTCACCGAGAAGGGGTGGCCATGGCGCGATGGTTGTGTGCTCGCCTGTCAACCTCGTGGTGCAGGTTCGATTCCTGCCGTTGTCTATGTCTTCTTATATTCCATTAAAAACCAATTCTAAAAATTGTCATAAAATAAGTTGCTGCTTCGCTCATTACATGCTGTTTAGGCATAACACTAACAATATGTGATTGAATAAACTAGCATACCCATAAAATATGACAAGGAAATCAATAAAATAATGCCAATTATAAGGGCATAAATACATAAGACACGGTAATTTTCTCCGCATTAGTTCAGCCGCCATCCCTGGAGATAAATCTGAGAGAACAACCAGCCCTAGTCTCAGAACATCGCGTAACACATCTTTCCTATCCTTCTTTCTCTTCCTCCACCGGATGCCCGCGCTGTGTTAAGAAAAAACATATAAAGGGTATTCATAACCACTTGAGCGCGTGCAAAGTTATAAAAAAAAAGAAAAAAAAGAGGTTTCAGCCACGTATGAAACCTATCAAGTTGGCAGGGGAAGTAATCGAGTAGCAGACTTATAATGTTTAAATTCTGCTCAATTTTACTGTTAAATACGGCTCAAAAGTGTAAAGTAATTATTTTCGATTCTTTGGATTATATCAGTTAAGCGAACACCACATGTACATAAAAAAACAACTAAAAAAACGCATGCAAATGTAAATTTTTGTTGCCCACTACTTGTATGATGTTCTTATCTTAAGTGCCACAAAATAGGTTGTACAATTATTAATCTAGTTGTTGTTCGCCATCCATAACTTGTTGAGTTTTTTTGTTGTTGTTTTCTTTAGCGCAACAAAATTTCCACAACAAGGTACAACTGTGATTTCGCTTTACTCCCAATCTAGTATTAACGTTCGAGACACTTGACCACTTTAAATGTGCTTATTTATGTATGTAAAGGTGCTAACTAGATTTCATAAACAGCCTAGACTTTGTGCGAAATAGTGACAAAGTAGGCTCGATCTTATACCGATGCCGCCACCCAACGATTTGCATTTATCATTCTTGCTCTCTATACGCCAGCCGCCTTCTTCCTTGAGTCTAATTTGCCTATCGTGCGTCAATAAATCACATAAATATTAATGGAAAATCTTAAGTCAGAATGGAACGCGTTCCTATCCAATTTTGTTAGCACTCACTTGCCGCACTACCACATCTGACTATCGCGCTCTGTGTCAGTGTTCAAAGCGAGAACAAGTTTCACCACGGTCCTCCATTTAAATGCGCATACACAAAGTGACATGATAGTTACGTAGCTGGTATGACATTCTTTACTTCGAGCTGACAGACGCGCAGAGCCAGCCTGAGTTTGACATATCTAATAATCGGGCGGGGTGATCCCGCGCAATAACATCAACAAGATACAGCCCGTTCTTAGTGCGCCACAACAGCAGCGCAGACAGTCGCAGACAAACAAAAAATCAAAACAAAGAACGTGGCCGTTGCGCGGCACATGCCGAGCCCACCGTTCAGGGCCGTAGTAAGAATGGAACGTTATTTTAAATAACTTTTTTTCTTACATTTAAAAAAATCAATGGCTATTTGATTTTAGAATTAGAAATCAGCGTCAAAAAGATCCCCCAAATTAAAGTTTAAAAAAAAACTATTTGTTTCCTTTACGACTTGAAGAAAGTTACAAAAATATCTAAATACGGGACTGGCTAATGCCCGCGTTATATGGATTTCATATTAAATTACAGAAAACACGTTGTCCCGACACGCCAATCCGCGTTATTGATGGCTTATTTATTCTGCATAAACATTGAAAATTATTATTAACGACTTGACGTACACTTTCGGACGGGCAGCTTGGAAAATGCTACGCCCACAGAGTGCGACCTTGTTGCGTCCGTCGCGTCGTGTCGTCTTGCCGCATATTCAGCGCTCCAGCCGGCCATGTATGGGTGAGCTGTCAATATAATAATATAATCCTAGCCGCCGCGGAATGTATTTTTGTTTGTTCTTGTTTATTTTGCTGTTTGATTAGAATACACTTCTTCCAGTTATACCAAAGTCACTATCAGGAATGTGGTGAGCTTCCCCTTGGGAGACCATATCAACGAATAGTATGCTATAATATCCTGAACGTGGACAATTCGACTCAATGCCATAACCATGGCCATGAACAACACGTAGGTAAATATGTATGTGGTTCTACTCAGGTGAGGAGAAAACATCTTATGATTTATGAAAAATGATTAATAGGGATTTACTGGGCAGCACGTCTGGCGTGTCGCGGCGAGAAATATAAAAATAGATAGACGAGTACGCGCGTTGGTGAAGCCAGTGAAGATGGATCGTTGACTGTCAATTGAGAGAACACAGCATATAACTGTTGGTCTCTTAATTAGCTTGATGTGTCCCAGCATTCGAGGTTGTTTTGGCGTGTCCAAAAAGCGATATTCTTATTAATGATTGGCACTGGATAAAATATTCTTCGAGGACAAGGAATGTTGATAGCTTAAATATATGTATTATAAACACAAAAAGGTGGGTTAATGGTTGAAAGGTAAGACCTAGTTGGGTATATAACTACATAGGGAAGATTATGAGGAAGAAACATGACAACATTTGACTTTGTTTATGATTGATATATCTGATTGAAAAAAAAATGGATATTATTAGAAAATAAAACGACTGGATCGTACGCTTAGCACAGACGTTGTTAGTAGGTAGGTAGTCTAGTTCTCCTATGCAAGTTTAAATAGAACAATGAATTGTCGAGTGGATGATTTAAGGAATATTGAAGAATTCATGGAATTGTTACATAGGTACCTACCTACAAATATATACTAAACTTTAATTATGGTTTAATTAATAATATTCTTACATAAGTTAGGAGAGTACTATGTACCTATATACACAGAACCTTGATATGTAAATATGTATCTACATATAATAATGAAAATGAAGGATAACTTAATAATTTAGTGTAACATACCTACATAACATTCAGGTGATTTTTATAGATATCTACATATACATATATATAAATGGGGTTGGCCGTGGCGCTATAATTGTGCCTGGTAACCTCGTGGTCGCAGGTTCGATTCCTGCCGTTGTCTCTGTCGTCTTATTTTCCATTAAAATCCAATTCTAAAAATTGTCATAAAATGAGTTGCTGTTTTACTCATTACATGCTGTTCAGGCATAACACTAATAACATGTGATTGAGTAAACTAGTAGGTATGTCCATAAATATAACAAAAAAGTAAATAAAAATAATGCGAATTATAAGAGACATAAACAAATGAAAAACGATAATTTTCTCCGCATTAGTTCAGCCGCCATCCCTGGAGATAAATCTGAGACAACAACCACCTTGCGCCACACATCTTCCTATCACTCTTGCTCTTATTTCACATGAAGCCCGCGTTGTGTTAAAAACATATAAAGGGTAATCGTAATCCCTTGGGCGCGTGTAAGATTATAAAATAAAATGCACGACTGCATCGCACATACTTGGATACTTGGTCTTATGTTCGATCACATAGTATGCAAAAGATTTCTATTAAAAATCTAAATATATTTTTAAAGTCGTTTTTAACTCAATTTTGCATATACATATACACATTTTTTTTATTTTGTTCTAAAATAAATTGGTATGAAAATATTAAATATTTAATAATATAAGCTTTAAAACAAAAGATTAAATCGGTTTAATTAAAGAAAAAATAATTCATTTTGCAATCCGGGTTGCATTTACAAGACATGAGGTCTTATAGGCATATAGTTAAATTAAAAAAAAAAAAATTAAAAAAAATTTTAA
This sequence comes from Philhelius pedissequus, assembly GCA_910595825.1. Taxonomy (NCBI): domain Eukaryota; kingdom Metazoa; phylum Arthropoda; class Insecta; order Diptera; family Syrphidae; genus Philhelius; species Philhelius pedissequus. Next base: position 255,977,183 of record OU343160.1, read on the forward strand.
ATAAATACTTAAACTAATTTGAGCTCAAAAAAAAGTAAGTCATTTTATTTCTTGGATAAATTTGAATTTACGAAAGAAAAATTAAAAATCTGTGGAGCGGTTTTTGAGAAAAAAAGTTTTTTTTTTATTTAATAGGCATTCAGAAAATACATATAAATATAATTTTCGAAATATAATTTTTTTTAATTTTTTTCTTAAAAATGATTTTAAAAATACAAGAAAATATTAATTAAAACTATTGGTACGCGGTATAATTTGGGAAACCCAAACCTATACATGCATGTGTGAAATTTCGAAAGAATCAGTTGAGCCGTTTATGAGATATTCAAAAGCAACAAAACGGTCCTATGGAAAGTACCGTTTTTAGACATTTTTCTATTTTTTTTTCAACCATTTATCGGTCGTAGCTAAAAAGCCGCACTGATTTTTTTAATCAAAATCGTTAGCGCCGTTTCTGAGAAAAATAGGTTTGAACCTAACGGTTATATGGCAGGTACCGTTATTTTTTGAGCTAAAAAAAAATTCAATTTCCACTCCGTACAATACCTAAAAAAACTCTACCAGTTTGAAGCAATTTGGCACACCGGTTTGGTCTGTAGGTTTCTATACATACATACATACAAACAGACATATAGAGGGACAGAATTTTAAGAACATCTTTTTTCGTCTTCGCTATCATCGTAATGTCATGTTTGATTGTTATCTCAAAACTTTTTTTTTTCCACGAATGCATAACTTGCCTTATAGTACCTATAATCGCAAGTAAAAAAATGTATGAGGGCCTTATTGTACTCGTATATGTATATGTGACGTACGCAAAAAAGCTTAAAATGATATATAATGTGGTAGAAATAAATGGATGATACACATAATAGTTGCTAAAGTATGAGCGAAAAAAAGATGACATTTGAATTGTTGGAGCGGTTTTTCAAAAAAATATTTTCTTATTACTAAAATTTTGAAAACTTTAAAAAAATTGAAAACGGTTTTTAAGAAATCGAGTTTTCAAAAAAAAAATATTTATTTTTTTAAAAATCGAAAAACCAATTACTTCTCTATGTGTTTGAAAATTTGAGTAGTTATGCCGTCTTATTAACACTCTTATGAGAAAGTGGTTTAATTGGAAGTACAGTTAAAAGTACGCAAAATAAAATATTTTTTTACTTAAAATTGGACACCCTTAGATATTTTCAGCAAGCAAACCGCAGCCTGCTCAGCTATTCGCCTGAAGGCGACTTCACAGTGGAAAAACAATAGTTTTGGGCACGCCAACATAATGAACACGTTCAGTAACCCCCAAAGTAACATAGACTACATCATACCCCAACCACTTCTGTTAAAAACTTCTAGGTAAGCAAACCCTCCAGATCACAGTGGGAGGATAACGCTTTCTTGGAAGATGGAAAAATTTAGTTTTCCCCGATGGGTCAAAAACAAACGACGGTGTAGGGGGTGGTGGTTACTCTAACAGACTAAATCTTAGTCTCTCCTTTCGTCTTCCAAGCCATTGTAGCGTGTTTCTGTTGGAATGAATGGCAATTAAAGAGTTTCTATCCTGGCTTAAACAAAACGTGATATCTGCAAAGGATATCATCATTTTCTCCGATAGCCAGGCAGCGCTGAAATCTCTAGGTTCAAACTCCACTAACTCCAAAACAGCCCTCGACTACCGAGGCTAAATGCCATGGAGAGGACAAATCTTAGATGGACTAGTGGTAACACATGTCTAGCGGCAAAAAATATTTGGTGAAAGCTGGATCTTAAACGCTCTAAGGCCTTTACCTCTCTATGCAGACGGCACATTAGCTCCATTATAGGTGTCGTCACAGGACACTGCCTCATAGGTAGGCATGCTGCAAGACTCGGCGTGCTCGCAAACGACTTCTGCAGAAGCTGTTTAGATGACGAGGAGGACGAAACTGTTCTTCATCTCCTCTGTACATGCCCTGCACTGTCTAACAAACGTAGACTTCTTCTAGGAGACTTCTTCTAGGAGAATTCTTCTTCAGTGGCATTAATGAACTAGCACACTTAGGCATTAATTCTCTCCTTTGTAAGAAGCTGAAAATGGTTTTAAGTTCCGTTTGGGGCAAAAAACCCAACTCCTGTGGTATCACAATCGTCCCTTCTTTTTTGGACTAAGTGTGTTATAGTTAGTTATTTTAACAGCTAACAGCCACTATAACCTAACCTACTTAAAATTGGACTACACTAATTTAAGAACATACACATTTTTTTATTAAAATTCTTGTACCCGTTTTTGAGAAATATATTTTCTTCTTAACAGTTTTTTAGCATTTGTATGGGAGGTACATATCGTTGTTTTATTGTTTTGTTTTAGGGAAATAGTTTTTTTACTTGCGATTATAGGTACTATAAGGCAAGTTATGGATTCTTGCAAAAAAAAAATCTAAAAATCAAACATGACATTACGATCATGGGGAACACCAAAAAAGTGGATCCCTCAATTCCGTCCGTTTGACTGTCTGTCTTTCCGCGAGTCTGCAGCCTAAACGGTTGGATGGATTTGCTTCAAACTTGGTAAATATTGTTTGTTTGGTAATATGCCCACAGGTTTTTTTCATTTTTTTTAAGACGACAAATAACAGTAGCTTCCATACATTTTTTTCTGGCCAAAAATAAAAAACTTATTTTTCTCGAAAACGGCTCCAACGATTTTTATAAAAAAAATCAGTTCATTAATGAAGCAAAAGGGAACATTTTTTTTGGAAAAACTTGTTACTTTTGGTACCTCTAGTAGTACCATTTTTTTGGTTTTCGATTTCCTGGAAAACGGTTAAATTTATTTTTTTGAAAATTGTTGCGCAGAAGCTCATGAAAAATTTAAACACTATTGTAGGCCAAAGTTTTTCAAATATAAATTTTTTGGAATTTAAAAAAAAAACTATATTCCTCAGATAAAAAACAACGGTACCTCCCATACAAATGTTAAAAAAAAACGTTAAGAAAAAAATGTATTTCTCGAAAAACGCTCTAAGAATTTTCATAAAAAAATGTGTGTGTTCTTATATTAGTACAGTCCTTTTATAAGTATAACCATATTTTTTTTGCGTACTTATAAACGGTACTTCCCATAGAACCACTTTTCATATTTTCGACTTTCTCAACATTAGATGAACCGATTAAAATATTTTTTTTTAACAAATGGTGCCTACAATTATTAATAAAACTGCATACGAAAATTTTCAAAAAAAAAAAGTTTTTCGATTTTTAAAAAATAAATACAATTTTTTGTTTGAAAAATCGATTTTTCAAAAACCAGTCATAGAATTTTTTTGAAATTTTAATTTTATATGTATATTAATAATATCTTCACAATTGCGTTTCAAGTTTTTTTTCTAAAAATGTTTTCAAAATTTTATACATAAAAAATTAATTTACTAAAAAACCGCCCCAACGTTTTTTGAATTTTTTTTATATATTCTTATGTATCCATGAATTCAACTGGCATCTTTGTTTTTTCTCAAACTACAACGACTAAGCAATATAAAAACATTTAAATATGTGTATTATCCACTTATTTCTACCTTATTATTATTCCCTTTTTACGAATTTTTGCCTAAATCACTGATTACTAAATACAATGAATCTTATGTATGCATAGTGCACCTAAATTATAAAGTTATATGCATATACCTGCCTACCCACCTACATCCCTCATTTTTATTATTATATGTACTTGTTTACATACTTAGTTTCCATCTATATATGTATGTATGTACACACATTTTACTCTCCTAACTCACATAGTTAAAATCCATAACTTAGATTTAAATATACATTTGTAGGTAGGTATCTATGTAACTATTCCTTGAATCATCCATTCGACAATTCATTATACTAAGAATCTACTAATCTTACCTTCATAGGCTTTACACCTGCATAGGATAACTACACCTAACTAACTAAACCTCAATGGTTAGCCACATTAAAGTTGTAAGCTACAAGAGCAAGTGCGTACGATCCAGTCGTGCATTTTATTTAATTATTGAATCTAATGTCAAAAACTAACGATTGATTCGTTTTCGAAATATTGAGTTTTCAAAAAAAAATAATAATTTTTTATTAAAAAAAAAATTGGATTATATTTGTGTTTCTATACTTTCCAGGAGCTTCTGCATAAAAAAATTCAAACAAATTAAATGAACTGTTTTCCAGAGAATCGAAAACCAAAAAAAATGTGCTACTAGAACTAGAGGCTGTTGCGTGGGGTTTTTGGCGCTCTAGGCAAATTATAATTACTTACTATAAGTTTAAGAAAACGAAAATTGTACAAATTACTATTTAAAAGACTTATTTAATACATTTCAAGGATTTTCGATAATAAACGATAATTTTACAAAATATTGAGATTAAAATGCTGCTCTTCGTGGTTTCATTTTTGTAAATCATGTAGCGTTTTCTTCTTCTTCAACAATGCGTTTTTCAATGGAAATCGTTGCCAGGGCTGTTAATCGCGCTTTAGTTATAGTTGAGAGTAAATATGATTTTATTATTTAAAGTTTTGAAAAACTAGCTTCCCCTGTAGCCACACTTATATTGAAACGTTAAGATTATTTTTAGAGCAGTTGTTTAATTTGGATAAAATTCGAGCAAGTAAGTGGTTTGAAACTCAATAATTTAATTTGAGATCAGTAAAAGTTTGGTTGAATATATCAATTTCACATAATAGATCCTTAGCTGCTAAAATTGCTTAAGCTCCACATTCTTTGAAATATTGCAGAGAAACTCGCAGTTTTCGTTCAGATATTGATATAAAACGCTCATCGAGAGAAAATAACGTTACATCGATTACGTCGTAGAAGAAATCAACTTCAATCTTCAAGCTTAAATTTTGAATCAATTGATTGAGATTGTTCAGACTAATCGTCGACTACGTAAGTTCATCAAATCGGACACAATGAAATCTACTTGCATATTCATCTTTGCAGCAATGTGTATACTTAGCGTTCTTGTATAATACTTCAAATAAAGATTCCTCAAAACGGCACTGCCGCAGTATTTAAATGTTCTTAACATGTTAAAAAGTACTGAAGCATCCTTAAAAGGACATTTGTTTTTGCGGTTTCGAAAGTATAGGGCTGGAATTTGACATCTGCCAAACTAAGTTGTTAAACTAATTTTTGTTTTTCAGTTGAAAGTCTGACATTTACGAAAATGGATAGCTTAACTATCGCACAACGCATAAAAATTGTTAAAACCTACTACAAAAATGGTGATTCTGCCACAGCCACATATCGTGCTTTAAGAGGAGATTATGGCTTACATAATGGTCCAACTACGCACGCAATTGCCAAAATTGTGAAGAAATTTGAAAAGACTGGATTGGTTTGTTTCGCTCGTACCACTGAAAATATCGCTGCTGTAACTGAAAGTGTTGCCGAAGACCAGAATTTATTTATTTATTTATTTTTTATTTATTTATTTAAAAACGCTTACAAAGTAAGATATACATCTTGTAAAGTATTGTAAGCCTTTAATAATGATGTTAGATAATAATTCTAAAGTAAGTAAAAATTAAATAACAGAACACAAAATAAATGAATAAGATTCATATACTTCTAGTTATGGATAAAAAAAAATAATAATAATTCAACGATTTGCCAAATACTTAAGAACTGAAGATGAAAATTTCCTTGTGCTTCCTATTCCTCTTATGGAAACTGGCAGAGAGTTCCAAAGGTTAATGACATGAATATAAAATTGCCGCTGAGTATTCAGGTATTTAAATCTTGGCGTTATGAGAATGAGTGACCTACTTGAATGAGGGAAGTTCAGTCTACTGTGTAGATAATCGGGTTGTCTTGTCTGAATTAAGAGTTGAAGATATTTTAGTGACCTAAATTTCAATACATTATTAAGACTACAACCACATAGTTGGTCAGAAAAGAGAGAAACGTGATCAAAAGGGCGGAGATTATATACGAAACGGGCAATGTTATTATAGACTACATTAAGTTTTCTAGACGTCTCATAGTCCAAATCGCCAAACACCTCACAACAGTAAAGCAGCATTGGAAGCAAAAGGGTTTTTGCTAACAGAAGCTTAGTTTTCTGTGGAATGAAGCTTTGAACGATTCGAAGAGCTCTAAGGCTTCCATAAGCCTTCCCTATAGAGCTGTTAAGATGGTCATTCCAAGTAAGAGTCCGATTGAAAACCATACCTAGATTACGTGCAGAATCAACATAAGCGATGGTCTGATTCTCTATCTGCAGAGGGCTGAGTATAGTTTTATCGAAAATCTTACGATAGATAGGCAATGTCTTTGACTTTGAAGGGTTTAGGTGGAGATTGTTTATTAAGGACCAACGTATGATGTTTTGCAAGTCCTTGTTCATAAGAGAGACTGCCTCGTCTTTCGCAGTTATGGGCCGGCTGATCAAAAGCTGCACATCGTCAGCATACAAATGGATAAAGCAATTTTTAACTATGTGTGGCAAATCATTAATATACATAGAGAAGAATAGAGGACCCAAAATCGATCCTTGTGGGACCCCGTGAGGTACATTAGCAAAGTTAGACGATCTACCATTTGCTACAACACGTTGTTGTCTACTTTTGAGATATGAGCGGATCAGTTTGCACGACTCATTTGAAAAACCGAAACTTTGTTGCAGTCTCCTACAAAGTACTGTGTGATTTACGGTATCAAAGGCCTTGGAGAAGTCTAATAGCGTGAGCAGAACAAAATGGTCTTTATCTAAGGCAACTCTTATTTCATCTGCAACAAGAAGTAATGCCGATTTACAACTACGTTGTGGTCGAAAGCCAGACTGACATATACTGAGAAGGTTGTGAAAAGTGAGATGATTTTGTAGAATGTGTCGATTCTTCGTCTTTCTCAGGAATTAGGACTGTCTTACGGCACACTATGGCATATTTTACATTTGGATCTATACCTACAGCCATATAAAGTCCAGCTCACACAACATCTGAAGCCAGCTGACCATTCACAACGTCGTAGATACGTCGAATGCGTGCTTGAACAACAGGCGGTGAACGGCGATTTTTCGAACAAAATTTTCTTCAGCGATGAAGCGCATTTCTCACTCGGTTTGTATGTTAATAAACAAAATTGTCGTATTTGGGGTTCTGAGAATCCTCAAGTAATTTAAGAGAGGCCATTATATCAAAAAAATCACTGTTTGGGGCGCTCTTTGGTCCAGAGGTGTGATTGGACCTTACTTCTTCGAAAACGATGATGCAACGACTGTCACCGTCAATGCGGAGCGTTATGGTCATATGATAACCAACTTTTTTTGACCTGCTATTGAAGAAGAGGACTTGGAGAATATGTGGTTTCAACAAGACGGTGCCACATGCCACACAACTCGAGCGAAAATGGCTTTATTGCAAGAGACATTTCCTGTAATTTCTCGTCGTGGCGATATCAACTGGCCACCAAGATCATGCGATTTGACACCGCTGGACTTTTTTTTTGTGGGAAAGACCGTGTTTATGCAGATAAACTTTTAACTCTTGAGCACTTGAAAACCAACATTCGTCAAGTTCTGGCTTAGATACCGCTCAATATGTGTCAAAAAGTGGTCGAAAATTAGCTCAAAAGAATCGATTCTTGCAACAATTCGCGTGGTGGTCATTTAAATGATGTAGTGTTTCACACATAATGTCAATATTCAAACTTTATAATAAACAAGAAATATCATGAAAAAAAAATGTTTTATATGTGTTTTATTTACGTTTACTTTTGAAACCGCAAAATGGATAACCCATTATATGTGTTTACCTAGTTGCGGTGCTATAAGATTTGAATTTTCATCAAATTCTGCACTTTATGAATAAATAGCATAAGCCCTAAACTTCTGATAAATGTTCATTAAGCCAATTAGTAGCTTTTGCTCCGCTTGACCAACCTTTATCCGATACATTTTTCAAAACAATTTGTTTAGTTAAGAATAGTTAGCATATTTTTGTAGAATAGCTTATCTTATGTGTTTTTCATTGGTAAATGGAGAAATTGATGCGGATTTTGATTTTTTTCGTGGCGAATGGAATGTTATTTGGATTTAATTTTTTTTTGTTAAGGTGTTGGCTTATATTCGCGTCTGTGAAATTGGTAGCTGTCAAAATAAATGCTTCCAATTGTACTTGTGTTTAGTAGTGTTAGTAAAAGAGGGGTAGATTCGCCGAAAAAATTAACTGCAAAGTTATAATAAAACACAAACAGTTCAAATTTACCAATGTGATTTATTTGAATGGAATTAAAATCAGTAGAGAGTGATATGATAAACAATGTTTTTCAATTTGTTTTCCAGCGCAAGAACAAACAACAAAGACCGTTTACTAAGCTATCAACGACGTCCATTTTTCTTCGCTGCTAGTATAGCCCGTTTATAAATCCAATTGATATTTTTATAATTTCTTACAATGCCGGTTAACACTTTACTTTGTTGACTCGCAAAATTTTGGCGGGAATGATATTAATCCAGCGAGATATCAACAAAAAGTTCCCATTGCTTAGCACCACTACAATGTGACTGTCATATTTGTGGTCAATTTCAACTTCTTGACATGCCGATTTCAAGCATGTATTAAATTCATTGGCAGCAGTAGATTTCGGGATAACGGAAAGCATTCGAGGAAAATCTCTACTGAGCAAAATCATATTCCCGCCAAATCATCTCGAACCACCTTGTAAATCCTTCATTGCGGTCAACTGCCTCCAAAGGTCATTTATGCGCCGTCTTGCATTCATCCCAAATTATGATTTTGCATTCTCGCATCAATTTCGCTGTCGCTTTGTCATTGTGCACGTTATTGGCTTGTCAACCGTGAGAAAATTCATCGCAAGCTTCAAAGCGGAATGTGTGGTTCGACCGCCTTCAAACAGTGTGGCAGCAATGCCATATATGCCATATGATGAAACATGCAACGAAATTTGAGATCTTGGCCGAATTGTTGCTAGAATCAATTAAGTAACGAATGTTATGCATGTCCCACCGGGAGCATCGAGAAAGTAAATGCGATTGCGTATTCAAAAGCAGCGCTATTGTAGTCTACATTCACTACTTTTCTTCTTCTAATTACTTTTTGTCGAATTTGTGGTGGTGATTGTGAAGTTCGAAGCTGTGCAATTTGGGCAGGTCACCATTTATATCTTCTGCAAGCACCTCTCACGGACATTCTGATTAATTATTGCAAGGCGTGTACGCCGTCTAAGGTTAGATTGGAATCAGTGTAATAATAATCAAAGCTCGAATCAATTGCAGTACTTCAGGACCTGCACCCAATAAGTTGCTGCTGTCCCTATTTGCCATTGATCCCTTCCTTGCCATTTCATCTGATATATGATTCTCTTATACATTGCTGCGTCCGGGAACCCACAAAGTTTGACTCGGTTAGAGTTACCAATGACATTCAGTACGCTTCGGCACTTTCCCACTGCCTGGGATCTTATTGTCTCGCTGCATAGTGCTTTGATAGCTGCTTGACTGTCCTCGAAAAATGTGAAAAATGAATCATTTCAGCTGCTTTTTCAATCGTGTATATCTGAGTCTGAAAGACGCCACATTTATCTGGAAGCTTATATGATTCCTTAATATTAAGGGCTTCACAAAACACCCCGGCTCCTGTTCCATCTTCCATTTTAGACCCATCAGTGTAGATGGGAATACCCTGTTCTCTTAATAGTGAGCTAGGTTCCCATTCATTTATTTTGGGTATTATCATCGTGAAATTCCTGTTTAAGTCAACTCTTGGTGGTAAGTAGTCAATTGTCACATCAAGTTCAGCCATGTTTCCGTACCTTTGCCAGATAGATCCATGACGTTTGATACTGTGCTTCCAAGAACCCGTTTCTTTAAGTCGAATACACTCTTGGCCTCTGTGCACCTTATGTACTCGTTCAGACCTGGAAAATTTAAAATGATTTCCAGGCCTGTTTGTGGCGTAGACCTACATGCCCCCGTTATTCCCATACAGTCTAATCTCTGTACCTTGTTTAGGTTTTTGCGATAGCTATATTTCTCTACAACTTTACACCACACAATCGACCCGTAGGTAAGTGGGACAAACGATCGCTGTGTACATCCAATGGATGACTTCCGGTAGCATGCCCCATTGTGATCCTAAGCTTTTTTACATGTGTAGACGGCGCAGAGTGCTCTTTTCATTCTTTTCCTCTGGGTTCGTTTTCCAAGTTAGCTTAGAGTCTAGGATTACTCCTAGATATTTGGCTTCTGTGAAAGGATTCAGAGAGATCTCATTTAGCTTAGGAGGTGAACAATCCTACAGTTTTCTTTTCTTCGTGAACAGAACTAGTTCAGTTTTTGCGGGGTTAACCTTAAGACTGTTTTGCTCTGCCCACGAAGATAATTCCTTAAGCACAGATTCCATTTTATCTTTGATGGTGCTAAGGAACTCACCCTATATCACAATTACTTTGTCGTCTGCATAAGACATTGCTTTAATTCCTTTGTTTTTAAATGTTGTAAGAATGTTGTTTACTACCAGGACAGATAGAAGAGGAGATATTACTCCTCCTTGTGGTGTGCCTCTTGAAACTGTTTTTTCTATAATAGTGTCCCCAAGTTGTGAGTTTATGATCCAATCATTCAGCAAATAATATATATAATCTACAATGGCGGGTTCTGCTCCAACCTTCTCCAAGGCAGATTTAATGGAATTCGTTTTAACGTTGTTAAACGCACCTTCGATATCCAGAAATGCTGCTAAGGAGAGTTCTTTGTGCTCACGACTTTTCTCAATTATTGAAACGACTTCGTGCAATGCTGTCTTCACTGATTTACCTTTAAGGTAAGCGTGTTGGTAGTTGCACAAGTTGCTTGGACATAGAAGGTCTCTTACATATAGATAAATGATTCTCTCCAGTGTATTGAGAAGGAACGAGGAGAGACTTATCGGTCTATAATCCTTTGCAGTCGAGTGTGTCGGTTTTCCAGCTTTTGGAATAAAAACCACTTTGACTTTCTTCCAGCTGATAGGGACGTATTTAAGTTCTATACAACTTTTGAAGTTGACCGTAAGCTATGGGGTTATTATCTGTAGAGAATGCTGAAGAAATACCGGAATAATCCCGTTTGGTCCACCTCATTTATAGGGTTTGAACCAGTTGATTGCCCACATAACAGTGTGTGTGTGACAGTGGTTTTCAAAGGCCATTTTCATTTTACTAGAAAGATTTTGAACGGTGGTGTTAATGGTTGATGTTGTCGTAATCTTATTCGCCTCTGGCGGAATAATACGTGTATATACCCATTTAGTGTATGCTATCCAATTTGTTCTAGTTGGGTTTCTAAAAGGTTTTATTTCATTTATATTTCTATCTATAGTGAAGAGTATCCTAGAGTGATCCGCGAAGGATTTCATAGGTGAGGCGCTCTTCATGCCTTCTTACCTTGGCGGTTCCAAGACTATACCTCAGCACGTCCGACTTTCCTTTTAGCATAAGGTCAGATTTCTTGTCGATAACGAACAAGAGGTCCTTTCCTTCCCCGCTCGAACTCTTTCTGGATGTACTAATTTTCATTCCATTATGAGAAACTCCTTGTTTTGTTTAACCAGCAGTTTATCTAAGGGGGTGTCCTCGTGGGAAACAGGAGGAGGGATCCATATTTTGATCTGCTGCCTAAGTAGTCGATCTGTGACAGCAAGGACCCCGAGGGAGGCTCCCGCCCACAGTTGTGTGAGTCAGGAACTCCAGGGATTTCTGGTTCCCGCAACAGATCACTTTCACTCCCTTGCGCCATCCAGCCCCATCGAATATGTAGTCATCAGATCTATCTTTTTCGGATGTTGCCATCAAGGCTTTAAGGATTTCGTTTTCCACTAGTAACCAATATTTGACCGTGATTTTCCCATCTGGGCTTGTATACTTTTATTGAAAAAAGAATAAAGATAAATAATAATAATAATAATATGCGCAGAAAAAAAATCAGCTATAATAAAATAACGTAAGTCTGCCGGCCTGGGCTCTTAGTCTAATACTTTTTACCCGTACCGGAGAATGCACAACGTGCCTATCGAAGTTATCACTTCAATAACCAAGTGATGGAAATATACATATGTACTTACATAACTTATTAACTTAAAGCCCAAAATCGCTCCTTGTACGAATAGTCTGTTATTTATGAGAAATAAACTACGAAATGAAAATCCAAGAATAAAAAATGAAGAGACTAAATGAATGCCAATTTATGAATGTGGTAGGTATGTAGCAATTTTGTTTAAAGTGTGAAATATTCATACGGCTTTAAGCGGCTTTAAAAAAAAACAACTAAGTTCCTGAAATCCTGCCATTATTAGCCAGGGAGGCCGCATAAACAGTGGTGCAAAATTTTGAACAGCCATGATATTATAAGGTAGAAGCGGACCCGGCGAATTTTGTCTCGCCCTAATTTAACGCCTTGAGGTAAACTGCAGAGTAATAATATAACACAAATAGTTAAAATTTCAATGTGACTTATATGAATGGAATCGAAATTAGAAGAGAGCGATATGATAAACAATGTTGATCGATTTGTTTTCCGGTCCAGAATCAAACAATGAAGACTGTTTGCCAACAAGCGAACTGCAACGTACAACTGACAGTGCGAGAAAAATGAAAATTTGAGATTTATCATACAAGCTTACAACGAAAAGCCAATGGAACGTGGAACTGCATCCGCTTAAGTTGGAATGGAAGATCAGTTTAAATAATCGGAATTCTTTGAAAAAGGACTTTATCTCCTTGGAATTTACCCTTGATGATCGTCGCTTGAATCTCCACAATATGATTATGATCGGTCTCACCTTCAGCTGTAAATTATGCGCCAGAATTCCTAGCACATGGAGCGAGTTCAAAAATTCCGTCCGATAGTTGGTCGCTCCATCCTCGTCAGTCACGCTATCAACGGATTTGTATGACCGCAGTTCTCTTGCGCTTTGATTTTGATTTGCAATTCCGCTGAACACTTCACTTGGTGATGAGTTCCTCTTTCGACTCGCAAGAATTTATCGGGAACTTTATCAATTCAGTCAAAGCATCAACAGGAATTTGTCCATTGCCAAGCGTCAGCAGTTGTCTAGAGAGAAGTCGATGAGTCATGCTGCAATGCAAGTCTCACGTTCGTGGTTAATTTTAACTTCTTGACATGGCGCCACAAAGACGAAGATTGCAGGCATGCATTAAATTCATCAGAAACAGTATATTTCGGGAGGACGGGAAGTGTTTGACGAATCAACTCGTAAGCCCTTCAGCGTACGGTCAACTGCCTCCAAAGCTCGTTTATGCGCCATCCATCACGAATCCCAGCGAATGATGAATTTGCATTCTCGCATCAATTTCTTTTCGGCGTATTCTTGTTCATTGTGAACGTTGGAGAAAATTTATCGGCAGCTTCAAAGTGGAAAGTGCATTTCGACCGCCTTCATACAATGTGGCAACAATTTGAGATCTTGACCGAATTGTTACGAGAATCAAGCAAGTGACGAATATCTTACCTGACCCACAGAGAACATCGAAGAAGTAAATGCGATTACGTAATCGTATTCGAAAGCAGAGCGATTCAAGTCTACCTTTACGACTGATTATCTTCTAATAACATTTGGTCGAATTTGAGGTGGTGATTGTGGCGAACCTGTTTAATATGAACACATCTCCATTCGTTTGATTATAACGGACATTCTGACAAATTATTGTAAGACGTGTATGTCGTCCAAGGATCGTCTAATAGGAGTGATTAGTCAAGTAAATAACACTCCAAAAAAAAACAACAAAGTCGTTTTTGACTAATACTATTCTAAATAAAATGCACGACGGGATCGTACGAACTTGCTCTTGTAGCTAATAACCTTTGTGTAGATAACCACTGACGCTATTAGTAGGTACAGAATTATATAGAATACCTTGATTCTTACTATAACGAATTGTAGAATACATGATTCAAGGAATGGTTACATAGCTAAGGTGTCTGATGTATGTAGGTAAAAATGTATATTTAAATGGATTTGAATTATATAAATTAGAAATGTAATATGTGCCTACCTACATATAGTGAACCTAGGTGTATAATATGTACATACATATGTAATAAATAATAAATAATAAAAGTGAATGGTGTATTGGTACGTAAAAATCGTTTTTTTCAACTTATAAAAACTACCAAAACCATCACTTTATTCAGTTTCTCGAAAAAATAGAAGAACGCCATTAGATGCCACGGGTCAATGAAAATTTTATAAAAAAGTATCTCGAAAATTGTAGGACGGAGCTTGATGAACTCCTGTTTTTTTTTTAGTTTTTTGGAAATTTTGGAATGCAGTTTTTTAGAGTTTATTAAGGCACGAGTACGATAACTTTGGCGCCAAGATATAATAACGGTTTTTGGTTGAGGGGCTTCATACAAGCGTTTTTTACTATGGGAGGGGGGGGTCTATCTCCCCTCGTTTAGGCGGGAGGGGCAATTTTATAAAAATTTACTTAAAATCTTTAAAAAAATATTAAAAAAGAACGGCAACACTTACCGTTATAAATTATACCTTTCTACCATTTATAATAAATTTTAAGTAAAGTTGTTTCAGTCAATAGTTTTTGAAATAATTGACTTCAAACTCAAAATTTATGAAAAAAAAGTTAAAAAAATCACTTTGAGTATTATTTTTCTCATGATTATAAATACCAATAAAGAAGTAATTGATTTGTTAACTGTTCCAATTATTTTTTAATCAAACACTGAAAACTATTCGTTTCTATGTTTTCTAGTTTTTGAGAAAATTGAAAAACAAAAAAAATAATTTTGTATCAGATGGGTGCATGTAAAGTTTCTTTTGCATTTAAAGAATCTGGATTAAAAAAAAATAATTGATATTATATACATAAACGTATGTACATAGAAAAAAGAAACACTTAATAACCGCATTAACTGTAATAAAATCAAAAAGGTATATATGAAATTTACGATGCAAACAGTGAGATGCCTAAGGGGGGGCATGCTGCCCCCCTGCAACCCATCTGCTTGGGCTCACTAAAGGCTTTGGGGAGGGTGAAAATTTGATTATATGCAAAGTTTCTTTAAAATTAAAGAATCTTTTGGGTTTAAAGAACAAGTATAGTTTTACTATTTTTCAATTACATATCTTAAAAACTAGAAGACATAAAAAGAAGTAGTGTTCTGTGTTTAATAAAAAAATAATTGGAGCAGTTAACTACATCAATTATTTTTTTATCGATATCCATAATCATGAGAAAAATAATATTCAAAGTGATTTTTGTAACTTTTTTTTCATAAATTTGGACTTTGAAGTCAATTATTTAAAAAACTATTGACTAAAACAACTTTATTTAAAATTAATTATAAATTGTAGAGTTCGGACTTTTGAAAAAGGTATAATTTATAACTGTAAGTGTTGCCGTTCTTTTTTAATATTTTTTTAAAGATTTTAAGTAAATTTTTATAAAATTGCCCCTCCCGCCTAAACGAGGGGAGATAGACCCCCCCCTACCATAGTAAAAAATGCTTGTATTAAGCCCCTCTACCAAAAACCGTTATTATATCTTGGCGCCATAGTTATCGTACTCTCCCCTTTATTAATATACATGTGATTATAAAATTAAAAAAATATTTTTTTGATTAGTTTTAAAAATATTGATTTTTCAAAAAAAAAATCAAAAATTAATATGCAGAATTAGTTTGACTACCTAGGTTTTCTCAGATATAAAATTTGACAGAAATCCATTGTACAGTTACCGAGAAAGCCAAACATTAAAAAAAAACTGTTATATGAAAAGTACCGTTAATAGACTTTTCCCGTTAAATTGAGTCATATCAAATAATAGCTACATATTACCAACAAAAAAATTCTCAAATTTTTTGTTAAAAATCGTTACAGCCGTTTTCGAGAAAAATAAGATTTTCCTTCAAGGTCATAGGCAGGTACCGTTATTTTTAGGCCTAAAAATAAAATTTCAATTTCCCCTCTGAGGAATGCCAAAATAATAACACATACCAAATTTGGAGGTAACCGCTTACACCGTTTAGGCTGCAGCTCGTTATACATACAGACGGACAGACTGACAGACTGACTGACAGACTGACAGACTGACAGACTGACAGACTGACAGACTGACAGACTGACAGACTGACAGACTGACAGACTGACAGACTGACAGACTGACAGACTGACAGACTGACAGACTGACAGACTGACAGACTGACAGACTGACAGACTGACAGACTGACAGACTGACAGACTGACAGACTGACAGACTGACAGACTGACAGACTGACAGACTGACAGACTGACAGACTGACAGACTGACAGACTGACAGACTGACAGACTGACAGACTGACAGACTGACAGACTGACAGACTGACAGACTGACAGACTGACAGACTGACAGACTGACAGACTGACAGACTGACAGACTGACAGACTGACAGACTGACAGACTGACAGACTGACAGACTGACAGACTGACAGACTGACAGACTGACAGACTGACAGACTGACAGACTGACAGACTGACAGACTGACAGACTGACAGACTGACAGACTGACAGACTGACAGACTGACAGACTGACAGACTGACAGACTGACAGACTGACAGACTGACAGACTGACAGACTGACAGACTGACAGACTGACAGACTGACAGACTGACAGACTGACAGACTGTCAGACTGACAGACTGACAGACTGACAGACTGACAGACTGACAGACTGACAGACTGACAGACTGACAGACTGACAGACTGACAGATTGACAGACTGACAGACTGACAGACTGACAGACTGACAGACTGACAGACTGACAGACTGACAGACTGACAGACTGACAGACTGACAGACTGACAGACTGACAGACTGACAGACTGACAGACTGACAGACTGACAGACTGACAGACTGACAGACTGACAAACTGACAGACTGACAGACTGACGGACTGACAGACTGACAGACTGACAGACTGACAGACTGACAGACTGACAGACTGACAGACTGACAGACTGACAGACTGACAGACTGACAGACTGACAGACTGACAGACTGACAGACTGACAGACTGACAGACTGACAGACTGACAGACTGACAGACTGACAGACTGACAGACTGACAGACTGACAGACTGACAGACTGACAGACTGACAGACTGACAGACTGACAGACTGACAGACTGACAGACTGACAGACTGACAGACTGACAGACTGACAGACTGACAGACTGACAGACTGACAGACTGACAGACTGACAGACTGACAGACTGACAGACTGACAGACTGACAGACTGACAGACTGACAGACTGACAGACTGACAGACTGACAGACTGACAGACTGACAGACTGACAGACTGACAGACTGACAGACTGACAGACTGACAGACTGACAGACTGACAGACTGACAGACTGACAGACTGACAGACTGACAGACTGACAGACTGACAGACTGACAGACTGACAGACTGACAGACTGACAGACTGACAGACTGACAGACTGACAGACTGACAGACTGACAGACTGACAGACTGACAGACTGACAGACTGACAGACTGACAGACTGACAGACTGACAGACTGACAGACTGACAGACTGACAGACTGACAGACTGACAGACTGACAGACTGACAGACTGACAGACTGACAGACTGACAGACTGACAGACTGACAGACTGACAGACTGACAGACTGACAGACTGACAGACTGACAGACTGACAGACTGACAGACTGACAGACTGACAGACTGACAGACTGACAGACTGACAGACTGACAGACTGACAGACTGACAGACTGACAGACTGACAGACTGACAGACTGACAGACTGACAGACTGACAGACTGACAGACTGACAGACTGACAGACTGACAGACTGACAGACTGACAGACTGACAGACTGACAGACTGACAGACTGACAGACTGACAGACTGACAGACTGACAGACTGACAGACTGACAGACTGACAGACTGACAGACTGACAGACTGACAGACTGACAGACTGACAGACTGACAGACTGACAGACTGACAGACTGACAGACTGACAGACTGACAGACTGACAGACATTTTTTGTCGATCACTTTTTTAGACTTCTCTATGATCGTAATCTCATAATTGATCGTTAGAATTTTTTTTACGAATGCATAACTTACCTTATATATCGCAAGTAAAACAAAAACGTACGGAATGAATGGTTCGCGCCTTTTCACGTCTTTTGTCAAAATTCAAGTGACCATAGCCGTTTTTATGAAACCCTCATGGACTCTTACGGAGGATCAAGGCAGCTATTGGAGCTCAGAACAGAATCCTAGACGGTGTGAATGAGGCAAGGGTAACCAAGTCCACTCTTTAAAAGAACCCAATGGACACTGTACGGAGTCATGTAGTGAAACTCTAGCCGTGTTTTATTATCGCTCATAACCCATATGGTTCACCCCGTGAAAATAACGGTCTGGCTTATGTACTTAAATGAGCCCTCTGTTCGCCAAACTTAATACTAATATTTGCAAACCCAGATAGAAACCTGGATCTCATGTTGTTTTTGAAATACGCGTTAAAAATTAACCCAAACCCCTACTAGTCAGCGCCCATTTCCAAGGTGTGATGTGAATAACGACTTAGAAAACTCAAACTATTCATATCATAAAAAGGGGATAAAATGGGTTATTAATTCCTTCTCTACTTATAAGTCAACAAGATTTGATGGTATCTTTCTCGTGATGCTTCAAAAATGTGTAGACCACGTTATCTCTTATCTTTATAAAATATTCCTAAATAGCCCTAAATTCTATTCTTCAAATGCAAAAACTTGCACAGAGAAGAACTAACAATGATTTAGTATTCTTCCACCAAATAATAACTGGCGTCACAGATGCATCAGACCTACTATGTTCAGCTTTTTTTAAATATCGTGGAGGAGGTTATAATCTCCGTGGCCTCGACTTTATTAAGGTCCCAACACATAGGACCAACTCTGGGATGAGTAAGCCCGTGACACGTATGGGTAGACTTTTAAATTGGAATTCAAACATTTTTGATTTCAATATCAGTAAAATTAAATTAAAAAATCTTCTCAAAACCAGTGTTCCACGCTCCTAAATGTTTTTGTTTCATATTATGTTCTTCTTTTGTTTTTGACGTAATATTATTTGTTTGTAATTTCATTTTGTACTTGTGTAAGGGTTAGTTGTAATAGAGTTTGCCTATTAACAACTAACACTGCACTAAATGATGAGCCGGTGGTATAACACAGTTGTCTGTGTTGGCAAACCATTTGGTCGGAAGACGGAGCTTGCTATAAGCTTTTTTCGGCCAATTAGATAAATAGATAGATGGATAGATATAATTCACTTCTTAAATCCAATTCCAATAAATTATATAGTTATACTTTACATAGAAATATTAAGAAATATGAGTGACAATTATATTTTAAATAATAAAAAACGTGCTATTTTCACTACTAAGCTAATAATTTACATAATACAATAGAATTGGTGGGGTGACCTATATTAAAATTTAAAATAAATATTCGTTGATAAATCATTAATTAATACGAGGGATATTAATACATTAGATATAACTAAAAATTACACATGCAACATTGATTCAATGTTTTCCAAATCAAAGCAAAGAAGCCAGATTTTTACATGTTTTACAAATAATTATTGAGATGTAAGAACTCTGATTGAGTATGGAAGCTTGTTAAACAATCGACATGAAACGACATCATAAAACTTTTGAAATGCAGTTGTGCGGAAAGACGGTATACATACTTGATTTAAGAAATTACCACGAATGTTATAATTTGAAATGATTCTGAAATTAAGATTTCCTGATCTTCGAAAGAATTCATTAAGAACCTTATAGCAGTACAAATTTCGAACTGGAAGAATTTTCAATTTTCAAAATGTGCAAAACTAGGGTAAAGGAGAGGTTTGCGGCAAATTTTCTCAAAAACAAACTTTTGTATTACTAAAAGAGGTTGAATTCTGTTGTAATAAGTACCTCCCCAACATGAAATTGCATATTGTAATTTAGAATGAAAAATGCTAAAATAAATTTTCATAAGAAGTTGAAAAGAGTAAATAAAAATAACGTAAAGTGCCTCTAAAGTATTGTCGCAGATATCAATAATAAGTCCCAAATATTTGAATTCGATTACATTTCCTATGCGAAAGCATTTATCACTGCAGTTTGATGAACTAGAAAAAGTGCAATAGGTGGAATCGGAGACACAAGTACAGGGCAAGAGTTCAAATTTCTGGCAATCTGTAGCATGCAAAAAGAGATCTGCATAACTGGTATTAGTTTGCGAAAAGTTAAAAAAAACATAAGCTTGGTTTCTGAACTGATAATTAACTTGTGCTCAGCAAACAAATTCTGAGCAAGCTTAAATCCAAACTTATATCAGCTGTAAGATTAAGATAGTTATTCGCGCTAAAACTAAAGCTAACATCATCAGCAAAAGCTTTCAATATAACTTTGAAAGGAAGTCTAAATAGTGAATTAATATAAATCAAGAAGAGGATTGGTCCTAAAACTGACCCCTGTGGAACTGCTACATCAATAATCCGCATATTACTCGTAACTTCTTCGAACCATTCACATATAAAACCTCGGAATCCAGCATTTTCAATTTTAGTAAGGAGTATCTTGTGATCCACCATATCTAAGGCTTTTGAAATATCAACAAATAAACAAACGTACACTTTTTTTTATCGAGGCTTACAAATATTTGTGAGCAGAAGCGCAACAACGCATCCTCTGTTGATTTTTTACTTTGGAAGCCACACTGAAAATTACTGAAAAACTTTGTGTTATTTAAAAAGCTGACCATTCTATTTTTAACAGCTTTTTCAAATATCTTACTTAAAAATGGTAATAAGGAGATTGGTCTATAATTAGTCATTCATCATTTAGTGTCATTAGTTGTACCTTTTTGAAACAGTGGTAAGACATATGCACATTTAAGGGCATCCGGAAATACACCACTAAGGATACTTTTATTAAAAATGTGTGCCAAGACATCCGTCAAGAAACAAGCTACTTTTTTAAACAAAGATTTGTGATGCAATCGATATCAGAAGAATTTGAATTTTTCAAAGAACCAATTATTTTAAAGATTTCAAAACCACTTATTGGCTCAAATACAAAACTTTGTCTTTGCGAAGGTTCGCCTAGATTATTAACAGGACAACAAGGTCTATTCGTGTAAATGCCAATGGGCACACATAAATCATTTCAATTTTATCGGAAACAACAATCTTGAACACAAACAGCAGAAGGTAATTTCCTAATCGGTTTCTTGTTGAGAATACTATTCACAATTTGCCACTCATCTTTGATATTGCCTTTAGCTTGATTAAATTTGTTTTTGTAACAATAAAGTATCCTTAGTTCGATACATATTTGCTTACATTTGTTTTTTTTTATGTATTCACTGTTTCTATTTGTTTGTATTTGAGTTTTTTAAGAAGATTATGTGTTATCAAAGGTTTAAGCCTCTTTTCAGTCTTTTTCAAGGAAACTAAAGAAGTACATTCAGTTATTTGAAAAAATGTCATATGATTTTGATGGATCATTGTCCACAAAATCTTCTTGCCACGGCTCAAAAGATAGAACAGAACCACCAGAATCCAACCTAATGTTATTCGTACCTAAACTAACCAAAATTCCAGTCATGGAATGATCAGTGATTCTTAGGTCAAGCACACATTTTTCACATGAATTAACAAATGAAAGAGCAAAGCGGCCATATATATGATCAAGACATTTACTAGATCTCGGTCTAGTAATTTCTTTAATAAAAGAAAAAAGTCCATTAGATGCTAATAGATCAAAATAGGTCCCAAATTATTCACTGTTTTCTATAATATCTAAATTAAAGTCACCCTGAATAAGCAGAACTTCGAAATTGAACATATACAGCCTATAAACTCATAAAATAACACAAATCTTTTGATTAATTTTGAAACTAATTTTTAAAACACCAGCACTTTGAAACCTCAATTTCAGAACCTCAACTACATCAAATGCTTGCTTAACAAAACATCAACACCTCCAGCATCATAGTTCTCATTAGAATTGAGATACAATTTATAACCTGGTAACTCATAACTACTTATTTCATGACTATAAATCCAAATTTCTGAGACCACAATAATATCCGGATTAGACAAAAAAGAATCTATATGAGAAACTAAACATGCGAAATTCTCTCTCAAACTTCGAATATTTTGATGAGTTACAGATAGTTTGTTTTGGGTGTAAGTTTCATTAACAAAAATTTCCTCAAAATTAGAATTAATAAAATTGAAGGTGGAAAAATCATAGATTAATTCATTTAAAAAATTCATTGCTGTGGATAAATATTTGTACAAAAAAGCACTAAATAAGTGCAATATCATCAAAAGATCTTATTACTATGACTTTTTCACCTTCAACCTTGCGCAATAAAATTTTATTATCAGGTACTTACACCCTTTTTTTTTGTTTTTTTTTTTTAATTATGCGCGAAAAATTCGGTCGGGTAAAGCATTCCACATTCGTGTTGTGCGGCTAAAGAAAGAATCTCTATACTTGACAGTACGTCCGAAGTTGGGCTGAAGGGTAAATTGATGGGCTTTCTTAGAAGCGCGAGTTTTACGGTTGAATAGTTTAAGGGGAGGAATGCAACTGGCTATTTCACTAGAACACTGTTTATTATAATACCGATAAAATAATGAGAGGCATGAAACATTGCGAGAGAGGCTCAATTGTTTTAGTTATTGTTTTATCACCTATCATTTTTAAATCTCAATTTTGGATTCTGTCCAGGAGACTTAAGTGCGTTATGGGACCTTTGGACGAATGAAGGCTTTATAGATTACAGCCAGATCAGAAGGGGAGAAATATTTCTTGCATCGTCTCAGAAAACCCAAACTTCTTGCAGCATTTTTGGCGACGTCGAATATGTGTTCATTCCGCGAAAGGTGGTCAGTGATGCACATACCGAGAACTAAAAGTTGTTCGGTTTCCTCGATGCAAGCGCCGCTAATGGACAACGGCATTGGGGGAGGGTCCCGCTTTAACGACAAAAGACAGCATTGGGTTTTTGAAGCATTAAATTCTACGCGGCTTTTTATTCCCCATTGGGCAATGATGCCTAGATCAGAATTTAATGAGCTAATCATACGCTGCCGTTCAAGTTCCACATCCGAAGGACATGGATGAGAATCTAAAAACGAGTATGAAAAGCTGAGGGTACTATCGTCAGCAAAACAGTATATTGGATTCGAAGTTTCAGACAAGAGATCATTGATGAAAATGAGAAAGAGAGTCGGAGACAGAACGGAGCCCTGGGGCACACCAGCATTTATTTTATTAATATAAGATTTGAAACCGCCCAATACTACTTGTATTGAGTGATCCGAAAGGTAATTTCTAATCCAACGAAGATTCTTCGATACCAAATGCACGCATTTTCGATAAGAGAGCCTGATGCCAAACTCTATCAAATGCTTTTGAAATATCAAGCGCAATAATCTTACTTTCTCCAAAACGATGTAAAGATTTGTGCCACTATCTGATGGTATATCACTATCGGTGAGATATACCATCAGATCACCAGTGGACCTATTGCTACGAAAGCCATACTGACGGTCATTAAGGAGCTGATAGTTAATCAGCGTTTCCATGACCTTGGAAAGAAGGGACGTAAGTGCAATTGGACGGTAGTTAGAGGGTGAAGAATATTCGTCTTTTTTAGGGACAGGCTGGACAAATGCTGTTTTCCACCCACTCGGCAAGAGACCAGTAGAGTAGGACAGATGGAGAAGCTTACACAGTGGTTTTGCCAGCGTAGAAGAACACCTCTTCAGAACAATAGGGGAGATACTATCTGGATCAGCGTATTTGTGTATGTCAAGATCTTTAACTTTCGATTTTAGGTACCATAAGGCAAGTTATACATTCGTCGAAAAAAAAAGTTTTGAGATAACAATAAAACATGACATTACGATGATAGCGAAGACGAAAAAAATGGTCTAAAAATTCTGTCCGTCTGTATGTCTGTATGTCTGTATGTCTTTATGTCTGTATGTCTGTATGTCTGTATGTCTGTATGTCTGTATGTCTGTATGTCTGTATAGCTGTATGTCTGTATGTCTGTATGTCTGTATGTCTGTATGTCTGTATGTCTGTATGTCTGTATGTCTGTATGTCTGTATGTCTGTATGTCTGTATGTCTGTATGTCTGTATGTCTGTATGTCTGTATGCCTGTATGTCTGTAAGTATGTATGTATGTATGTCTGTATGTCTGTATGTCTGTATGTCTGCATGTCTGTATGTCTGTATGTCTGTATGCCTGTCAGTCTGTCTGTATGTATATATAGACACCAACAGCCCAAACGGGTGGGCCGAATTGCTTCAAACTTGCTATATAGATTTTTTTATGTATTGTACAGAGGGGAAATTGAATTTTTTTTAGATACAAAAATAACGGCACTTGCCATATAACCGTTACGTTCAAACCTATTTTTCTCGGAAACGACTCTAACGATTTTGATAAAAAAAAATCAGTGCGGCTTCTTAGCTACAACCGATCATATGGTTGAAAAAAAATTAGAAAAATGTCTAAAAACTGTACTTTCCATAGGACCGTAAATAATTTGGGCTTGCAGATACCCAAGGCATGGCCTGAAGTTAAAGTAGTTTTAGTGATGAGAAGAAAGCTATGAAGACATTATAAATAATTCTATGCTTTTTTATAATATCCTTTTGACAATGTAAAAAAGTGCGCTCGATATACACTATTTTTCTCATATTCAATATGTGACATACAGTATTTTGCTTTACAGCGTTTTGTACAATCAGAATTTTCACATACAGTTTTTTACTAAATACAGTATTTAGACCCCAAACCATTTAGAATTTAAAGGACCTCGTGTATAAAAATGTTGATCGAAATCCGTTGAGTCGCGCATGATTAAATCGAAAATCGAAAAAACAATGGTAAAAAGGAGGTTCCTTTAGTAACATTCCAATTCAAAAATTTAATAACCGAAATATACCTATAATGTTTGTTTTTTTTTATCAAAATCGTTGCGGCCGTTTTCGAGATAATTGAGATTTTACCATTTTTGCCCCAACAATTTGAATGCCAGGAGCCAGGTACCTAAAACCCTTAGGTACCAAGTTTGAAGGAAATCGCTTCAGCCGCTTAGGTTGTAGAGTGACCTGCGGACAGACAGGATTGCGTGACCCACTTTTTTGGTGTTCTCAGTCATTGTTATGTCAAGTTTGATTAAAATCTCGAGTTCGATTTTTTCCAAATGCAAAGTGTATCGAAAGTAAAAATAAGTTGTTTTAATTAATCATTGAAATATGATTCTTTCACAAAAGTGTTTTTTTGAGACTTACATATTAACATGTTTTTGACATTTTTGTAAGAGTAAAATCAATAATGCCAGTTTGTCAGTACACAAAAAATAATAACCGATACACTATACTTTGACCAAGGCTATGTTATTTTTTGTCATAACATGGCACTTAGACCCAACTCCTGCTACCAACTAAATGGTATTTCATTTGCCAAACCGGGTAGGGACATCGGTTGTATAAGTTGCCAATAAATCGCAATTGAAATTTTAAATTAATGGCCAGTGTATTTTTTTTTTAATATTTGGTAACTATATATAAATATTCGCATATCAAGCCAATTAGGCGCAACAAAATTCCAAACAGCAAGTTCAACAAATTTGACATTTTTATAGTACAACCATAGTGACACGTTCAGCTAGTGCGAGATTTATCTCGCCTACCAGTGGCGATTAGACCTCCTACTGTTGGAAAAGCAGAAGTTGAATATTAAAATTAAATATTGGCATGCACTGCACCACTGAAATCGATATGCGTATATAAAACACACTTAGGTACATAATATATGTATAAGGCTCGAATCCTAAAACTACCACGCACTAAGATCCGAGAAAACGCTTTCGGAATTTTTGCGCTAGTTGTAATTATTAGACGTCTAGCAGGCTACAGATTATCAGCCAAACTGATATCAGGCGAGGGGTGGTCAAAGACTTGTACAAATTTTTCTTCAATCCAATCTTCACCTTGTACCGATAAAACACCTTTAGAGTAAGAGAGCCTAATTAAAAATAACCGTAAGCGCGCTGTGCTGCCGTCCGAGACCAGGTATGGTACTACCGACAAACTTCCTACGCAACGCACCAATGCAATGTTGCCTTGTGTTCACAATAACTTGCAACACTTTCTCAAATTGCCTTCGTCTCTGCCGAACTTATTATTTAAGAGTTCGAACGGAATCCAGAAGTTCGTTGTTGGAATAATGGGATGGGGTGGGAAGGGGCTAGTACGGCCTAGCGGCCGGCCGGCGCTCTGCTGTGTGTTGATTAATTATTTTAAGTTAAATAGACGTCTAACTAATTATGTGGCGATAAATTTCATGTTTGTGTATCCGTAATACAACCCAATGCCAAACCATCATGCCAAAATCCACGCAAACCCTAACTACGCATAGTTCAATAGAATAGTATCGGCGATGATGTTGCCAATATTTGAAATTGACATTTATTTTAACCTGAATAGCAGCATGCATTTGCATGTTTATATAAATAAAATGACCGCCATTCAAAAAAAAGAAAAAGAAAAAAGGAAGACCCAATAATCAGGTGCAATTTTCTCAAACTAAATTCCATATGCTTCGTTTCCGGATCTGTAGTAAAAGGTGGACCCAGGTGGCGTAAGATTTATTTCATGATATTTAATACCATATTGTTAAGATTGACAAAAATTGGCTCTAATTTCACGGCATTAATTTGAAGTTGGAAGGTGGAAGTTTGTTGACATTAAGTTTCAAAAACGACCACCTCCACAAATGATGCAGCTCTGACTATCTCACCGGCTTACTTAACCAATGAAAGACTATATACGCCAAAAAATTGGTGTTTCAGAATTTTACACCGCTGTAGTGAGTTGGAAAAAGCCGTTAATCTGTCCTTCTGGAATGAAGTAGGTATGTTTGGTAACCAACTTAGCATGTTGCTGCAAAGAAGACTTCGTTGAAATGTTGTCTATACCGTTGAACTGTACACGTATTAAAACAATTGTAATGGAGCTGGACAGGACACGTATCAAGAACTGAAAACCAAAGATGGACAAAAATAATTACAAAAAGGACCCTACTCTCTCCAAGAAAAATAGGGAGTGTAGGCAAGATATGACGTTTACCTCATACTTTCGCTATAATGAATTGCATATATCTGTCATTTAGTAAAGCTCATGCAGTGTTTTCGTAGGGTTTATTTTAAATGGGACCAAATATGAATGAATAGTATGTAGGGTTACCGCCCTTTTCTAAGATACAAATTTGTATTTAATTATTTTGCTTATAAAACACATTTATCTTTTTCCACATCACCATGAGGTAAGCTAAAAGGTTTGAGTGGGGACACCCTTTTCCAGCCTAATCGATTTTAAATTTAAAAAAGCAAGCAAGAATAAAAAATGTATTCATTAAGATTAATAAAAATACACATTAAATAAACAAGTATAATAAAAATAAATATAAATTAAATAGGTAACTATATTTTAAAATATTTTATTCAAAAAAGAAGTCACTGCTGCTGATGCTATCTTCACCTAGGTCTATAATAAGATTTTCCAGAGAGCGTTCCGAAAAAAACATCCATTCCCACATTTTCGGCTCAACCACCTGCTGGACATGTCGAATGCAATGTTTCAACTTTCGGTTCCCAACTCTCGAGTTAATCAACTTCTGGTTTTCTCAACTACCGAAAATAGTAGAAGTTGAGTGAGCAAGCTTGAGAGTTTTATGTCAAATTCAAATTTGTAATAGGTACATTTTGTTGCATCTTCTCTCAAAAATTATTCTCTGTTTCGTTTTGAATAAAAACACTTTTAAAATAATATGTTCCGCGAAAATTATTATAGCGAAAATAATCAATCGTCTGCTTCCGGAAGCGAGGATGAAGAAGAATTGTTGTCCATTTAAAGAAGGCAATATATAATGTGAATACGAGCGGGCTTGAAAAATGCGATGACCATGATTTTATTTACCGATTTACTTTAATATCTTGAATATTTTTTAGTTTAAATTATGCTACTCGTAACTTACATATATGTGTAGATCGACCGAATTACGTCCAATTACACAATTATTGATTGTACTGAGGTATTATGCAGTCGTGTCAATTTAGTTGGCTATTGCTGGTTTTATTGGCGTAAGTATTTCAACAGTGTATCGTATTGTGAAGCGGGTGTCAGTAATTGTAATTACTAACCTTGCGCTCCAGTTTGTTCGCATGCCCGAAACACGAAAAGAACGGTTATAAGCATGATACAACTGTGTTTATTTTCGTATTATTCTGTGCATTTCTAATGCTTGGTGTTTAGAATTTAAAAAAACAAGAGTTCTGTTTTTATGAACTATATTTCATATTTAATTATTAAATTTACGTCAAAAAATTCCTGATATCAATAATGAATTATACATTGCAGCACTTACTGAGCAATTATTCTTGTTTCACCGATTGAATCAAATTAAAAAAGTGACTAATTCTTTACTAAAACCTCCGAAGCAAAAAATATCTAAATTGCAGAAAATTAAATTTCAGTACAATAAAATTTTCGCTTTTACTTGAAAATAAAAAAACAGCTCACATTAACAACGACAGCCCGTAAGGCACCATACGTTTTACCAAATGCATATATGATATTCCCATCAGGTAAGATTTTGGTTGCATGTTATGCTTCAATTTTTGTACGTTTGTTACCTACTCGACTGTTCTGTCATCTAATATAATTCGCGACACATAACATCTGCACCGAATTTTGGAAACAAACTCGGATCCGTCGCGGTTGATCCCGAATTTGTATGGTTTGTCGAAATTATCGCACATAATAAATTCGAATATCCCAGAATAAATTCAAATCTAAAGTTGAAACATACGTATCGGTAAAAATTTTCCCAGGGAAATTTGAAAACAAAAGTTGGCTAACTTTTAAATTTCAACTCTCGAGCTGGGGCTGCCAGACGAAACGCCCCACTTTAGGGATTTGAAAAGTGTCAAACAAAGTTTGAGTCACTTCTCCTTACCCATAAAAAAATCAGCTCTGATAAAATAACGTAGTCGAGTATGCACTGTTAAAACTGCATATCTCCGAAAAGCCCCAGTTTTGAAAATTCGGAATTTCCATTCGTTCTTTTCTACTTTGGTATCTATTTACAGAAAAAAATTCAGGTATGATAAAATGACGTATGTCTGTCGGCCTTGGGATCTTGGTGTAACAGGTATTGCTTTTTCGATAAAAATAAAATTTCTGGAGATTCTTGACTTTTGTCTCAAAAAAAACAATTATCTTCAATATCAAGATGTTATTTATAAACAAATTTTTGGGATGCCTATGGGAAACCCCTTATCTCCAACGATTGCAGATCTAGTTTTAGACTATGTCTTGGAGGAATGTTTAACTAACATGGCAGAGAAGCCTGTTTTCATGTCAAAATATGTTGATGACATATTTGCGATCATGGATAAAAGAAACATAGAAAAAGTACTAAAGACACTCAACGGATTCCATCCAAAAATTCAATTCACTGTTGAAAACGAACACAACAAAACAATACCGTTTTTGGATGTAAAAATCCATCGTGAAGAAAATCGTTTGCTGTTCGATTGGTACCAAAAACCAAAAGGGTCTGGTAGATTAATTAATTTTCGATCAAATTAAGCAAGACACATCATCATCAATACCGCGTCCAACCTCATAAATAAAATTTTCAAAATAAGCGATGTACGATTCCACGCCATCAACGAGAAGAAAGTCACCAAAATACTAAGTGATAACGGTTATCCCTTCATCATAATTCGTAGTCTTCTTTCAAAACAAAAAATGCAAATTCCACCGAAAAATAATGCTGAAGAACCGACAAACACATACCACAAAAGTATACATAGTTTACGTCCCAACCTTAAGTGACAACTTCAAGAAATCCATTTCAAAAAATCTGACAGATGTTCGCCTTGCCTTTATTTCAAACAAAACACTCGACCATTGTTTTACAAAACTAAAAACGAAACCTGATAAGGACAAATGAACAGATGTAATTTACAAAATTAATTGTAATGGAAAAACAAACGAACCTTATAACCTGTGTTACATTGGAACCACAAAACAACTTCTTCGACAACGCATATCAAATCACTAATCTGACATTAAACTTAAAAATTCCGGAAAGACAGCTTTGGCCAGTCACAGTATTGAACACGGCCATTCTCCAAACTTTGAAGGCGTTGAAATCCTACAGACGGAGAAACAGGTTTCAAAACGATACACGTTAGAAACATTACACATTCTCAACAACAAAAACAACATGAATCGAAAACAAGCCACACAAAACATCTCTGCTGTGTATTGCTCTCTTCTTTCTTCCTAAATGTAATTTGTGCTTTGTTCAAGTCATACAGACTCAACTTCATTCTTTGAAGTGCTTATTTAACTTTTAATTGTAATATAAATGTTTTGACTATTTTACTTATTTTGTCTAAGTGAGTATTCATAATTGTGTTATTACTTTACTTATCAACAATTAATGTTATTTGTAATTTTTGTGTAAATAAAGTACCCCTGAAGAAGGCAGCAACCCCTACCGAAACGTTGGGAAAGCTAATGTAACTTGATTGTTTCATTGCGAAAATTACAGCGACCAAAAAAGCCGAAGAAAAACTACATTTCCACTGTGCAGTACTTTTCGATAATATGTGCACAAGTTTGTTTCATTTTTTCGAAGACGAAAATTAACGGTACCTACCAAACGTTTTTTTTAGCCAAAAAGTTAAATCTTATTGCTCTCCGAAAACGGCTCCAACGATTTTTATAAAAATAAATCAAGGGAAATGGTACTTTTTGGGTCTTATGCAAAAGCTCCTAGAAAGCTTTAACATTAACGAAATAACCTGAACCTGCCGTTTTCTCGAAAACGCCTCCAACGATTTTGATAAAAATATTTGAGATTTTTTTTGTTTGCAATGGCTATCATTTAATCTGAACCAAGTTCACCAACCTCGACCACAATATGGTTTGTGCTCAAACACAGATTTTAATTACATGTGGTTAAAATTCTCGGCAAACAAGCGAGCCCAAATTTGGACAGAAATTCAACAATTAACGAATTTGATGCTCTGTCCGACTCCATTCAAAGAATAGGTTCCCATTACCATCACACTGAAATCGTCATTGCGGGCGATTTCAATGTACACAATTCTAACTGGCTCCGCTTTTCGAGCCAGACAACACCCGAAGGAACGTATGTTGAGGTCTTTGCTGAGTTAAACCAACTGACTCAGCTTGTTGACGACCCAACTCGAATGCCTGACGTTGCAGGTCAAACCGCCGAAACTCTAGACTAGTTTCTTACCTCTGACCCTGATAAATACACGATAAATGTAATATCGCCTCTAGGCACATCAGACCACTGTGTCATATCTGCCAATTTCTCATTCCAACACATCTCAGTTAAAGAAAAGCCATCTAAGATATAACTAAGAAAATACTACAAGTTGTCGTTGAAGATCCTCATCCGAAGAGCAGGTAGGTGAATCTAAAAACGAATATGAAAAACTGATTGTGCAATCGTCAGCGAAGCACCTAAGTGGATTAGACCTGTCAGACCTTAGATCATTAATAAAAATGAGATAGAGTGTCGGAGACAGAACAGTGCCTTGGGGCACAACAGCATTTATTCTGTGGTTGAACCCATCCAATACTACTTGTATTGAACGGTCCGAGAGGTAATTTCTAGTCCAACGAAGGAGGGATTCGTCAATACCGAAGGCACGCATTTTCGATAAGAGAACTTGATGTCAAACTCTATCAAATGCTTTTGAAATATCAAGCGCAATAATTTTACGTTCTCAAAAAAGGATGTAAAGATTTGTGCAACTATTCGGTGAGATATACCATCAGATCACCAGTGGACCCATTTCGATCTTCGAGATATTTCTTGAGCTGAGAATTAATTAGGGTTCCCATGGCCTTGGAAAGAAGGGACGTAGGTGCAATCGGTCGATAGTTAGAAGGGGAGGAGGATTCGCCTTTTTTGGCTGGACAAATGGTATTTTCTATCTGCTCTGAACGAGACCTGAAAAGTAGTATAGTTGAAAAAGATTACGCAGTGCTTTTGCCAGCGTTGAAGAACACCTCTTCAGAACAATAGCGGGGATAGCATCCGCTCCAGCGGATTTGTGCGTGTCGAGATCTTTTAATACTCTAGCTACTGAGCGAGTGCAAAAGAAGATTGGTCCATTAAATCGTTTACACTCTCAAGTACAGGCGGATACATAACACTCTCTGGTAGCGTTGAATTCTAATCGATCTTCCTAGCATGGAAGTGTCATGGAAAACTAGGGTAGGAACCGAGGAGGAAGGAGTATTTCTCATGTTCTTTACGAATTTTCAAACATTTTTACTGCCTTTGGAACATTGCAGTATTTTTGCCGTAATGTTTGGTCATGCATAAATTTGGTCCGTCGAATATGGGTGTTGCATATATACATATGTATCTCTAAAAATCACATGAATATTATGTACATTGCACGTAAATTAAACATTAATATGCATATAGCTACCTACCCACCTATATCCTTCATTTTCACTAGCATGTACATATTAACATAAATATGCTTCATCTATTGTATATGTAAACAAAATGTTTGGACCAAAATGTAGACTATGTATATAGTACTCGTAGTTCACATATTATTTTTTATCAAAACCGTTATAGCTGTTTTGGAGATAGTTAAGATGGTATAAAAAATATATGCAGGTACCTACTATTATTTTTAGTGCTAAATAAAAAGATTTCAAAATCTATTTGAGACAATCACCTAAAACACTTAAATCGCTGAAGTTTGAAGAAAATCGCTTCAGTCGTTTAGGTAGTAGATCATCTTACAGACAGACAAACACACACATAAACGGAATTGCGTGACCTACTTTCTTGGTGTTCTATATCATAGTACGGTGAAACTTGATTAAAATTTCGAGTTCAATTGTTTTTTTTTTTTCAAATGCAAGACTTGCCATTATAGTTCTTATATGGCAAGTAAAATATGAATCCCTTTTGACTTAAATGAGTCCCAATATTATTAACACTGCATACAATACTAAGTTTCTTGACGCTGTGATAACTAATAATCGCCTAGTTATGACATAAATAGTGGCCGTCATTTATATCAGGAAATTGTTGAAAATTAACAAAATCGAGTCCCGCAAGAACTCACTAGGAGAAGATTTGAATAATGTTATATTCCATTTAAGATCGCTTGATCCATACAATGATTAATTTTTCCAATATTAAGAGGTCGATTTAATTTTGTATTATAAATCTAAGCAACTCCGAGTGTTGGTAGGTACTAATACTAAACCAAAGTATACATCTGTTTTGGAATAAACCGATGTGAAACACAATAGATTGCCAATATTTACAAGTTAAGACCTTAATGTACGTAATTGTCAAAACTAAATATTATATATTCGTGAGTTATTGACTTGAGTAACCTGTATCTCTTAAACTTAAATATAAGATTGAATCTTGATGTATAATATTAAGCTTATGGAAGCCAATAAGAACAATACTTCTTAAAAGCAATGTTACATCCCTGACTATTAAGAGAAAGAGAAAGAAATATTGCGTACGGTAGAAAATGCATATAATATCGGCGGAACGATAAATTATTCAGGCCGACCAATAAATTTGTCAAAAGATAACAACTTGAAGTTTCTATATGGCACGATCATCAGCGCCGCGCAGTCAGACGCGAAGTTGGGTGAAAATTTAAAAGTTGTTGCTGGGTCCAGATTGAGAATGCGATGTATCAAATATGTTTAAAGAAAATCTATACATATACGAAATTGTTGGTGCTGCTGCTGCTGGTTATGTATCCAACTGCTGTATGGCACGAAATGCCCCGTCTGTCAGTTGAGTGGCGCATGGAGGCGATTCCATTAAATATCAGGTGCTTCATGGAAAATATTTACGTATGAGTTCACGTAAATTATTTTGCTAGCTAAACCGAACGTGCGACGGAAGTAGACACTGATGGTTCAAACTCCAGCCAAAAAGGATGGTTTGGTTTTGTCATCGTGCGTCGCATTAGTCAGGCATGGCCGGTCGATAGGTTCAGGGGCAGCTTATTCTTATGACAGCCACACATCGCCTGATATATGTACTTAACGGAAATTGGATTTTTGCCCGTAATCGTATTTGGGATGCAGGTACTGCTCCTAAGGAAGTGTCCTCCATTATCCCACATAAACCAAATGAAGGTCTGGTTATGAGTTGAGTCTTGAATGTTTGGTGCACATGAATTATTTCCATCACCTTGTTTGGAAAGACTAGCTTTGAATAAATGAATGATTTTGGAGCGTACTGACTTCATTAATAACTGGATGAGGTTTTTCTTATTTAAGTGTTTCGTCCAAATTTATTGCTAGTTTTTAGCTTCAGAGAGCATAGGTTACTCTCTTCAACTTAGT
This sequence comes from Philhelius pedissequus, assembly GCA_910595825.1. Classification (NCBI taxonomy): domain Eukaryota; kingdom Metazoa; phylum Arthropoda; class Insecta; order Diptera; family Syrphidae; genus Philhelius; species Philhelius pedissequus. The sequence goes on from OU343160.1 coordinate 256,011,735, forward strand.
AACAGCTAGTGTTGCCATCAAAAAAAATATTATCGAAATTAATTTGGCCAAATTCATTTATTCAGTTTACACACACCAATTTGGAATTGATTAATTGTGTAAGAGCTTAGTGCTTGAGGATATTGACAATTTGAGATTATGGTAATTGGTTACGTATGTAGTTCCTTTCGAGATTTTGATCCGCGCATTTTCAAGTAGCTTGTACTTCCGCAAGTGGAGTACGGAGAATATTTGGTGATATAATATATATCGTGGATGATTAATTTTTGGAAACAAAAATATCAGTCAGTAACGGCATCTCCTTCCTCATTTCGAAGGAAATAAGGACCGATAATGCCGAAAGTGTGTAAACCACACCAAACAGTCAATTTTGATGCATGTAATGGTGATTCGATAATGGCTTGAGGATTGCCTTCGCTCCATATACGGCAATTTTGCTTATTGACGAAGCCATTTAGATAGATTATGCTTACGGCAAAATGGATGAAGTGCTCTATGAACTTCGCGAACAGATTTTTGTTCAAAGTAATTTTCAACAATTTGAAAGCGATAAACAATTCGAAATGAATTGCCAAACTTACTGAACAGAAATGTCAACAGAGTTAATAACAGCAGTATTTTGGCAGTAAATACTGAGAACTTGGCAGTCGTGTTAATCCGGCATAATTTATGTCTGCAGTTTACTTCCTCGCCAAGAAAGCTAATGCAGCTTTTGCGTGGTGGATGTTCACTTGAGCTAGCTTGGTGCTGATGCTGCGTCCATTCATTCTGTTAAATTTAGCAGAATCTTCTGCCACCAGGTGTTCTTCCTTCTCTTCGACAGGAAGCATTTAGGTGTGGTCCATTCGACTTTGAGAGAGGTATATGTCCTCTATCTCTTTGTTTGTTGGACCCAGTCTTATGCTTGCCAGTGACATTACCTGGCTATCAGTTGGTTTGTTTGCTGAAGTCGGATCTGTAGATAGTGGAGAGGGTGGAATGACTGGTTAGGATGAAAGGGGGTGGTGAGGTTTTGAATTGGGTGGTGGGTGAAAAGGGATTGGAGGTATCGGTAGATAAAGGTGGTGTTGGATGGGTTTTTGTGGTGTTTAGCCCCGTCAACGTTGCTTCCAGGCCTATCTCGGTTGGGAGCTTGTCTACAGTCACCGCTTCCTGCTTTGGGCTGATTTCTTAAAGCCAAAGACCATTCCTTCCCGAATTTAGAGTTGGTGTTTTGCTTTGCCGATTGTTTCAACTGACTTGGTATCGATGCTGATCACCATCAGTTGCCCTTTGTCTGAACATTCAGTCCCTCATTTTAGGCTTGGAAAATTGTCATCTTGCCCCATACTTCTTGTACTGTACATTTCCTCTTACCCTAGCTCAAGCTTTTTGTCTCACTGTTTATTGCTTGTTTCCTCGCATTCACCTTTTTTCTGGCATCCTGCGGGGACATCCCCTCGGCAAGGAACCGGTTATACCATTTTACTCCTGCGATGTTATTAAGCTGGCAGGTGTTTTTGACCGGGTTGGAATGAACTGGTGTTTGTTGTCGATAAAGGAGTGGCAGCGAATTCGGTTGCAATTTTGTGGCTCTGGAATGCAGTTTTAAAGTGAACTTAATATTTTCGTCTAATGTTGATTATGTCGATATTTTATTGATGCGATGTCAAAATAAGAATCTCATAGTGTGGGCCAAGCGTCGCGTCGTGCGGAGAAAAAAAAATAGATTTGCCCAACCAAATAATTACAAAATCGTCCTCTTTCGTGTCAATTTTTTTGGGCAACAAATTCCTTGCCAGTAGATATTGTGCTCACTGGTCGGGGTCAACAAATGTGACTTGTTTCCCAGCGCACCGATCAAAAGGGAATCAAAATTGAAAAATACCGCATTTTAATTTTAGGCCCAACTATTTCTTTGCGAGTCCCTTTTGTCGTTCTTTTGATTACCCCCTCTATCTATTTCTGCGTAAATTCGCTTAAAAGTTTTTCACGAATTAATATTTTTCAATAACTAATCTCTCAGAATATTAACAAGGTTTTGCTTCATTTGTTTTGTGTCAAGTTATAATATTATATTAGTTATAAACTAAAAATAAAAATTAAAAACTAAAAAAGGAATTTAATAATTTTTATATTGTTTTATTTTAATTTTTAATTAAGAAAAAAAATATTATCACAACGCTTCGTGAAAACAAAGTAGTGACTCTGCAACGCGTCGCACATTTTAAAATAAATAAAAAGTTGTGGTAATAGTTTTTCCTTAGCTAAAAATAAAAATAAAACAATATTAAAAATAAAAACTTCGTTTTTAAGATTGGTTTTTATTTATAGTTTAAAACTAAATAAAATAAAATAAAACAAAATTAAAACTAATATAATACTTTTATAATAAGTTTTGTTGCTGAGGAATTTTGAATGCAAGCTCTTTTTCTGAGACTTACACATTTTACTGTTCCATTCTTGGCAAATCTCACAATGACTCCCTTTGCATCACCTACAATAACTTCGTGTAGAAACATATCGAGCTTTGTATATGTATCTACATAAATATATGCTATATATGTATAAAGGATCGAGGATGATATCCATTGCTGCCGTCAGTGATATTCTCATAGCGCTAGTAATAAAAATACATGCGAGTATCAGTACATTGTTCAGTTAGTCATTAGAGAAAAATTCTTTGGAGGATATTTGGTGATATATGCGAAGAAGGCGAATGGAGGAGAAGATTAAATTAAGAATTGTACGAGCTGTACCAAGATGTGGATGCAGTCCAAAGAGCCAAAGCGCGTCGACTACACTGGCTCGGCTACATCGAGAGAATGGACTACGACGCTCCAGCCAATAAAATCTTCGAATCCCAGCCCCCAAATTAAAGACGCAAGAGCGCTTGGTCTCGACGACTGTAGGGAACGTGAGAGGGACCGCAATCGATGGAAGACCGCAATACGTCAGGCAGAGACCGGATAAGTAAAGTAAAGTAAAGTAAAGTAAAGTAAAGTAAAGTAAAGTAAAGTAAATATATTATATTGCTTAGTTGTTATAGTTTGAGGTAAAACAAAAATGCCATTTGAATTCCTGGATAAATAAGAATATATAAAAAAGAAATCAAAAATCGTTGGAGCGGTTTTAAAAAAAAATATTTTTTGTATAAAATTTTAATAACATTTTTACAAGAAAAAATTGTAACACCATTTCAAGCTATAAATAATATACAAATAAATTTCAAAAAAAATTCAGTGAATGGTTTTTAAAAAATCGATTTTTCAAAAAAATTGTGTATTTATTTTTTAAAAATCGAAAAACTTTTTTTCAAAATTTGAGTATGCAGTTTTATTGACACTTTGCATAAAAAAAATATTTTTAATCGGTTCATCCATTGTTGAGAAAGTCGAAAATATGGAAAGTGGTTCCATATGGGAAGTACCGTTAATAAGTACGCAAATTAAAATATTTTTAAACTTAAAAGTAGACTGTACTAATTTAAGAACACACAGATTTTTTTTATAAGAATTCTTTGAGTCGTGTTCGAGAAATACATTTCTTAACAGATTTTCTAACATTTGTATGGAAGGTACCATTGCTTTTTTATTTTAGGAATATAGTTTTTTTAACTATTCAAGATAATATCAAAAAACTACACCAAATACGAAGTTTCGAAAAAATCAATTTAGTCGTTTTCCAATTTTTTTGTTGTCAAAAAATAAGTTTTTTTGTTTAATTTCGAGTCCATAACTTGCCTTATATATCGGTAGTAAAAATTATAATATTTAGAAAATGTTTGCGTCCTTGTTCAACTCAAATTGAAATATTTTATGACCTTTAATCCAAAATGCGTTAGTTGTTGTACAAATTTAACAAATTTGATGCTGCTTAAAACATGGAGCTGATAGAAGAATTCATATTCAATTTGTGCTCCACAAAATGCCAAAGTGTGAATCTTACACGGTTGCCTATTTTGAAAAAAATATTTGCCACTAAATCTACTCAAGAGCGTTTTAAAAAAACAATCAAAAATTTTGATTCTAGCATGAAACCGTGGTGCTACTTTTAGGACTATATACGTCAACGCCATTTGTGGCAAGACGCCAATTAACCTTCATGCGTTCAATCTAATCACAATGAGTGCAACCACACTCACCACGCTAATCAAAGATGAGCAAATCGCAGGAGATATCACTCCTAAATCTGTAGAAGATAGTGAAGAATATGATAGTTTTTATTCCGATAGCGAAAGCTGAACGATTTGTTTAAAAAGGAAAGAATGTCCATTTTCAAGTCCCTTAATATGCTATTCGGTGCTTGAAGATATAATTTAGAATAAATGTAATTTTTTCATTGTTTGCTTTTATTATTTATTTATTACTATTATTGCCTTGTATTATAATTATAAAAATGTAAAGAACTGTGGTCCAAGCCCTATGGTCTTTTATTTTGATATACATATGAATACAAATTTAATTTAGTTACCAAACCTTAATTTAATTTATGAATATTAAAAGTATTAAATTTACTTATGATGAAATAAAAAAAAAACTATTTAATCTAATTAAACAAATTATTAGAATATTGACCTTTCATCATATGATTCATAAAAATACATAAATAAATATAAATAAAAACATTTTTTTTAATTCAAATGCGATAACCATTACACACTTATGAAAAACAAATTAAGATTGATTTAGCAAAATTTTCTTAAAGGTAAGTCATTTGGTAAGTAAGGAAGACAACTTATATTTTTCAGATAGTGCAGAGTAAGTACTTTTATATTGATGTGTAGTGTATAAATGTAAACATATAAGTTGCTCAAATATTATAGATTTGATCTTAACAAACATGTTTATTGTGAACCAGTTAATCGGGGTTGCCAGGTATTTTTAATAGAGCCACAATAGTATGTGCTAATGTTTTAAGAAAATATCGCATTCATTTGATGCGAAGTTTTGAACGAACGTCTTCAGAAATGTATTTTTTTTTTTGTTAAAAAAATGTAACGTAAAACATCAAAAGTCGCAATAAAACTGGAAGATTTTGAGAAACGCAAGACTATTTTATAAATTGTTTACAGGTTCCCAGCTTTTATTTGATATATAGTGCAGGAACAAACCCAACCAAATTATGAAATTATTAAGCAAAATTCGTTCTTTGCACTTTTTTCATAAAAATAGGGCTGCCAAGTGTATCGGACCATTTTAAATATGGCAAGCCTATATTTTCATAAACAGTACATTTAAACCTTGAATTTGGTATTATCTTGAACCATTAACTCGATGGGCTAAGCCATTGTCGTAAACGGTGCTCTTAAAAGGTCAAACAAATGTTCCGGAATTGGCCCGTTTTCGACGCTATGGGCCCAGAATTTTATAGGCAAGCCGTGTGCATTGTATCTCTCTCGACTAACTCTTTTGATTAAAGGCTCTAAGCACCAGATTGTATATTCCCGAGGAGTTTATTACTTAGCTTAATTCCTAGATATTTTACCTCTTTCTTTAATTGGATTACCTTATAATGATCGTTTTCTTAGCAAAGTTAATTGATAATCCTGCTGACAATAACGGAACCTGCTATACAACCATTTTTTTTTTTATTTTCATTTATTTTTATTTAGTTTTTCATAAACGAGAGGTCCTTTACATTAAAATTAATACTGCACACCAAAATTTTCAAAAAATATTTTTTTTAATTTTTGAAAAAAAACGACATTTTTGTTGAAAATTCAATATACATATTTTTTTGGAAATTTTGTTTTTAAATATTTAAGGTTGTGATATCTATTTTGTTTAGAAAAAAAAATAACTTAAAGATAATTTACATATAAAGAATTAAGTAAGAAACGGCTTTAAAAATATATTTATAATCTTAATAGAAATCTTTTGCTGACGATGTGATGAAACATAAGAGCAATTTCTTGCGATCGAGTCATGAATTTTATTTAAATTGCTTGTGCACATTGTCTACACACATCAGCTTATAAAAAAAAATTAATGCATTCTTCTTATAGATAGACTAATTTTCAGGATGTGACTTGGTTTCTTTTTTCCTAGAATCAAAGTTTGAACTCATTCGTGCATACCCTTTTTTATTGCTGGGTTTTCAATTTTTTTTTATTTTTGTCTGAATTTTTTTTTTTTCGAAAACAAAAAAGTTGAATATGGCAATACCAACAACATTATGTACTTTACTTTACCGGGTACCCGATCCATGGAGGAGGGTCTCTGCCTGACGTATTGCGGTCTTCCATCGGTTTGAGGTCGCTCGCACGCTCCGTCCACTCCAGTCGTTGAGACCAAGCGCTCTTGCGTCTGTAACTGCCTGTTACCTGTAGCGGAGGGTCGGCCTTCCTGGTCGTCTCGAACCTAGGCGCTGGGATTCGAAGATCGAGCCAGTGCAGTGCACGCGCTTTGGCTCTTTGGTCTACATCCACATCTTGGTACAGCTCGTGCAATTCTCGATTGAATCTTCTCCTTCATTCGCCATCTTCGAATAGAGGACCAAATATCCTGCGAAGAATTTTTCTCTTGTAAGTGCGCAATATCAATTCCCTTTTTTTACTTATCGTCAGCACTCGCCGCCGTAGAGTAGAACTGGTAAAATTAGCGTTTTGTATAGGGTCACTTTGTCTTTCGAGAAAGGAGTTTTGAACACATTTGTTTGGCCAAAGCGAAGTAGGAGCGGCTCTGTAGGGTAATTCTTCGTCGGATTTCCACTAAGGTGTCGTTCGTGGAATTAATGTTTGTTCCGAGGTAGGGAACTCCTTGACTACCTCGAAACTACTGCTACAGTGACGTCGTTTTCTCCTAGGCGATGGACAGATGATGCTTTGTTTGTTGATAGCATATACTTTGTTTTGTCCACATTTATTTCAAGACCAACGCATTTCGCCTGTTCATCAATAGCTGTAAATGCTTAAAGTACAGCTGGCTTGGGGCGGCCGATGGTATCGATGTTGTCCACATAACCAAGTAGTTTGGAAGACCTGTTGAAGATAGTGCCTTCCAGGTTAACACCACCCTTGCGTAATATCTGTTCCAGGACTATGTTGAAGAAGTCATACAATAGCGCATCTCCTTGTCTGAGCCCTGTACACTTTGGGAAAATTTCGGATGAGCTGTTACCCATTTGTTCGTTGCACCGCGTATTTTGTAACGTCATGCGGCATAACCGTGTCAGTTTTTTCGGGATCCCTAGTCCCGACATTGCCAATAGAAGGTCTTGGTGACTTATGCTATCATATCCGGCTATAAAGTCGATGAAAAGATGGTGCGTCTCGACTTGAAATTTGTTGGTCTTTTCCAGAATTTGCTCAATGTGAAGATTTGGTCTATCGTTGATCTGTCTGGCCTGAAGCCACACTGGTACGTACCGATGATAGTGTTGCAGAAAGGTTTTAGACGCTCACATAGTACGTTGGATAGGATCTTGTAGGCAACATTAGGCACGGATATGCCTCTGCAGTTTTTGCAGGACATAGGACCGCCCTTTTTGTAGACATGCAACCTACCAGGACCTTTATTCCATACTTGAAGAAATTCGCAGGTAGGCCATCCGAGCCGGCGGATTTGTTGTTCTTAAGCTTGCGGGTGGCTTTCTTAATCTCTTCAGTACTGGGCGTTGGGGCTGGATCTTCATTGACTGTTCTTATGCTTTTTGTTCCCCTGTTGCTTCCTCTACATAATGCCCATCAAGCAGTTGCCGGAAGTGCTGCTTGAACACGTATACAATTCCCTGTTCTTCGGTGACTATGTTCCCTTCGCTATTTCGAAGAATACATTATGTACTTTAATATAAGATTTAGCATATGTTGCTAAATATGTAGTTTAAGATCACTTAATACTGTTACGAAAAATCTTTGATAAATTGCTTCAAATCAGAAAGAACTCAATTTTTTTTAGGGTAAAGTGCTACCATTTCCGTCGAACGCTGTAAAAGCGCAACATTCGCTTTTTCTTTAATTCATTCTTATTTAATATCATCTTATAATTATATTAAAGCTAGACAAAAAGTTTAAAACTAGCCTAATTATTAAAAACTTAGAACTAATTTACTGGCAATTTACGGGCGCTCTAAACTAAATTATAATTCTTAATTCTAATGTCTTCCGAACTAAAAACTATTTTAATTAATTCTAGTTATTTTTATTAAGAAAACATATTTTAAAAAAAACTCGATATCATAACATATTTTTAACTTTTGATTATAAACTACCTAAAGCTAGACTTAAAATAATTAAAACTAGATACACCCAACTTACACTATCTAAAAGTAACTTAAACTACTTAAGATACCTTAAAATTCCTGAAACTACTTAAAACTACTTAAAAACAGCCCCAGCAGCATTTTTGTTTTTTTATTTTGTTTGTGTATATTTTGTATACGCATGTGGAAACACAGTTACATGCAACCCACACATACATGTATATACGTACATACATACATATACGCATGCACATTCATATACAGACGCGCAGATGCATGTACATATGCCCCCGCATGCATACATATTTTTTTAAATTTTGTTGGTGCCACCCCTACTGTTCGCTATAACTGATTACCCTAAATCTATGCAAGTCGCCCAAGACATACCATCCTAATCGACTTTAAATACCATGATGCTGTTCAGAGAGCCACCAGAACTGGTTCTCCTGTTTCGCCCTCTCACTTCGGTCCCGATCGGACACAGTCCTACAGAACCGAAGGCACTCTTCTCCACGAATGACGTTTTGACCATACATGAGTCTCCTATCTACAGTTTTACAGCTGACGTAGTAGATGAGCGGAACCGCCATTCTATCCTGTAGCAGCCCTCGACTGTTTTTTTTTTTTTTTTTTTTAAATTCATTTTTATTTCATTTTAACTTATAACTATCTTAAAGCTAGACAAAAATGTTTAAAACTAGCCTAATTATCAATAACTTACAACTAATTTACTGGCCCTTTACGGGCGCTCTAAATTAAACTATAACTCTTAAGACTAATGTCTTTCGACCTAAAAACTATTTTAATTAAATCTAAATTTTTTTTTATTTTATTTTATATTTCAAGGAAATTTCACAAAAACTTGATATCTGATCATTTTTTTTTTTTTTTTTGTTTTTTTTTTTTTTAACTTATAAACTAAACCTAAATATATATTAAAAATAATTAAAACTAAATAAAACTAACTTATACTAACTAAAAATAACTTACACTACTTAAAATACCTAATAATACTTAAAACTACTTAAAAACTAGAACAGCCACAGCAGCATTTTTTTTCGTTTTTTAATTTTTTTTTTTTTGTTTATTTTTTATATGCATGCAGACACATACAAACATGCACCCCACCCATACATGTACATACGCACGTACATATACGTACGCACATACATGTACAGACACGCAGATACATGCACGCATGCCCCCGCATACATACATATTTTTAATTTTTTTTTTGGTGCCACCACGACTGTTCCCTATACCTAATTCCCTAAATCTATGTAAGTCGGCCAAGATATACCATCTTCATCGACTTTAAATATCACGATGCTGTTCAGAGAGCCACCAGAACTGGTTCTCCTGTTTCGCCCTATCCCTCCGGTCCCGATCGGACACAGTCCTACTGAACCGAAGGCGCTCTTCTCCACCTTGAGCGATGACGTCTCGACCATAAAGGAGTCGCCTATCCACAGTTTTCCGGCTGACGTGGTAGATGAGCGGAACCGCCCCTCCATCCTGTATCAGCCCTCGACTGTCTAAATAGAGGAATGCCTCGGGAGGGATGTAGCCACTTAACCGCGCACTCTCGAAATATTGGTTATTTGGGTAATACGCCCCAAAAATTAAGTTGTTAGTTGAGGACATCGCTCTTGCAACGTGACCCCGAATCAGCTTAAACAAAAAATTATCTATTCTGTTTATGTTGGCTCCGTTGTATAGAACCTGGTTGGAATAATATCGTTTGTACTCCGACTCTGGTGTTCTGTGTAATCCAAGGCAACGTCGAAGACACTGCCTCTCAAACACCCGAATCTTTTCCATTTGAGATGGGGCAACGTTGAACCACACCGGGCATCCATAGGCAATCATCGGCCTGATGAGGGCCATGTAGCAAATCACCTTCACCCTGCTGTCAAGACGACTGCTATAAAACAATCGTTTTGTCAGGGCAAAGGCTCCCCTAGCCCTGGCCAGAGCAGCACCTATATGTCTGTCGAAATACAAGTACTGATCCAACCAGATGCCAAGGTACTTTACTACACTTTTACTCGCCAGTGGATGTCCATGTGGCCCTACGATCACCAGCTTGCGCCAGTTCTTTCTCGTATCCCTTGAGGCGCTAGACAACGGAGTCCTAAACAAAATAGTTTCTGATTTCTGGAAGTTGATTTTCAACTTCCAGTCATCACAATATCGCTGAATCTTGTCGAAGTCACGCTGCAAGAGAATTTTGATTTGATTTGAATTTTGTTAATATTAAAAACTGTGGTAGAAGTTACATTGCCACTCTTGACAACAAACTTTCTACCATTTAGCATGTCATAAAGCATGTACAATAGCGGTTTACTTATACCAAGTCTGGCGAGCTTTAGATAGAGACCCTCTAACAATACGGTGTCGAAGGCCTTCTCCAAATCAACCAGACAGGCACCCGTACACTGCTTTTTAGATTTGTTCCACTGGACATCAGAAACAAGTTTAGACGCGGCATGAATTGTGTCATGTCCCATCTTAAAACCGAACTGATTATCCGGTATGATTTTGTTGTCCTCCGCCCACTTGAACAGAGCTCTATTAATAACCTTTTCAAATACTTTGCTGATACTCGGAAGAAGACTTATCGACCTGAGATTCGCCGGATTGGAATTGTCCTTTCCCTTTTTAGGGAGAGGATGCACCACTGCTGTCTTCCACCGCACTGGATAATATGCATTATTCAGTGCGTTGTTAAACAGTGCGGTATATATGTCAACTGCTTCTTGAGGCAAATGTCGTAGTACAACGTTGGATATACCATCGACTCCTGCTGATTTATTTTTCTTTAGTGAATCAAAGATGAGCTGGAGCTCAATCTTCGAAATTAACAGGGAACTGGTCCCATTTCGCTCGGCGATTATGGCGTTTGCCAAATGTTCATCATTAAACCCGGTAAAACCAAGGTTCTCAGATCGCCACTGCGTTATATCGTTCCGCAGGTAAAAGTGGTGAACCAGAGCTCTGCTCTCCAGGTCATGGTTCGGGCGAATGCTAGCATTCACCTTGTACACTTGCTGAAAAACAGCCCCCACCGCCTCCACCTTCTCCTGCGGATCTTCGATTATGAAGAGGTCATCGTCCAAGACGGCGTCATCTGGATCTATGCCCGCTGTCAAGAGTACGTCTCTGTTTTGTGTCGTCCTCTGGAGCTTAAGACACGGAAGGTCGTTTTGATCTTTTCTTCTGAATATCTTATTAATTTGCGGGAACATACTCGGGTCGGTAGCGTTCACGGCCCGAATTTTGTTGTCCCAAAACAAATTAATGGACAACCTATAATTTTCTTTGATCAATTGGTTGATGTTTTTTATGGACGACTTCAGTGTCCTTATCTCCAGATCTCGTGTGCCAGTAAACCGTCTGTACAAGCGTTTTAGTCTTATCAGTAAGCCACTTTTTTGTCTGTGTAGTGCATCAATTGTCGCGTTACGGTACATGTCAGTTGCGTTACGTTCTTTGTATTTCGGTATTGTCCTATTCATTGTTCGTTGAATTATTTCGTCCATTTGTTCTAAGTATCTGTCAATTTCAGTATTTGTCAGGTTCCTGTCATTTGGTGGGGATATATCATTTGAACGTAATTCGCTCAATAAGAAGTTCGAGAAGCGTGGCCAGCGCACCTTACTGTAATTGTAAGTATGCACAGGTACATACTCCTCCAATTCCATAAGCTCATTCGGAAGTTGTATTACGGCGGCGAGTCCGCAGTGGTCACTGTCGTACTCGATCGTTCTTAAACAATTTTTAGGCCGTTGGCCCACAGTGTCAGTAATTGTTAGTCTTGCGTCTTTCAACAATAGATCCAGATAGGCACCGCTTCTTGGAAACGATGGCCTGTCTGTAGCGAGAAGTTCAATGCGATACTCCAGGTTGTATCGACCCATCCAATTATACAGATGGTTACCACGAGGATTTTGTATTTGATTTCCCCAATCTATATGTTTGGCATTTAAATCACCAGCCAATATGTAGTAGTTTTCTTCCGAGCTTAATCTTAAGCATTCAAAAAGCTTTTCAAGCTCTGTTATAAACTGTGTGGGCTGAGGTGTTTCCGGTGCATAGGCAGCGATCACATACATTCGCTTCCCCTGTTGGAGATGAATGCATATGATGCATGCCTCTAACGTCCGAAATTTACGCACATCACTATTATATATTACCTTATGACTAATGCCTTTACGTATAAAGATTGCGACGCCCCCTCCTTGAGTGGAGTTGGGTCGGTCTCTCCTTACGATATTGTAATTGTTGTTAGTCAATTTATGTTTCTGGTTAAGCTTAGTTTCGCTGGCCATAAACACATCTGGACTTATGTCTTTAAGCAATTGGAATAAATTCGCTCTACGTTCGGTCCTAATCAGTGAATTTACATTCACAGCTAGGATCTTAAAGGGCCTCTCCGGCAGCGCGCCCTTAACCTCTAAGTTGCGTTAAGCTCGGCAAAACAGAGTAGATATAATCCACCCTAGTCGCCTGCTCCCTGATCTGGTTTTGGAGGCCGTTCAACTGGCCCTGGATGGCCAGTAGAACGCCCATAATATCCGCCTGTGCCGCCGGCGCCTTAGGCACGGGGGCCTGTTGGGCGACCTTTGGTGTAGGCTGTACCGTGCTTCCCCTTCCTGACGCCATTTGGGCGTAAGAAAGTTGGGGGTTGACGGGCGTTGTTGTAGGAGGGCGCACTGTTGGACGCTTTTCTACCACTGTTTGCTTTGCTGCTTTATTGTTTTTTATAAGCTGAAACGTCGGGCATCCCCGATAATTAGCGGGGTGTCCGGCGCCTCGGCAGAGTACACATTTAAGCTGGGTCCTATCTTCGACCCGTTCCTTTCCTAACTTGCATTCATCTGCATTGTGGTTCTCTCCACACTTAACGCAGCGTGACTGCATTTCGCAGTTTGCTGCGGCCGGCGTGGCCGAACCTTTGGCAGCGCATGCATTGAAGCATGTCGCCGCGCCTTTTTAATTTGTCCCAAGTTACAACCTGATAGTTGAGGACGGATATACTCCTCAAACTATCCAGTTTGCTGCTGGGTGAGAGTTGAACAAGGAAGAAGGGAAGTCTCCGCTTCTCCCGCCTAGCTCTAACTGTAGCGAACGGCTTGACTCCGATAAAGTCGAGATCGTCATTCGCTTGTTGGCGGAGTTCATTTAAGAGCACCTGTGGTTCCGTGCAGGAATCTATGCCCTTCAAAAGGACCGTTTGAAATTTTTCGGTTTTAGGGGTGAAACTAAAGAATTCGGTAGTAGTTTCTTTCAGCAACTCTTTAATTTTTTTGTGCTGTTCCAGTGTGAAGCACTGGATAGCATGCCTATCGTTATTTAATCTTTTAATAGTAAAATTATGACCTATGGTCAACTTACATAGATTTATGGTATCCTGTAACTCCATTTTATAAGTATTAATTGGTGGCACCTTTTCTTTTTTCATGATCGGCGGCTGTGGCTGCTGCTGCTGAGACTGATTTTTCTGCGGCTGTTGATTCTGCTGCTTTTGAATCTGCTGCTGCTGTTTTTCTTGCGGTTGTTTCTGGACTTGTGTCTGCTGCTGTTGTTGTTGTTGTTTTTGCCGTTGTTGTTTTGGCTGCTGCTGTGGCTGTTGTTTTTGTAATTGTTCTTTTTTCTGTTGTTGTTCTTGTTCGCCGAGTTCTTTTAGTTGTTTCGCTCGGCGCGCTTCTTGGCTGGCCTTAACTTTACTTTTCAACTCTTGGATTTCTGCCTCCATTGTTACAATTTTAGCGATCATTTTTTGTTCCTCGTCCTCCTCAGATGACGCCTCTGATGTGGAGAGGTTCACGAAGGCAGTACTATCGCCCGTCGTGAAGTGCCCTTCTCCTTCTTCAGACATATATGATATACCCTCTTCCGGTGAAGTGTCTAACTCGGTTTGTCTTGCTGCCTCTGACGTCTCATCTATATCGGACGTATGCACCCCAGCTGGCAGCTTTGCTGAGGTGGCCGTGGATCTTCTTTTTACCAAATTTGGTGCGCACTTGATCCTCTTTCTGCGCTTTTGATTAGCATCGGATGATGCTGCCGTTGTTGTTATTGCTGTTGATGTTGTTGCTGCAGAATCACTGCTTGTAGTTGGAACATCTTTCGATGTTCCCTCAGCTGATGCCATCGTTGGCCTCATTGGCCCTAGGACACCTTTCGATGCCCCGGTGCTTAAACTCCTCCTCCTTTGTTCGTTTTCCCAACCAATAAAGTTAACGACTTCACGGTTGTGAAAAAAAGCTGATAAAGTTCTGATGCCCTCCTGGGAATCGAACTGGCGACCCTCGGATTCTCGGTCGGCCACTCTACCACTGTGCTACTGCACCACTTATAAAATCTTGATTTAATTTTGAACTTAAGCTCACACGAAATTTAATTTGGAAAAACTGGGAAGCCGAGACGTGTTAACACTTCCACAGTACGATATCGACTGAGCCCTCGACTGTCTAAATAGAGGAATGCCTAGGGAGGGATGTAACCAATTAACCGCGCACTCTCGAAATATTCGTTATTAGGGTAATAAGCCCCAAAAATTAAGCTGTTTGTTGAGGACATCGCTTGTGCAATGTGATACGGCGCCCTCTGGGTCTATGCCTGATGCTGTCAGAAGTACGTCTCTGTTCTCTGTCGTCCGCTGGAGCTTAAGACACGGAAGATATTTTTGATCCTTTCTTCTAAAAATCTTATAAATTTTTGGGAACATACTCGTATCGCTAGGGTTAACGGCCGATTTTTACTGTCGCAAAACAAATGAATGGACAACCTAAAAGTTTCTTTGACCAATTGGTTTATGTTTTTGATGGACGATTTCAGTGTCCTAATCTCCAGATCTCGTGAATTAGTAAACCGTCTGTAGAAGCGCTTTAGTCTCGAGAGTTGTCCATTTTTTGTCTGTGAAGTGCCTCAATGGTCGCGTTACGGTACATGTCGGTTGCGTTACGTTCTTTGTATTTTGGTAGTGTTCTATTCATTGTTCGTAGCATCGTTTCGTCCATTTGTTCTAAGTATCCATCGATTTCCGTATTTGTCAGATTCCTGTCATTTGGTGGGGATATACCATTGGAACGTAATTCACTCAATAAGGTCTTGGAGAAGCGTGGAGAGCGCACCTTACTGTAATTGTAAGTATGCACAGGCACATACTCCTCTAACTCCATATGCTCGCTCGGATGTTGTATTACGGCGGCGAGTCCGCAGTGGTCTCTGTCGTACTCGATCGTTTGTAAATAATTTCTTGGCCGTTGACCCACAATGTAAGTAACTGTAAGTCTAGCGTCTTTCAGCAATAGATCCAGATAAGTACAGCTTCTTGGAAACGATGGCATTTCTGTAGCAAGATGGTCGATGAAATACACAATGGTGTATTGACCAATGCAATTATGCAGATGGTTACCTCGAGGATTTTGAATTTGATATACCAAATCTGTGTGTTTGTCGTTTAAATCATCAGCCAATATGTAAAAGTTTTCTTCCGAGCTCAGTCTTAAGCATTCAAAAAGCTTTCCAAGCTCTGTTATAAACTGGGTTAGCTTAGGTGCAAAGGCAGCGATCACATGCATTCGCTTCCCCTGTTGAAGATATATGCAAATGATGCATGCCTCTAACGTCCGAAATTTTCGCACATTACTATTATATATTGCCTTATGACAAATGCCTTTACGTATGAAGATTGCGACGCCTCCACCTCCACCGTTGGTCTTTCATTTCAAATGTGAAGAAAAAAAATTATTTCAGAATATAGTTTGAACATTACTCTACGTACTTTTATTTGAATTTTCGGTACTTTAAAATTACAACCAAAATATTTTCAAAATTTCGGTTATTCATGGCCTTCAGAAACATTGAAATCGATTTTTGTTTGAAAATTATATAAAAACCTATATAATCCAATAAATTCTCGAAATCAATATTTGTAGACATGGGAATAAAAGAAGTTGCGTTTTCGCAACCTCGTCAGAAGGAAAGAATTAAAGCACAAAGAATTTGTAGGTGAAATAGTCCTCGTGGTCAAGAGATTTACATTTCCATTTTGCTCTTAACCTTTACTGTTGACATGGATCGTGGATTGCGGCATCGGCTCTTCCACAATGCTGATTCCAATCAGGGAATTGAGTACTCAAGAAAATGGACAAACTGTAAGAATAAAAATTAAATAACAGCGCTTGTCTGTAAAATAGAAATAGCTCTCTTCACCATCCCAAGTCTAGCTAGAAGCGTCATCATCCAGCTTGGTCATAATGTCTGGAGCAGCTTGTGTCCCTGCTGCTGTTCGTTCAAACCTAAATGCCTGGCAGATGTAAATTGCGCTTCAACTTGCAAGCATCAGTTGCATTGCATTCGTACACGAAATTATAATAAAGTAAAATGATCGAACAATTCAATTAGCTCTAATCTGACGATTTACCATTTAAGCTCATTAATATATACGTTACCTGCATCCGAACCTGAATCCAGAGCCTGGCACTGGTTGCTGTCCTGATGGTCCACCTCCGTCTTCATTTAGAATGTCCAAACATCAGCGTCATCGGTCGCATCAGCATCATGATAATCTGTTTCGGTTTCACCGTTCACTGTAGGTTCTGGGCTATGGAAAGAAGTGAATAGGTTTGCCAAATTCAAATAAAATAAAGTGCACGACTGGATCGCATGTACTTGCTCTTATATTCGATCACATCGTAAGTACAAGATTCTTAGCAGGAAGGGCTAAATATATTTTTTAGTTCGTTTTTTACTTAATTTTTAATATACAATTTTTTTTAATTTTTTCTAAAAATAATGGCGCATAATTTTAAATGATTTAATACGATGTTAAAGCAGTTTTAGTATCACACTAAACTAAAAAAAACACATCAATTTGAACTCTCTTTCAACATTTTGCTAATGTCAAAATCACCATAGAGGACTATTTTACATTTTTAACGTTATACTAAAAGCACTTTGACATTTATAAACGCCAAAAATTCATGTTTGCTTAGTATTTTGGACTTTTTTAGGCGCGTTCAGTTGGTGTGTGTCAAGAAAATAGGTTTAGTATGGTACTAGTTAAAAACTGTTTAAAATTAAGAAAATTATAGTGAAGTGCTTTAATATTAGCAAACTGTTAAGTACAATCATGCTAAAACCTTAATATCAGACTGTTTAAGTATTTTAAAATATAAATTTTAAAACAGAATTCCAAAAAAACCGACGACTTGTTTTCGAAATATTGATTTCTGATTTATTTTTAAATCAAGAAGTTGTTTTTTTATAAAGTTTTCAATTCTTAGAATTTAAAGGACATCCTATCTAAAAAGTTTGATTGGAATTCGTCGAGCCGTTTATGAGAAAGTCCAAAATCAAAAAAATCGATGTATAGGGGGTAGCCTTAATAACAAAATAAATAAAAACATTTTTGGAACAAAATGTAGACTACCTAAGGCATTGCACACATCTAAGAAAATCGTTACAACCTTTTTAGAGATAATTTAGATGGTAGAAAAAATTGTATGACATGTACCGTTTTTGGGACTAAAAAGAGAAAAATCTGCTTGAGACACTCATGTCAAACTCTTAAGAAACAAGTTTGGAGAAAATCGATTCAGCCGTTTAGGCTGTAGAACGTTGCACAGACAAATGGACAGACAGGCAGACTATTGGATTGTGGGACCCAACTTTTAGCGCTCTCTATCATCGTAATATAAAGCTTGATCAAAGCCTCGCAATTTTTTTTTTTCAAATGTAAAACTTGGCCTATAGTACAAATATCGCTAGTAAATGGGATGGTACAGAACTTTTATGCATTATTGGGTTTGGTTAACAGTATGTCGTCGAAGTAGAGTTTGCTGTAAATCTCTGATGAGGATTTCAATTTTCGAACTACATTCCTGAATGTTTCTCAGCATTTTTAATATAATTTGTAATGAAGTGAACAATCAGGAAACCATTTTTTTTAGCTAAGCTAAAAGCTTTCTTTCTTATTAAATATATTTCTTGTAAATTTGTAAAATTGTAACATCGCAATATTGTTTAATAATAATTATATTCTTTGAGAAAAACACACAAATCTACTTTATTTAATATCATGATCTTATATCTGCAGCATTAATATAATATTAAAACCAATATTTAAGTTAATTTCTTAATATATTTTTTTTACTTTATCTAATTGTTTCTATTAACCAAAAAGCTTATTTGAAATCGTTAGTTTATTTTTTAAGTTAGGTATTTTATATTAAATTTTCATGTTCAATATCTTAAGTAAAATTAAGAAAGGGCTAGACGGCGTATAGCCATGCCTTAAAATCTGTATAAAAATTGCAAATAGATACTATTTTTTTAATCATCAATAAAGAAGAATCAAAAAAAGAAACCAATTTTAGGAAGTGCACCCATTAATAATAAAAGAATTGTCAGCTGAAGACAGAATTGTAATTTTAAAAACGTTTTATACTAGGAAGATTGGCGTATCCCAGATAGTATGTGGATGGATGTCACATAAGGGTCCATTTCACCCCAAAAAAAAAAAAATAATTTGATAGTGGAGATTATTAACGTGTTTCTTATTTTCATAAATTAAATTAAAGATTTATATAATTAACTAAAACACGAATTATTTATTTATTGCTCAAATGTACATTTCGGAAGCTATGCTTCTATCGTCAGTAAGCTCTATTTAAATAATGACATTTTGATATTAATATTAAAATTCAATACAAACAACAAAATTTTTAGACAAACAGATTTACAGTGAATTTAAGGACTTATAAATATAAAACTATTTAAAAATTGTATTTTTTATTGGTCCATCGTCACTATTCAATATATTTTTTTTTATATTTAAATATATAAAGAGATTCAAAAGCATCTAGTTCATAAGGATTATTTACATTACGTATGATTTTTCTGGTTCACTGTATTTTAGATGCGCGAAATGTTCTTTAAATCTTTTGAGAATTGGTCTTCCTGTCTGTCCTATATGTTCTTTATTACAATTGTTACATCCAATTGAGTAAATTCCTGAATTTTTTAAATATTTCTGTAAGACCTAAGGTTCTTTTAAATGCAACCTGAATTGCACGGCACAGTGGATTTGAGAACCAGGTATTGACTATCTCATTCTAACCCATGGGCGGCATCCAATTAAAATTGGAGGTATAGAAAAGAATGCCCCTAGCGTGGGGACCGAACACACACGACCTAGTTAGCAATCAAGCACTTTATCCACTGCGACATTGCCACCCATATTTGAATTTAAATTTTGTTTAAACAATTTTCAGGCTTTAAACGAAAAATCTATTTTTCGCTTATAAAAAGATGGTGCTTATGGAGGTGTGGTTGTAGTATATTGGTGTAGATTAATAATATTGCCAAAAACACATTTTAAGTACCAATAAAAATACATACATATTTTTTCCGCCTTTAAAAAATGTAGCGTTGTGTATTTTTCTTGTGAGACACACTTTATTATATCTCGGCTCTTGAAAATCAAGAATCGCCATTTGGGTTCACAGTCCAAAAGTTCTTCGCCCTCACCGCGTGTACCGATCGATTCGAAACCAGCATTCAAAGTTTGCGGCTAAGGTGCAGGAGCAGGCAAGCGCCACAACTTCCATTGACAAGTTTATCTGCACGATGTATCTGAATGAAGCCAAGAGTGATGTCAACCAGTGGAAATAATAAATGTGCATGTTTTAATTTCGAATCGGATTCCTGCTATTTGGACGAATGGTCGGCGGCGATCAGTCAGTCAGTCAGTCAGGTTTGTTGCAAAGACAGCTTCCACGATGGGGACTGCAACTTCTTATCAATTCCGAGCCAAGTCCAAACGCTGCGTGCAGACACTGTTGTGGACTTCCTTTGGTTCTGGGAGTTGTGAATAGAAAGACAGACGAGGGCACACGACTCCAATAACGACCAACATACGAAGATGAAAGACCAGTTGTTAATAAAAGTACTTCAATTGGAAGCCCCACAATAGAGACCCTTTGGAAGATCATGGAGGAAAATGGGCGCCCATCTAGAATCATCCGATAGAATCAGGTACAGATCAGATCTTTTGGCATATTGCCACTGCCAAACCATAGGTAGACACAGCTGAGTATGTTGGTGGCTCTCTGGATTCTATGCTTTCAATCCTGCCTTTGATCTTTCACTCTATATTGAGCGCGGGACATCCATCCTCTCCTGCCCTGGCCAATTCAATTAAAATTGTTGGGTTAATTTTGTTTGCAATTTAATGGCTTCATTCGGAATCACCGGTAGTCTTCGGTGACAGAGCGCCAGTCCAAGCAGAGATGACGAAGATAATTACTTAGAGAGGATGACTTACAACTTCATTGTCTATAAAGAGATTCTGACTCTGAGTTGAGTCTTGCAACTTAGCTTGAATCTTTAGGTTTATCGGCGATGAATGACTATGTTGTTGAGGTGGTTGTTTCTTGTTTCGGTTTAATTCATTTTTATTCACCTTAATTGATCGAAAAAATACACATACAATGGAGGCAAAATTGATGATAGGATTGCTTCCTTTATAAAGCTTGTTTTGCCGACAATCAAAGCATGAAGGTCTGTACCCAGAAGAGCCAGCAAATCTATGGAATTACTTCATTGAAGGGGAATCAGTGTGTCAATTATCACGTTGGTCAACTTTTTTGTTTCATTTATTTAATTGTGGATTCGATAATAATTATGTAATTGGTGTGATGGTTGGTATGGTAGAGGTGAGTGCGAAAAAATGTTAAAATTGAAGGAATTTATGTTGTCACACAAAATAGGTAAAGATTAGATTGTACGAGTATCACTCTGAAGCAAAAATTTGGATTTGCAGCCAAATAAAGGGTTAAAGAAAGGATGTATGTATGTAAGTTTGCCTAAGATGTTCATATCATTGGGATTAACATAACTACATATATAATTTTGTCCCCTTACGAAATATATATACAGAGCAAGTTATGGATTCATGTAGTAATGTATAATATGTTGTCTTAATGGCTATGTATTTAAACTAAACTTCAGTGATAGATCTATAGAACTCGATGTGTGTAATAAAGTATGGCTTGAAAATCAAATGGCTATATAAATCGTTTACTAAGAAAAATATTATTAATAATTACGTACATACTTTCGTCATTGTCATTACTTTCGATTACAAAGCAAAATGTAGCTGCACCCAAAAAATCTATTAGTAAAATGGCTGGGAATGATATTCGTAGTAGAAATATTCGTGCATTGTACAAAGTATTAGTGCTATGAAATTTTTACGAATCCATTATTGAAATTGTACTAATAGAAGTAGTAATATGCACGAATAAATTCGTGGTATGTACTAATACTATTCGTTAATCAAAATTAGACGATTTTGATTAGTGCATTGTACGAATGATGGTGTACATATTCGTACTATTTACTAATGACTTTGTTTTATTCACGAATAAAAGCTAATATTAGTAGACAAATTTCATTAATTTATGAATAATTAGTAATTATTAGTAAATAGAGTATTTTTTTTGTTATTTTACTTACGAATACATTCGTATTTTCATACACGGTATTAGTACTATTTTATTAAAAAAAATGGAGTCGTATTTTACTCGAACATTGTTCGATAAAATCTAAAAGTAAGATTATAAATACTATTATAAAGTGGTAATTTAGACAAACATTTCGTTAACAAATCGGTTTATTACTGAAAAGTCTTGGTTTTAGTTTTTTTTCTGTTTATTGGTTTTTTAAATTGCCTCCAAATCTTTACTTTTTTAATGCATTCGTATTTTCATCCACGGTATTAGTACTATTTACTAATCATTCGTAAAAATAACTTTATTCGTGGATAACCGTACGAATCATTAGTAGAATGCAATAATTATTAGTAAAAGTACGCACTATTCGTAAAATACACGAATTATTAGTGAAAATAAAAAAAAAATACTGCAGCCAAAATGGAACCCGTGTTACAGCCATCCTTCCTTCAAACACAAACTAACACACAAAACAACCTAAAAATATTACGTTTATATATTTTGAATTATATAACTTTAATCTATATCTATAAAAGTATCTGAAGTCCCTAATTTTGAAACTTGCAATCAGCACATTTTTTCTTCACGTACTAAATCAAAAAAGTATTATTTCAATCACTACAAAACACATCCTTTTTAATTATAAATAAATTGTAATGTGCTACTTAAATTAAGTATAAAAGGGCGAACGAAATGTGAAATGATCGCAGTCTGTTTAATAAAGCTTGTTCTCATACAACACTAAGTTGGAGAAACAAAGCTTTTTTATTTCCTAAACAAAATGCCTTTCGTCGTCTTCGCTTGCAATAGACAAGTTGAACGTCGCAGACGGTCGCTTGGCTTAAGTTGGAAAAAAAATCTTTACACTCATTTTGAACTTTTACTAAAACAACACAAACACACAAGCATAACATCAACGCTTCACCCGTTATTTATTTCAGTTTATTTAATTTTGTCAACATGTTCGGTAATGTTTTGAAAGTGCGACCAATTAAATAAAAGTCTTCAAAATTATAAATTTTTATATTGTTTATTATAAGTATTTGTAGATATACGTAAAAATTAAAATCATAAAATAATTAAAACGTTTGTTTCCTTATTAAATACAATATTACTTTTGATATTATTTATTAAAGATGTGACGGATTTTAATGTATAAAGATCATTTAAATCAAAAGCGGAAGATATATGAAACCTGACCGATGTGGTTAGTAAAATTTGCAGTGTAAAAAGTAAGAATAACTTGTGGAAGTGATGGAATGTACGAATGGCGCCGTAGAATGTACTATTAAAAAGTAAAAGCATTAGTAAATACTTCGAAGATATTCGTAAAATACACGAATGAAGTCGTAGAATGCACAAATGAAAAACAAGGCTATTGGTAATATGTACTAATAAATGTTATACGATAACCATTCGTGGCAGAAAATAACGAATAAAATTCGTACAATGTACGCAGACATTAGTACTATTTACATATGAATATTTTTTGTGTGAGGTTCTAGCAATGGGCATCAAGTCTAATCTCGTATAGTAGTTTTCGTTAGTAGGACAAGCAATGCCCTATTTTCAAGTCCATCTTTTTCGAGTCTTGATATATCCGAAGCCAACACTTATTTATTTATGTATTTATTTATTCAAACTCGAGTGCAGATATTACATCTAAGTTGATTATAAAGTATTAAAATTGAACATATTAGTATTAGCTAATATGTAAAGCTTATTGAAGTCAAAAGACATAATATTAAGTGGTTCATCTTGCATTTCATAGTTCACTCTCGCAGAGGCAGTATAGAAAAATGTTGGGTTGCGTGTTGATCTTGGCCGAGTGTTACTATTCATTATGTACCTGCTTTCTTTTCCTTATTGTCGAAAGAGCGAGAAGATTTAAGTGGTTCACGTTGGTTTGGGTCCCACGAAGAGCAAACAACAAACAAATATTTTTTGGACGCTTTCAATTTAATTTATGGAAACTTCGTAGCAAGGACAGAATCTTTTAGAATTTACTAATCGCGTAAGCAAAAATATGGAAAATGGCCTCCAAATCCAAACTGTTGTTTTCTATGCTGACCTGAGTAAAGTATTTGATAGAGTATGCCAATCCATACTTCTGTATAAATTAGAAAGATATGGTTTTCAAAAGTGGAATTATCCGGGAGGAACCCACATTTGTAAACTCTTATTTTTTCTTTTTATGAATGGCATTACTACGGATATATCATTTTGAAATTAGCTGACGACTTCAAACGGTTTTTATTGGCTTTGTGGATATGTATCCGAATGGATACTTATTCCTTCAACATGACATTTGCAAAGTTCGCCTGGTATTGCTCAAATTAAAAGGAACTCAGCAGAAGAAAGTGTAAGGTCATGACATATTCAAGAAGTAGGGAACCATTTTTGTCATTCTACTTTATTGAAGAAGGCATTGTAGAAAAGTTGATACTTTCAATGACTTAGGAGTTTTATTTAATTTCCACATTGACAAAATAATAAGCAAAGCCAAAAGCCGCATTTGCGTCATTATGAAATTCTCTGAATAATTTGCTGTTTGCAAACATTTTTCATTGTTAACTTGTCCGCCCTATTATGGAGTACTGTAGCAATAAATACTGTCCTAGCTACGAAGTTTCCATAAATAAAATTGAAAGCGTCCAAAAAATATTTTTTTGCTCTTCGTAGGACCCAAACCAACGTAAACCGCTTAAATCTTCTCACTCTTTCGATACTAAGGAAAAGAAAGCAGGTACATAATGAATAGCAACACTCGGGCAAGATCAACACGCAACCCAACATTTTTCTATACTGCCTCTGCGAGGGTGAACTATGAAATACATTATGAACCGCTTAATATTATGTGTATTGACTTTAATAACTGTTTTCAGTTATTTGACTTTATTGCATTCGCCTATTTCTGAAGAAAACTAAAGCAAAAGACGTATTTTTATAAATGAAATGTTTTTATTTATCTATCTACCGGTGCCATGAAATAAGGTAGAAGGCAATAAGGTCGAATCGGTTTTATATCCCAAAAAAATAGAAATAGAGGCGAAATTGTTTTTCGATTCTATTTCCTACAAAAATGGTAAGAATGTCGATCAGTATTCGGCGTTATTTCCAGTCAGTACACAAGGAAATTTTTTGATGATATTTCTATTTGAAAAAAGACAATTCTACATTATTACCAATGAAATTCATAATTAAAATTCATCTATGAAAAGCTCGGCGCGTAAGGGGGCATGATGCCCCTGCAACCCCCTGCTTCACCCAGTTATAGGATTAAGGGTGGGTCCAGTTTGGGTGTATACAAAGATTTTTTGGATTTAATTAAAAACTGGCAAATAGTAAACAGTAAATAGAGACTTTTTTTTTACTTTCGACTTAAGCCAAGCCTATTCGAAATATATTGTCTGTTTGGATGTTATTACATTTTGTATTTGGACTTTTTTGCACTATACACAATAAGGTCCAAAATTTGGTTTTGGACTTTATTGCATTGGACTTTATTTCATGGCACCATATTTTTAGTGTTGCTGATTGCCAACCCAGTGCACATAGTTTAAGGTAATATATTGCGCATGTTGTCAAAATTTCCGTTGCCATATTTGAAAAAATTATTCTGATATGTGACACATGCACTCTGATTTTTAGCGATCCACACACAAATGGATATTTGAGTAAGTCATTCAGTCTGTTATTGAAATAAGATTTAAAAATTTTAAATTTTTATTTTTATAATCTTTTCACTTTAACTTTGATTACTGATTTTACAGTTTAACCAGATTCAGGTTTTATTATTGATTTCAGTCGTCGAGCGAAATATTTTATTTTCTATTTACATACATATTTTGCTTAATCGTGATTTTATTAATTCTTGATTCTCGATTCATCGCACAAATTCGAAATATTTACAAAAAGTTTTTTGAATACTGATTTCGTTAATTTGACTCTAATTGCCTATATTAGTGGCATACATTCATAATCGTAACATAAAAAAATCTTAAAAAATAATAAGATAGAATCACTATTAAATAAATTGTGGTATGCAAAATCAATAGACATTTAAAGAACCGATCAACACTCTCTGCGTCGGTATAAAAATAATGGGTTATCCATTTGCGGTTTCAAAAGTAAAAGTAAATAAAACCCATATAAAATATTTTTTTTAATGATATTTCTTTTTTATTATAAAGTTTGAACGTTGACATTGTGTGTGAAACACTACATCATTTAAATGATGTTGCATGCATCGATTCTTTTGAGGTAATTTTCGACCACTTTTTGACACATATTGGGCGGTATCTCAGCCATAACTTGACGAATGTTGGTTTTCTAGTACTCAAGAGTTAAAGGTTTATCTGCATAAACACAGTCTTTCGCGTAGCCCCACAAAAAAAGTCCAGCGGTGTCAAAGCGCATGATCTTGGTGGCCAGTTGATATTGCCACGACGAGAAATTACGCGGCCAGGAAATGTCTCTTGCAATAAAGCCATATTCGCTCGAGTTGTGTGGCATGTGGTACCGTCTTGTTGAAACCACATATTCTCCAAGTCGTACTCCTCAATATCAGGCAAAAAAAAAATCGGTTACCATATGACCATAACGCTCCGACTTGACGGTAACCGTCGTTCCATCGTCGTTTTCGAAGAAGTAAGATCCAATCACACCTCCGGACCAAAGAGCGCCCCAAACAGTGACGTTTTGTGGATGCAATGGCCTCTCTTCAATTACTTGAGGATTCTCAGAACCCAAAATACGACAATTTTGTTTATTAACACCGAGTGAGAAATGTGCTTTGTCGCTGAAGAAAATTTTGTTCAAAAAATCGACGTCCACAGCCTGTTGGTCAAGCACCCATTCGACGTATCTACGACGTTGTGAATGGTCAGCTGGCTTCAGTTGTTGTGTGAGGTGAACTTTATATGGATGTAGGTGTAGATCCAAATGCAAAATACGCCATAATGTGCCGTAAGACAGACCTAATTCCTGAGAACGACGAGGAATCGACAAATTCGGGTCTTCGGCAACACTTTCATTTACAGCTGCGATATTTTCAGTGGTACGAGCGAAACGATGATGCAATACATTATCTGTAACCAATCCAGGGGCCGAATTACCGCATCAGTTATCGAGTCATACGTGACTGAATTATGTAAATTTGGCATTACCGCTAACGTTATCGAGCAGTCTAGTACAATAATTTGACATTCTCTCATCAGTTATCGAACTGAATTTTATTCGTCAGATGAGAAGCCGACTGATAGAACGTATTTGATTTGAATTCCGGATTAAAATGTAAGAATTTTTGTATTTATTGTTTTTCATTTTATTTTCACGAAATTTATCTTCTTTAGGTCTAATTTAAACAAAATAAATCAACAACAAAAATTATAATGGGAGAATTTATGTCAAAACATAACATATACAAAGGCGCCTTTATTCAGCTTAAACCTTTTAATGAAACTTTAAATAGAAATATTCTGTAATTATAATGCATGTAGGTATATGTATATGTACATAATATAATTTTTGGATACTTACGCAGAATTTGACAAAGACAGAGGATTGCTTTTGCCCCTTAGGAGTCTGCGCTCCATAGCTTCGTACATATCATCTTCTGGTTGATGTGAATTAAATGTTACTTATTATGTACATATGTATGTACGTATAAAAATATTTTTTAAATCCTCTCCATCTGAATCGCTTGATAAAAAGAAATAATCCATTTTTAGTGGATATTTAGAAATATCCTCAAATCCTTGTAATAAAAACTGGAAACTCGCGAAAAATTTGTTGTTTTTACAAAAAAATGAAATTTGTTTGTCCAAAAATAAATTAAATGAATACAAATTTCATCTGTCAAACAAGAAAGACTCGATAAAAATCAATAGGGACTCGATGTAGTAGAATATAATTACTACAATTTAAAATAGTTACACGATACGTTAGTCTACGAATGCCATCATGCTAAAGTGATCACTAGTTCATTCGATAACTGATGGGACTCACTCACTCGATCACTGATGCGGTAATTCGGCCCCAGTATCTTCAAATTTCTTCACAATTTTGCCAATTGCTTGCGTAGTTGGACGATTATGTAAACCGTAATCTCCTCTTAAAGAACGATATGTGGCTGTGGCAGAATCACCATTTTTGTAGTAGTTTTTAACAATGTTTATGTATTGTGCTATAGTTAAGCGATTCATTTTCGTAAGTGTCAGACTTTTAACTGAAAAAAAAAATTGGTTTAACAACTTAGTTTGACAGATGTCGAATTCAAGCCCTATACTTTGAAACCGCAAAATGGATAACCCTTTACTTGCACTGTAGAGGTAATAGTTTATACATATTCTTAAAATAAGAAACAAAAAAAGAAATAAACTACACCATAATTTTTTCGGAATTTTCTATCATTTTCCGCTTAGGAAATTAAAAATTTCCTATACGAGTCTTTATAAAAAAATAAGATTTAAGGATACAGACATGAAAGTGTCCGTGAATTTAGCGCAACAAATGTCAGCATCTCAATTTTTGTTGGAGTTCTTATCGCATGCACATGAGTTCTATAGTTTCTGATAATTTTCCAAAATAGTTGTGCTTGATTTCAAAGAAAAAAAAGTGAGATGCTAAATTCACGCCAGCATATCATTTCTCAAAATATCATACACAAATATTTTTTTAGGGTGTAAGCACTTTTCCCTAAGAGTTCCACATACTTAAAAAAAATAATTCTGTCATATCCAAGTTGAAAAATAAAATAAAAACAAAATATTAAATTTTCATTAAAAAAAAAACCACTTGCAATGCAATAAATCCAAAAAAAAATGCAACTTGTGATGGCAAAATCTCATTTTTCGATTTAAAAGCTTAACAGAATATGTTTCCAATATAATTTTGAAATTTTCTACTTCTAACACTATTCTAACGAAAATTGCGACTTTTTTCGAAATTTTTGAAGCATTTTTTAACGACTTTTGATAAACGACCTTGAGAAAGAAGGATACGCCTGAGATAGATAACTGGGCTGGAACTCGTAAAAAATTGCCAGCATCTCAAGGTCGTTTACAAAAAGTCATGAAAAAGCGCCCTAAATAGTAAAAAAATCATATTTAGAAAAGCGTTAGAAACGGGAACTCCGCGGATTATGTAGGTAACACATTATATGTATATGCTGAGATCGATAACTGGGCTGGAACTCGTTAAAAAATGCCAGCCTCTTAAGGTCGTTTATTAAAAGTCGTTAAAAAGGGCTCCAAAAATTTCTGAAAAAAGTCAGAATTTTCGATAGAATATAGTGTTAGAAGTAGAAAATTTCAGGATTGTATTGGAAACATATTCAGTTAAAGCATTTAAATCGAAAAATGAGAGTTTGCTATCACAAGTTGCATTTTTTAAAAGATTTTTTCCATTGCAAGTGTTTTTTTATGTAAATTTTATATTTTGTTTTTATTTTTTTTTTCAACTTGGATATCACAGAATTATTTTTTTAAGTCTGAGGAACTCTTACGGAATTGTGCTTACAGCCTAGAAAAATATCTATGATATTTTGAGAAATGATATTCTGAAGTGAAGTTAGCATCTCACTTTTTTAAATGAAGTTTTTTCGGTGAAATCAAGCAGAACTATTTTGGAAAATTATAACTATAGAACTCATGAGCATGCGATAAGAACTCCAAAAAAAATTGAGATGCTGACACTTGTTATGCTAACTTCACGGACACACATAGAAAACGATTTGTTTGTTTTATTTACCAAATGTACATAATTTGTTTTTGATGCATACTGATTGTGTTTCTTAGTTCATACTGGGATGTCCAGAATATTCGGAATACAAGTTTTGCGTTTATTTATTCCACGGAATATTCCGAATAAACTATTTTTTTTGCTTTTTCATTCTTTCCGGAACGTTTGGAATGCATTCTTTTTATTCCGTGTTAAGCATGGAATGAAAAGAATTTTTTCGGAATATCCCCTTTTTGTGAATGTCAAACAAGCAAAACTAAAATTACAGCAGCTAAAGACAGAAACCAAGTAAGGGGCCAGTTATAGCGATCAGGAAAACGCATCAGGAAAATTTGAAACAATATGAAAGTGAATATTTTTTCCTGATGGTCGTTTATAGCAAACAGCAAAATTATGTCAGATGACAAGTCTCAATACCAGACTGTATTAAGTTTTCCTGATTGAAACACACACGAAAAAGTTGTTCGTCCAAGATTCTGTCAGTGGAACGAGAGAAATTGGAACCCAAATCATTGGAATGATTTGTTCCACTTTGTGTCAAATGGCAAACAGCTGGCACAAAAAATGAATTTTCATCAGGAAAATTATTAAATACATACATTGTTCAAAAAAAAAATTAATATATCGCAAATATTTTTTGAAAAAAAAAATTCTCTGAGTTATTCGTCATCGATTAGTATAGCATTTGTATTTTAAAACATGTAGAGTTATCATAAATAATCCATTAGAACTTTCTTCCTGATTCGTTTTCCTGATCGCTATAACTGGCCCTTAAGTCATGTCATTTTTGCCTTTGCTGTTGGCTATCAACGGTTTCTGTTTAATATTTTATTATTTTTACTAATAAAATCCACAAATATAATAAAATACAAATCAACATGGTAAAAGCTAAGAAAGATAAAAACGCAAATGTCGAAAGAGAAAAACAATAAAATTAGTGGAATAATCGGCAAAAGAAATCCAAGGAAAAAAGGAGTAGGTACATGATTGGAAAAGTTAAAGAACTTAGATACTCCGGTTCCTGGCTTAGAAGTTTGAAAAAAGCTGAAAAGAAAGAAGAGAAAACAGCTGGTAAGTTGTATATAAGACTGTTATTCTTTGATATTTACAATTGTTTTATGTTACTAGCTGGTCCTGTACAGACAGTCTTTGTTGTATCTAAGACCAAAGCAGTGCAACTCTTGAAACTATTCGTTTCCGTACTGCAAACGGAACGATCATCTGCAAACACAAAATCCGCACGGATACTGCTCATGCAGTATTTGGTTACAGCGCAGCTGCTACCGGAAAATAAAAATGATTCTTCAGACAAGAAGAACACGCTTTTCGTTGGAAACTTGAAGTACTGTAAGAATCTACTCTGGCAATTACTCTAATCCCACTACCTAAATTTAATCTTTTCAACATCAGCTGCTACTGATGATAAGTTCCATCGGATTTTCTCAAGTTGTGGCGAAATACAATATATCCGATCTGTTCATAGTGCTGAAGAAAAAGGTTGCGAAGATACTGCTTTCGTGTGCTTCAATAGTCCCGACGTCAGGCAATTGCGTACGCCGACGATCTAATTGCGAACAGAACAGCTCCAACAGTTGAGGTCATCAAAATTCTGTTGCAGCATGACTTCGACAAGATTCAGCGATATTGTGATGACTGGAAGTTGAAAATCAACTTCCAGAAATCAGAAACTATTTTGTTTAGGACTCCGTTGTCTAGCGCCTCAAGGGATACGAGAAAGAACAAGCTGGTGATCGTAGGGCCACATGGACATCCACTGGTGAGTAAAAGTGTAGTAAAGTACCTTGGCATCTGGTTGGATCAGTACCTGTATTTCGACAGACATATAGGTGCTGCTTTGGCCAGGGCTAGGGGAGCCTTTGCCTTGACAAAACGACTGTTTTATAGCAGCCGTCTTGACAGCAGGGTGAAGGTGATTTGCTACATGGCCCTCATCAGGCCGATGATTACCTACGGATGCCCGGTGTGGTTCAACGTTGCCCCATCTCCAATGGAAAAGATTCGGGTGTTTGAGAGGCAATGTCTTAGACGTTGCCTTGGATTACACAGAACACCAGAGTCGGAGTACACAAGATATTATTCCAACCAGGTTCTATACAACGGAGCCAACATAAACAGAATAGATAATTTTTTGTTCAAGCTGATTCGGGGTCACGTTGCAAGAGCGATGTCCTCAACTAACAGCTTAATTTTTGGGGCTTATTACCCCAATAACGAATATTTTGAGAGTGCGCGGTTAAGTGGTTACATCCCTCCCGAGGCATTCCTCTATTTAGACAGTCGAGGGCTGATACAGGATGGAGGGGCGGTTCCGCTCATCTACCACGTCAGCCGGAAAAATGTGGATAGGCGACTCCTGTATGGTCGAGACGTCATCGCTCAAGGTGGAGAAGAGCGCCTTCGGTTCAGTAGGACTGTGTCCGATCGGGACCGGAGGGATAGGGCGAAACAGGAGAACCAGTTCTGGTGGCTCTCTGAACAGCATCGTGATATTTAAAGTCGATGAAGATGATATATCTTGGCCGACTTACATAGATTTAGGGCATTAGGTATAGGGAACAGTCGGGGTGGCACCAAATTAAAAATATGTATGTATGCGGGGGCATACGTGCATGTATCTGCGTGTCTGTACATGTATGTGCGTACGTATATGTATGTGCGTATGTACATGTATGGGTGGGTTGCATGTTGGTGTGTGTCTGCATGCATAAAAAAAAAAAAAAAAAAAAAAAAAAAAAAAAAAAAATGCTGCTGTGGCTGTTCTAGTTTTTAAGTAGTTTTAAGTATTATTAGGTATTTTAAGTAGTTTAAGTTATTTTTAGTTAGTATAAGTTAGTTGTATCTAGATTTAATTATTTTTAGTCTAGCTTTAAGTAATTTTTAGTCTATAATTAAAAATTTTAAAAAAAAAGCACATGTTACTAAGTTTTTTGTTAAAAAAGCTTTCTTGGTCAAATAAAAATAAAATAATAAGACATTAGTATTAAGAGATATAGTTTAGTTAAGAGCGCCCGTAAAGGGCCAGTAAACTAGTTGTAAGTTATTGATAATTAGGCTAGTTTTAAACATTTTTGTCTAGCTTTAAGATAGTTATAAGTTAATATGAAATAAAAATGAATGTAATAAAAAAAAAGTCCCGACGTAGTAAGCCTGGCTATGGAATTCTGGACGATAAACCAATAATGTGGAGCGCAGTTCTAGAAGCTTCGCTAACAATAAGAGAATAGCTTAAAATGGAGATTCAAAGGGAAGTCAACCGCTTGAATAGAAGACTCAGAATCCAGGTAAAAACATATCCGCAAAAGGATAGAGACGTAAATCTTGAGAATTATTTATAATTGCACCTGCACATATAAATAATAAAGCTTTAAACAAATTATATAATCACCCTTATTAACGAAATTCATTTTCAAATATTTGTTATACGATTGGCGTTTTTTCTCATCGTAACGCCTTAATTCGAGTGGAACTTAAATTTTTGTGAGAGAAACGTCAATCTGTTATTAGAATATGCGTTACGCCTTGTTTATACACCAACTAAAACGCTCTTTTTTGTCAAACAAACAATTTTAAACGACTCGTCGCGAAATTACTTAAAAATATAAATTGTATTATTTGGTATATTCTCTTTTAACAGTTTTTATTAAGTTTGGCTTTATAAAAGGGTGAACATTACAAATGCTGAACAAATTAAGCATTTCCTGGACTCATTGCAACGAAATCCATCTCTGAAACTAATTTTAAGAAATACAAAATTCACAAAACAAAACCAAATGGGAATCATACAAAAAAGTACCTATCTGTACAAATGACAAAAAAAAACATAAAAAAATTTTCACAAAATTAATTGAAAACCCTTTATAACTTTATTCCATCCACTTAGTTTGGATGTCACATACCTAGTGTCGATTCCGTTTCTATAGAAACATCGATCCGCCGTCGATCCGCCGTCGATCCGCCGTAGAAACTAGGCATGAACAATATTGAGATCTCAACATCGAAGGGACAACATCGACCAATAAAATATCGGTGTTTTAAAATATCGATGTTTTCTTAATGCTTTTTTTTTGCGAAATAATAGCACGTTCCAAAATTTGTTAAAATACATTTTATTATAAATTTAAAGTACCTTCATTGTATTGAAAATTGTAGCGATGTTTATGATCGTAATCTTCTTTTTTGGTTTTCGGCCAAGTACGGACATACATATCACAGAAAAACATGTACTAAGTTTAAAGAATATCTAATCCAAGTAAATGTCAAACCATTGAAATAATCACCTCTATTACGATTGGCGTTTGTCTTAAACGACAGATCTCACTTTTTATGTCGAATCACTTTTTAGGCGTTTTAGTGTCGGTATTACGATACAAATACAATTAAGATTATTCTCTTCATTCCAGATTTATAATGCGTATATGTAGATACTATATACGCATTATAAAGGCTAAATAAGGTAGCCTTTCTTTACTTCAATACATAGTAGTACAAAATGCTACAAGAAAGAAGGATATTGTGTCTCAATTTTAAAACTTGATATTAATGAATTCAATGTTTTGCTTTGATTCCAATTTGATTTTGTTTTGTGCATTTTGTGATACCTCCTCTTCTCTTCAAATTTGTTCCAATAACTTCACGAGATGCTTCATTTGTTCAGCATTTGTAATGTTTACCCTTTAATAAACCCAAATTTAGTAAAAAGTGTTCAAAAAGAATATACAAAACAACAAAACTTATATTTTTAAGCAATTTCGCGACGAGTCATTTAAACATTTTTGTTCGACAAAATCAACGTTTTAGTTGGTGTATAAATAAGGCGTAACGCATATTCTAATAACAGATTGACGTTTCTCTCACAAAAATTTAAGTTCCACTCGAATTAAGGCGTTACGATGAGAAAAATGACTATACAACGCCTATCGTAATACAAATATTTGAAAATTACTTTCGTTATCTAAGCGAAACGCCTATCGTAATAAGGGTGAATTTTTCCTTATATAATCACCCTTACTACGATTGGGTTTTATCTTGAACGACAACTCTCACTTTTTGTGTCGAGTCACTTTTTATGCGTTTTATTGTCGGTATTACGATACAAGAACGCCACTCATTGTCGATCGAATTACGTTCCACATAAGCAGCTGATTTTGAAAAAAAATAATTTTCAAAGCAGCTGTCATAATTTTTAAATTCATATTCATTTTTTCTCGAATTGGTTAATAAAAATAGCATAGTGCGTCTGCATTTATTTTCAAGAAATGCGAGCATCGAAAATAATAAAGAATAGAGAGGAGAAGAAACCAACAAAATTCACATAATTAGAGAAAGAAGATTAATTAGATCCAAATTTAAACCGTGAGATTTGCAAGAAACGAAGTAGATAAATGAACAAATCAAGTTCCTAATATTTTCAATTAAGATTATTCTCTTCTTTCCAGATTTGTAATGCATACTTTAGGCTGAAGAAGTTAGCTTTGCTTTACTTCAAAAAATAGCAGGTCAAAATGCCACAAAGAAAAAGGATATTTTGTGTTTTAAATTCGGTTTTAATTCAATGTTGTGCTTTTGATTCCAATTTCGTTTTGTTTTGTGCATTTTGTAATACCTCCTCCTCCCTTAAAATTAGTTTCAAGAGATGGATTTCGCTGCAATGAGTCGACGAAATGCTTCATTTGTTCAGCTTTTGTAATTTTTACCATTTAATAAACCCAAACTTAATAAAAAGTTTTAAAAAAGAATATACAAAACAACAAAACTTATATTTTTAGGCAATTTCGCGACGCGTCGTTTAAATATTTTTGTTCGACAAAAAAGAGGGTTTTAGTTGGCGTATAAACAATAGAACGCATATTGTAATAACGATGAGTGACGTTTTTCCCAAAAAAAATTAAGTTCCACTCGAATTAAGGCGTTACTCTGAGAAAAATTACTATAAAACGCCAATCGTAATACAAATATTTGAAAATGACATTCGTCATTTAAGCGAAACGCCTATCGTAATAAGGGTGAATGTCTAAGTTTGAAAATGTTGTTTTCTTTCTCTTAAATGTTAAATTTTATCGAATTTATTTTCACACAACTTGTAGACTATATTTACTTTCAATTATAGAATATTAAAATGTTTTTCATAATAGTGATGATTTAAAATATATAAATTAAAACAAATTCGCCCAAGTAAAAAACGGTGTTTTTTGGTTGTTGAACTTAATACAATTTCGCTCGAGTACTTGTGAAGTGTACGTAGTTCCGCTGAAATGATATTCTGTCGAGTGCTGTTTAACCTTTATAAGCATGTGCTTTATAAAAGGCAAAAATCACTACTACATATTACTAGCAGAAATAATTATGCATTATTTTGCAAAAGCTTTTTAGAATTTGATGTTTTGAATCTTAGGGGATGGCCGTGGCGCGATAGTTGTGTGTTCGCCTGTCAACCTCATGGTCACAGGTTCGATCCCTGCCGTAGTCTGTGTCTTCTTATTTTTCCATTAAAAACCAATTCTTAAAATATATGTCATACAATGAGTTGCTGGTTTACTCATTACATGCTGTTTAGGCATAGAACTAACAACATGTGATTGAGTAAAACTAGTATACCGATAAAATATGACAAAGAATAAAAAAATTAATGCGAATTATAAGGGACATCGATAAATAAGTAACGGAAATTTCTCCGCATTAGTTCAGCCGCCATCCCTGGAGATAAAATCTGAGACAACAACCACCTACAGTCTCCGAATATCGCGCCACACATCTTTCGTATCATTCTTTCTCTTCCTTAACCTCACCCTCACGCCCGCGCTGTGTTGAAACATTTAAAGGGTATTCATAATCCCTTGAGCGCGTGTAGATTATAAAAAAAAAAAAAAAAAAAAAAAAAATCTTAACATCCATGTTGCAATGTGTCACATGCTTCAAAATCGATGTTTTTTCGTCTAACATCGATGTTTTGCTAACATCGATGAACATCGCCCATCCCTTGTAGAAACGTAATTGTCTAGCTGCTTGTGCGTTGGCTAGACAAAGAAAATGATTGTATAGATTGAGAGTATATAATATCCATCTCTTTTTTTAAATTAATCTGCTGCTAAGCTTGAGAAAGTCATACAATGGCGTCCTTCTTATCTGCAAAACAACCGTTATTACCACGATCATCCCGATAAATATTTTTTGCTGTTTTTATTATTAAAACGCTTTTTTAAAATGGAAGAAACAAACAATCAAGAAAGTAAGTTTTGTTTTAGAAATTTATTTTTCTTCTTTTATAGGATTTTTTAAATTTAATTTGAAGGCAATTCATTTTCTAAATGGTCTCCCGGAGACATCAAATGCCTCATTATGCTCTTTGAAGTGCACCAGAGAAATTTTGAGAGACATCAAAAAACAAAAGTATGGAACAATATTGCAAAGGAGATTTCAGAAATTAGACTGGAAAATAAAACAGCAGAACAATGCATAGATAAATGGAAAGGATTAAAATCAAAATATAAAAATATAGATAGATTTTTTCTTTATTTCCTCAGATAAAATTACAATTTTTTTTAGAGTAAGAATACGGACCTGACAATTTTGCCGTCTGCCGGAAATGACATTTCAGTAAGTTGAAAAGAAAATAATATTATATAAAGAGGAAATGTAACTATAAATCTTGTTTACGATAATGTTTCGGTAAATTTAAATTAATAAACAATTAATAGTTATTTACATAATGTACATACGATCGTTTAAATGAATATACAAAAAAAGTTGAAAAAAGAGAGAAATTTTGGTATTTGAACAATTTTGATGATTTGCAACATAAAAAACTGCTAATTTTAATGATTTAAAACATAAAAAGAGTAACGGATTTAAATTCTTGTTAACATAATTTTTATGAAAAATTAACATAATGGAATATTCAATGAGAACTTAAATACATTTACATGAATATTCAAACTTAGTTGATAGGAAATTGAGAAACCTGGCGGCCGTCGACAATTTTGATGATTTGCAACATAAAAAACGAAAACTTCTAATTTTGATGATTTAAAACATAAACATGATAACAAAATTAAATAAACATAAACATTCGAATTCACAATGAATATAGACTTGCTGTATCTCTTGACTTTTCAAAAACTATTACGATAAGTCATAGCATGGCTGCAATATTTATATAGAGCGAGCCAGCCCCGAGAACCATTTAATATTTCGTAGAGATTATTTACAGTCAGAAAACTTTCTTGGAAGTATAAACGTCGGATTTCTTGTAAAATGGGACACACCCCAATGAAGTGGTACACACTTTCGTCTTCTCTCCTGTTACATAAATTACAAGTTTGCTGAAGATCGGTTATATGTGGAATGAAATTTAAATTCAATAATTCGACTCGAGCTCTGAAAATGGTGCTTATAACCTTAGATGGATATTTAACATTGAAATAATTTCCTAGGGTTAGTAATCGATGATCTAGATTGCGGTAGATTAGTCTGGAAGCCGAAGAGGATGCTCTTGTTAAGTGTTGGTCATATATTTTGTCATCAACCTTAGCTATAATTGTTGCAAATATATCGTGCCATTCGCTAACATTACCTTCAGACAAGGATATACTGATATCGTGAGATAGCGCCAGTTGGTTCCAATTACTGAAAGGTGTTGCATTGGTTTGCAGCAATCTAACTAAGATGGCTCTATGAAAACTGTTTCTGCTTCGGTTCATCAACCTTATTAAATAGTCTGCATGGGCTTTTAGATTTTGCAAATATATGGGTGGCAAACCAGACTCCACGTGAATTGCATAGGTTGGAGTTGCATTCGGTAATTTAAACAAAAGTTTAAAGAAATATCTCTGAACATCTTCAAACTCCTCAAAGGGGATTGTCCCAAACGCCTGCACACCATAACACAAACAAGTGTTTACAGTAGCCTTAAATACTTGATATTTAGAAGACAGATCAATGTTTTGGTTTGCGAAAAATTTCGGCCACAACATGTTTAGTGCCAGTTTTGCTTCTCTATTTTTTTCTTTCGCATGCTTCCGGAAGATCAAATTACTTGAAAACAGCACACCAAGGTACTTAAACTCCCGAACTACTCGTACTATCACCTCGTTATTGAGTCGCCAAGCCTCAGCACGTAGTCTGCCTCTAAATCGGTTCTCAAAAATCATAACTTTTGCCTTCAAAACGTTTATATGGAGATCCCATGTCTTACAGACCGCCTGTAGTTTGTTTATTTGGAGTTGTAACGTAAAAGGATTGTCCGCTAACAGCACCAAGTCATCAGCGTAAAGGAGAACTTTTACGTGATTGCCCGCGAAGCTTACACCACCAGGGAGAATCTCAGTTACTGAATCAATAAATAGGGCGAAGAGAATAGGGCTTAAAATGCAACCTTGGGGGACACCTGCCGACGTGTCGAACCATTCTGACAATTTGGATCCATCCCACACTGCTGCACTTGATGTCGAGAGAAATTTAGCATAGACCAGTAGGAACTTTCTTGATACTCCGAGGGAGGCCAATTTATAAATCAATGCTTGCCTGTTGACTGTATCAAAGGCTGCTTTGAAGTCTACGAAGCAAACATATAACTTCCTCTTCATTTCAATATATTTTTTGGCAATGCTTGTCAGTGCAAAAATATGATCTAAGGTTGAAAATCCTGAACGAAACCCTGCCTGATATATGCTAAGACGATCGTTGCTTTCTATCCACAGAGAAAATCTTCCATAAAGAATTGTAGCAAAAATCTTTCTAAGGGAATTAAGAATAGAGATTCCTCTATAATTTTCAACTCGCCTTGAATCTCCCCTTTTAAATAAAGCAAATATAAGTGCTTTATTAAAAGAAGTAGGAATACACGCATTATCGAATAACAAATTGAAATATTCCACTATGTAAAGTTTGAGTTGTTCCGTTGCATTTTTAAAAAATTCGATTGGGATGCCATCACTACCCGGAGCTTTATTGTTTTTCATGACCAGTAACGATGATTCTAGTTCCCTTAGAGAGATCGGGTGGTCTAGTTCGGATACAACTTCGTTCTGTAACGCATAGCTAAAAGTTTGAAGATTCTCCTCCGCTGATAATAGAATTTTAAAATTCGCTGCTAAAGTATCAGCTTCGAGAGTAATCTTCATACTTCTGCACCGCCCTCCTAACTCACGAACATTACTCCAGAATTCTTTAGAGTTTTTAGATAGTTGTAACTTCATAGCAAAACGTTTGAGGAAAAGACTTTGTTTCTCGTAACACATTTGCTTGAAATCCTTATTGGCACGTAAGTACATAATTTTGAAGGCAACTGAGTTTGTTGATCGAAATAGTTTTAAATATTTGAAAGAAAGATTCCGAAGGATGACACAGTCTTAATCAAACCATTTATTCTTAGCTGTGAAGAAATAATTACTACTTGTTGGAGTAGACGAAGCATATATTACACTTGTAATGCTTTCCTCAATTAAATCAACATCGCTTAATGATTGAAGTGGAAGAAGATTGCAATGGTGATTCAAGAGACTTTTGTATCGGTGGGCTTTATTCTCAAACCATCTAAGTTTTCGAGGATAATCTGTACCGGTATGCTGAACGTTCTCGAAAAAACGGACTTTAACCTGTAGTGGCAAATGACCCGAGAAGCTGGCCACGAGCACCTGGAAATCCTGAACTGCATTAAACCACTCGCCAGAAATCGCGCAGTAATCAATAACCGAATGGCCTTGGCCGCTTATAAAAGTAAGTTCACCACATTTGTCACCATTTGCTACCCCATTCAACACAAACAAGCCAAAGTCATCCAACAATTACAATAAAAGCCTTCCATTACTATTGAGCGTTTCATCTTTCGAGTTTCGAATCACATTATAGAGCGTTATATCTTGCTTTTATAAGCAGGAGAATTCTGATAATCGCCAATGCGGGCGTTGAGATCACCGATAACCATTATATTTTCCAAGGAAGTATTGTTAATAAAATTACGCAAATTGTCGAAATCGTTCATCCAATTATTGCAATTTAGGTAAACCGGTACAATAAAGAATTTACATTTGTTTGTCAAAATTTCAACAACAAGCCTATTTTCAATAAATTTGCATTGAACGAAATGATTAAATTTAGTTTTTATGCCACATAATATTCCTCCACTCGCTCTCCCCTGTACATTAGATCTAACTGCTGGAACAAATGTTAGTTTCTAATCTTTGAAATATTTATAAAATTCATTTTCATTTTTTTCTTCTAAGAAAGTTTCTAATAGTACATTTATATCAAAATCTATAATAAATTTTAAAAAATCAGGTTGCAAAAGTTTGCTTTTGAGACCTGTAATATTATATGCAAAAATCGATAAATTAGAAGTATTAGTTACTATATCTTGGCAGACGGCGGAAATTTCCTATTTTTTTCTTGCGAATATAGGGTGCATCTTTTCATTCCTAGATGGCACTGTCGTCGATTGAGAGCCAGTTGGCATAAGTTGACTGTCAACCGAGGCTAACTTCGCTCCCTCGCTGCAGTCAAAATAATCATGAAAACATTCACCAAACATGTTGTTTACAAATGTCATCTCAGCCGAAGATTTGACAATTATACCACGCGCAAATTTGTAGACAAAAGTGTGGTTGTTAATTTGCATTTTGTCACCTTTGATTATAATTTTTGCTTCGGAGTTTAGTTGAAGAAGTTTAGTTTTTAATTCGAAAAGTGTCTGTCTATTTTGCCGATGCATTAACGTCTGTTCGCGATGTATACTAATGCCGCTTCCTTTGAGTTGATTAGCAACGGACAATATTTGGTCTACGATGTCTGACGAATGCAGTTCTAAGAAAACAGTTTCCCTCTTTGTGTTTGTGTTTTGAATAACTCTTGTTTTTTTTAAGTGAAAATCATCACCTTCTTTTAACTTGAGAAGCCTTCTGCAAGTTTGTTTAGCCAACTCAAAATATAAAAAAAAATATAAAAATATAAAGGATCACAAATGGCAATAATACTAAATTCTGGGAACATTTTCAGGAATTAGACAAAATACTCCATTCAAAGCCGGAAATTAACCCGCCACCGGTGTGTTCAAGCGAAGAGTCGGTCGTTATTGTAAATAATGCCGCAATTCTTGATTTATATGACTTCGCGGACGTTATCATAAATGAAAGAAATATACCAAAAACAAAACGTAAACGGCTGTCCACCGGAGAGGAATCCGTAGCTAAAAGACATAAAGATAAAATAAATAGAACGGACAAATTCCATTCACTGATGGAAAGATTAGTGGATCACTTCACGGCTCCGCCCGGTAACCCATCAACATAAATTTGTATTCATTTATATGAATTTTTATAAAGAGCTATCTTATTGCATCATTGAATTTTTGCTTATTATTTACGACTAAAAATTGCAGTGGGCTCGTAGTCTGTTACTAATAAGTTTCTATATGCTTTCTATGTATTTTTTGATTCTTAATAGTTGAACTATTTATTTTTGTTTTTGAATTGCTGTTTTTTTTAAATTTTTATTTAAATATGAATTTATGTTTTGTTTTTATATTATTATCGTAAATAAAATTACAATAATTGTTGCGATATAACATTTCGTTTTCTTCGAAGTCAAAAGTTTTGTTTTTGTTTTAATTGTTTATTTTTGAAGTGATAACTTTTTATGGGCAGGTAAACTGATTCGTTACCTAACGCATAACGCACTATCAACCAAAGGAATTTTATCTTTTTAAGGAGTGGACCTAGAAATCTGAAATTTTTAGGAATGATATTGCGATGAATGTTTTGTACAAAAAATTATGTTCCTAGAATGTCAATAACCGTAAGAGAATTGTAATATTGGGAAGATTGCATATACCAGTCAATTACTTTTGACTGGTTGCATGAATAAATTTGGTTTTTCGTCAATTAATAAGTAGACTATAATTTTGATGTATCAAACATTACTCTATGAGCTATACGAGCTTTGCAATCTTAATTTCAAAACAGGAGAAAAACATTCAAAATTCCCTGCTTAGTTCGACTCGTATCATCGATGTTCAGTGTAGAACAACAGTTATGTTTGAAAATTCATTAAAATGAAAAGGTGTGTGACTGTTTTGAGCTTATATCGTCAGCTCTATTAGTCCAATCTTTAAGATTAAGGTCTTAAAATTAAGGTAAGACTATGGGGCTATATGCCGGTATAAAAATAACAAGAATATTACCTACAATACATATATCTTAGAGGGGTTAAAAGAATACATTTATTCGATTTTTATTCGTTTTTTTTTATATTATAAATGCAAAATTTGATGAAAAAGATCAATGTTTTTAAAAACAGTGTTCCACAAAGTTATTGCCCGAGTTACCTCTACAAAAGTGCTGGCGTAAGCATATAGATATATGCATCAGAAAATGCATAAGGAGGTTTTCAAATAATATATTTACCTACAAATGTGTCAATTAAATTAAAGCAAAATTAAGTTGTTCAAAGTCAAGGCAGTATCTTATATATATTGCATACGCCCATATGTACATATGTATGTAATTGCTTAGATCTTTACAAATGTAGTTGGTATCTCCAACGATTGTTTTCTAGCATATATGTATATACCCATGTGTTAATATGTGGGAAAGAGATTAAGACTCTTGGTGGCATCTAATCTGGCCAGCTCTCTTCCGGTATATATGCACGTTATATCCAATTGTACCTTTGAGATTAACTTGAGGGCAAGCTTTGCTTTTGGTATAAAAATTTGTTTATATATTTTTTTATTAACGGTATGTACCTGCCATACAACCATTTACATTTTTTTTTATTTCCAACTTTCTTATAAACGGCTTAACGCATTTCGATAAAAAATTGTATATAAGAGGTCCTTCAAATTCTAAATAATACTGCATTCCAAAATATTTAAAAAAAGTTTTTTGGAAAAAAATATTTTTTGAAGTGATAACTTCTTATGGGATAAACCTATTTGTTACGTAACGCGATACGGCGCCAGTCCGTCTGGCTACCTTTTCTCTCACACATACGGAGAACTTTTGAAATTAATCAAATAAACGGAGAACTTTTGAAGCTTTTCACAAGTCAAGCAATTTTAATTGTAAATAGTTCAACTTAGATTAGTTCAAGTTATCACTTCTGTCGGGCTTCCCGAGATGCACATGTTTATTTTTTTTTATAAATAACATAAATAAATATTTGTTATGAAATTGATAATTTCTGCACTCTAAAAATATTGTTTTTTTATTGAAAAGCTTGCAAAAATAAAAGTATTCTTT
This sequence comes from Philhelius pedissequus, assembly GCA_910595825.1. Classification (NCBI taxonomy): domain Eukaryota; kingdom Metazoa; phylum Arthropoda; class Insecta; order Diptera; family Syrphidae; genus Philhelius; species Philhelius pedissequus. Next base: position 256,055,437 of record OU343160.1, read on the forward strand.
TTTGAAAACTGAAGCACCATTAATTACAATTGTTGAGAAATTAAATTTCGTTTTCTTTCCGCAATATGGCCGGAGTTTTCATTTTCCTAAGCATTTCTCACATCATCATTTTCAAAATCATTTGAAATATAAATCTCCAAGTCTAGAAAATCATAATTTTTTATACAAACATTGTGGAGAATACAACAAGAAATTGTAAAAAGCGGATTAAATTCAGGTTTTCTTGTATTCAAATGTTGCATACGCCGAAATCTTCATTTAAGTAATCCACAAATCAAAAATTTTCGTAGCAAACGACTTGCAGCAGTATCGAGTGGAATTTTTTTTCTGTTTATGTAGGAATTTGGCGACACTTTTGGCTTTGGATTTGAGTCCCGTCAATACATCCAACAACTCCTGTAGATAAATTTGAAACATATTTTATTCTGTTGGAATTTCAAAATAATTGTTGCTTGTCGTTGGAATACAAATGTAACCTTAAAAAAATTGCAGCTATGCTACGTTAGTTGAAACAATAATAAGAGCTTTACACCTCTTCTTTAAAGCACTCGCATAGAAAATAAAACTTAATTAATTAGCAGTACTTTTTATCAAACTACTCACAGGTGCTTTAATACCAATCAGGTTACACAATTCATTACGAACAGGCCGAATATCTAGCAAAGGCAGTTCAAAATCAGTTTCAGATAAAAAATTTAATATTTCCTCCATACTAGGTAATGCTCAAAAATAGCTAATACGAATTTTTTCCTCGCGATCATTTTCAGCTCCTTCAGATAATCTGCAACTATTATTATAAATTTATCTTCGATCGGGTATGTTGTAGTAAGCCTTGTACAATTCTGTAAGAGCTAAGGTTGCAGTTCGCGGGTTTGACCGATAAGGCATTTATCTATTATTTCTTGCCATAAATCTAAGCATTTGCAAGTAGGAGACATTTTGGAAACACTGCAGTTTCTTATGTATTCCGCACAGCAATCTTTTATGGTTTCTCCATTCATCGCTCTAAATTGATCTCGTGTTAGGAATTTTCCAATTATTTCAACTCGCTATCTGATTTGTTAGAAGAGTTTCTTCAGATTTATTTTCGACTAATTTCAAGGCAGAAATTGCATGATTTCTCTTTCAAAAGAGCCAACTGTTAATAAACCAGCAGATATTTAATGTACAAATGGTTGCAAATCTGCGGGATTGAATCCCTGAGCAAATGCCCAACACATATAACATGTAGTATCTCGAATATGCTGACCCACTGACATATAACCTTACACCTCATCATAGAACAATGCTTGCAGCAACAGTGGAACAAGTTCCTTGAGGCGATATGATAGTAAAAGACCACGTTTCGTCAATTCAGCTAGAGCTCATGCACCATGCCAAGTTTCGTGGGGTTCGAAAGGATTTAAAATGTTTACTACTGAACCAATAACTTCATTGGCTAACGTGCGTGAAAGCCGATTAATAAAACGACCAATATCTTTGGCTTCTAACTGCCCGAATCTTACTTCTTGTTTTTCCGCATTGTTATTCTCAGTTACCCAGTCAAAGTATTTTTCCAAATATACGTATGTCCTTGATGTCCGAACGAATGAAATACTTTGCCGATAGAAATGCAGTTATGCCTGAACATGTGTCGTGTTCAGAATAGGTTTTACAAATATCAAATATGCGATCCATTTTTGTTTTGGGAGTAGTTAGGTTTTATGTGCAATTTACTACCGCTCCGCCAGTTGCATAGGCATCCAAACGAGCAAAATGAAATGGATTCAAGGCCAATATATATCCTCAGCAAGAGAATATAGCGAGTATTTCAATTTTCGAACACTGGGATCTTGCTTTTCCAACAAATCCAGAGCAAACTAAAGGTCGTTCAGTTCGTGTGGAAGAAACTTAACCAAGGCTTTATAAGTTCTAAGATTACATAAGATGTATAAATATTTGAAGAATGCATGGCCAAGGTCGCTTTCGCTATCACGAATTTTGTCAAGAAGTTTTTTTTAACAAAATGTCAAGATGTGGGTGCAGTAGATGTGGTTGCTCCTGAAACCTTGAAAGAATTTCAGTGAAATGCTCATACTCCTTTTCGAAAGTCCGTGCACGACACACCTTAATCGAATCAATCATCTGAATTGCTTCGTCGAGTTCGACAAATAATTCTAGGGTGCTCGATGGACCATCATCATCTTTTAATTCTTCACATTGTGCCATTACCGCAAGTGTTGGTTTAAAAACTTGTGTGCAGTATTCTCAACAGAAATATATAAATAAAAAACGACCGGTCGAATGCTTCCAAGAATTGTTAATATGTGTATCGTTATACGGACCAAGGAGCATAATGTTTCGAAGCTATTTCTTTCCAAGCGAAAATGACTTTTAAACGTTTGGTGATTAAATCTTGGAATGGTCCGCTGCTAAAAAAACTATATTTTTTTCAACAATCCTCCGACTTTTAATATAATCTTCTTCATCATTGGAAAAAAGGTGCACGCCACAGCAACAATATAATTGATGCAAGTATTCAAATTCGCGTCCATTTTATTTAGAATTTAACTCTTTATTTAATAAAATATGTAAAACAAATGTTCTTAAGTGATTTGCCTTGTTCAAAAGTTCAAATGGTTTGATACATAAATGTCATTGAACGGCTGATTGCTCTACTTTTCAGAGTAAATTCTGTTTCTTTATTAATTCCATTCTGGATAAATTATTTTGCCTCTCCAGTCTATTCCATTCCTTATCCGGAATAAATACAGAAACACACTCTGTGTAAGCATACGCGTCGGTTGTCAACATTAATGAAAGTATAACAAATGTTGCTTGCTCACCAACTTTTCATGCGCCGGTAACAACAGTTGCTAAGGTTTCGCACTAATATATTAAATTTTTGCAAGGAAAATTTACTTTCATGTGTAAACCCTTAAGGCGCGTCCATATTATGCCGAACGATGCCAATCGGCCTATGCCGAGCGGCCAAGCCGAATAAGTATGGACGTCCCGATCGGCCTTTGGTCCATGCCGAAACCGAACTAAATTCAAACCGAACGAAATGGATCCATGAAAGAAACCCGAACATCACGACCAGAATGAGTGGCGCGGCATAGGCCGATTGGCATCGTTCGGCATAATATGGACGCACCTTTACAGTCGGGATTTTTTTTATTTTCTTGGTTACAGACACCGGCGAATTCATGAACGTGTAAGCCCTACAATATTCCTTGCATTTCAGCGTAAGAGAGCGTGTTCGACACATGTTAGAAGTTTTGAAATTAGTCTACTGGCAAGCTTACATCTGCAAAGATTCCAATCGGTTACTTTTGCGAAAGCCGAAAGTAAAAACTAACTTGCAAACGTACGCTCATGTTTACGCGTCAGTTGAAAAATGCATGAAAGTAAAACAAAATTATGTGGTACCCAACTTTTCATGTGCCAGTTACAAGAGTTGGTAGGATTTGACACTTAACTGACATCTTTTTTATTCGCACAAATTTTTTGGCTCGGGGGCCCGGGCAACGCCGGGTTTCTTCTACTAGTTTTATATATAAATATATATCGAATAAAATTTTGCGAAATCGTCTTAAGCAACAACGCTGATATATTTGTGTGTTGTTATCTTTTAATTAAACAATAAAAAATAGATAATTTCGCAGAAAGCAGTGAATGTTTCGTTTATTTTTTTTTTAGAAAAATAAAAATTATTAACAAAAACATATTGAAATACTTCTGATAATAAATTGTATTAAATGATTAAAATCACCATGTACTAATTTGTTAGCGGTAGTTTGTGTTTATTATTATTTCATATGCTAATCGTCATTAAAATCCCCTGATTCCACACACACTCTCGCTGTTCGATGATATCTTTTAAAACAAATTTGGTATTTAGGACTCTAAGCTAAGGGGTTCGATAAGATAAACCACAAAAGATTTAAAAAAAAAACAAGTAAAACAATCAATTTATTACGTATACAAATGTAAAGAATTTCATTGAATTAAAAGAACGTATGCATATGTATAGGTATAGCTTTTTGATCTTTGCAAATCTCAATTGAGAACATTCATTTTTATAGACAAGGTTATACCAATTCTTGGTAAATTTTGCAGAAATCAAATGATCAAGATCTTCATTTGGTTACAAACTTAATCAAACGATTAAAAGCTCCTAAAGACAAAAAGATAGCTACAATGTATAAGAGCTTTTAGCGAAAAGGTATATAAACTTTAACAATCTTAAAAACACACATTTATTACGAGTATTAAAGAAATAGTAATATGAGACAATTGGTGATTTTACTCTTAACAACCACATTTGGTAGGATTTGATTAAAGATAAGTTTTGAAAAAAAGAAATTAATAATCGCGTTTTTATTGTTTCTCTTAACAGTTCTTGCACTTCCTTTCGAAGAGAGAGTTGAAATTGAAAGTGACAAAGTAATTAATAATAATAATGGAGGCTGGTTTGTACCACAATTTGATGGTTCCTTAAAATGGATGAGCAAAGAGGAAGCTGAAAAAGCTGAGCAGTCGCTATCGATGGGCAGGTGGTTCCGGAAATTAAAAGTTAAATTTTATTTGTACACCCAGAATAATCCGGATGTTCCCCAGGAGATTTTTATTGATGACGTTACTAGCTTGAACAAATCGAATTTCAATAGGAACCACGTAACAAGGTAGGTTTTATAAAAAAAAATCAAACAGATCTGAGCCTACTACGGTGATAAAAAAAATTTGTCACTTTCAAGTTACCTAATTCTAATCTTGGTAAAAATTTAAATATTTAACCATCAAATTTTGATTTTGTTGCAACAATCTATTTGTCTTCTTACGCATAACACACTGTATTATGTTTACAGTGTACTCTCTCCTTACGGACACCTCCCACACCTCTAATAACCGGACAGATTTCAAAGAACGGAAATAAATATACGATTCATACATATAAAAAGTTCTCCCATAACCGGACGCTCTCATAACCGGACATGTACACCAATTTTCATAACCGGCATATAATATCAGTCAATCAACTGTTGCGTGTGCCTGTGCATTGTTACCAGACAAAAAAGAGCATACAAAACTTTAAGGAATTAAGATATCTAAAGTTTAGCTTTTTAATCTGAGCAAAATCTGGCAATAACAATTTAAGCAGTGGCACAATTTAACATTTCGGAAATTTTTTTGAGGATGCAGCAAATGTTGACTAAGCCGATATTTTTAGCTTCATTGAAAAGGTACATGACCATATTGCTGGCTACGTTAGTAAAGACATTTTTAATGCAGATGTAACATGACTTTTTTTCGAACTTTTCCTGATAAGACATTTGCATTGAAAGATAAAGAGTGCTCAGGTGGTAAAATCGCTAAAGCAAGACTCACAATTTTGAATTATGTTAACATGGCCGGGCCGGTGAAAAAGAAAAGTTATTGGTTATTGGCAATTAATTTTAATAATTTAGCAGTAACTTGGCCATCAAATAAAATATCTTGTATGACATGTGAACTTATGACGGACGGATTTTCTCCGTTAACCATAGCTCTGACGGATACGGGAAAAATTCCCTTAGGCTTGGCAACAGTGACCATACGGGGACCAACACAAAACCGATCTGTTTTGCTTAAGAACTGCCAAACATATTTGCTTTGCTCGCAGCGACAGGGGTAATGGGTGATTTGACAGTAACTGAACATATATAGTCGGGTTTGAAGGGCCGTGTGTTATGCAAGTATGAACCTGTTTGGGTTACGAATCATAAACCGTTTCCACCAGTCGGAGCGGCCCCACTTCAAGGAAGAATAAGATACATTAAAACTTAAATTTTATACCTCGTCTATTGTATGTACTAGATATTTCTTTTTTAAAGGATATCAATTTTTTGTTCCCATAACCGGTTACCTCCCATGACCGGACAAATTTCTCGGTACGTCAATGTCCGGTTATGAGAGAGTTCACTGTATGTGTAAACATGTATATAATCCATGACTAAATAATAATAAAGACTTCCTAGAAAGAAAAAGGACCGGATTTGAGATTGTATCCACCACATATGTATGTAAATATATTATGTACCAACATAATGTCTTCAGCACCGTGATTTATTTTTAAGTTGCAAATTGCATCGCCAACATTTTAACATTTTGCTTTATAATCATGGCCTTCCAGCTGATTTTCCATCGGAAAAACAAATCGATTTTTTCTTATTGTTTTTTTTAGTTGACCGGTTTATATTTCTTAATTCTCAGATAACTCCATTTTGTATTTTTAAATAAATTTAAAAGCTCTTTCCCTCTCACAAGTTCCTCACTTTTAGTATTAAAAAGAGTGAGGGCAAGGACATTGCTCATTTTTCTATGGAGCCTGGGCCCAGAGTGAATAACTATGAAATTGGTATCAAATGAAATTTGGGGTTGAGCTTGTTGACTCTGTAAAATATTTTCGAAATCGTTTCTTTGGAATTTTGACATAATTGAGGTTAAGGTTGACAAAATCGAAAAAATCAATTCCTTACATTTTTTGTTTACTTTTGCACACGGATATTTCAACAAATTGAAAGAAAATTTTTATTTTTTCTTAAGTCGCTGAAAACACTAATTAAAGACCTTTAATTTAATATATCACAGTGTCTTATATCAAACCCATACCAACTAATAAACAAGAATGACTTCAGAAAAGTTTTCATTGGACTTCGTTATTACAAACTTTTTGGATCAGTGTTATTTTCAAAAGATCATTTTATAAATTAAATATCTCATTAATCCAGCTGCACCTTGCAAGCTGAAATTGACATAATAAGGAACAAATGGAATTAAAATTAATGCTGGTGTGTGTTTTAAAGTTCAGAAAATTCCAAAAATTGTAATAACCGTTTATAAAGCATAAAACAAAACTAGAAAAAAACGTGGTTTAAGCTTAAGTATTTCAGTTATCGGAAAATTAAAAATTAATAGAAATCGTGAAAAGTGTTAAGCCTGGTGAGCTTAGCAAATGCTGCGAGTTTCAAGTTTTTGACTTGGTACTGAAGTTCGCCCGAGTTGCATCCTAAGGGTGTAGTGCCAGAATTTGGCTGGGCACTACCGTGCCCTTTGAATTCATAGCTGTACTCTCTGGGCCCAGAAATGGGTCATCTCCTTTGTTGCGTTATTTGCCCAATTATTTTCTGGTGCAAGACTAAAATTACACTTATATGTGCAGTTTTTTATGCACCCGCTACTACAAACGTGATTTAATCAATTTTAACAAACTTCGATTTCATTTGAAACAAAATAAAATGCTCTACTGGATCCTACGAACTTGCTCTTGTAGCTTACCACTGACGTTTTAGTAGGTATAGGTTGTCTAGTTAGGCTATACAGGTTTAAAGCCGATCGATGTAGGTAAGATTATCTTGGTTCTTATTATAATGAATTGTTGAATGCATGATCATAGGAATGATAACATATGGCCATAAAAACCACGAATTCCATTAGATGTCACGGATCAATGAAAATTTTATTAAAAAAATATGTCGAAAATTGTAGGACGGATTTTGATGAAATCCTGTTTTTTGTTTTTAGAAATTTTGGTATGCAGTTTTTTAGACATTATTAATGTACATGTGATTATGAAATTTAAAATTATTTTTGTGATTAGTTTTAAAAATATTGATTTTTCAAAAAAAAAAAAAAAATTATTAGCACACAAAAGATATTTAAAATTTTGATATGAAGAATTAGTTTGGTGACTTATATCTTTTGAGATGTAAAATTTGGCAGAAATCTAATTTACCATTACGGAGAAAGCCCAAAATTAAAAAAAAAAACCGTTTTATGAAAAGTGCCGTTAAAATTTCAATTTCCCTCTGCCAGAAAAATCACAAGTACCAAAGGTAATCGCTTAAGCCGTTTAGGCTGCAGCTCTTTATACATTATACTCTAGTTTTTAGGGTTCTCTATGATTGTAATGTCATGTTTGATTCTTGGATTTTTTGTTCTACGAATGCATATTGCCTTATATCGCAAGTAAAAAATTAGCTTCTATTGAACTAGTTCCGTTTTCCTTTAATTTTTGATTGACGAAGACCATATTCTCGTACAGGTGAAAATATTGAATAATTTTTTTTTGTTATAAAATCAATTTAGAGATTTACACTCCCTGGACTAATAGAGTAATACGATTTTGAGGTACCAATTACTTTGTTTTCCATCTAAAAAATCCACCACTCTAAAGTCGAGGTGTAATAGCAGAGTGTTCGCCAATGTTGTCGAACGTAGTGGAAAAGCAATACTTGCATTACTTTACCTTGGTGCGTTCTGCCGTAGTGCACACTTTTTTTTCTACTGCATTTTCCCTTTTGTCTTGCCATTTGCATTGCTTTTTTCGAATTTGTTGTTTATAAAATCAAATATCAAAGCAAATGTATAGTTGGCATAACTTTACATATTTTCCATAAAAGTGCCCTTCCAAGTTACAAATTCCACAATCTCAATTTCCAAACATGAATGACACACTTTTTCGTGAATTTCAAAATTATTTCAAAACAAAGGCCAATAAGATATTAAAAAAATCTTCTACAAGGTGGCTGTCGGTTGAAAATGTTGTATCGCGAATTTTAAAGCACTGGGTTCAGTTGAAACATTATTTCATCACATATCAGCTAGAACAGAATTCAGAACTAGCTCATAGCATTTGTGCACATATGACAGATGAATTAAGATTATACATCCATTTCTTGCAATACATTTTAAAATTAACAAACAAAATTAAGATTGAGTACCAATCCGAGCAATCGCGTATTCACGTTTGCATTTCAAAGTTTGAACGGTAAAAATGTACTTTAAAATATTTTGTCGAATTTTGTCAACAATGAATTTGTCGATGACGCTTCTCTGAACTCGATTGGTTTTTGCAATAAAGATTTTTTTTAGACTCAAAAGAAATCTACTTCCGTGCGGTGCACAAGCTATCATTTTAGTTGGCTCTGGGGGCTTAACAGGTGAAGTTATAAAATATATAAGAAAAGATAAATTTTGAGAAGCCTTACAAATAATTGATACACAAAATAAATCCCCAAGTCTTGCCCTGCTTATAAAATTATTTCCAAATTGTATTTAAGAAGAACTTGTCGATGGCCTTGATACTGAGTGGAGGGCTCTTTTACATGGATATATGATAAGTACAGATTTAAAATTTGAAGAGTTTTGGAGCCCTACCTTTATTTTAAAAAACGCATTAAATGATCCAATTTTTCCCCTTTTAAAAATATTTGTTGGGTCCATCTTATGATGCCCGCATATCAGTGCATAGCGCATATTTTCGCAAGTAGAAGAAGTTTGATAAAAGATAATAAACAAACTTTACAGTCAATCCAATTTTAATGGCAAAGGTATTAATAAGGCGTATAAAAGCGTTATGAAGTGTGCCATCCAAAGAAATTTTATCAAAATAATAAAATGTTAAAGGCAATAACCATTTTCGCCTTCCAAAATTATTAATATTTGCCTGAATTTATATAATTTTATGTTGAGCTTTTATAAAAAAATATTCTTATGCTAAAATTAAATATTAAATGTGTTTAAAAATAAATAATATTAAATAATAAATAAATAAATAAATATGAATTTAAATTAACTGCCATATTTTTATTATAACATATTTATTTTTATTATAAAAAAGTTATTATTTTATAAAGTTGAAGTGAATTTAATAAACAAATTAATGTTATTTATTGATTTTATTTATTTATTTCATTGCATACTTGCATCCTAAATAATAATAATCTTGTAAATTGATGCAAGTTTCATATGGTATTACAAGGTATTACAATATTAAATACAATACAAAATGGGTTCGCTTAATTAACATGAACAAAAATAAATTTATATTTTAAATTTGTTTACATTAAATTATCTATTTAAATTTGTGTAAAGTATCAAATCAATTTAGAAATTAAATTAAATATGAAAATTAAATATTAAGTTAGTAATATTACTCAAGCAATACAATATTGTTAAAGATTGGCATAAATGTTCTTTTAACTCACTCTTAAACTGGTTAATGCTTTTTATTCTTCTTAAATTTCGTGGTAATTCATTCCATAATCGGATAGCAAAAATGTAAAACTGTCGCTCTGACGTAAGACACGTGAATCGAAATTGCAGAAGTTGTTCCGACCTGATAGACTAGGACATTTGTAATCTGTTGTAGAGATACCAAGTTGTTGGAAATATATAATAGTGATAGGACAGATAGGACGGTCCTATAGCGAATGACGTTTTCAAATGTTAAATTGTAGATCTGTTTAGCGAATGAAGGAACCCTATCATACCTTTTAAAGTTGTAAATATATCTGGCAATGTTATTAAAAGCAACTAGTAATTTTCTTCGACTAATTGAGCCACAGTTACCATAAATTAAGAGGTATGGGAACAAGTAAAGTTTTAGAGAGCATAACTCTAGTTTTAAGTGGAGCAAAATGCTGTGTGGGCCACAACGTACGAAGCACTCCATAAAGTTTACCTACTGCCATATTGATATGTGTGTCCCACGTTAGCTGCCGATTAAAAACAATTCCTATATTTTTTACGGTGTCAACATACTCTAAGGCAAGGTCGTGAAGGAGTATTTTCGGGAAATAAGACAGGTATAAAGGCTTTTTGGATATAACAATACCTTTAGATTTGCTTGGACTCGAAAATAAACCATTACTATTGCCATATAATGAAGTTAACTTAAGATCATCGTTTATTTTTGATGCAGTGTCTTCAATCATTCCAATAGTACAGCTTTTGTATAACTGAACGTCATCAGCATACATTTGTATGGTAGTGTACGACATAATTTGAGGAAGTTCATTTAGAGAGCTCCTCTTATAAGTGCCGTAGTGCAACTGTGATGTTTTCTAAAACCAGATTGCTTTGTAGATAATAGTTTTTTGTCGCGCAAATAAGTGTTAATATGGTTTTGAACAATTGTTTCGAAAACTTTTGATAAAAAAGGAAGTATTGATATTGGTCTATATTCTTTTCCGTTTTTCGGAATGGGTATTTTGGCTTTTTTCCACTGATCGGGGTACACCCCTGTTGTTAAAATGGTGTTAAAGATATGATATATATATGCCAGTAGAAAAGGCAGAAATATTGTTAAAAACATAGGTGACATACCATCAACACTTGTAGCGTTCGATTTAACCGATAATGAACATTCAACAATAGAAGTGTCCTCAGTTCTGTTAAACTCAAACAAGTTTTGGGAGGAATTTGTTTTTAGAAAAGAGTACCACAGAAGGTGGGGCAGGAATTGAAGGAAAGGGAAGATCAACGAATGATTTATTTAATGCGTTCAAATCAATGTCATCAACAACATCAAGTTTCTTTCTTTTCACTATTCCTGTGTCACGCAAATTAGTGCAGAACTTTTTTCCACCCAATGGTTAATTTATACGACTACTATAGAATGTTTTTTTGCAGACCTCTCCTTAATAACAATAAGATTTCTTAACGCTCGATAGTTTTACTCAAATTCAGCTAGTCTGTAACGTTTCCAGTTTTTAAAAGCCCTCTTTGATTTATGAGCAATCGAATCTCAGCTGTGAACCAAGATCTTTCTTCTGTATTGCGTATCCTTGTACGAGAGGATACAAAGTCATTAAACAGACTTAATACTTGAGTGTTAACAAAACTAACTTGATCACTTGAGTCAGGTAAATAAAAAAACGCATCTCCAATCAATATTTCTTATTTGTTCATCAAGCATAGCGTAATCAATATTTTAAAAATCTCTGTATGTATAGCAATTTTCAGTAACCTCACAATGGAAATTGTATGTCATATATATAAGATCATGTTTCGAAAAACCAGCCGCTTAAAGTTGATCTTGAAATAAAACTTTATTTGCATCACTTACAAAAAAAAACATCTAATAATGTTCTAGAAAGATTATTAAAGTGTGTGGGAACGGTTGTATTTACCGGAAACATGTTGAATGTTCTCATACCATCAATAAAGTTCGACTCTTCTAAAAGATTGCTATTGAAGTCTCCACAGGTCATTACATTCGAAGTATGAGAAGAGATTTCTTCAAGAGTTTCAAAAAATGAAGATAAACTTATATTTTTTTAATTGGCCTTTACTCAGTACCAAGAAGCAATTTTTCATCGCCACAAGACAACTCCAGAAATAAACATTCTACACTTGATTGATATTTCAATCTACTTTTTAATTCTTTCAGCACATAAATTACCACGCCACCTCATTTTCGCCCTTGTCTATGACAACGATATAGCTTATAATAATTTAAACTGCATAACTCGTCATTATGGACACTTGTGAACCAAGTTTCGGAAATACAGATAACATCTACGTGGTTGCTCATAAAAATATCCCTAAATTCATCAATCTTTGGCAACAGGCTCTGTTCATTCAAATGGCATATCTTTAATCCACTTTTTGTGTATTAAAAACGCTAATCATAGATCTCAGAATCACATCATTGCTATCATAAGCGGAACGAACACTCATTTTAATTTTAAAAACCTATTATATTTAAATATAACAAGTAAGTAAATTCGTTAAAATACATATATTTATATAATAAGAAACAAAAATATATTAAAAATTATGAGTAGCTATGTATATAAAAGAAAAATGAAAGAGAAACTAATAAATTAAATAGAAAGAAAAATCTGTAGCAATGTTGATAGATGAAAATTTACATATTAGGGCTGGCAACGTCATCAATTATTAAATGTTCGATGTCTTCGATGTTCTCAACTTGACAACCTTTGGCATCACCAGGTCGACGTTTGACATACATATACAAGACCACGCAGCGTAAACACAGAAGAAAGTTTGTTTTCTTTTTATATTTTAGTACCGTGCGTAAAAATTATTATTAAGGGTATTCATGCAACGACGGAAAACCAAGATAAACCTCAGAAGCCAGATAATTTTATCTCCGCAGAAATGAACTGTCAAAGCTTGTATGGGAAAAATATTCTACAAATCAGATACAATTATTTCACGAATTTGATGTAGAAAGAGAATAAACAAACTCATGAGTTCATTTCAATGAACATCTGATTATTTCCCACTTTTAAGCAAGTATTTTTTAGGGGGTGTTCATGCAAACGCCTGTCGGAAAATTATATCTTTCTGCAAAGCGGAAAATTATCTCGTTGCATGAATACCCTTATTGTTTTTCGTTAAACATTCGCGCACAAAAATCGGGGAATTAGAGTTCAGACTAATATCTCTTAAACAAAGTTGTTTTTTCGTAATTTTTTTTTATATTTGGCAAGGGAAGTTAAAACGAAGTTACGGTCATTGAAGATCCGAACTTGATAATAATTGCCGTGTTATCACCGGTTTTCGGACGAGTGCGAAAAATGTCATTTATGTCCTTTTCGATTGGCCGTCCGGAACACGATCCCCCAATAAAATACCCGGAAACAATTTGACTGACTCTGAATTGCTTGTATCACTGTTTTTGTGAAAAATAAATTTAAAAAAATCACATCGGCTAAAAAAACTTTCCAAAATACTTGATTTCAGTTTAGATACACATTTTCTTGTATCAATACAAATTATAATTTGCTTCCTTTAATGCTATTTTACCAGAAAAGTAGTTTTAATTCAATAAACACATCGAAATTACACAACAAATCAACACGATGATTTTGACATTTTAATTATGTGAGTGTATTAGTGATTCTGTTTTCGATTCTGAAATGAAATCCAGAATCGTTTTCTGTTCTGTTTAGAGTAACAACTGTCATTTTTTGGGAGTCAGAACAGTTCCGGACGGCCAATCGAAAAGGCCCATTAGTGGCGGGGGTGCAATATTTACGCAATGGCAGAGCATGAATCAAAGAAAACAAGATTACGACACTTCTTTTTTTTTTCTTATTTTATTGACGTCATATGTAAAACAAAATCTGCAAATTGTTGTTTGTGGATTAATGTATTTTGTTTCACATATGACGTCACTAACAAAAACAAAGTAGTTGTTATTGTCTTTGATTCATGATAGCAGAGATTATTAAACTAGGAGCCCAGGTTCTTTTCGGCAGGGCGAGGAATACCGAAAATTAAAATGTCGGGCCCGAAACTTTTGTTTTCCTGATAGTTGAGAGTTGTTTAAATTTCTTAAATTTGAATATTAAGTTCTTTATAATTATTTATACATAAATCAAGTGCTTTATTAGTATCAAATAAATCTTTACTTTAAGTGTCGTGTGCCGTTTTTAAAAGAGAAAAATCATAATAATACAGGCAATTTCTCTATTTGTTGTGTTCTGTGCAATCTCAAGTTTAGTAACTCTACTGTCAAGATCTGAGATGTTTTTATGCAGTTCGGCAAATTTCGTATCCATTTTTGTTGCAAGAGTATCATAGTTTTCAGTTAATTTGGGAGAAAGAAGTGTAATGATTTGTTCACTTTGCATTTTTAGCATCTCATTAATATTTTTTAATAGGGACGAGTCGTCAAAAGCCATTTTGTTAACACTTTGTGTTGATCCGAGCGAGGTTCGAGTTGAATTCATTTTTGTAGAGTCTAGTTCTAATATATATCTATTTCTCTTGTTACCTGATGTTGATTCTCTTATAAAAAATAAAACCTTTAAATCTTTAGCCTTCTGGCGCTTGGTTGTAGAAATTAAAATGCAAGTTTTTTCTTCTGTTCTTCTTGCCAAGAAAGGCTTTAATTTCCTATAATATATATATATTATATTTTACAGAAAACATTATTTATTCTTGATTAGCTTACTTTAAGCCTTATTAATTTATTTCGAATATATGTAAATCTCGAATCGAATATATACGAAAATTAGGGATATTGACCATCTACAAAATAAGGCAAAGATAAAAATGAATTTTCTGGCTTCCGTTTTTATTAACTAAATAGATGGGGGTGCAGTCGACTAGAAGTGTCGGTAACATCTGACATTGACGGTAATTGTGTGAATGTGGTTTGTGTGTTTAAAAGAGAAGGTGTATATAAAAAAGAACTGCAAGAAGTTTGACGCTGATTCACAAAAAATGAAAAGGTTTGACACTGTTTGATGATGATAAATGAAATAAATTTATGATGAAAAATAGGAACATATTTTAAGTTTGGAGCCAGTGGTCGGCCGACCTAAGTTTTTATTACGTTTGACTGCCCCTTAAAATTCAGTTGTTCAAGTTTTTGATATAGAATTTAGTTTATCTGATATTTTGGAATGTCTAAATATCGAAATTCAGTCAACCCTAAACTCCAGAGGTCGGCCACATGAGTTTCCAGTAGTCGGCATCAATATAAAAATTTATATTTTCATACTAAATATGTGTCTATTACCAATTTTATAATATTTAATATAAACAGTTCTATTTTTGAAGTTTTTGACCAAGTTGGTTTTTATTTGGATTTGGTAAATTTTTAATTTTTTTTTCTCGTCGGCTTTATTGGTCGTAATGGTGATTAAATGAAAGCAATTTTCAATTTATTTTCCCAACGTTTCGACGGTGGTTGCCGTCTTCTTCAGGGGTGTCTTTATTTACAAAATTAAAAAGAGAATTAATGTTTTACATATTGATACAAGTAAACAAACATATAAACAGTTCAGGTAAATAAAAAATGTGATTGTAAGATTTTATTTGGTCTAAGAACGCCATTTCATATAAGGTACAAAGCCATAGACTTTTTTTTACAAACGTGAATTAATAGGAAAAAATACATTTAATTTATATTCAAATAAAAACTAATAATAACAATAATAATATTAATTACGCATGTCCTTAAGATTTAAGGTCTTTTTAAATGCAAGGTGAATTAGACGGCAATAATTAGAAGGAATAGAAAGATAGGGATATATGAAGCTACTAAGTTTGTTTTACATCTAAGAAATATTAACATATTTCACACAAATGTTATTAAACATCGCTTTAGACAAAACAACAAAAAAGCAACTTATATTTGTATTAATACTCTTGAAAAAGTTGGGTTTCTTAATATGTTTTCTTGTTCCTGAAATAGTTTGCCATTTCTATGGTATAGCATATATAATAATGTAATGTGGGCGGTCAGTGCTTGTACTGTGCGTATACAAAATAATGAAATTATTACTGCTAAAATCACTTAGGTCCATGGAAAATGCGTTTGTTGAGTACACCGACCCGAAACATTATTGGAGGTTTGATATTAATTTAATAATAAAAGACGTTTTCGATCGCATCTGGCCACTTTCTGAACTACCTAAAACCTACTTGGCGGCCATAGTTTTAACAGAGTGACGAGGCCGCCAGAGGAAGGAACACTAATTTTACCAAATGCTTTCATTTGCACTAAATACAGAGTAGTTGGCCTCCTTATTGTTTCACAATGAATCATTATGCAATTTGTTGTATCATTTGAGAACTAAGCAAATACCTGATTTCGAAAACAGGTAGGATGTTTCGTTGACATTATCAAAATATATGAAACGTCTCCCAAAACGTCTTCGAGGCATCTATTTTACCTAAATACTATTTTAGCTCCAGGAACTACTTCGTCACTGTCGTTTGTATTGACAACTTCGAAGATGTTTGAAGAACTCATAGCAGCAAGTCTTCCATCTTAGAATGGGTTATTGAAATTCTCGTTTAAAATGTTTGGACCGTTTTTAATAAACCTGATGATTTTTGTGAGAGTTAACATTTGTCAAAGGTCTACGGACCACTCTAAAAAAAATTGTGTTCCTTGGTCGCACTAACGTCTGTATTAGAATCAATTTTTATTATAATTTATTATTATTATTTCGGTCTTGTAGATTACTTCTAGGAAACCCGAATTGCCTATTTCAATTTTAAATATTTATCTAATTTTGTCCAGTATTGAAGAAAGTGCCTTTTTCCTGTAGGTTTGAAAAAAAATCGTTTGCTCTTCGTTGTTTCCATTTTTAAAGTTCTTTATAACCACACTAGCCAACACGGCGAACTCCGTTTCGCCACCAGATGGCTTCGTTTTATGTAACATTTCGTTTGGTGATTAAAAGATGAAGAAACATTTTTTTTTTGTTTTATATTTGAAAAGGAAAATTTTTATTTCATTTCACAACAGTAATGAATTAATTTCGATTACAAAAATGAAGTGTTATTTAGTTGAACTTCTCTAAGTAAATGAAAGTGAATCCAAAGTAAATACTGAATCGAAGCGTTATACGTGTCCGCAAATTATCCGTTTCATTGTAGTGCTCTTTGGTAAACCACATTTTTTGTTTTTTGGTCTGACGTTAACACAAACAAAGCGGATGGCTTCCCAACTCGTGAACACGCAACGTATAACTGGCCATGTGAAAAACAATGATTTTCTAAATTTATCCCGCAAACACTAAGCGATTGGCCTTACGACTTGTTAATTGTCATTGCGAACGCAAGGTGAACTGGAAATTGCAATCGTTTGAAGTAAAACGGAAGATCAGTCGGAATCATTGGTATTCGAGGAATACATACATTTTCACCTGCGTACTTTCCGTTAATAATGGTTGCCTCAATCAAATTCGGCATAAGTCTTTTTACCGAAAGTCGAGTACCGTTGCAAAGTCGCGGTGGATTCAAATTACCCAATATCACAATAGCTGTACCAACTTTGAGTTGCAAGTTATGTGGTGGAAATCCTGGTAACTCCAGAGAGTTCAAAAACTCCGTTGGATAATTTACTACATCATCGGGATTTGTTATGGAATCAACGGATTTGTATGTCACCAAATCGCCAGCAATTTATGATTGAATGGTGAAATTCAGTGCGTGTACATCATTATTCTTTGCGGCAAGAATTGCTCGTTGACTTAACCAAGCATAATTCTGATAATTCTCACTAATGTTTGGGAAAACATTTTCAATAAGAGCTAATTAAGAGTCTACAAATCGGCAAAAGTCGTTGGTCCATTTCCAACAGCTAACAATTGTTTGAAAAATTGTGCAGCACTTTGGTCATTTTGAAGTTGAACTCTCATATTAGTGGTTAACGATAATGGTTTTACATTATTCCATGAAGGTAATGACTTCAGGCAACCATTCAATTCATCTGCAGGCGTTCCACGGGGAATTACTGGCAACGTCTGCCTGAAATCGCCTGCCAACAATATAATCAAGCCGCCAAAGATGTTGTTATTTCGCCGAAGATCATTCAGTGTGAAGTTAAGTGCTTCAAGTGATTTCTTATGTGCCATTGTGCACTCATCCTAAACAATGAGCTTGCATTGCATCAACAATTTTCCCATTGCACTGAATCGGGAAATATTACATGTTGGAGTATCAATTGTGTTTAAATTGAGTGGCAACTTAAGCGCAGAATGTGCAGTACGACCGATATCTAGAAGAGTCGCCGCAATTCCAGATGATGCTAACGCCAAAGCTATGTCACATCTTGATCGAATAGTGGCCAAAATCAATGAAAAGACAAATGTTTTCCCTGTTCCTCCAGGTGCGTCCAGGAAGAATAGACCACCAGTTTTATTGTCCACCGTTTGCATTAATGTTTCGTACACTTGTTTTTGCTGTTCATTCAGCAACGGCACATTATTTCGAACGAATTCCTGCAATGTATCAACATTGTATTGCAGCTCTCGATTTAATTCTTGGTTGAATGCATCCTGCATCGATAGATTTGGCGCAATCATTCCTACTTCAATCAGTAGCTTGTTTGCAATAGTCAAGCATTGATCCTCAATCAGAAGATTTCATCGGTTATTTGGATGTCAGGATTATTCGTTTGAATGCGCAAGCGATGCAAGATATCTTCACATATGTCGTATTTGTATTTGTTCCATAACTGAATTGGTTGTGAAGGAAAACATGTGGTGATGATAATTGCGAGCAGCGTTCGTATTTGGTACGCATTTGATGAAACAACTGAATCCGCAAGTGTTAAATCCCAATGAGAATCGTTCTCCAGCAAACCCAATAGGTGACATGTTTCTCGATATGTTTGGCATTGTTGGCCATTCACAGTTTTCAAATGCGCAAATGATTTTGGTCCACGTACATTTACCAACAGCAGTCGCAAATAAAAACATTCATCATTTCTAGGATGAACAGTATACATGCGACCTAGTGCATCAGTGGAAAACACCTGTGGCCAATATGGAACTGGGGTTCCTTGTTTGCGACGTTGGAATTTCTTTGTTGATTGATTCCAAGTGTAATACTTGGGCATTTCAACGTACATCAGCGTCGCTGCGAATGGATCTGCTTCACACATTGCAAAGAAGCTAGTCAATGTTGTCGATGGTGGTCTCTCAGCTCGTTGTGCCGCATTAGCCTCAGTGAAGTAAACTCTATGGCCATTTTCCAAATGCACTGCTAAATGTACAACTGTGGGATATCTTTCATGAATTTGAAATGACAATAATCGCCACAGTGCTTAATTAGTACTGACGTATCTGCCCATTTGGAAGTTGCTGATTTCGTCATTCGCATTTTCCGATGCAATACCAAACACAGCCATGTCGCTGCCTTTTGTGACGTACTTGCACAAATATTTCATTGATTTGGCCGAATGACAACTCTCAACGTTTGCATGTGTTTCGAAAATTCGTGATAGCAGCGGGCAATATGGTACAATGAATTCATTTCCGATCTCAATCTATTGATTTTGAACTTTAACTTTGATAGTTCGACCATTATCTTCTTTTGAACGCCGACGATAAACTGGATATCCATTGTTCCCTGTGACTGTTTCAGCAACTAACGGTCGCGGATATCGTTTTGTGCACTTTCCATCAGCCATGCAAGGTGATAATGGATTTAATGCACAGCACGGTCCATGCACCTCTGTGTCGTCACAATGTCGTGTAGATTGGGATCAGTGACTGGATCAGGAATTTCAGCTGATATGATGTCATCCACTTCATTTGAATGTAATTTGTTCAGCAACCAAATTAGGATATGAGCATGCGGTAGTCCACGCTTCTGCCATTCCACCGAGTACATATAACAACGTGTGTTACCAAAAACTCGATACTTAGTAAGCACATCCATCATAACCTTGAGTTTTTGCTGAAATATTCTGGCGATTATGTCATGGCGATCTTGCGGTTTTTGGCCCGGTTCCAACTCACGCTCAATTTCCGTCCACTTCGGATTGCATGTGAACGTAATAAATAAATCCGGAGTTCCATAATTTCGCATGTACGTCATAGCGTCTTGAGCGTATTCGTGCATTTGGCGTGGGCTTCCGATATAAGATGATGGGAGAATCGTCAGACGTCCAATATTCTGAGTATCACCATCTGAATTAATAGCATCATGCAAGTGTATATAGTCCTCAGATCGTAGCTGTGCCTGATTGAATCGGATGAACGCTAAACGGTTGGTCTCGACTTTGACATACATGTCGACAGGGAATTGTTGGGATAGCCGACGGCACTTCAAAATGACATTCTCGTATACGCATAGTAATTCATTGCGCTTAGATTTTTATTCGTTGATACGCCTGAAAATGCAAAATTAAATGAATTGTTAATGGAAACCAATAATAGCAATAATTAGTGTGTGAATATTGTACCTGTAATTGGATCGACCATCTTCAACGTGATGTCGTATCCGTCTTGCCCTTGCCAATAAATGATTGGATATTGTAACGCATCGTACAAACGATGTGTCTCGTTTACACGATGCATGATATTGCTTCTTCGCTGAACGACAATATCTCGCGATTTAGTTGTATCGCCAACAATAAATGCAGCAACATCATTAACTGTGGGTGCATTGAATCTTCGCACATGTTCACCTGTTGGGGTACAATCCGCTCTTATGACAAATTTGTGCGTATCCGATGGCATTCGTACCAATGCTGTTTTGAACATATTAACCACAGCATTATTAGCGTGAAAAAATGCTTGCAATTGTTCAATAATTCGTCTCTTTAACTGTTGTGTTCCCTGTATATTGCACCGCACATTTGTTGAAGAATACGGTGTAACTTCTGATCGTGTGATGGTGTAGTGTGTGGTGTATATGTAGTTGTTATGTGTTGCAATTCATTGTGTTGGTGTGAGTGATTGGTTATGTGTGTTGTATCTTTTACCTTGCAAGTCGGCATGAAGCCGCCATCTCGAATGATATTAGCTCCAAAGGAAGTCATGCGAAAGCAGTTATTGTATTCAAGGATGTGTTGAAGAAAATGGCTGGAATCGGGATCACTTCCATTGAACAATGGTTTCAGTGGCTGTGGTGGTGTAAGTAATGGATCCAGTTTGACTTTCCCACTTGCGCAGCACAATCCAGCCGTTTTTCTTTTGAACTTTAACGCATTGCAATATCGGCATATAGTCGTCATTGATCCAATATCTAAATTTTCATCATCACTGTAGTTCGCAGTGGGATCATATTGGAATGCCAAGCTATTGTATGATGCCAATGATCTTCGTGTGCTCACGCGTTGTCTCAATCGGGCATTTTCTCTTATTATATTTTGTCTTTCTTCGCTTAAGTTCTGTGAATACACTTGTTGCTGGCTTGCATGTCTTGTGCGGCGGCCGATGTTCGCACGTCGTCCTCTAAGCATTTTGGACTATGGACAAAGTGGTGAATTTAACCTCAAATGCACGATCCACATAATTTACATAGTTCAACTTACCACCTTAAAGACAAATGCCTACTGTTGAAATTGAATAAAAATTTGCACAATACACGTGATTGATTTGATGGTTTCCAATTGAAATGTTAGGAAACGAATAACTTGTTTTTTTTTCACAATTTCACAGTGAACACAATACCGGTTTGTCACATGAAATTAACTGAGCAGAGAACAATGAGTAGCTGTCAAACAATGTATCACACACCGGCGCCATCTACTTAAAATATTGATCGGCGCCATCTACTTAAAATATTGGTTTGTAGTACATGATATGTATCAAAGATGGCGCTGTATCTGAAAAATGATTTTTCCGCTTTTCTGATGAAATTTTTCCTGAATTTTTTTTGCTATAAATCTCACGGAGCCCGAGCCCTTTCCAACGAATGCAAAACCGTGGAAGTCGGCTCGTGCGTTCTGGAGTTATAGCGTCAGGAAAGAAAACCCGACTTATTTTTATATAATAGAATATTAAACAAATTTTCAAAAATTATATAAACTATCCATAAATTTTTTTTAGACATTGTACATGTAGGTTTTATTTATGAATTGCGAAATTCTTTTATAAGACTCTTACAAGAGCAATTAGGTACAATACTGGTGAGCGCAGTGTATTCTTCTTATGAAAAGCAAAAACTTGCCAATGCTAGTGGAGTACGTTGTAAGGTCCCCGTGAGTAAAAACAACATGGAGCAGATAGTTGATTTTACTGTAACTGACATATAGATCAATTTACAGTAATTTAAAAAAAAAGTGGGTACCCTAATTCCATCTGTCTGTGTATCTATCTGTCTGTATGTCCGCGAGTCTGCAGCCTAAACGGTTGGATGGATTTGCTTCAATCTTGGTATATATTGTTTTTTCTTTTTTTTTATTAATTTTTATTTAATCTTAACTTATAACTATCTTAAAGCTAGACAAAAATGTTTAAAACTAGCCTAATTATCAATAACTTACAACTAATTTACTGCCCCTTTACGGGCGCTCTACACTAAACTATATCTCTTAATACTAATGTCTTTCGACCTAAAATCTATTTTAATTAATTCTAATTATTTTATTTTATTTTTGTTTTACCAAGAAAATTTTTTTTTAAAAACTTGGTCTCGTATCATTTTTAATTTTTTACTTACAAACTACATAAATATATTGTTATTGTTGTTATATTGTTTGTTCGGTAATATGCCCACACGTTTTTTTTTCATTTTTTTTAAGACGACAAATAACAGTAGCTCCCATACATATTTTTCTGGCCAAAAATAAAAAAACTTATTTTCCTCGAAAACGGCTCCAACGATTCTTATAAAAAAAATAAAATGCACGACTGGATCGCACGAACTTGCTCTTATGTTCGATCACATCGAATGCAAAAGATTTCTGTTAAAAATATAAATATATAATTAAAGAAGTTTTTTACTTAATTTTTTATATGTACAAAATATCTTTAATTTTTTTCTAAACAAAACTTGGTATGACAGTCTTAAATATTATAATATAAACTTAAAAACAAAATATTAAATCGGCTTAATCAAAGAAAAAGTAATACAAAATTCAGAAATAAATACTTAAGCTAATTTAAGTTAAAAAAAAGTACACCATTTTATTTGTTAGATAAATTTGAATTTATTATAAAAAAAAATTTAAAAATCTGTGGAGCGGTTTTTAAAAAAAAAGCTTTTTTTTAAACTTTTTGAAAACATTTTTCAAAAAAAATTCAAAAACGCCAATTCATACGTATTCAATAAATGCATATAAATATAATTTTTGAAAAAAAAAATTGTTTTTAATGATTTTAAAAATATAAAAAATACTAATTAAAATATTTGTACGCGGTATAATTTGGGCAATATAAACCTATATATGTTGAGTCGTTTATGAGATAGTCGAAAGCAAAAAAAACGGTCCTGTGGAAAGTACCGTTTTTAGACATTTTTCTAATTTTTTTCTCAACCATACGATCGGTCGTAGCTAAAAGCCGCACTGTTTTTTTTATCAAAATCGTTAGAGCTGTTTCCGAGAAAAATAGGTTTTTACGTAACGGTTATATGGCAGACACCGTTATTATTAAGCTAAAAAAAAATTTCAATTTCCCCTCTGTACAATACCTAAAAAAAACTCTATATACCAAGTTTGAAGCAATTCGGCCCACCCGTTTGGGCTGTAGGTGTTTATACATACATACAGATACACTGACAGACTGACAGACTGACAAACTGACAGACTGACAGACTGACAGACTGACAGACTGACAGACTGACTGACTGACAGACTGACAGACTGACAGACTGACAGACTGACAGACTGACAGACTGACAGACTGACAGACTGACAGACTGACAGACTGACAGACTGACAGACTGACAGACTGACAGACTGACAGACTGACAGACTGACAGACAGACATATTTAAATTCTCTTCATTTTACTTTGCATAAAACTCTTTCATTGCTTGAAACAGCTGTGTGGGGTACAATTGACTTGGGCTACGCGTACAGTAGCGTGACAAGATGCAAGACGAGAAGCTATTCGAGATCCGATAATTAGATGCGACATAGTGCTGACAGTAATAGCGTCAAAACAAACAATAGGAATATTCTCGCACAAGCTCGCTTGAAAAAGTGGTCAGAAAAGTTTTAAGCGAGATGCTTGTGATAGGTATACGAGAAACTCGCATCAAATATCGGTTCACTGTGCGCGCGTACATAATATAAGAATAAATGTAAATATTTTTCTCGCACCACGCAAAGGTTTCTCGTATCGCATCGCTTTGACTGTTCAACCAGTAATTCAGATATGCGTCGCGTCATCATAACCACCGTATGTATTGTATATTTACAATAGGCAATCAATATGGAATATCGTATTCACTTCTAGGAACCGTGGTATCGACGACACCTTCTTCTACTTGGAATACCAATTTTTAGAAACAGACCCCTAAACAACATAAATATCATTGCATACTTTTTGGGCGAAAAGTCAAAAGGTAAACCCAATTTTCTGAACACTTTGCTAAGTATACCTATTTTTTCCACTTGCATATCTTACGGCTTTTATTTTGAAAATTTTAAACTTCGGTTTTTGTCTGCTTTATGCAAAGAATTTAAAATGCTTCACACTCTTTTACTTAGGAATTGTAAATAAATTCGACTAACCAAAACTTTCATACACATTCTCATTCAATGTGAAAAAACGACTTAAAGAATATTAATTACCTGTAAATCTAAAAACCCTGACAAAAATACAAAGAATGACTTGTATCGGTAACTGGAGTATTGAGAACCACCCCAACAGCGGGATTGGAAGCAATACTAACCACTTATAGATTAGATTAGATTTTTATTGGCTTATATTTTTAAGAAATTGAATACAATATTTATGATACATTAAATCATTTGAGCATGGCATTGAAATCTGCCAGATTGGCAATCCAATTTAAAATCTTATATGTATGTGTTTCATAAAACTATATTCCTTAAGTTTAAGGTTCAGTTTAATGTTTTACTTAAGGATTAAGTTTTCAATTTGTATATGGTTATTTATTATAATAATAATATAATCTATACTATAAGCACTTATATCCAAAATCAGCATTTTTAATTCTGTTCCTATAGCGAAGACAATTTTTAGGAATTCATACAGATACAATATTTCAACATTCATTTCATTTAATAAGAAAATACAATAATCATTAGCTAATGGAACAGAAAAAGTAAGTAAGTAAGTTTATTCTTATTTCTTGCAAAATTGGAAACATTCCCGAGAAATAAATGATATATTCACGTTTTCGTTGAGAGTGTAGATGTTGCAATAAGGTACTCGCAATACTAGGATCATCGAAATTTATATTGAGTACAATTTCACACTCTTGAGCTAAACATTCCCATTCTTTAAAAAATCCGTGCTTAAAAGCAATATTCAATTACGGAAGAACCTTGGCCTCCAACAAACGTTAATTCTCCATTTTTATCACCTAACCGAAATAAGTACTTAAACAAATTTGAGCTCAAAAAAAAGTACGCCATTTTATTTCTTCGATAAATTTGAATTTATGCCAAAAAAATTTTAAAAATCTGTGCAGCGGTTTTTGAGAAAAAAAAATTGTTGTTTTTTTTAAACTTTTTGAAAATATTTTTCAAAAGAAATTCAAGAGATCAATTCATAGATTAGATAGATAGAATAGAATAGAAAAAAAATTGAATGAGCAATTTTCAAAATATAAATTTTGATTTTTTTTAAATGCTTTTAAAAATACAAAAAATATTAATTAAAAATATTGTTATGCAGTATAAATTGGGCGACCTATACCTATATATGTGTGCAATTTTGAAAGACTTGGTGAAGCCATTTAAAAGATAGTCGAAAGCAAAAAAAAACGGTCCTATGGAAAGTAATATATTTTTAAAATCAAAATCGTTAGAGCCGTTTTCGAGAAAATATTATTTAAGGTTACGGTTATATGGCAGGTACCGTTATGTTTTGAGCTAAAAAAATTTCAATTTCCCCTCTGTACAATACCTAAAAAACCCTACCAAGTTTGAAGTCTACACATAAATACAGATAGACTGACAAACAGACAGACATACAGACCGACAGCATTATTAGACCATCTTTTTTCGTCTTCGCTATCATCGTAATGTCATGTTTGATTGTTATCTCAAATTTTTTTTTTCGACGAATGCATAACTTGCCTTATATTTAGTACCTATAATCGCCAGTAAAAAATAGTTAATAAAGTTGCTACGAGCAAAAGTTCGTTACTATGGAATTATTCTATTATTGACTGTGTTTCGCTTTTATAGTTTGGTGGCAGACGGCATTACAATTAAATATTTTGTTAAGACGGTGGCGTTACGTAACGTAACGTGTTGATATTATTCACCACTGAATTCTGGCTACAACCAGGAATGCTATTCGCCGTACTATCATCAATCAGCTGATGCAACAATGGAGACGTTCACTCAATTATTTTTACCAATTTGGAATAAATTTCTGTTGTTGAAATGCGTACAAAAGCACATCTGATGAAAAGACAGCTGTTCTCATGAAAGCTATCTTGAGTTATCCCAAAAAAATTGGAATAACTAGCTGTCCGAGAACAAATGTACAGAACAGCTGACAGCAAAATTCATTTGATATGAGTTTTGTTTTGATTTTTTGACATCTTTCAGTTAACCTATCTGATTCGCTCACAGATATACTCCGATAGCTTAGTATCCGAGAAAACATATATTATAAGTGAGTGAACGCCCGCAATGACAAAACATAATACACGTTTGCCGTCACATTGGGCTCATTCAAAAACCAAACTAAAACTATCCGGATGGGTTGTTGTTGTATTCCCATGTTAGAACACAGTTGATGATAAAATCTCATGAAAAACTTTGGTATACATTTTTGTAGCCGATGAGAAAAGTCAAAAACATATACACAAACCCTTACAAATTTAACATATCCGAAGTTGGTTTTTAAGGAACTTAAGTGAATAGAGATACTTACCTATCTACCGACATCTGAATGTACTCATTGTAAAGCTAAATTGCTGTCAAAGTAAAATTATTTCCATTTATTAATAAAAAATTTCTA
This sequence comes from Philhelius pedissequus, assembly GCA_910595825.1. Taxonomy (NCBI): domain Eukaryota; kingdom Metazoa; phylum Arthropoda; class Insecta; order Diptera; family Syrphidae; genus Philhelius; species Philhelius pedissequus. The sequence continues at coordinate 256,082,582 of OU343160.1, forward strand.
CAAATTTCTATTTTTAGCGCTTTGTTTTTACTAATTATGTATATCGGTTTTCAGCTCCTGCAATCGCCTACTTCCGGCTCGAGATACGGCTGGGTATAACCTCGACGTATGCAAACTCTATACTCTGTTCAATTTATATTTTCAGTACAGAGAAGATAGGATATTTGCCTTCCACCCTTACTTTTATGCATTTCAATAAGTTATCTCTATTTCAATAAAGCTTTTTCATTTTCCATGGTTGCCGTAGTGCGCATTATAAATTGGCATATTTCTCTCACAAATGTCAAATCAAAAAAACAATTTCCAAGAGCTACAAATTTTTTTCTTCCACCACAAATTTACTACTAAAAAGCTACAATTAATTGCGTATTCAAAGTATTTAATTTCAGAAAGTGTAATGCTAATTTGACACACGTGTAATTTAAAGATGAAATTAATTAATGAACCGAATTCCATCCAAAACTTGTTCAAATAGTAATTTCTCCTTAATAACAATACCCAACAAATATTGCATAGCTGGGTTTTCCAAAAAACAAAACGAAAAGATGTAAACAGAAAATCACGCAGCGACAACACCTTTTTCCTTAAACTTAAAATATATGCTCTCATAAACTCTAAGAAAGCTTCAATAGTAAAAGCTCCATTGCGAAAACCAAAAAAGAAAGGTATTAGAATTTCCATCACAACGGACGAATGGTAACTTTGAATCAATGTGTGTTTTTTTTAATTAATACAATAAACGAGAGTCAAATTGGGGATCAGTCTCTTCACATTAACAGCCGGGGAGCAGACAGGTTGTGGTGGAATGTACGTGGCTTTATGGAATATTCATTAGCGATTTCCTAAGTTCACTGTCATGGAAACAACACCCGGCACCAGTGTGTTTGAAAAAGCTCTCCCATAAGGCCTGTAATGCAAATATATATTGAACAGAGTATAGGGCCTTTTATTTTAGAGTTTGCTGTTGAAATGCGCCCAACATCCTCACTTTTAGAAAGCTTAACATTAAGTTGGTTCTTTGGTTGTTGGTTGAACGAAGTGCACGCACCGATGATATTGTTTTTGTAGCAGTTGCTTGTAGCAGATCCATACAAAGATTCTAGCTTGAACTGTAGCATTTTCTCCTTCTAACGTTTTCATTTGAATAATAATATTTTTACTTGTGATATAGGTACTATAGCTATAGGGCAAGTTTTGCATTTAAAAAAATCGAACTCGAGATCTTAATAAAACTTGACATTTCGACGATAGAGAACACCAACAAAGTGGGTCCGGCAATTCGGTTTATCTGTCTGTCTGTAGATGGATCTACAACCTAAACGGCTGAAGCGATTTTCTTTAAACTTGGTACTTAAGCATTTTAGGTGATTGCTTCGAACTTCCGTCAAGTGCAGTCGTATTTTCTTTTCGCTCCGCAAATACTTACAATTTTCCTTCACCATTCAAACTAATCAAAAAGAAAATACCTATTAAGTCATAAAACCGAAAAAAAATAATTACATAACCCCGAAAACCAATATAATTTCAACGCGCGTGATTGACTTCGTTCAGTGTCATCATTAACTGCTGGTTTTTTCAACCTACTTAACTGCCTGCCCAAAATCAGTGCTTACTTAGCCCTCTATTTAAAATTAATTTTGTTTCCTCAGCTTCTTCTGTCGCGGAGGAAACAAATACCGAAAGTATACCATCGTCACTATTCTCATTTACCTTGCACCTACATTTTTTTTTATCTGTCCCAATTGTTGTCAATTTAATAATGGAAAATTATTTCGCCAATTGTATTGACAGGAAAAAATGATGACCTTGTGAAGTGTAAGGGGATTTGTGGTAAATCATTTCACCCTTTATGTATTGGCTTAAGTAAAAGGTCCACTGCGTATTTAAAAGATTATCTACTGCACTTCTCATTTTACTGTGATGAATGCAAAGAAATCTCCCTTTCGCACGTGTTACTTGCGATCAAATGCCAAAGTGATTCAACCAATTCCATCCTTATTAATAATAAACACTTTCACAAAGGCGTCATGAACCAGTTAAACAAAATTGATGACTTTTCAAAATCGTTTGACGAGTTAAATGATACAATTGAGAACGTTAATAAACGGTGTCTTACCAAGTTTAATTGCATCGAAAAAAAACTCGCGGCATTAACGGAATTAACTGTAAACAATAAAAGTGAAGAAAACGGAAATAAGCATTTAAATGTTTTTAAAACTGAGTTAAAAGCATTGCTAAGTCCTTGTACAACTGCCAACTCAGTCCAAACAGGCAAATTAAAAACACTGCGTGGTGACCTCGATTGTCATTTTCAATCAACCTCAAAAACAACAACACCTGGTTTACGTCAACCTGTTGCCATGCTCGAAGACGCTGTAAGTGTTATCAATGCTATGAGTAGTGAATTAATCGAAACTCTTATTAGCATTGGCGAACTAGCGGACGACATCAAAACTGCTAAATACATGTAAGATTGATGGGATTACCGGTCAATTTCAACCTTCTCCCATTGTGTACAACACTTCCTTGCTAGATGAAATGGACACAACTCTACATGAACGTTTTCCCCTACCTGTTATTTCTTTGGCACCTTCACATTCAACAGTCGTCCAATCTCCTTTATCAGTCTTTAATACTACATCTCTGCCTCCAGATGTCAGTAAATAACTTCCTACTATAAGTCAACAACCTAGTACTGTAAATGCAGAGTCTCCAATCATAGAACCAACACTCATCGAAAAATTTGGAACCGCATGGATCTTACCAGACTGGACTAATAGATTAAGGAAGCTCAATTCAGACAATAATAGCTACTTCTGTCTGAGTAACACACCTAAATTTGCCGATGAAAGCTGGGTTCAATCTTTTTTTAAACGCACTTTCTCCATCGCTCTAACTCAATGTTGCCGGACGTCTTTCAGTAGTTTTAAAATCCAGTTTCCATCTAAGTATGTCTCGTTGTTTCATCACCCTAACGGATCTTTCCGAATTAATAAGATGAAGATGTCTAAATGGAATAGCAGTTTATCTACAATAAGGAATTTAAATCATAACCCCATAAATTATTCCAAAATCCCCTTCCCCTATCAAGATCTCCGTAAGAAGCAAAATAAACAAAATAAATCCCATACTTCTGATCCTAACTGTACTACAAAGGCGGGTATCTTTCCAAACTTTTCTCGAACTATCACTAACATTAACAATTTTAAAACTAATTCTCTTTTCTTTGAAGCGCAAATCCCCCAGTTTTCTTTGAATCCTCCTGCGAAATGGATGTTTTTAAGCTATGCCCGCACAAACCATCCTAAAACTTCCTGTGATAATCCTTCTGAACGTAAACGTGTGTCTTTCAATCTCGCATCCCAACCCCATCCTCAAGCAATGGTCAAATACCCGAACTTCATCCACTCTCATACTATAAATCCTTCAAATACTAACACCTCAGATTCTACCCCATCTAAAAGAATACCAAATGTCACTCCTAAATCGTTACCTGCCCCAATGTTCGACCCAATGACTCCCCCTGCTGTGAAACTTACCAATAGATTAACTGACCCCTCGCCCACAAACACTGAACTCGATGGGCTTTATGTCATGGCCAGACTTCGAGATCAAAAACTTTTCGACAATTTTCCTACCTACATGACAAATCTGAATCTGTTTGCATTGACGGCAAAACAAAGACAAATACCATTGTTCAAATACAAAAAGAAGGACTCCCGACAGACCCCATAACCCGGAAAAAGATTTACACGCGTTTTCATGAAAACTACAACATTTCTCCGACAACAGTTAATAAAGACCTTAAAACTTACGCCTCTCACATCAGCTTGTCCCATCCAAAACAATGCCTTGCTCCTTCCTAGCTGTCCAAATCCTGCCTCTTACGTTCTACTATCAAAACGTTCGAGGTCTTCGTTCAAGAACTCATACTGTTTTACAACAATCCTACGCTCTATCCTTTGATATCTACGCCCTGACAGAAACAAATCTGGTCTCTAGTATAAACAACCAAGAACTGTTTCCTTCTTCTTTTAACGTTTATCGCGACGATTAACTTAACGGATCTTCTGATGAATGCCCATGTCGAAGTGTCCTACTAGCTATCAAAAACACACTAGGCTCATCCCTCATTGCAGTCTCTTCTTCCCCTAATCTCGACTAAGTCTCAATTAAGATAAGACTACCCCGTAAGTCGCTTTATGTGATATGTTGCTATATTTTGCCGTCGCAGCCTATTGAATCTTATAAGCTCGCCATTGAAATGGTTGACCACATAAAAGCTTTATGTGACCCGAACGATGACATCCTTCTTTTCGGCGGCTTTAACCTTCCCCATCTATTGCTTCAAACCCCACTTCTGCAAAGGAATGCCTTTTTATAGATCGCCTAGCAGCTTCAAGCCTCTGTCAAGTTAGTGGTATCCTAAACTATATGGACAGGCAACTAGATATTATTTTCACAACCGATCCCATTAACTCTTCAGTATCACTCTCACCTCTATCCTTATCTACTATCGACAATTATCATCCTCCCCTAATTCTCTCATTCTATCATGATTGTCCACTACCAACTAATCTCCCTACAAATCAGTATTCCTTTGATTTTCATAAGGCAAATTTCGGTCATACTAATGAATATCTCAACAGAACTTCCTTTAATTTCGATAGCCTTATCTTGAAAGATGCCACAGAAAATTTAACTGGGATATATTTAATTCTATTTCTCTCCATGTACCCTTTAGCCGACATAAGACATCGACTGCCTCCCTATCTTGGTATAACCGCAAGCTTCGCTCTTTGCGTAACAAGAGAAACAAGTTGTGGGCAATTTTCCTTTGTACCCGATCGCCCCCTGATTATTCTAACTATTTTGGTTCTTATCTTCACTTTTCCGAGCTAAACAACACCCTTTGCCAACGCTATTTAATAGAAACACAAACCAACCTTATAAATGATCGTAAATCGTTCTTTCAGTTCGTCAATTTTAAAAGAAAATCCGATGGTTACCCTTCCTCTCTTTCCTTCAATACCGAAACTTCTAATTATCCGCAAGATATTGCCAATTTTGTTGCCAGATTTTTCAAGCAATCTTTAACGGAGATTCCTTCATACCTGATTCAGATTATTTCGATTATTCACCAAATTTCGCACTAGGTCCTTTTCTTTCTCCTACCGTCGACCCATATATCATCGAAAATAAGTTAAATCAACTTAACGATAAATATCTTCCTGGCCCTGATGGCCTCCCCGCAATATTCGTAAAAAAATGTTGTTCAACTCTCTCATTTCCGCTCTCCAAATTGTTCAGTCTATCATTATCTCAAGGAGAATTTCCTCAGGTATGGAAATCCTCTTTCATAACCCCTATATACAAAAAGGGTACTAAGAGCGATATTAAAAACTATCTATAAACTACTTTCACATATCGCTAAAATATTTGAAAGTATTTTGTACGAAATCTTAGGTTTCCGTTGTAAGTCCCTCATTTCCCCTAGACAACACGGCTTTCTCAAATGTAGGTCTACAACAACTAATCTAGTTGAATTTGTATCGTATACAGTCTCAGCTCTAGAAGATGTTATCTCTACTGATTTTAGTAAGGCTTTTGACAAAATTTCACATAGACTCATACTTTTCAAATTGTCCACCCTCGGCTTTTTGAACCTATTTTCCTAAAATGGATTTCTTCTTATCTGGAAAACCGGTATTACAGTGTTCGTTTCAGATCTGCCTTCTCCAATTCATTCTTAGCTACCTCCGGGGTCCCCCAAGGAAGTCACTTAGGACCCCTCCTTTTTATTCTTACAATTAACGATATTGAATTGGTCATTAAACATTCCCATATCTTATTATACAATGACGATACCAAGTTTTTTAAGACAATTTCTTCCTTACACGACTCTTCCCTTACTCAACTAGATGTCGACAGTTTCTCAGTCTGGTGTATCAAAAACTGCTTAGACCTTAATATTGCTAAGTGTCAATCAATCACTTTTTCACGCAAACGCATAAAATCTTGTCCCAGGAGCTACTTTCTTTACAATCAACCCTTAGCCATAGTTGAATCGATTCGAGACCTCGGCATACTATGTGACCGAGAGCTCAATTTCATAACACACATCGATAATATTATCTCAAAAGCCAATTCAACGCTTGGTTTTTTGAAACGATGGTCCAAAGAATTCTCCGATCCCTACGCCACCAGATCACTCTGCATAACCTTTGTCCGCCCGTTACTTGAATACGCCTGCCAATTGTGGTCACCATATCAAAAAATTCATATTTCTAGAATCGCGAGCATTCAACGCCGTTTTTTAAGATTCGCCCTTCGTGGCCTGCCTTGGAAAAATTCTTTGATTCTGCCCCCTATCAAAATCGCCTCCAACTAATTAACCTCAATACCCTGCAAGAGCGAAGAGAAATAACAGAAATCCTCTTCATTCATCGACTTCTCTCAGGTTCCGTTGACTCTGAAACCCTCTACAACTCTATCTTTCTCAAAACTAAACCTCGTAACCTAAGAAACCCTCGCCTCTTCTACCTGCCTACTCATCGTACCTCTTATGGCTTCAATGAACCTATTACCCGAATGCTGCGAAGGGTTGATTTAAACGAAAACTGTTTCGACTTCAATCTCAGCACTCCCTGCCTTAAAATCCTCCTGTTAAATCGTCCTCCCAATTCAACCCAATCATAGCCCTAAGTTTCATAGTTTTAAGTTAGGTTAAGTTATGAAGCTTGTATTAAGCCAAATAAATGGGGGTATTGCCCCCACCAAAATTAAATTAAATTAAATTCAAATACATATTTGAATCGTTTATCGTTGTTTAAGATCCAAAAATAACGCTACTTACCATACGTTTTTTTCCACCATCTTAATTATCTCGAAAAGTGCTCTAACGATTTTGATAAAAAAAGCGTGTGTACTACCTTAGCTGTAGTCTACATTTTGGTCCGAATTTTGTTTATATTATTTAGTAATTAACCGTACCTGCCGTTAAACCATTTTCTTATTTTCGCCTTTCGCTAAAATTTTTCGACGGATTTCTTCAAATCATAAATAATACCATACCAACACTTAACAAAAATGTTTTTTTTTTTAATTTTTGAAAAAAATATATAAAATATATAAAAACTTTTTGAGCTTTCGCATGTTGCGAAATGTGTTATTTTGCAGGAGCCGTGTGAATCAATAAAGTACATTAAACAAATGCGTTTCTTTCTTTTTTAACATTTTATTAAACTACATTTTAATTAACATTTGACTTGTTACTCATACCCATCAACCAGTGTTTCAGAAAGTCTACTGTTATACATTGTAAAATTAGAAAACTTTATTCAATATTAACTGAATTTTCAACATTTATGTAGACAACATTAAATTTTTCTATTTCATCATATTCTAAAAAAAAAACTATGATTGCTTTTACAGATTCATAATCCATGGCTGGCAAAATGATCACACTTCAGATGTAAATGAAGAAGTTCGCAAAGCTTTATTGAGCGTTATGGAATGCAATGTCATATGTGTGGACTGGAGTCAGAAATCCAAAAGCATTTTGTACATACATTCTAAGAATAATGTTCCACAGGTTGGTAAAACCGTTGCCAAAATGATTGACTTCCTAGTAACTGAAGGCGACATGTCACTCGATGATTTGCATCTTATTGGCCATAGTTTAGGTGCCCATGTATCAGGATTTGCAGGCAAGCGTGTGACCACCGGGAAAATTCATACAATCATCGGATTGGACCCGGCATGGCCCCTTTATACTTATGTAGGATGTTCCAAACGATTATGTGACACAGACGCTTTATACGTTGAGTCAATTCATACCAATGGTGGTTTATTGGGTTTCCTGTATCCTGTTGGAAAAGCGGATTTCTACCCAAACGGAGGCAAATCTCAACCAGGATGTGGACTTGACATTGGCGGAGTGTGTTCTCATTCAAGATCATTCATTTATTATGCAGAATCAATTAGGTTAAATCATTTTACCAGTACAAAATGCTCGAATTGGCGATCTGCTGTGAAAGGATCTTGCAAAAAAGCCGATTCGACATTATTTGCTAAATTGGGAGATTTCTTCAATTTCGACAACGTCAATGGATATTATTTTACTCCTGTCAATAAGGAATTTCCCTATGGTATGGGATAGAATATTTTTACAGAATAATAAGTCAGAACTGGTAAAATGGATTTATTACTTATGGTGAAGTTTTAACTTATTAGCATATTGTTAAAATAATAAAAATAAAAAGTTGTAAATTTCTTCTATATTAGGAATATATTATCTATAATAGTAATGACACACATCTTTAGCAAAAAATTTTTTTTGAATAAAAATTTATTTTAATCTTATTTTATCTCTCCTTCACACATCATTTGCAGTTACTTTGGCTTGGTCATTGTAATCATTGTATGACTTAGAGTTGGGCAATTCAGTTCATTTGAGTGATCGATGAATTTAGTTCAAATCGTGTTACTGAACTAGTTCGTTCATTTTAGTTCAATTCACTAAAAATTCCGAACAAATCCAACGTTTTCAAGAATAATTTAAAAATAACAAAAACAACAAATTAATAAAAAAAAATTCAATATTTTATTTAAATAAAAACTTCCGTATCTAATTCACAGATTGTTGGAAGCTAGTTTTGTTTTGTATATCACAATATTTCATTTTTCAGGGCCTGAGGTCTTAAGAGCGTAATGTAACATTTTGTAATTTTTCCAAATGGTTCCAAATACAAATAAAATTTAAAACATTTTGATTTTCAAACGTTTTGGAGATTTTCCCAACTTCTTCAGGGGTTGTTTATTTGAACATAAAAATAAATTATGTTTATACATTTTATATTTCTTTTTCACAATTTTTTCCCACTCACATGAAATGTTAAAATTTTACATTGATTGTTTTAAAAATTATTATTAATTTTACAATAAAACTTAAATGGATTAATTACAAGACAATATCAACAACTTATTTATACCAACAATGATTAATTATTTCTCCACGCAACCCTTACAACAAAAACTCAACACTGCAAACAATTTCATAAACACAATAATTAATATAAGTGATAAAGAATTTGAGAAAGAAAACTTGAAAATAATTAGAACAATTTTACTCATGAACAATTTTCCAAAATTCCTAATTAATAATTTAATTAACCAAAATATTCAAAAATTTAACAATAATAAAAACCGTCTAAAAGAATCAAAAGCTGGCAATCCTGTAATGTACTATAGCATTAAGTAGTAGTAGTAGTAGTAGTAACTTTATTGAGATTTTGATTCACTTTACATTTCCGAATAATAACTTAAATTACTAATTTCTTAATTACTTTGCCGACTTTAAATTGGTCAGGCTAACCAATTTAATTTATTTTTGTTCGCATTAATATTGCTGTTCTTAGTAGGATATAAAAAGTAGTTCTTACAATTTAGATAGTTATTTTTATATGAGTCCACTCAATAAGACCATGAGTTTACGCGAAAAAGAGAGATAGAAAGCTTAACCTATGAGTAACAATGGATCGGGATTAAATGCTAAAGCCTAGTACGCTGCTGATGCGAAACGAAATTTTTCGGTGGTCTCCACTAGGAGAGCGAAATGCTAACGAAAACCACAGCGGAAAAATATTTGCGGAGAGTTCTGTAAGCTGTCAAAAACAAATGAAAGTATTTTCAGATTATGTATTTCAAGGTGAACAGTGAATAGATTTTGAACTATATCTTTGCAACGGGTTGTCCAATAAAGGTGAGCGATATCTTTTTAGAATCAGCACTTCATACTTTCAAAGGAAGCATCAACATTTTTTGCAAAGAAGTTGTATTAAAAAAAATAGCTCCAGGAATACGCATACATCATTCTAAATATGCGTATTTCAAAAGTGATTTTTTGCAATAAGGCTTCTATATAAAAACTTTTGATGCTGATTTTGAGAGTATCAAGAGTAGATTACAAAAAGGTATCAACCAAGTTTTTAGGATAACCCGTTCCATAGATACACTCCAAAGTATTTTCAGATTATATATTCCAAGAGAACAGTGAATAGCTTTTAGAATATATTTTTGGAACGGGTTGCATTTTCACTTGTTCATCAGTGAGTTTTCTTAGTGGGTTTGTACTTGACCGCTCTGCTACGCTGCGAATGCTCTTTGATCGATTCCCATTTTAACTATAGGTCTTGCTTCCTCAATTAATACTAAAATCGAATGAATAGTAAAAATGCAGGGCCTTATATGTCAAATCCCATTGACAAGTGACCAGCTTGCAAGCAGCTTGATTTGCTATCAAATTCACGAGCAGGGCATCTGCCATACGATGGTTCAATATACATTTAAAAAAAAAAAAACTTCGTCCAGAAAAGAAAAAGAAGGTAGCGATGGCAATGCGAGGTAAGTGATTTGTCATCATCTTCTTTCTACCAACACAACAAAGGACTAGCGAGGTCATCACCTGAAATTGTAGACTAAATAACAATTTCCATCCCGTGCCGATTTTCACGAATAAAACATTAAACAGATTATCTTAACTTGAGAAATAAGTTCTGGGGTATGGTATAAAATCGCCAATCAATGAGATCGGAAACAGGCTTTCTAAATAGAGGTGGGTATCGTTTAAGATGGCCTTTTTGCAACCAAACATTATTGTGGTAACGATGATTTCCTTAATTGTCGTTGGTGCAGCGGAAGCCCGCTTACCTTTGGCTTCCTTGTCCCGACCAGGTCGGAAATTCATATTCGTACTGCCAGTAGCGGGCGGTCGATTTGATTTTTTCTTTGTGGCAATTGAGTTAATTTATGTGTTCAAAGTATGTAGTTAGAAATGGTGAGTGTTTTTTTATATTTATATGGTGTAAAATTCGGAGTAACAAATGTATTTTAAAAATCATGACATGGACAGTTAATTGCAGAACAAACTACTGAATCTTGATTATAATATTTTTATTTAGTAGTCACTTAAAATAAATTAATTTTAAAAGGACATAGGTTATTTTTAATCTAAGCACTAGCACTAGGTATGAGAAAAGTCGATAGATGGTTATAATCAGCACTCCAAATAAAGATCAGCTATATCTTGTTCGCCGATAAGATATGTGAAGGGTGTGCTTCTTTCCAACTTCCCATTTTCATTTTGCAGATTTAGTTTAGTCGATTTTGAAATTGGTTTTGATACAAAATTAGAATTGAATGTATTTTGAATAATTTAATACAGGAAATGCACAGAAAAACCAGACACTAGAGAAAACACAAAGCCAAAGAAAAATCAAGTAAGCATTACAAGAGCTTGACTTTTTTTTTATAAAAAAAAATGAAATGTCAAAATTTCGCAAGCAATTAATGTGCAGGTCAATTAAATTGGGAACGAAAAGAGTGGAGAATTGTACTAAGAAATCTAGTACAGCTATCCACTAAAATTACATATTTCGTCGTTCAGCAGCGTACTGGAAAACGAAAAGTAGAACGAAATTTTTCGTTCATGATTTCGTCGTGTCATTTTTGTATGGGATTTTTCGTTTCGCATCAGCAGCGTACTAGGCTTAACAGAGGACAGAGAAGACTGAAGGCACAAATAAGCTATACTAAGATCGGAAACCTTCGTACGTTTCTCCCCCCAAAACCCATTTATTTACATTGTTGTATTTGTAGCTTTGAAACTCTATCCATGAATAGATGTTAAATCGAAAAGCAAAACAAGAACAAACTACTAGAGCTGTGTTGTCTATGTGTCTATAGGAAGAGGAACAGAAAAGATTCTTGTGGGCGTTTCTATCAATGTGTCTATTGGAAGAGGAACAGAAATGTTACTTGGGTTCGTGTTTCAGCTTGTAGGCAAATGTCAAATGAAAGCAGAGGTTTCCGGTCTTTACATTATTAGTTTATGACTGAAGGTCTATCTTCTGTCTTAACACATCTATGTGTACTTGAAGTTAGTGGCATGTATGCACATGTTATTATAGGAGTGTATTATCATGAGTAAGTTAAATTTTAGCTGAAATTAGCTTTACATTTGTTTTTGCCGGTTGGCCAGCTCGATTTTGTATTTATAAATATATGTGAATTAAAGTACATTATTTTTATTTTTCTGTTTTGGATAGGTTTAGAGGTATCAGTTAGTTCTGGTATTTTAAATTATAAGATTGTAATTTAGGATTCAATTGAGATTACATATTTATACTAAAATACCTTTGTTTATTATATTAAATATAGAAGATACAAGTACATAATTGCATTTATTAGGTATATTCACGTTGAGACTGTACGTTCATTCGTTTTACTTTGATTGTTTTGTTGATTTACACAGATTTAGTATATATTTTGCTACCTCCGTTTTTGTTTTGTTTTTATTTATATATTTTTTTTTTTTTTTTTTAATTCGTTTCATGAGGTTTACCGTGGACAGGGTTAACCCCTATAGTTAGCAATATAACTTTTATGATAGAAAGGAGGAAGAAAAAGGCTATCACCGTCCCGTGTACAGAAGTCCAGACTGGATCCCGCATTGAAGATGCTGGTGGGTGAAAGGTAGTATCCGTCCGCGATTGAGAAATCGATGTTGTTTGTGTAGATATTGCGAAGGTAAGGGTTATCGTGATGTTGTAGCAGGGCGATTCTTTTTTGGGGAGGCCAGTCAGATACTCGAGCAAAGGCGTGCGTTTCGAGTTCTCATATATTACTCGGTTGCTAAACCACTTTCCGGAAGGTCTGCGAAATTTGCTTAAGCATTTTCTTATAATCTTTCTTTCGAAGGTTTGAAGTTCTACAGCCACATTGAATCTCTCGTGCAGTTTGATTCCTAAATATTTAATCGATTTCCTAAGCGGTATTGAGTGTTCATTAATGACCAATTTCAGGCATTTGCTCTCTCTTACTGCGAGGTGATGCCCTCTTCCAGATGCGTTTCGGAAGCATATGAGATCACACTTCTGAAAGTTAATCTTTATGCCCCATTTTTCAAAATACGTTATGATTTGATTGTTGTTTGTTTCTCGTATCGCATCGCTTTGACTGTTCAACCAGTAATGTAGATATGCGTCGCGTCATCATAACCACCGTATGTATTGTATATTTACAATAGGCAATCAATATGGAATATCGTATTCACTTCTAGGAACCGTGGTATCGACGACACCTTCTTCTACTTGGTATACCAATTTTTAGAAACAGACCCCTAAACAACATAAATATCATTGCATACTTTTTGGGCGAAAAGTCAAAAGGTAAACCCAATTTTCTGAACACTTTGCTAAGTATACCTATTTTTTCCACTTGCATATCTTACGGCTTTTATTTTGAAAATTTTAAACTTCGGTTTTTGTCTGCTTTATGCAAAGAATTTAAAATGCTTCACACTCTTTTACTTAGGAATTGTAAATAAATTCGACTAACCAAAACTTTCATACACATTCTCATTCAATGTGAAAAAACGACTTAAAGAATATTAATTACCTGTAAATCTAAAAACCCTGACAAAAATACAAAGAATGACTTGTATCGGTAACTGGAGTATTGAGAACCACCCCAACAGCGGGATTGGAAGCAATACTAACCACTTATAGATTAGATTAGATTTTTATTGGCTTATATTTTTAAGAAATTGAATACAATATTTATGATACATTAAATCATTTGAGCATGGCATTGAAATCTGCCAGATTGGCAATCCAATTTAAAATCTTATATGTATGTGTTTCATAAAACTATATTCCTTAAGTTTAAGGTTCAGTTTAATGTTTTACTTAAGGATTAAGTTTTCAATTTGTATATGGTTATTTATTATAATAATAATATAATCTATACTATAAGCACTTATATCCAAAATCAGCATTTTTAATTCTGTTCCTATAGCGAAGACAATTTTTAGGAATTCATACAGATACAATATTTCAACATTCATTTCATTTAATAAGAAAATACAATAATCATTAGCTAATGGAACAGAAAAAGTAAGTAAGTAAGTTTATTCTTATTTCTTGCAAAATTGGAAACATTCCCGAGAAATAAATGATATATTCACGTTTTCGTTGAGAGTGTAGATGTTGCAATAAGGTACTCGCAATACTAGGATCATCGAAATTTATATTGAGTACAATTTCACACTCTTGAGCTAAACATTCCCATTCTTTAAAAAATCCGTGCTTAAAAGCAATATTCAATTACGGAAGAACCTTGGCCTCCAACAAACGTTAATTCTCCATTTTTATCACCTAACCGAAATAAGTACTTAAACAAATTTGAGCTCAAAAAAAAGTACGCCATTTTATTTCTTCGATAAATTTGAATTTATGCCAAAAAAATTTTAAAAATCTGTGCAGCGGTTTTTGAGAAAAAAAAATTGTTGTTTTTTTTAAACTTTTTGAAAATATTTTTCAAAAGAAATTCAAGAGATCAATTCATAGATTAGATAGATAGAATAGAATAGAAAAAAAATTGAATGAGCAATTTTCAAAATATAAATTTTGATTTTTTTTAAATGCTTTTAAAAATACAAAAAATATTAATTAAAAATATTGTTATGCAGTATAAATTGGGCGACCTATACCTATATATGTGTGCAATTTTGAAAGACTTGGTGAAGCCATTTAAAAGATAGTCGAAAGCAAAAAAAAACGGTCCTATGGAAAGTAATATATTTTTAAAATCAAAATCGTTAGAGCCGTTTTCGAGAAAATATTATTTAAGGTTACGGTTATATGGCAGGTACCGTTATGTTTTGAGCTAAAAAAATTTCAATTTCCCCTCTGTACAATACCTAAAAAACCCTACCAAGTTTGAAGTCTACACATAAATACAGATAGACTGACAAACAGACAGACATACAGACCGACAGCATTATTAGACCATCTTTTTTCGTCTTCGCTATCATCGTAATGTCATGTTTGATTGTTATCTCAAATTTTTTTTTTCGACGAATGCATAACTTGCCTTATATTTAGTACCTATAATCGCCAGTAAAAAATAGTTAATAAAGTTGCTACGAGCAAAAGTTCGTTACTATGGAATTATTCTATTATTGACTGTGTTTCGCTTTTATAGTTTGGTGGCAGACGGCATTACAATTAAATATTTTGTTAAGACGGTGGCGTTACGTAACGTAACGTGTTGATATTATTCACCACTGAATTCTGGCTACAACCAGGAATGCTATTCGCCGTACTATCATCAATCAGCTGATGCAACAATGGAGACGTTCACTCAATTATTTTTACCAATTTGGAATAAATTTCTGTTGTTGAAATGCGTACAAAAGCACATCTGATGAAAAGACAGCTGTTCTCATGAAAGCTATCTTGAGTTATCCCAAAAAAATTGGAATAACTAGCTGTCCGAGAACAAATGTACAGAACAGCTGACAGCAAAATTCATTTGATATGAGTTTTGTTTTGATTTTTTGACATCTTTCAGTTAACCTATCTGATTCGCTCACAGATATACTCCGATAGCTTAGTATCCGAGAAAACATATATTATAAGTGAGTGAACGCCCGCAATGACAAAACATAATACACGTTTGCCGTCACATTGGGCTCATTCAAAAACCAAACTAAAACTATCCGGATGGGTTGTTGTTGTATTCCCATGTTAGAACACAGTTGATGATAAAATCTCATGAAAAACTTTGGTATACATTTTTGTAGCCGATGAGAAAAGTCAAAAACATATACACAAACCCTTACAAATTTAACATATCCGAAGTTGGTTTTTAAGGAACTTAAGTGAATAGAGATACTTACCTATCTACCGACATCTGAATGTACTCATTGTAAAGCTAAATTGCTGTCAAAGTAAAATTATTTCCATTTATTAATAAAAAATTTCTACAAATTTCTATTTTTAGCGCTTTGTTTTTACTAATTATGTATATCGGTTTTCAGCTCCTGCAATCGCCTACTTCCGGCTCGAGATACGGCTGGGTATAACCTCGACGTATGCAAACTCTATACTCTGTTCAATTTATATTTTCAGTACAGAGAAGATAGGATATTTGCCTTCCACCCTTACTTTTATGCATTTCAATAAGTTATCTCTATTTCAATAAAGCTTTTTCATTTTCCATGGTTGCCGTAGTGCGCATTATAAATTGGCATATTTCTCTCACAAATGTCAAATCAAAAAAACAATTTCCAAGAGCTACAAATTTTTTTCTTCCACCACAAATTTACTACTAAAAAGCTACAATTAATTGCGTATTCAAAGTATTTAATTTCAGAAAGTGTAATGCTAATTTGACACACGTGTAATTTAAAGATGAAATTAATTAATGAACCGAATTCCATCCAAAACTTGTTCAAATAGTAATTTTTCCTTAATAACAATACCCAACAAATATTGCATAGCTGGGTTTTCCAAAAAACAAAACGAAAAGATGTAAACAGAAAATCACGCAGCGACAACACCTTTATTCTTAAACTTAAAATATATGCTCTCATAAACTCTAAGAAAGCTTCAATAGTAAAAGCTCCATTGCGAAAACCAAAAAAGAAAGGTATTAGAATTTCCATCACAACGGACGAATGGTAACTTTGAATCAATGTGTGCTTTTTTTTAATTAATACAATAAACGAGAGTCAAATTGGGGATCAGTCTCCTCACATTAACAGCCGGGGAGCAGACAGGTTGTGGTGGAATGTACGTGGCTTTATGGAATATTCATTAGCGATTTCCTAAGTTCACTGTCATGGAAACAACACCCGGCACCAGTGTGTTTGAAAAAGCTCTCCCATAAGGCCTGTAATGCAAATATACATTGAACAGAGTATAGGGCCTTTTATTTTAGAGTTTGCTGTTGAAATGCGCCCAACATCCTCACTTTTAGAAAGCTTAACATTAAGTTGGTTCTTTGGTTGTTGGTTGAACGAAGTGCACGCACCGATGATATTGTTTTCGTAGCAGTTGCTTGTAGCAGATCCATACAAAGATTTTAGCTTGAACTGTAGCATTTTCTCCTTCTAACGTTTTCATTTGAATAATAATATTTTTACTTGTGATATAGGTACTATAGCTATAGGGCAAGTTTTGCATTTAAGAAAATCGAACTCGAGATCTTAATAAAACTTGACATTTCGACGATAGAGAACACCAACAAAGTGGGTCCGGCAATTCCGTTTATCTGTCTGTCTGTAGATGGATCTACAACCTAAACGGCTGAAGCGATTTTCTTTAAACTTGGTACTTAAGCATTTTAGGTGATTGCTTCGAACTTCCGTCAAGTGCAGTCGTATTTTCTTTTCGCTCCGCGAATACTTACAATTTTCCTTCACCATTCAAACTAATCAAAAAGAAAATACCTATTAAGTCATAAAACCGAAAAAAAATAATTACATAACCCCGAAAACCAATATAATTTCAACGCGCGTGATTGACTTCGTTCAGTGTCATCATTAACTGCTGGTTTTTTCAACCTACTTAACTGCCTGCCCAAAATCAGTGCTTACTTAGCCCTCTATTTAAAATTAATTTTGTTTCCTCAGCTTCTTCTGTCGCGGAGGAAACAAATACCGAAAGTATACCATCGTCACTATTCTCATTTTCCTTGCACCTACATTTTTTTTATCTGTCCCAATTGTTGTCAATTTAATAATGGAAAATTATTTCGCCAATTGTATTGACAGGAAAAAATGATGACCTTGTGAAGTGTAAGGGGATTTGTGGTAAATCATTTCACCCTTTATGTATTGGCTTAAGTAAAAGGTCCACTGCGTATTTAAAAGATTATCTACTGCACTTCTCATTTTACTGTGATGAATGCAAAGAAATCTCCCTTTCGCACGTGTTACTTGCGATCAAATGCCAAAGTGATTCAACCAATTCCATCCTTATTAATAATAAACACTTTCACAAAGGCGTCATGAACCAGTTAAACAAAATTGATGACTTTTCAAAATCGTTCGACGAGTTAAATGATACAATTGAGAACGTTAATAAACGGTGTCTTACCAAGTTTAATTGCATCGAAAAAAAACTCGCGGCATTAACGGAATTAACTGTAAACAATAATAGTGAAGAAAACGGAAATAAACATTTAAATGTTTTTAAAACTGAGTTAAAAGCATTGCTAAGTCCTTGTACAACTGCCAACTCAGTACAAACAGGCAAATTAAATACACTGCGTGGTGACCTCGATTGTCATTTTCAATCAACCTCAAAAACAACAACACCTGGTTTACGTCAACCTGTTGCCATGCTCGAAGACGCTGTAAGTGTTATCAATGCTATGAGTAGTGAATTAATCGAAACTCTTATTAGCATTGGCGAACTAGCGGACGACATCAAAACTGCTAAATACATGTAAGATTGATGGGATTACCGGTCAATTTCAACCTTCTCCCATTGTGTACAACACTTCCTTGCTAGATGAAATGGACACAACTCTACATGAACCTTTTCCCCTACCTGTTATTTCTTTGGCACCTTCACCTTCAACAGTCGTCCAATCTCCTTTATCAGTCTTTAATACTACATCTCTGCCTCCAGATGTCAGTAAATAACTTCCTACTATAAGTCAACAACCTCCTACTGTAAATGCAGAGTCTCCAATCATAGCACCAACACTCATAGAAAAATTTGGAACCGCATGGATCTTACCAGACTGGACTAATAGATTAAGGAAGCTCAATTCAGCCAATAATAGCTAATTCTGTCTGAGTAACACACCTAAATTTGCCGATGAAAGCTGGGTTCAATCTTTTTTTAAACGCACTTTCTCCATCGCTCTAACTCAATGTTGCCGGACGTCTTTCAGTAGTTTTAAAATCCAGTTTCCATCTAAGTATGTCTCGTTGTTTCATCACCCTAACGGATCTTTCCGAATTAATAAGATGAAGATGTCTAAATGGAATAGCAGTTTATCTACAATAAGGAATTTAAATCATAACCCCATAAATTATTCCAAAATCCCCTTCCCCTATCAAGATCTCCGTAAGAAGCAAAATAAACAAAATAAATCCCATACTTCTGATCCTAACTGTACTACAAAGGCGGGTATCTTTCCAAACTTTTCTCGAACTATCACTAACATTAACAATTTTAAAACTAATTCTCTTTTCTTTGAAGCGCAAATCCCCCAGTTTTCTTTGAATCCTCCTGCGAAATGGATGTTTTTAAGCTATGCCCGCACAAACCATCCTAAAACTTCCTGTGATAATCCTTCTGAACGTAAACGTGTGTCTTTCAATCTCGCATCCCAACCCCATCCTCAAGCAATGGTCAAATACCCGAACTTCATCCACTCTCATACTATAAATCCTTCAAATACTAACACCTCAGATTCTACCCCATCTAAAAGAATACCAAATGTCACTCCTAAATCGTTACCTGCCCCAATGTTCGACCCAATGACTCCCCCTGCTGTGAAACTTACCAATAGATTAACTGACCCCTCGCCCACAAACACTGAACTCGATGGGCTTTATGTCATGGCCAGACTTCGAGATCAAAAACTTTTCGACAATTTTCCTACCTACATGACAAATCTGAATCTGTTTGCATTGACGGCAAAACAAAGACAAATACCATTGTTCAAATACAAAAAGAAGGACTCCCGACAGACCCCATAACCCGGAAAAAGATTTACACGCGTTTTCATGAAAACTACAACATTTCTCCGACAACAGTTAATAAAGACCTTAAAACTTACGCCTCTCACATCAGCTTGTCCCATCCAAAACAATGCCTTGCTCCTTCCTAGCTGTCCAAATCCTGCCTCTTACGTTCTACTATCAAAACGTTCGAGGTCTTCGTTCAAGAACTCATACTGTTTTACAACAATCCTACGCTCTATCCTTTGATATCTACGCCCTGACAGAAACAAATCTGGTCTCTAGTATAAACAACCAAGAACTGTTTCCTTCTTCTTTTAACGTTTATCGCGACGATTAACTTAACGGATCTTCTGATGAATGCCCATGTCGAAGTGTCCTACTAGCTATCAAAAACACACTAGGCTCATCCCTCATTGCAGTCTCTTCTTCCCCTAATCTCGACTAAGTCTCAATTAAGATAAGACTACCCCGTAAGTCGCTTTATGTGATATGTTGCTATATTTTGCCGTCGCAGCCTATTGAATCTTATAAGCTCGCCATTGAAATGGTTGACCACATAAAAGCTTTATGTGACCCGAACGATGACATCCTTCTTTTCGGCGGCTTTAACCTTCCCCATCTATTGCTTCAAACCCCACTTCTGCAAAGGAATGCCTTTTTATAGATCGCCTAGCAGCTTCAAGCCTCTGTCAAGTTAGTGGTATCCTAAACTATATGGACAGGCAACTAGATATTATTTTCACAACCGATCCCATTAACTCTTCAGTATCACTCTCACCTCTATCCTTATCTACTATCGACAATTATCATCCTCCCCTAATTCTCTCATTCTATCATGATTGTCCACTACCAACTAATCTCCCTACAAATCAGTATTCCTTTGATTTTCATAAGGCAAATTTCGGTCATACTAATGAATATCTCAACAGAACTTCCTTTAATTTCGATAGCCTTATCTTGAAAGATGCCACAGAAAATTTAACTGGGATATATTTAATTCTATTTCTCTCCATGTACCCTTTAGCCGACATAAGACATCGACTGCCTCCCTATCTTGGTATAACCGCAAGCTTCGCTCTTTGCGTAACAAGAGAAACAAGTTGTGGGCAATTTTCCTTTGTACCCGATCGCCCCCTGATTATTCTAACTATTTTGGTTCTTATCTTCACTTTTCCGAGCTAAACAACACCCTTTGCCAACGCTATTTAATAGAAACACAAACCAACCTTATAAATGATCGTAAATCGTTCTTTCAGTTCGTCAATTTTAAAAGAAAATCCGATGGTTACCCTTCCTCTCTTTCCTTCAATACCGAAACTTCTAATTATCCGCAAGATATTGCCAATTTTGTTGCCAGATTTTTCAAGCAATCTTTAACGGAGATTCCTTCATACCTGATTCAGATTATTTCGATTATTCACCAAATTTCGCACTAGGTCCTTTTCTTTCTCCTACCGTCGACCCATATATCATCGAAAATAAGTTAAATCAACTTAACGATAAATATCTTCCTGGCCCTGATGGCCTCCCCGCAATATTCGTAAAAAAATGTTGTTCAACTCTCTCATTTCCGCTCTCCAAATTGTTCAGTCTATCATTATCTCAAGGAGAATTTCCTCAGGTATGGAAATCCTCTTTCATAACCCCTATATACAAAAAGGGTACTAAGAGCGATATTAAAAACTATCTATAAACTACTTTCACATATCGCTAAAATATTTGAAAGTATTTTGTACGAAATCTTAGGTTTCCGTTGTAAGTCCCTCATTTCCCCTAGACAACACGGCTTTCTCAAATGTAGGTCTACAACAACTAATCTAGTTGAATTTGTATCGTATACAGTCTCAGCTCTAGAAGATGTTATCTCTACTGATTTTAGTAAGGCTTTTGACAAAATTTCACATAGACTCATACTTTTCAAATTGTCCACCCTCGGCTTTTTGAACCTATTTTCCTAAAATGGATTTCTTCTTATCTGGAAAACCGGTATTACAGTGTTCGTTTCAGATCTGCCTTCTCCAATTCATTCTTAGCTACCTCCGGGGTCCCCCAAGGAAGTCACTTAGGACCCCTCCTTTTTATTCTTACAATTAACGATATTGAATTGGTCATTAAACATTCCCATATCTTATTATACACTGACGATACCAAGTTTTTCAGACAATTTCTTCCTTACACGACTCTTCCCTTACTCAACTAGATGTCGACAGTTTCTCAGTCTGGTGTATCAAAAACTGCTTAGACCTTAATATTGCTAAGTGTCAATCAATCACTTTTTCACGCAAACGCATAAAATCTTGTCCCAGGAGCTACTTTCTTTACAATCAACCCTTAGCCATAGTTGAATCGATTCGAGACCTCGGCATACTATGTGACCGAGAGCTCAATTTCATAACACACATCGATAATATTATCTCAAAAGCCAATTCAACGCTTGGTTTTTTGAAACGATGGTCCAAAGAATTCTCCGATCCCTACGCCACCAGATCACTCTGCATAACCTTTGTCCGCCCGTTACTTGAATACGCCTGCCAATTGTGGTCACCATATCAAAAAATTCATATTTCTAGAATCGCGAGCATTCAACGCCGTTTTTTAAGATTCGCCCTTCGTGGCCTGCCTTGGAAAAATTCTTTGATTCTGCCCCCTATCAAAATCGCCTCCAACTAATTAACCTCAATACCCTGCAAGAGCGAAGAGAAATAACAGAAATCCTCTTCATTCATCGACTTCTCTCAGGTTCCGTTGACTCTGAAACCCTCTACAACTCTATCTTTCTCAAAACTAAACCTCGTAACCTAAGAAACCCTCGCCTCTTCTACCTGCCTACTCATCGTACCTCTTATGGCTTCAATGAACCTATTACCCGAATGCTGCGAAGGGTTGATTTAAACGAAAACTGTTTCGACTTCAATCTCAGCACTCCCTGCCTTAAAATCCTCCTGTTAAATCGTCCTCCCAATTCAACCCAATCATAGCCCTAAGTTTCATAGTTTTAAGTTAGGTTAAGTTATGAAGCTTGTATTAAGCCAAATAAATGGGGGTATTGCCCCCACCAAAATTAAATTAAATTAAATTCAAATACATATTTGAATCGTTTATCGTTGTTTAAGATCCAAAAATAACGCTACTTACCATACGTTTTTTTCCACCATCTTAATTATCTCGAAAAGTGCTCTAACGATTTTGATAAAAAAAGCGTGTGTACTACCTTAGCTGTAGTCTACATTTTGGTCCGAATTTTGTTTATATTATTTAGTAATTAACCGTACCTGCCGTTAAACCATTTTCTTATTTTCGCCTTTCGCTAAAATTTTTCGACGGATTTCTTCAAATCATAAATAATACCATACCAACACTTAACAAAAATGTTTTTTTTTTTAATTTTTGAAAAAAATATATAAAATATATAAAAACTTTTTGAGCTTTCGCATGTTGCGAAATGTGTTATTTTGCAGGAGCCGTGTGAATCAATAAAGTACATTAAACAAATGCGTTTCTTTCTTTTTTAACATTTTATTAAACTACATTTTAATTAACATTTGACTTGTTACTCATACCCATCAACCAGTGTTTCAGAAAGTCTACTGTTATACATTGTAAAATTAGAAAACTTTATTCAATATTAACTGAATTTTCAACATTTATGTAGACAACATTAAATTTTTCTATTTCATCATATTCTAAAAAAAAAACTATGATTGCTTTTACAGATTCATAATCCATGGCTGGCAAAATGATCACACTTCAGATGTAAATGAAGAAGTTCGCAAAGCTTTATTGAGCGTTATGGAATGCAATGTCATATGTGTGGACTGGAGTCAGAAATCCAAAAGCATTTTGTACATACATTCTAAGAATAATGTTCCACAGGTTGGTAAAACCGTTGCCAAAATGATTGACTTCCTAGTAACTGAAGGCGACATGTCACTCGATGATTTGCATCTTATTGGCCATAGTTTAGGTGCCCATGTATCAGGATTTGCAGGCAAGCGTGTGACCACCGGGAAAATTCATACAATCATCGGATTGGACCCGGCATGGCCCCTTTATACTTATGTAGGATGTTCCAAACGATTATGTGACACAGACGCTTTATACGTTGAGTCAATTCATACCAATGGTGGTTTATTGGGTTTCCTGTATCCTGTTGGAAAAGCGGATTTCTACCCAAACGGAGGCAAATCTCAACCAGGATGTGGACTTGACATTGGCGGAGTGTGTTCTCATTCAAGATCATTCATTTATTATGCAGAATCAATTAGGTTAAATCATTTTACCAGTACAAAATGCTCGAATTGGCGATCTGCTGTGAAAGGATCTTGCAAAAAAGCCGATTCGACATTATTTGCTAAATTGGGAGATTTCTTCAATTTCGACAACGTCAATGGATATTATTTTACTCCTGTCAATAAGGAATTTCCCTATGGCATGGGATAGAATATTTTTACAGAATAATAAGTCAGAACTGGTAAAATGGATTTATTACTTATGGTGAAGTTTTAACTTATTAGCATATTGTTAAAATAATAAAAATAAAAAGTTGTAAATTTCTTCTATATTAGGAATATATTATCTATAATAGTAATGACACACATCTTTAGCAAAAAATTTTTTTTGAATAAAAATTTATTTTAATCTTATTTTATCTCTCCTTCACACATCATTTGCAGTTACTTTGGCTTGGTCATTGTAATCATTGTATGACTTAGAGTTGGGCAATTCAGTTCATTTGAGTGATCGATGAATTTAGTTCAAATCGTGTTACTGAACTAGTTCGTTCATTTTAGTTCAATTCACTGAAAATTCCGAACAAATCCAACGTTTTCAAGAATAATTTAAAAATAACAAAAACAACAAATTAATAAAAAAAAATTCAATATTTTATTTAAATAAAAACTTCCGTATCTAATTCACAGATTGTTGGAAGCTAGTTTTGTTTTGTATATCACAATATTTCATTTTTCAGGGCCTGAGGTCTTAAGAGCGTAATGTAACATTTTGTAATTTTTCCAAATGGTTCCAAATACAAATAAAATTTAAAACATTTTGATTTTCAAACGTTTTGGAGATTTTCCCAACTTCTTCAGGGGTTGTTTATTTGAACATAAAAATAAATTATGTTTATACATTTTATATTTCTTTTTCACAATTTTTTCCCACTCACATGAAATGTTAAAATTTTACATTGATTGTTTTAAAAATTATTATTAATTTTACAATAAAACTTAAATGGATTAATTACAAGACAATATCAACAACTTATTTATACCAACAATGATTAATTATTTCTCCACGCAACCCTTACAACAAAAACTCAACACTGCAAACAATTTCATAAACACAATAATTAATATAAGTGATAAAGAATTTGAGAAAGAAAACTTGAAAATAATTAGAACAATTTTACTCATGAACAATTTTCCAAAATTCCTAATTAATAATTTAATTAACCAAAATATTCAAAAATTTAACAATAATAAAAACCGTCTAAAAGAATCAAAAGCTGGCAATCCTGTAATGTACTATAGCATTAAGTAGTAGTAGTAGTAGTAGTAACTTTATTGAGATTTTGATTCACTTTACATTTCCGAATAATAACTTAAATTACTAATTTCTTAATTACTTTGCCGACTTTAAATTGGTCAGGCTAACCAATTTAATTTATTTTTGTTCGCATTAATATTGCTGTTCTTAGTAGGATATAAAAAGTAGTTCTTACAATTTAGATAGTTATTTTTATATGAGTCCACTCAATAAGACCATGAGTTTACGCGAAAAAGAGAGATAGAAAGCTTAACCTATGAGTAACAATGGATCGGGATTAAATGCTAAAGCCTAGTACGCTGCTGATGCGAAACGAAATTTTTCGGTGGTCTCCACTAGGAGAGCGAAATGCTAACGAAAACCACAGCGGAAAAATATTTGCGGAGAGTTCTGTAAGCTGTCAAAAACAAATGAAAGTATTTTCAGATTATGTATTTCAAGGTGAACAGTGAATAGATTTTGAACTATATCTTTGCAACGGGTTGTCCAATAAAGGTGAGCGATATCTTTTTAGAATCAGCACTTCATACTTTCAAAGGAAGCATCAACATTTTTTGCAAAGAAGTTGTATTAAAAAAAATAGCTCCAGGAATACGCATACATCATTCTAAATATGCGTATTTCAAAAGTGATTTTTTGCAATAAGGCTTCTATATAAAAACTTTTGATGCTGATTTTGAGAGTATCAAGAGTAGATTACAAAAAGGTATCAACCAAGTTTTTAGGATAACCCGTTCCATAGATACACTCCAAAGTATTTTCAGATTATATATTCCAAGAGAACAGTGAATAGCTTTTAGAATATATTTTTGGAACGGGTTGCATTTTCACTTGTTCATCAGTGAGTTTTCTTAGTGGGTTTGTACTTGACCGCTCTGCTACGCTGCGAATGCTCTTTGATCGATTCCCATTTTAACTATAGGTCTTGCTTCCTCAATTAATACTAAAATCGAATGAATAGTAAAAATGCAGGGCCTTATATGTCAAATCCCATTGACAAGTGACCAGCTTGCAAGCAGCTTGATTTGCTATCAAATTCACGAGCAGGGCATCTGCCATACGATGGTTCAATATACATTTAAAAAAAAAAAAACTTCGTCCAGAAAAGAAAAAGAAGGTAGCGATGGCAATGCGAGGTAAGTGATTTGTCATCATCTTCTTTCTACCAACACAACAAAGGACTAGCGAGGTCATCACCTGAAATTGTAGACTAAATAACAATTTCCATCCCGTGCCGATTTTCACGAATAAAACATTAAACAGATTATCTTAACTTGAGAAATAAGTTCTGGGGTATGGTATAAAATCGCCAATCAATGAGATCGGAAACAGGCTTTCTAAATAGAGGTGGGTATCGTTTAAGATGGCCTTTTTGCAACCAAACATTATTGTGGTAACGATGATTTCCTTAATTGTCGTTGGTGCAGCGGAAGCCCGCTTACCTTTGGCTTCCTTGTCCCGACCAGGTCGGAAATTCATATTCGTACTGCCAGTAGCGGGCGGTCGATTTGATTTTTTCTTTGTGGCAATTGAGTTAATTTATGTGTTCAAAGTATGTAGTTAGAAATGGTGAGTGTTTTTTTATATTTATATGGTGTAAAATTCGGAGTAACAAATGTATTTTAAAAATCATGACATGGACAGTTAATTGCAGAACAAACTACTGAATCTTGATTATAATATTTTTATTTAGTAGTCACTTAAAATAAATTAATTTTAAAAGGACATAGGTTATTTTTAATCTAAGCACTAGCACTAGGTATGAGAAAAGTCGATAGATGGTTATAATCAGCACTCCAAATAAAGATCAGCTATATCTTGTTCGCCGATAAGATATGTGAAGGGTGTGCTTCTTTCCAACTTCCCATTTTCATTTTGCAGATTTAGTTTAGTCGATTTTGAAATTGGTTTTGATACAAAATTAGAATTGAATGTATTTTGAATAATTTAATACAGGAAATGCACAGAAAAACCAGACACTAGAGAAAACACAAAGCCAAAGAAAAATCAAGTAAGCATTACAAGAGCTTGACTTTTTTTTTATAAAAAAAAATGAAATGTCAAAATTTCGCAAGCAATTAATGTGCAGGTCAATTAAATTGGGAACGAAAAGAGTGGAGAATTGTACTAAGAAATCTAGTACAGCTATCCACTAAAATTACATATTTCGTCGTTCAGCAGCGTACTGGAAAACGAAAAGTAGAACGAAATTTTTCGTTCATGATTTCGTCGTGTCATTTTTGTATGGGATTTTTCGTTTCGCATCAGCAGCGTACTAGGCTTAACAGAGGACAGAGAAGACTGAAGGCACAAATAAGCTATACTAAGATCGGAAACCTTCGTACGTTTCTCCCCCCAAAACCCATTTATTTACATTGTTGTATTTGTAGCTTTGAAACTCTATCCATGAATAGATGTTAAATCGAAAAGCAAAACAAGAACAAACTACTAGAGCTGTGTTGTCTATGTGTCTATAGGAAGAGGAACAGAAAAGATTCTTGTGGGCGTTTCTATCAATGTGTCTATTGGAAGAGGAACAGAAATGTTACTTGGGTTCGTGTTTCAGCTTGTAGGCAAATGTCAAATGAAAGCAGAGGTTTCCGGTCTTTACATTATTAGTTTATGACTGAAGGTCTATCTTCTGTCTTAACACATCTATGTGTACTTGAAGTTAGTGGCATGTATGCACATGTTATTATAGGAGTGTATTATCATGAGTAAGTTAAATTTTAGCTGAAATTAGCTTTACATTTGTTTTTGCCGGTTGGCCAGCTCGATTTTGTATTTATAAATATATGTGAATTAAAGTACATTATTTTTATTTTTCTGTTTTGGATAGGTTTAGAGGTATCAGTTAGTTCTGGTATTTTAAATTATAAGATTGTAATTTAGGATTCAATTGAGATTACATATTTATACTAAAATACCTTTGTTTATTATATTAAATATAGAAGATACAAGTACATAATTGCATTTATTAGGTATATTCACGTTGAGACTGTACGTTCATTCGTTTTACTTTGATTGTTTTGTTGATTTACACAGATTTAGTATATATTTTGCTACCTCCGTTTTTGTTTTGTTTTTATTTATATATTTTTTTTTTTTTTTTTTAATTCGTTTCATGAGGTTTACCGTGGACAGGGTTAACCCCTATAGTTAGCAATATAACTTTTATGATAGAAAGGAGGAAGAAAAAGGCTATCACCGTCCCGTGTACAGAAGTCCAGACTGGATCCCGCATTGAAGATGCTGGTGGGTGAAAGGTAGTATCCGTCCGCGATTGAGAAATCGATGTTGTTTGTGTAGATATTGCGAAGGTAAGGGTTATCGTGATGTTGTAGCAGGGCGATTCTTTTTTGGGGAGGCCAGTCAGATACTCGAGCAAAGGCGTGCGTTTCGAGTTCTCATATATTACTCGGTTGCTAAACCACTTTCCGGAAGGTCTGCGAAATTTGCTTAAGCATTTTCTTATAATCTTTCTTTCGAAGGTTTGAAGTTCTACAGCCACATTGAATCTCTCGTGCAGTTTGATTCCTAAATATTTAATCGATTTCCTAAGCGGTATTGAGTGTTCATTAATGACCAATTTCAGGCATTTGCTCTCTCTTACTGCGAGGTGATGCCCTCTTCCAGATGCGTTTCGGAAGCATATGAGATCACACTTCTGAAAGTTAATCTTTATGCCCCATTTTTCAAAATACGTTATGATTTGATTTAGGTGTTGAGATACTTTTTTTAGTGCTTCATGAGGTCTTTCGTGATGGCTGAAGATTATCGTGTTATCTGCATAGAGTATCGAATTGGGATTAGTTGCATTAACTGGGAAATCGTAAAGATAGAGATTAAAATGGGCCCATAATTGACCCTTGGGGGACCCCGGTAAGAATCGGGATGGGCGAGGACTTTTCGTTTTCGAACAGAATGGAACAGCTACGGTTGGTAAGAAAATCTTTTATTATTCTGATAAAGTACGTAGGAAAGTTGAGAATTTTCAGTTTGTAAATTAGCCCCGCGTGCCACACTGAGTCAAAAGCTTTGCTCAGGTCAATGGCACAAGCGACTGTGCATTTTTTTGCCCTTAGGTTATTCAATACTGGTTTTGAAGGAAAAGTAATGTATGTTCCGTAGAGTGCCTACACTTAAACCCAAATTGAATGTGCTGCACTATCTCTGACTCGCTGCAAAAGTTTTGAAATTTTGAAAGTAGGATTTTCTCGAAAATTTTCCCTATATTTGATAGTAGAGATATAGGGCGGAAGTCCTCAATTTGTGTGGCTTTCTTGTTCTTGTGAATAGGGACAAGGTTGGCTACCTTCCAGGCAGATGGGAAGTAGCAATTGTTAATGCAATTATTGAATATATGATTTAAGAATTTTGCTAGTGTGATTTTGGAATTCCTAAGCATACAGTTTGGAATTGTATCTGGGCCGGAAGATTTTTTATTTTTACGAGAAGAAATAATTATGTCTATAGCAGTTGGTGAGGTAAAATTTGTCTCAGAAGTGGAGTCAGATTTATTAAAGACAGAGAAATTGGTTAATGTTAGGTTAGTGTTCCAGGTCGTTAAAGAGCAATTTACCGAATTCACTGCTAATAGGTTTTCGGCGTCTGCAAGTGGAGTTTTAAGTGCGTAGATACTAGCAAAGTAAGAGCGAAAGGCCTCGACCTTTTCTAAAGAACTTGTAAAGGTTTGATCGTCTAGGACAAGTTCCTGTGACGAACTGTTCATACTGTATTTACGTCCTGTAAGTTGGTTTATAGCTTTGAATACGTTACTGGAAGGTTTCAACGCATTCAACGCAGTGAACTATTGAACTAGAAACCTAGTTCACTTAACTGAACTAGTTCATTGAACTAGTTCATTCACGAACTACCCAAACCTAGTATGATTATACCATACAATGTTGTAAAGTAGTATAAAGTTAGCATGACAACTTTCGAAAAAGTAATATTTGAGTATGCCAGTAATTGCTGAATAATATCGGTAAATTATCCGTGAAGTTGAAAACAGCGCGGCTAATTTCTTGATTGAATGCTTTTGGTTCTGTTCGGTATAATCAAAAAGTTTGAACCCCTTAAGAATTACCAACGTAAATTATTTTGACCGTGCCAGTTAGCTTTCTCGCATTGCCACACGGTCCTTTTAGGAATATTTTCTTTAACTGAAAAACTTGAGCACGAGAAATTTGCTGATATAATACAATGGTCCGATGTGCCTAGAGGCTATGTATCACACTTATAGTGTATATAGCAGGTTGAAAGGTAAAAACGAAGTCTAGTGTGTTGGTGGAATGGCTTGCAACGTCAGGCTCAGTAACCAGCTGAGTCAGGTTGCTTACCTCAGGGCTCGACATACCTTCTTCGGGTGTTGTCTGACCAGAATAGCGTAGCCACTTGGAGTTGTATACATTGAAATCGCCCGTAACAACAATTTTACTGTGCTGATATTGGCAAACAATTCTATGGATAGAGTCGGACACGCGGTGCCATGATGTAGGAAGAATAATTCTGAGAGGTTAGAATCTTCTACCTACTTTTTGTTCACTGTGTAACAAAATCTTTTTACTACTTTGATAAAATTTTACAGTGGCAACTTCACTTCAAGCTAACGTCTGAAGGATATTCAAGTGATACCAGCTTCAAAATAAAAATAAAAGTATATCTCCAGACGACACGGTTGTAAATTTTTTTATTGCCAGACGTAAGTATATTATTATAAAATTATGCTCAATTTACAAGTCTAAAGTGTTTAATTATAATGTTTATTTGTGTTGTGATGTTATTAAATCAAAATATTATAAAACTTACATTGTGTTTAAGAAAAATATGAGGCTTTTAGTTTTTCCCCGCTTGGGGCTCTTTGGACAATGCACAAGGGGCACTTTTGGACATGTCCTATTCTGCCC
Organism: Philhelius pedissequus; assembly: GCA_910595825.1. Classification (NCBI taxonomy): domain Eukaryota; kingdom Metazoa; phylum Arthropoda; class Insecta; order Diptera; family Syrphidae; genus Philhelius; species Philhelius pedissequus. The sequence goes on from OU343160.1 coordinate 256,113,587, forward strand.
CCTTTTTATCACTTTGAACAATCTATTTCAGTAATTTGTGTAAGATTATTGTTTTTCGTTTTATTTGTTTAGATTTATCGGTGCAACAATGGTCAAAAACTATAAAAAAAAAGGCGGAAACCGCTCCTAATGAAGCCGATTTGCTCAAAGCCATGGAAGTTGTTTTGGATAAATCGATGACACTGAGGAGAGCTGAGGATTCTTTTGGTATTTCAAAAAGCACTTTGAGCTATAGATTCAAGATGGAAAAAAAACATAAAGCAATATAAAGTGAAGAGTACTCATCCAAACATACTGTTGCTCAAGGGTTCAACAACTCACAAGAAGGTATGTTAGAAGTTTGCTTTCTAAAGTCTTCTAAAATGAATTATGGCCTGGCGTATCCACAAGCAAGATATCTGTTTTTCAATATGCAAAGGCGTTTAACAAGTGCCCACAGCTATGGGAACAAAACCAAACTGCCGGTTTAGACTGGATGAAATGCTTTATGAAAAGACATCGAAATCTGCCACTAAGAAACCCGGAAAATACTAGTTTCTCTAGAGCAATTAGCTTCAATAAACACAACGCTGAAGCATTTCAACAGAATTTGGAAATCGCACTTCAAAAATCTTCTTTCACACCAGACCGAATATATAATTTGGACGAAACCAGTGTGATGACGGCTGTCCAAGCTACTAATGTAATAGCTCAATGTGGACAAAAACAAGTAGGGCAAAATGTTTCGGCGGAAAGAGGACAGATAATCACAATGTAAGGAATTGCAAATGCAGCTGGAAACTATGTATGTACCGCCGGTCTTTGTGTTTCCAAGAGCAAGATTCCATGACCGACTGCTTATAGGTTTCAAAACAACAGGGATCTTTCCGTTATCAAGAAATGCTTTTGGTGATGAAGACTTCGGTTGTAGTGAAGTTACTAATAGGATCTTAACACCGTCAGAACAGCCTAGGATAGTTTCGCAACCATCACTACCAGAAAACAATGAATCGCACTTCGCTTTTACAAACGCAGAAGAATTGATAACAGTTGAAAAGCCGCAGGCATCAATATCAAGGCAAGTCGAACAAGTTTTGTCTCCAGAAATGGTCAGACCTTTGCCGAATGCTCCTCCACGAAAGATAGGGTCTACAGGAAGAAAAAGGGGAAGTCGCGTATTCTCACTGAAACACCAGAAAAAAAACGAAATAGAAGCAGCTTTTCTAGAAAGACAAAAGAGATTAGAAAAATCAGCTCTCAAAATAAAAAAAAAATCAAATCAGAAGACCAAGGATTCCAGTTCAGAGGAAATGGATGAAGAAGTTGTTTACGCTGAATTGGATTCAGATTTCGTTAACGAAGAGGACGAGGAGGATGAGGAAGAAAACTAAAATGATTTGAGTTTTTTCTTCTTTAAAGTTTAAAGTTTTTTCTTTTTTAAATTAAAGAGATTTTTATTTAGTCAAATGCTCACCGGAAAATAAAAATTTGTCCTCCAATTTTGTCGCAAAAATTATTGATAAAAATGATGATTATTTAACGTAACATTTTTAAGAAATAAGCCCGGTTTTACCAAATGTTATTTTCCTGAGAAAGAAGATAAGTGGCCACTTCCAGCTGTTGACATCATTTCTAAACTTCCAATACCAAATGATGTAGGTAGAACTTCCCGTACAGCTGGTATATTCACTTTTGATTTTAGTTTTTCGGCCTTCAAACTAGGGTGACTGAAGTTCATTTATACATTTTTGTATGAATATTAATGCGATTTACTTTCTACATACATGTTTTTTTTTCTAGGATAGGTATTATGACAAACACCCTTATTGCGATTGTCAATCTTAAATTGAGAGTTGACATTTATCAACATTTGTTTTAAAACGCTATTGCGATTGTCAATTTTCAACATAGTTGATAAACATTGTGAATGAGCATCAAATAATCACATCCATGTTACGACTGTCAATCGTTAACAATTATTTTTGTTTTTGTAGATAATTCTTTCAATCAGTAAATTTTAGTTGATACTGCAGCGAAATGTAAGTTTTCTAATAATTGTATTACAAACAAAATTTAAAAATGCTTTATATTCAACAAAAGGGCAAAAAAAGTAAGCAACAAAGTGCAATTGGCAAAACTTGTGTCGCTGATGGAAGCAAATTTGGAAGTTGCAAAGGGAGTGTGTTCAAAAGTAATATCACAAAGAAAGTGGGAGCATTTTGCTGTAATTTTAAATGGTTTAGGGCCTCCTGTCCTACAATGGAATAAATGGCAACGAGTACCTACATTTTATACATTTTTCTTTTGTTTGATAAAATATTTTCTATATTATTTATATGTTTGGATAGTTCTAAAATGTAAAATTAAAAAGAAGAAAAGCGAAAATAAGATAGAAATTTCTGCAACTGGAGGTGGGCCAAACAGATTTCACCACTTCAATGATACAGAGGAAACTATAGTTCGAATTTTAGAATTTAATAAATGCTTTGGATCCACCTGGTCAAGAATTTGGAATTTGTTTGCACAAAAAGAAACTTCAACAAATAAAGAAAAGACTCCTAGGTATTCAAAGACTGAAAAACTGCAAGAAGAAAGGAAGGTTTTACAGCAAACTTCATCACAAAATACTTTTTATGAGAATATAACTGGGCTTATGGTGGCAGTCAAAAAGAGTATGGAAAACATTACATTAGAATGTACGAAATTCGGAAAAAATTATGAAAGTAAAGAAGGAAAAGCTAAAGTTATATAAAGAAAATAAATATCGCCACAACAAAGAAAAATTGAAACTCAAAATTGAAATGTTGGAGTTCGAGAAACAAAAACAAAATCTTATGGATTTTTGAAGCATCTTAATTGCCTTGGGAATGTAGAATTAGTTCTGCGAATTTTTTTTTGTTATGAAGTACCTACATAGTTCTTTGTTTTGTTAGTAGGATGTTGTTATTAAAAAAGAAACTTTTTTACTGATTTGATTTATTATTTTGTTTCAAGGATTGCATAAAAGTTCTAAGAATCCTGTTGCGAAATTCTACTGCTGCTTGACTTTCTGATATCTCACTGCGATGTGCATCTCCTTCGCCATTTTCTACGTTGATTTCACTGCCGTTTTCATTTTCGTTTTCAAATGACTGTTCAGGTGTAGGGACATTGAACTGAATGCATATGTTGTGCAGAGCAGCGCAGATATTTGCGCTTTGAGTAGCCTTTCTTGGATTATAATGCAATTCACGTGCTCTTAACAAACACGTAAGCCTATTGTTTAGAACGCCTATAGTTCGTTCAACAATATTTCTCGCTTTTGCATGTTTTTTGTTAAATAAACTTTCTATTGACTCTGGTTCTGGATTACAGAATGGTTTCATCAAAAATGACTTAAGAGCATAGCCGCCATCACCTTAAATTTAATTAATATAGAAACAAAACATTAATAATTTATTTGTAGGTAAGTAGATATACATACATACCTAATAACCAGGTGTGTGTTTCTCTGTTTTGGTATTGTTCTTCCAACTTCATCTTCAATCTTGACATATTCATTACATTCGAATCATGTGTTGCTCCTGGATACTTTGCGTTGAAAAAACGAATTTTCATTTCGTCATCACATACCTAAAAATGTTGTGGTTTTAGTATTTCAATACAAATAAAACAAAAAAACATGTCTTAACTGTTTTATAAATTAAGCTTACCAACATAGCATTGAGACTGTAAAATCCTTTCCTCTTATAGTAATAGGCGTGTTGAAGTGCTTTTCGAGGAGATGCTATTTTTATATGTGTTCCATCAACACAACATATTATTCCAGGGATCGTACCTTATCAGCGTCGGAGTAGTTGTATCGTATCCATTTCGGGCAGATAAACGTTTCGAGAATTTTAAATGTTGCTTTCATAACATTGCAGACACAGTAGATTGTCCAAGACCGATAGAATGTTCGTTTCCAATACCAATTTGGTATGACCCATGTGCACATAATCTCACAATTGTTGCAAGTCTAATAATGCTTGGGACCTTTCCCTTCTATTTCCCTTAATATATATGTAAATGCTGGCTTTGAAAGCCGAAAGTTTTTCATGAATCTGAAATGGAATAATTTTACGTTTTTTTTGTGTTTTTATATAATACAGCGTCTATTGGACATGAACATCCACAATCCATTCAACAATCTGATTTACATATGGCTGCATAAACATGGGTCTTCGTGCCTCCATTGGTGTGCCAAGCTTAAGGCGCAATGGAGGCGGCAGGTAAAGGAATTCTGTACTTACTAACTTTCGTCCAATTCAAAAGGATTTGAAGCATCCCTACGTTGTCTCCAAGTTTCCAAAAAAGTAGAGCGGTCGTCGTCATCGCCATCGTCATCAAACCAGAATTCTACTGAACTCATTTTTTGTATTATTTTTATGAACTTTTCAATTAAAATATGAAACTAATTAGATTTTTTTTGTATACAATTTCTGCTACGAAAAATTAAACGTCAAAAATTGTGTTCATTCACAACTATCAATTTCATTAACAATAAAAACTCCTCTTTCAATTGAGTTACACAATACCGAATTTAAAATTGATTGATAAATTTTGTCAATGTTCAATTGATTGATAATTGACAATCGCAATATGGGTGTGAAATTCAAAATGAATATTGAATTACAAACGTACATATAAAACTCAGATTGTTATATTTTATTTATGTTTTAATTGAAGTTATGTTTTGAAATAAGTTAGTTATGTATTATTTTGTTTGTTTGTATGATTGTTTTTTTTTTTGTATGATATTGACCTGAAATTCAAATTTGCAATATTGAATAACGTAATAAACTCAGTGCTATAATTTATTTATTTTTTATTTGATGTTATGTTTCGAATTAATTTTTTTTTGTTAAATAAATACATAAAAAACTACTTGAATGTATTTTTTAGACATGTCCAAAACTGCCCCATGGTTGTCCAAAGGTGGCCTCCAGAGGGGCAGATTGAGACACTTTAAATAAGGTTTTGTAAATGAAAAAAATTATATAACTCATAATTATATATAAGCATTTGTATATTATATTAGAAGGTAAAATAACAAGCATAAATAATTTTCAAGATTCGAAGGGGCTCTCCGCTTTTTACGAAATCTAGAACGATTTTTGTAAAAAGTGTCCTAAGGTGCCCCCTCTCCCCTACAACTAAAACTCAATAAGAATTCATAAAATAGAAAGTAATCATAAATTGTATTTGGCTTGTACCTAATATATAAATCATTTTGATCAACAATAAATTCATACAGTGCTAAAGATAAACTGAAGACTTCAATTCTAATTGAAAACAGTAATTATAGTTATAAATAATGAGTAAATACAATTTAAAAAAAGGGGTTTAGGCTACTACGCCTCTTATTGATTTTAAGTCCCGTTTTAGAGAAGTCTCTCTCACTTGGTACACTTGTACACCGTTTCAACTGTTACGACAGTAGACTACTGTTTTTTCGCTCGAAAAAAATCAAATCTAATGTCTCCTATTTCCACGAAATTGTTTCCTCAATTCTCCTGTTTTTTTTCGATTTGTCTTACTATTACAATTATAAGCTTCGTAATAAAACATTTGATTACGTATTACAAACTTTCTAAAGTTGATGTAACTTCTTAAAACATATGCGCCTTCTTCACTTCCAAGAAACAATGTTACTATAGAACATACCTGTTCAAGTTCTTCCACTAGTTCACCCTGTCTTGAAGTGTGCATGACAGTGCATGACAGTGCATAACAGTGCATGACAGTGCATGACAGTGCATGACAGTGCATGACAGCGCATGACATAATAGACAAAGCTGATTAATACTACGTTTTCACCTACCACTAAATCCAGATTTAAGTAGATTAACCATAAATCCCCATTAAAATATTCTTCGAAGTAGATGATTGTCAAAATAAACAAACCTTATTTCATAGAACGCGCCTATTCCAATGTCATTTCTTCCATTAGGCGTTTTTCTTTTTTCGTTCAGAGGAGAGCACTGAACGGAGTTCGATCACATAGATTATGAACTGAACTTGTTCCAAACAGAGCGAGCCTTGTCCACTGATATATTTTTTAAACACACTTGGACCACACAAATCAGAACACATTCTCATTTTAACCCTAAAAAGCAGTATAGCTAACACAAAATCTACCATTTTTTGTACACTGACACACACCCAGATACAGAAAATCAATAAGCGATCAACTTCTTTTGCCAACTTATGTACCTAATAATTTTTTTCTTCACATTTTCCTTCTTGACACATATAGCATTTCGTGCGTTCATCAATTTACTGACATGTTCAGTCAATTATGTTCGAGCACGTCGAGTGCGATCTACACATGTTCAAAACGCAAAAAGAAACACGCATTTGGAGCTCTGTATGCTCTGAGTTAAAAAGAAACACAAACACATTTTTTGACAACTCAGATTTTGCTCTGAACTAAAAAAGAAAAACCCCTATTGACATTTAACAAAAAAACATGTGCAACATTATTTAATTTGTTTTCGTCTGGTGAAATTTGTCGTTGCCTTCGAATTCTGTTTTTGTTTACAAAAATGTATAAAAATTAAATATGCAATAAAGCTACAAAGACCAAAGCGGTGCCTCGAATTTGTAATGGAATATGTTTTAGCTCTCCTACAGTAATACATTCAAGTTGCTTTTTCCCAATTAATAATAAGACCAAAACCGGGGAGCCTTGGGACAGAATCACGATTGTGGTTAATGGCCTTGAACCCCCAGTAAAAACATCGGATGGTTGGAAGAAGGTATAGGTCTATGATTTTTCTAAGTTTCGTGTTCATAATAAATACAAATCTTATTTGCATTGAAGGTGTGGAAAGATTTTAAGTATCATATTGCAAGAAAAAAAAATCCATGCATGGGACAGGAAGTAGACCGAATAAGCAACGTGTATTCTCGGTCTTAGAGGAAGAGGTTATAGCTTTGCTGGACTTAAACACGCAGGTGTGTCGTCTCAAAGTTCGGAAATTTGAAACAGAAGATGCTTTTTCAACCAGAGAGCCTTTGAAAGAAAGAAATATGCAGTTACGTGAAAGTCTTTCAATAGAATCTTTTATAGCTACTATCTCGTATTTGCTTTGCAACATTTTTGAAGTTGCCAGCATTTTCAGGAGCTGCAATTACGACATTAAGGGGTAAATTCCCGATCTGTGAAGTTTTGAAGCGAAAACAATACCATTTGAGTTTTCACAGAGATTTATCATTTTTAACTTCAAACACGCCAAGCTTGTACTAAAAAGTGCTAAATGATAAATCCTGTAATTTCTGATTAGTTTTTTTCTTTTTGAGAAAGGTAAATATTTCATTTCAGTTTCTAAATTTGCTTAAGAATAATGTCCGGAATAATAAATCGTTTAATTATTAACAATAGACTCCGTTTGGAGTAGATTTACTATTTTTTCCTAGGATACAACAACAAACTGTAATTATTTTGTCCAAAATATTTTTTTTTTTGGTTTGTACTCTTCTTCACAGAATAATTGACTCTGATAAAAAAATCTTCATATGAAAAATGTTTGACATTTAACTTCACTTTTTCACGTATCGAGAATCGCATTGTACGTGAAAGCGTGAAAAATGTATCACTTCACAGCTTCACAGATCGAGAATTGACCCCCAGGAGCTGAAAGCTGAGGGTCAATTCCCGATCTGTGAAGATGTGAAGTGATAAATTTTATCACGCTTTCACGTCTAATTCGATTCTCGATTCGTGAAAAAGTGAAGTTAAATGCCAAACATTTTTCATATGATAATTTTTTTATCACAGTCAATTGTTTTGTGAAGAAAATGTTTCTAATCGAATATTAAGAAGAAAAACAGGATTTGGCACATGGCAAGTAAGCAACCATTATATTTATACACAAATATATTTTGGTTATAAGTTATATTTGTGTGTATTCGAGTAAATAACGAAATTGTTAAATCAACAGATTCACAACAGCCGACGCGACGACGGTGCTCATTCCCGCGACAGATCGTTGGAAACTACCCATTGCAAAAAAATGCAGAGAACTTAACCATATTTAAATGGCACTTATAAGTTGAGTGTTTTTCAAGAATGCTCTCAATTCGCGTATTAAATCCATGCATAAATGTTTTGGGAATCTATAAAGTTCAATAAAGTGCTCCTATTTGTAACTTCGAATAGATTCTGCCCATCTCGAAGGGAAAGCCTCAATATCCTCACATAAAAAAAATAATACATCTTACTCAAAACAGAGATACTATTCAATATTATATAAAACCCACAATTGTTCAGTACGACGCCTTTTATTAATTTATTAACCGAATTATTATTCCGGACATTATTCTTAAGCAAATTTAGAAACTGAAATGAAATATTTACCTTTCCCAACAAAAAATCTAATCAGAAATGACAGAATTTATCATTTAGTACTTTTTAGTACAAACCTTTTCACAATGAGTTCTAGAATCGCATTAGGTGTATGCGTGAAGTTGGAAAATGATAAACCTCTGTGAAAACTGAAATGATATTTTTTTTATCACTTCATAATTTCACAGATCGGGAATTGACCCCCTGATGGTCAAATCTACTGTGCACTTTATACATACATTCCACACACATTTTTAATCAATGCTCACTTTTCCTGCCGGTAATGAAGTTCCCTTGAGTACAACAGGCATCTAAACCTTCATTTCAGCACTCCAAAACATCTTTCTATTATGCTTATACATTTCAGGTGATTTGTAGGGAATCAACAACCATGGTTCAAGTGTATAGCCAGCATCAGCTTGAATTAAAGCTTATATCAGTTTTAGTGGTGAGGTAGGTACTTGTGAATATAATAAAATATACAAAAAGAATAATTGTGTTACCTTGATTTTTTTTCCCTAAAATCTCTTTCGGAACATAGCCTGCATTACCACAGGTAATGTTCATTGGTCACTAGCCTGATGTTTTGTTATTATAATGACGAAATGTAAGGCAATATAGGACTTTATAAGCATGTAACCTACCATCATTGCGTTCAGGCTATGGTAGCATTTTCTATTGTAGAAATGATGTTCATTCCTTGAAGGACGGTCTATGCTTATATGAGTCCAATCGACACACATTCACCATTATTACGATGACGAATGTCATTTTCAAATATTTGTATTACGATTGGCGTTTTATAGTCGTTTTTCGCAGCGTAACGCCTTAATGCGAGTGCAACTTAAATTTTTGTGAGAGAAACGTCACTTATCGTTATTACAACATGCGTTAAGCCTTACTTATATGCCAACTAAAACGCTCTTTTTTGTATACCATCCAATTTTAAACTACTCGCCGCTAAATTGACTAAAAATATAAGTTTTATTGTTTTTTAAACAGTTTTTATTAAGTTTGAATTTATTAAAGGTTTTTAATTTTAAGAGAGTAGAAGGTATCACAAAATGATGCACGAAACAAAACGAAATGGGAATCAATAGCACAACATTGAACTCGTTAAGACCGAATTTAAAACAAACAATATCCTTCTTCCTTGTAGTAATTTGTGCTGCTATTTTTTGAAGTAAAGCAGAGCTAACTTCTTTAGCCTAAAATACACATTACAAATCTGGAAAGAAAAGAATAATCTTAATTGAAAATATTAGGAACTTGACTTGTCCATCTACGTTTCTGGCGAATCTCACCGTTTTAATTTAGATCTTATTAATCTTTTTTCTCTAATTAAATGAATTTTGTTGGTTTCTTCTCCTCTCTGTTCTTTATTATTCTCGATGTTCGCAATTCTTGAATATAAATGCAGCCGCACTATTTATTTTGCTATTTTTACTAACTAAATCGACAAAAAATTAATATGAAGTTAATTTTTAACAGGTGCTTTGAAAATTATTATTTTTAATCCATGAGCGACGCTTGCAATGAAGAAACCGATCGGCTTTCAGTTCTTGGTATGTGCATCACAGATCACCTCTCTTGTGGAACGACTACATAGTCGATGTCGCCAAAAAGACTACAAAGTGTCTGGTATTTCTTCGAATGTGCAAGAATTTCTTCTCCCCGTCTGATCTGGCTGTAATCTATAAGGCCTTCATTCGTCCAAAGCTGGAGTATAGATCGCACATTTGGGCAGAAGCTCCCAAAACTCATTTGATTCTTTTAGTTAGAACTCCGAATAGAGCTCTAAGAATGATGAGAAATCTAGTGGAGACATTTACATCTCTAGAACACCGTCGAAATGTTACATGTCTGTCATTATTTTATCGCTATTTTTATAAACACTGTTCCAACCAAATAGCCAGTTGCATTCCTCCCCTTAAATTTTTCAACCGTAATACTCGCGCTTCAAGGAAAGCTCATCCGTTTACCCTTGAGCCTAACTTCGGACGTACTGTCAATTACAGAGATTTTTTCTTTAGCCGTACTACGCGAATGTGGAATACCTTACCCCTCCCATTTTGATATTCAGAAATTCAAAACCAATGTGCATCGGTATCTCCACTTGCATCCTTCCCTAATTTCCTAACGTTCGCACTGTGCTTGTTCATATTAAGGGTAGTCAAACCCCCTTTAGTGCGCGAAACCGTTTAAAAAAAAATGGACAATGAGTGGCGTTTTAGTATCGTAATACCGACAATAAAACGCCTAAAAAGTATCTCGACACAAAAAGTGAGAGTTGTCGTTGAAGATAAACGCCAATCGTAATAAGGGTGACTATGACACCAGGGCCCATGTTCTGTAACTCAGGCGATAACTTTTCCTCGCTTCTGAAAAATTTGTTTTTAATTTGTTTGACTGGGATTTTCCAATGGAAGGCGATAAATTTAAAAAGTAATTTTGGCATCTTAACAACAAAACAAACATATTTTTTTTGTTTCTCGACTACTTTTATAGATTCACCTTTTTGGAAGAAATAAGTTTTTGCCTTCAATTTTCCTCCTCGGTCATTTCAAACATTATGCTTTTTGGGCAATGTTTCTTCTCTAGTATGTCCTGCATTTCACTTACCACATTCAATACCGTTGGTTGAGCCATAGCCTGCCCAACGCTCTTTTGATACGATTTCCGCTAAAAATCGCAATTTATTGACAAGCTTGAGTATTGAAGGCAAAGAGGTAGTCTTTTCGCGTTTGAAATCATCTTTGAATTTTTCAAAAACGTACACATATGCTTTTCGCGACACTCGAAACAATTTTATAAATCTTATTGAATAAAAATCATTAAAAAACTTACAAATTTTGGTAAAGATAAATAACTATTCACTGTTTTGGGGAAATATCAAGGGGGAAGACCCACTTCTAAATAGTTTTCTTTTAATATTTAAATAATTAGCATCTTTTCTTGCTTCTTATCTTTCTGCATTTAAAAAAAAACACTTATGGAATCCATTGAAAACTAGTTTTGTTCACTTGAAACCAATAATATTACAAAAATATAAGGATGTAATGTATGTACCATACAACGATGTATGTACATACATTGTAAAACATCATGGAAACAGATTGGAGACATTTGACATTTAAGCTGGAAAAATGGAAATTTCGTTTTTTTCCATGTTCCCTTTTGAAATTAACAAAGCGAAGACTATCGAAATTGAATTTTCGCTTTCAATGCTATCCGCTGCGCTCTCTGGAATCGGCTCACTGGGTGCTTATTTTGGGAATAAGTAAAGAGCCACAGTCGGTGGTGAGTATATGGAAGGACGATTTCTGCAGACTGTTAAACGGCGATGAAGACCAAAATCCCGCTCTCAGACAGAATGAACCATTCAACATGGACGATGATAAACAAAACTTCAGTCCACCTGAACAAAATGAAGTGAGGATAGCAATATCCAAACTTAAGAACAACAAAGCTGCTGGCCCCGACGGTCTACCCGCCGAACTCTTTAAAGCAGCCGTAGATGACCTGGTACAGTGCATACACCAACTCATCTCTAAAGTCTGGTCAGAAGAAAGTATGCCTGATGAATGGAACCTCAGCATCGTTTGCCCGATCCACAAAAAAGGAGACCCTCTAAACTGCCCCAACTATAGAGGAATAAGTCTCCTGAATATCGCATACAAGATCCTTTCTGCTGTATTATGTGAACGTCTGAAACCATTTTTCAGCAACCTGCGATTTCAGGCCAGGAAAGTCCACAATCGATCAAGTGTTCAAGCTACGGCAGATCCTGGAAACTATCCAACTATAACTCCAAATCGATGCCCACCATCTCTTTATCGATTTTAAGGACGCGTACGATAGCATTTATAGAGACGAGCTATACAGAGCCATGTCTGGTTTTGGCATCCCCACAAAACTGATCCGACTGTGTAGGATGAATTTTGGCACACTTTTTTTCAAGTCTGTGCAATTGTTAGCATACGCTGATGACATAGACATCATTGGCAGAACCCAGAGAGCAGTCACTGGAGCGTTTGCTATCATTGAAGCTGAAGCGGTTAAGATGGGACTAGCAGTCAATGAGGCCAAAACGAAGTACCTGCTGTCCACAAAAAGGGATACACAACACCGCCGGATTGGACAAAACGTCACAATAGACAGGTACAACTTTGAGGTAGTTAGGGACTTTGTCTACCTCGGATCCGCTATAACATCTAACAACAACATCTCGTTAGAAACAAAGCGAAGAATAACTCTTGCCAATCGCTGTTCCTATGGGCTAGGGAGGCCATTGAGTAGTAAAGCCCTCTCTCAAAAAACGAAGGAGACTCTTTATAAGACTCTGATCATCCCAGTCCTACTCTATGGTGCGGAGACATGGACTCTATCGAAAGCGGATGAAGACATCCTTAGTCGTTTCGAGCGTAAGGTTCTTCGCAAGGTTTTCGGCGCTATCTGCGTTAACGGGCTGTGGTGGAAAAGGTTTAACCACGAATTATACGAGCTGTACAGCGACATTGACCTGGTACAAAAAATACGTATATCACATTTAAGATGGCTAGGTCATGTAGAGCGTATGGATAGTAATGCTCCAGCTCGCAGGATATGCGGTTCCAACCCAGTAGGAAGACGCAGTCAAAGAAGACCTCGCCTAAGGTGGCGCGGTCAAGTGTAAGATGACCTCAACCAACTCGGAGTGCGTAACTGGAGGCAGCTAGCCAAATACCTAGCTAGCTGGGGAGGCATGTTGGTTGAGGCCCAGGTTCGTCCCGAACTGTAGCGCCACCTAAGTAAGAAAGTAAGTAAAGAAAGTATATGATAAGCTATGGTGGCCGTCGATTTTTCGAACAAAATTTTCTTCAGCGACGAAGCACATTTCTCACTCGCTGGGTATATTAGTAAGCAAAATTGTCGAATTTGGGGTTCTGAGAATCCTCAAGTTATTGAAGAGAGGCCATTACATCCACAAAAAGTCACTGTTTGGGGTGCTCTTTGGCCCAGAAGTGTGATTGGACATTACTTCTTCGAAAACGATGATAGAACGACTGTCACCGTCAATTCGGAGCGTTATGGTCATGTGATAACCGATTTTTTTTCCTGCTATTGAAGAATACGACCTGGAGAATATGTGGTTTCAACAAGACGGTGCCACATTCCACACAACTCGAGCGATATCAACTGGTCACCAAGATCATGCGATTTGGCACCGCTGGACTTTTTTTGTGGGGCTACGCGAAAGACCGTGTTTATGCAGATAAACCTTTACCTCTTGAGCACTTGAAAACCAACAATAGTCAAGTTATGGCTGAGATACCTCCCAATATTTGTCAAAAAGTGGTCGAAAATTACCTCAAAAGAATCGATGCTTGCAACAATTCACGTGGTGGTCATTTAAATTATGTAGTGTTTCACACATAATGTCAATGTTCAAACTTTATAATAAAAGAGAAATATCATGAAAAAACTATTTTATATGTGTTTTATTTACGTTTACTTTTGAAACCGCAAAATGGATAACCCATTATATATTACATTTCCACTGTAACTGATGGACTAATTTAAAGGATCTTAGTTTGATCTAAAATTTTTGTTTAGTAACTATGTATATAATAAAAACTTAGAATTATGAAGTTACCTGATTTTATTTAGTTTTACGATGACCGATTTAACATTTCATTTTAAAGTATGGATTAAGTGAAAGAAAAATCATCAAAGTTTGTCATAAGTTAGGTAACTTCAAGTTCAATTTGCAATATTTTTGGTAGCTTTTTTCCAGTACATGGCACATATATTTTTAATTTCAACAACACCATATGGGCTGATGCCATGCTTGTACAATCTTGTCCCATTTTGAGGAATCCAACTTAAAAATAAAAAAATTTCTATGCAGTCACCCTCCCGACATAATAGAAGAAGAATTCATAAAATAAAAATGTCGACAGCAAAATCACAGATTACTTGGTAAATAAATAAAAGTATCGCTAAAATAAAAGTTTGTCCACTTTTTAACAAAGAACAAAACATTGAAAATCGATTATAACGAAACACAGGATAACGAACAAATTCTAAAATCCTATCGAATTAACGACATTGATTTTATCGAAATATCGGTTATTGCGAACTAATATCTCAGTCCCGGCCGATGTTCATACAAATTGTACTAACCAAATATCGGTTTTAACGATATCGCCTATAACAAATTATCGCTTATAGCGAACAGTTTTAAATGAAAAATTTAAAAATTTATCGCATTTAATATTTAATATAAATTATGGGGATTTCCCTCTTTCTGTTTTCTTTATACTCCAATTTCAGTTTCTGAGACTAATATTTTAAATAAAGAAAGGTTAAAATGTGTTAGTTCGAACGTAGAGTTTTTACGTTTAAAAAACCTTGCAATAATCTAAAGGCTCGAGGCTGGTGATTCCAATACGAATTTGGCAGCAGAGTTTTCTCTTTCGGCAGAGATCGAGATAAAATTAAGAAGAATTTTGAAGTATCCAACATTAGATACAGTCAATAGCCCAACGTAGATGATGGCTTGCTCAGGTGGTTCAACGCACAAAGAAGCTTTAATACTGCACTAAGCGGACCAATTCTACAAACTAAAGCAGAAGAATTTGCAAAACATTTAGCCACGTTCTTACTTACAGAAACTGAAGTACAAATTCATGTGAAAATTGAAGATGTACTTCAGAATGTTGAGATCGTTTGCTTTGTTGCCATATACTTTTGACCAAAATGGAGATGAAAATAGTGGAAGAGTTCATAAAAAAATTGCGATGCGAAAAAATCACAACTTACTTTGTAAACAGATAAAAGTTTTGTGTTTCTTCTGTTGTGTGTTCCTCCTTTCTCTGTTTTTCTCTATTGTATTAATGTATGCAATATTTAAAGCCAATGGTCTAGTTGCCAGTGCTTCAGTGTCTCTACTTCGTAGATTTATTTACGGAGTAGTGTAAACTGTAATATGTAATAAAAGTTTTGCTAAAATAAAAAGTTTGTCTACTTTTTAAGAAAAAACAAAGAAATGCAAAATCAGTTATATTGAAAGAACGGATAAAACGAAAAAAGTCTCCAGTCCCACCTGATTCTTTCAACTTCTGAATTCTGAATCTTTATGAATCTTTGGCTGCAGTAATTTTTGTGCAAACATTTCTGTCAAACAATATGCTAAAAAATACATAAAAAATCGATTTTTTCACACATTCATTCAAAAAAAATTGACGTTAAATGGTTGAAAGGAATTCGACATTAAATGAAAATAAATATTTGGGGAAAAAAAATTCTACCTCAACTACTTAACTACATTGATGTGTTTCTTTCGAGCACTTATTTTCATATTTTGCTGCCAAAAGCCATAGAAAAAAATCAAAATTTCGAAAATGGGTGAACAAATTTCAAGCTACAGAACTTGAATTAAATTGTTGATATTTTTTCTGTAATGTGATTATTTTTATTTTCATAATCAATATGCTTCGGTATACTTCTTGTTGTTGTTTAGGTTACCAGAACAACATTAAAACGTTTCTTTTATTTTTAATATTAAAATCTAGTTTTTGTGGACTGTTTAATTAAATCCAATTCGAACTTTTGTATAGCTTTATACTCATCGTTTTTTTTTACCGATTTTTTTTAGAGTGACCTCCCCCGAAAAAAGAAGCTGTATGCGTCCCTGTTTGCTCATTGGTCCTAAATGGACGGTTTGATATCTCAACCCAAATGCAAGTTCACGCGTTGATTGTCTGTAGGTGCCGTGACTCCATGTACCAATAGTGCCTGGGTAAGTATTTATTTTTTTGTTTCAGAAGTTTTGCTAAGTTAGCGCTGAAGTGTTATAGTGATTTTTTAAATGAATGATTTATCTTTGAATTGATCAAATCCCGTAATTAAACGGTTTTCGCCTAATTAAACAGTGCGGTCAAATTCGGGTGATTGGGATTTGATAAACTTGACAACTTTTGTAACATTTAGCATTTTTAACAAAATTCACAAGTTAGGTTCAGAACAAACAAAAAAATTGTTTCTTGACATTAAATGTGTGCTTACATAAGTGATAGTTATTGATATTATCTAAGCCCGGAAATTCTTTAAGCAAAAAAAAAAATGTACAAAACTCTTGAAAACTGTTATTATGATTAATGACATTTTATTAATTTATTTGTATATCTCAAACTACTCCGATTGTCAATTTATTAGTTCTGAGAAAGATAATAAATTCACACACTAAATAGATACATATATAATAGCTTAATCATTGATGATACTGATTAAGAAAAAAAACATTGAAGTTATACAAGAGAAAATTTATTGTATCCATTACTGGTACATATGTATATGCAGACAGGGTTGCCATGTCTTGAACTTAATCGATAGCGTAATTGAAAAAAGTTTATAGAAAAAGAGCCCAAATAGTAGCCCCATTCCAATACAAACATTTGTCTCATTACTTTAATTAGAAGAAGAATTTGTTTAGAAGACTAAAAGTGAATTAAATTAAATAACCCGTAATAAATTGTTAGCCAGACCACGTATCCAACCCTTACTGCGAAAATTTAACTATAATGGATCTAAAAATTATTTTTTGAACTAAAGTTTGATTTTTTTTTTTATAGTGTTTTTTTTTAGCTGCATGAGAAGTGTCGATGGTTGTCTATAGTTTGGCAGTTGAGAATTTCAAACTTTGTTGAAATTTCTGTTCAGTAAGGCTTGGCTTACTTTGAAAAAAATAAATCTGTTCGCGAAGTTCATAGAGTACTTCGTGGCCGAAGATGAGCATTTTACCCAAGAATATTGTGTTTAGTGATGAAGCTCATTTCTAATTAAATGACTTCGTCAAAAAGCAAAATTGCCGTATATTGGGCAAAGACAATCCTCAAGCCACTAACGAACCACCATTACAACCATCAAAATTGACTGTTAAGTGAGGTTTACACGCTGGCGACATCATCGGTCCTTATTTCTTTCGAAATGAGGAAGGAGCTGGCGTTTCGGTGAATGAGCGAGCGCCATCGAGCCATGCTGACTGATTTATTGTCTCCAAAAATTAATGCCGAGTCCGACTAACCAGTAACTCTTGAAGCGTTGAAAGCCAATATTCGTACCACCATTGATGCCCTACCGCCAGATTTATTGGAAAAAGTATAGTAAACACAAATTACGCTGATCCAATTGATTATGTGATTCGTAGCCGCAGAGAATATACGCCGGAAATCATGTTTAAAAAATAAGTGACATGGAATTATCTACCAGGGTATAGTTAAAAAAAAATTAATTCCAAAAATATAACTGTCTTGTATTATTATTAAAGCTCTCAAGCTCTTAAAAAACACCCGTTACATAGCACACCGTTCGGTCATGTACAATACGTTGCAATTTCCTACATGAACACAACCAAGGGACTTAAGTGAGTTATGGGAGCACCTGTCCTTATACGAGAGTTGTACACAAGCCTTGGACGAATGTAGGCCTTATAGATTACAACTAGATCAAAAGGGGAGAAATATTTCGTACATCATCTCAGAAAACCCTACAATAGGTGATGCACATCACGAGAACTGAAAGTTGTTCGGTTTGCAAGCGCCGCTTATACACATCGGCATTGGGGGAGGGTCCCGACAAAAGAAATCATTGAGTTTTTGAAGCATTAAGTTCTACGCGGTTTCTTATTCCTCATTACACAATACTGTCGAGATGTGAATTTAATGAGCTTATTATACGCTGCCGTTCAAGTTTCACATCCGAAGGACATTGGTGTGAATCTAAAAATATAATGAAACGCTGAGGATACTATTGTGAGCAAAACAATATATTGGATTAGATGTTACAGACAAGAGATTATTGATGAAAATGAGAAAGAGAGTCTGAAACAGAACGGAGCCCTGGATTACACCAACATTTATTTTGTGAATATCAGACTTGAAACCGTTCACGACAACTTGTATTGAGCGGTCCAATAGGTAATTTCTAACCCAACAAAGACGAGATTCATGGATAACAAATGCATGCATTTTCGATAAGAGAGCTTAATTCCAAACTCTATCAAATGCTTTTGAAATATCAAATGCAATAATCTTACTTATGAAAAACGATGTAAAGATTTGTGCCACTGTTCGGTGAGATATACCATCAGATAACCAGTGGACCTATTGCTACGAAAGCCATACTGTCGGTCATTAAGGAGCTTTCGTTCTTTCTTTAGCTGATAAGTAATCAGTGTTCCATGACCTTAGAAAGAAGGGACGTAAGTGCAATTGGACGGTAGTTGGTGGGTGAAGAAGATTCTCCTCTTTTAGGAAAGGGCTGCAAAAATACTGTTTTCCATTCACTCTGAAAGAGGCCAGTAGAGTAGGGCAGATGCATAAGCTTACGCAATGGCTTTGCCAGTTTAGAAGAACACCTCTTCAGAACAATAGGGGAGATACTATCTGGACCAGCGGATTTGTGAATGTCGTCCTTTAGAACTCTAGCAACTTTACGAGCACGATAGTAGATACATCCCATAAAGCTGTTAATGTTCTCAAGTGCAGGAGGAGTCATATCACTTTGTGGAAGCGTACAAATAGCAGCAAACTGTGCTGCTAGCAAATTGGCTTTGTCTTGTAAGCTTACCACAGGTGTGTTATTGAAAATAAGCGATGGAACCGACAAGGAGTTGGAATATCGTATATATTTTTACAAATTACCAACAAAATTTTCTACTGTTGGGACATTGTAGTGTTTTTTGTTTTAATTTTTGCTCATGTAAAAATTTAGTTCGTTGAATATGACTGTTACAGGTCTTTCCAACTTGTTTGAACTTATTCCGCTTTCCCTCAGTTTTATAACATCGTAAACTTACCTCTCTCAACCTGATAACCGCTTTAAAGCTCAAATCGAACGCGTTTTCTTTTGGTTTGATGATTTTGGTTCTGTTCGGTATAAAAGCTTTCATCCCTTTAAGAATTACGTTTGTGATCATATCAGCACTGGAGTCAACGTCTATATCGAAGAAGCATAGTGACCAGTTAAAGATCCTGAAAAAATTACTGAGACCGTCCCAGTTGGGTTATCGTATTGCCATACGGTAATCTTTGGAATGTTTTCTTTAACTGAGAAATTAGAGCACGAGAAATGGACTGATATGATACAATGGTCCGATGTACCTATAGGTGATAACACTTTAAAAGTGTATTTATTAGGTTAATATGTATGAAACAAGTGCAACGTGTTGGCGGATTGAACTGCAACATCAGCTATCCTTGCTGGCTCAGTAACCAGCTGAGTCAGATTGTTCACCACAGCAAATACCTCGACAAACCTTCCTTCGGGTGTTGTCTGACCAGACTAGCGCAGCCACTTTAAATACATACACATACATTTGTATAAATTGAAATCGCCCGTAACAACAAATTCACTGCGCGGATAATGGGAATGGGAAACATTTTTTTGGATAGAGACTGACAGCGCATCGAATTCGTTAAACGTCGAATTACTGTCCAAACTTGGACTACGATTAATAAAGTATGACTGAGTGATGTGCTTATGAACGGTGAATTTGAACAACATGAACTTAAAATTTGTCTTCAAGGGCTATATTGTGGTTGGAGCACATATAACTATTATTTTTGAAAAAAAAAAAATTATTGAGCAGTTTTCAAAATATTTATAAAATTTTTTTTTTTTTAATTCTTTTAAAATTACAAAAAAATATTTATTAAAAATATTGGTAAGCAGTATAAATTGGGCAACCTAAGCCCACATACGTGTGAAATTTCGAAAGAATCGCTCGAGCCATTTATGAGACAGTCGAAATAAAAAAACGGTCCTATGGAAAGTACCGTTTGTAGACATTTTAAAATTTTTTTGCAATCATACGATCGTTCGTACCTAAAAAGGTGGACTGATTTTTTTAATCAAAATCGTTAGAGCCGTTTCCGAGAAAAATAAGCTTTAACGTATTGGTTATATGGCAGGTACCGTTAATTTTTGAGCGAACAAAAATTGCAATTTCTCCTGTGTACAATACCTAAAAAAGTCTACATACCAAGTTTGAAGCAATTCGGCCCACCCGTTTGGGATGTAGGTGTCTATACAGAATTTTTTTGACCTTATTTTTTCGTCTTCGCTATCATCGTAATGTCATGTTTGATTGTTATCTCAAAACCTTTTTTTTCGACGAATGCATAACTTGCCTTATACTACATATAATCGCAAGTAAAACTAAAGGAATTTGGGGAAGTGCGCGACGAACTTTGGGCTGAATATTCTTATTAAAAGCTCACCTTTGTCCACATTTTTTTTTTAATTGAACTTTATGCCTGTAAGACCTAAGGTCTTTTAAATGCAACCTGAATTGCACGGCACTAGTTTGGCACAGTGGGTTTGAGAACCAGATATTGACTGTCTCATTTTAACCCATGTCCATCCAATTAAAATTGGGGGTATAGGAAAGAATGCGCCTAGCATGGAAATCGAACCCACATGTCCTAGTTAGCAATCAAGTTCTTTATCCATTGCCACCCGCAGACTTCTATGCATTGCACAATTTTGAACTATTATTTTTCTTTTCTTTATAATTTCAATTATTATTCTCCAATGAAGAAAAAGATTCTCCCTGCTTGTAGATAATTCTGGTTCAAATAAAGTTGGCTAAATCCTAATATTTAGTTCTGCTGTCTTTTTATGCAGCATTACAAGATTTGAATGCTTAGCATTCGTGTTGTAACAACGTTTTGACAGCTTTTTCAAAAACAACTGAAATGTCAAACAAAAACAAGTAAATGTTAGGTGTGAATGCCCTACTCGTTTTGGTAAACGAAAAGGGTAAACGAGTTTGGTGTGAATAGGCTATTAATCAATTAGAAAATTGTGTGGTACAAGCATACAATGATTGCTGATCAAGCCAAAGCAACTAGAAATGATGTGTGAAGACAAGATAAGTAAAATTTTACCCCTGGCTCTGTTGGTGTTGGATGTTTGTGGGTGCATTATCATTTTGTTATATTAATCTTTTTTGCTCTTTTTACTTGCGATTATAGTTTTTTTTTTGGCCCAATATAGGATTTGGAGTGGGAACAAGTATGGGTATATGCAAATGTTTTGTTTAACTTCTTAGACCAAAAAAAATATGCATATATACCCAAGCTTGTACCCACCCCAAATCCTGTAATGGCCCTACTCACCGACCTATTTGTGAACCTGTTGAGAAGTACTCAATTCGAAATAATAATTGGACACCTTGCCAATCTAAAAATGTCATGAAAACGTCAAATGCCAACCAAGAATGAGTTTGACATAAATTGAATACTGAAATAAAACGTGGTTTAGTGAAGTCGTTCTTTTTTAATTTAACATAAATTATATTTCCGTTTAGTTTTTCAGCTTTTCTCTTAAATTAATAATTCGCTTTGCAAAGTATTCAAACAGAACCTAATTGCAAAAACACTTGTTACAAGCCCGAATTTTTTTTCTGGATATTTTTTCCAATTTTTTTTAAATTTGTTTTTTGAAAGAAGGCCAGAAATTTGGGAAAGATTATCAGTTTCTTCCTGGGAAAAAAGTCCAGAATTTTGTATGAAGAATTTTTTAGCGTTTTTTTCAAAAATAAATCTGCCGTAATTTCCGTGAGCCGATTGGAAGATCTTTCAATATTGGAAGATTTTGCTCAAAAAAAATTGACAAACTTTTTATCAACCCTGTAAACAACACAATTAACTGATTTTTTCAAAGCACGAAAATGGATACGGAAATAAATAAGAAGCAGCTTAAGTCACCGTCCGTTAAAATAGCGAAGAAGAAGTCTTATAAAAAGAATGTTGATGAGGAATAAACTGCTAAGTTTGTGTATCACAAGCTTTGCAGTTCATTCAGGAGATCGAGACCAGAGAAGAATAAAAATTTGGACAGGGGACGAACGACAATATTTTATAAATGTTTTTTTTTTCAGAACTAACTACTTTCACCAATTACTTTTAAAATAAAATTTCATATTCTATTTCATTTGTCAATAAACTTGACTTCCAATTAATTTGAAGACAAAAAATTGTCGGCAATTGTCAGCCGATTTTCTATACCAATAAATTGTCTAATTTTTGGAAAAATCAACCAACCGTATTAACGCGCAATTTTCACTTGATAGATAATTGGCAATTGGCAGCTCATTAGCTGCTACTAGAAAACTTTTGACAGTTCGACCAATATTGTAAGATCGTCCGATCGTGTATACTTAGCTTAAACAACGAAGTTTTTTTAAATCCCATTTATGAGATGATTTTAATAAAAGGGATGCAAAACAGACGTAGTCTGGGAAACAATGGTAAAATTTTGAAATAAAATTGCAGCATCTTCACATACAACACTCTTCAATTAGGCTATTTCATGAACTTGGTCACAAGATGGTGACTGCCTCAGACAGATATTCAGGCCACGTATTTTGGAAGCGCTACCAACAAGCGAAGTGGCCGACGAAAGTTCATGGTTGGCCGTACGGTGCCTCTCCAATTAGGACGTAGCCTATTGTGAACAAAAGACTCATGTTCAAATTATCAGAATGCTTTTAAGAGCTCTTAATGATACCTCTATATTTTGTTTATAATTAAAAACACATTTTTTCTATCAACAGCTAATTCTTTATTTTACAGACAATTTTCGATATCAGATCAATTCTGAATATACTTACGCCCAAATCAAAATTTATATGATAAGACAAGATCTCTAAATTTTATAAAAACATTTTGAAATTACGATACGAACAAAGTTTATAAGAAAGCAAACATCGCAAAAAATAATTCATTTATAAATAAAAATTAACAATGAAAACATTCGTGATTGTGCTATTGAGTTTTACTTTAGGTATGTTTAATTTAAAGTTTCGTTATCAACTATGATAGTGTAAACTATTTAAGATTTTACTTTTGCCTTAAAGTTCTTGCACTTCCATTAAATGACAATAAGCTCGGGAATGATGACTTTGAAGATGGATGGTTTGTTCCGCAAAAAAATGGCTCACTAAAATGGATGACGGAGGAAGAAGCTCAGTTGGAAATACGTGCACTGACCATGTCGAGAAAAAAACCGAAGCAAGCTAAAGTTCAGTTCTATTTGTATACCCAGAATTCTTCAGAAAAACCTGAAGAAATTTTTATCGACAACATTGAGTCTTTGAAAAAATCGAAATTTAACAGTGGTCATAAAACAAGGTAGGTTGCCAGTTTGTAGTTGATGATTGGAGTTTGAAGATTAGATGATTAATATCTTTATATCTTTCTTCCAGAATAATCATTCACGGCTGGCTAAACAACTATAAATCAGACGTAAATGTTGAAATCCGTGAAGCATTTTTAAGTGTTGGTGAATACAATGTGATAATTGTAGATTGGAGTGATAAGGCCGATCGCTATAATTATTTGTCGGCTGTGAGGGCGGTCCCAGAAATCGGCCAAAGAGTTGCCAACTTAATTGAATTTCTTCGCGATGAAGGAAATATGAAGTCGAGGAATTTAAAAGTTATCGGTCACAGCTTGGGTGCCCATGTGGCAGGGTATGCTGGCAAATTAATTGAAGGAGAACAAATACACACCATCATTGGCTTGGACACTGCATTCCCACTTTTCAAGTATAATGATTGTGACGAACGTTTGTGCAGTACCGATGCATTTTATGTAGAATCAATTCACACGAATGGAAAATTATTAGGTTTCATACAACCAATTGGGCAAACAGCATTCTATCCAAATGGTGGAAGAACTCAACCAGGGTGTGGACTTGATATGAGCGGTTCATGCTCCCATTCAAGAGCTTATACGTATTACGCTGAGGCTATAAGACAGAAGTTTTTGGGTCTTAAGTGCAAAGATTGGAAAAATGCCGTGGAGAAAGATTGTCAGTTCAATGGTAAAGAATCGGTGGCAGTTTTTAATGATGAACATAATCACTTGATAGTGGAAGGCTCTTTTTATTCTCCGGTAAATAAAAAATCACCATATAGCTTAGGAAATGCTCAATAAAACTTATCAAATTTCTTAAATTATGTGCATAATTATGCATTATTTTTCTTAGTACTTCATTATTATTAAATAAAAGCTTATCATCAAATCATAGTTTCAAGAAAAAAAGATTTTATAGATTGATAAGCTCATCCAGCGTATTAGCATTATGCTTCTACTTCCAGTTACGCGCACCATAATGGTTGAGACTTGAAATAGTTGCCAGTTTTGTGCGCTTTACATAAAATGAAAGTCTGTTGCCTTGTACATTAAGGCCAGATTGATAAACTTTTTGATGTTGAAATCAGTTAGCTGCTGTCTATAAATAATAATAGTGCACGACTTAAAACTATATGTACATATTGTGAATACACATGCTTAACGTTGCTTGACATCTCAGTTGCTATATATTTTTAAATCTTGGGTACTTGAGGTCGCCGTTAAGAATGGCCAACCATGGAGTTTCTTTCTCTAGACTCCCTTATTAGTCTTTCTTTACCGAATATTAACCGAAGAATCTGTTTTATTATGATAAACTAAACACGCACTCAACGGATTTTTCTACCCTTTATAATAATGTTATTAAAGCTTAAAATAGTGAGAACTCTTAGGAAATACAGCTTAAAGATTAGGTTGGATAAATAACGATGTGGAGTTTCGCCTTAGTTATACATTCATGAAGTACGGCTAAAATAATTGTGATATATCCCAAATTTGGCGGAAAGCCACATCGATGGGCATTCATGGTCAACTGGGCACTAAATGGATAATGATTGTTTAATGCCTTCCCTGAGCAGTCAATTATCTAAACGTAAATGGTATTTTATTTTCATCAATCATGAGGATTGATTTTATGTACTTCAGGAAAGTTATCACTAATCAAAAAATTGGCAGGTGGTCAGAAACAAGATTATCAACCCCAAGCTGATTTCTTAGATATTTGAGAGTCAGAATGGCTTCGCAAGATAATAAGTTTTAAAATATTTCACCATTCATTTGAAAGGTCTCTTGGAGTATTGGCTACACAGTCAGCTGACATTGTTTGGATTTAGGTTAACTAGCAACTCCACCAATGAAAGGCAGCTAAAGCTTTCTGGGCAAATAAATAAATCTAAGAATTGCAATTTGAGCCCTTTTAAATTGTCTATCGATGAATTTAGCGGCCAAAAAAAATTAAAATGCCATTCTGCAGCAGCACAAGCGAATAATGAGAGAGTGACAGTCTTCTGTCGCCCATGCAACCGAAGGCTACTTGAATACGGTAAAACATTTAAAACAAATAATATCTGACGATAATTTATCAGCAGTGGGATCTAAAATCCAGAAAATAAAAAAACAAGTTTTTTATCTTTTACTAAAAATGTGTGTCCTGTTAAAAATGCTGGTCAGACGGCATCGCCAAATATACCGACCACCAACAACCCCATTTTAGTTTTTATCCAGTTTCCATAGGGCAAGTTTTGCATTTGGAAAAAAATCCAACTCGAGACTTTAATCAAAGTTGACATTACGATGATAGAGAACACCAAAAAGTGGGTCCGGGAATTCCGTCTGTCTGACTGTTGTCTGTCTGTGTGTAGAAGGATCTACAGCCTAAGCGGCTGAACTGATTTTGTTCAAACTTGGTGGTAAGGCGTTTTAGGTGATTGTCCAAAATAGATTTTTGAATCGTTGTTTTGGCCCCAAAAATAACGGTACTGGCCATAAAAAATTTTCTACCATATTAATTATCTCGAAAGCGGCTCTAGCGCTTTTGATAAAAATTGGTGTGTGTACTAACTTGGGTATGGTCTACAGTTTGGCCGACAAAAATTTAAAATATTTTGTTATTAACGGTACTTGCCATATAACCATTTTATTGATTTTCGACTTTCTCTTAAACGGCTAAACGGATTTCGATCAAAATTTGTACATCAGTTCTCCTTCTAAATAATACTGCATTTCAAAATTTTCCAAAAAAAATATTTTTTTCTTGAAAATTCAATATTTCGAAAACGGGTAGGCGATTTTTTCTGAAATTTAGTTTTTAAATTTATATTATTAAATATTAAAATGTTCATACCAATTTTTTTTTGGAAAAAAATTAAGAATTTTTATTTATACAAAATTAAGTGAAAAACGACTTTAAAAATAATTTTAGTCGTTTCCATTAAGAATCTTTTGCATATATTGTGATCGAACATATAGGGGTAAGTACGTGCGATCCAGTAGTGCATTTTATTTTAAATCACAACAGAAGTGCCAACACAATAGCAGACAAGCTAGTGTTCAATTAGGTGAGCAAATTTGGTATAGGTCTATTTTAGCACTTCATCTGCGTAGTATTTTTGAACTA
Organism: Philhelius pedissequus; assembly: GCA_910595825.1. NCBI lineage: Eukaryota > Metazoa > Arthropoda > Insecta > Diptera > Syrphidae > Philhelius > Philhelius pedissequus. The sequence goes on from OU343160.1 coordinate 256,140,234, forward strand.
TCTTTGAAGCTAGGTAATTTTCTTCCGCTTCGATTAATGCATTTATAATCGCAGTATTTAAAAAGTGTTATAAGGTCAAAAACTTTCTGGCATTCCGAAGTTGTTCGAATAAGTTATATGTGTCAGTTAGACCTCCAACCAACAACATGGTTTTATACAGAACTAATCTAGTTTTCTTTTTGAATAAATGTTCAATCTCCCTAAAAGTGGTTAAGAAGTTGATTGTGTACACAGATTCCTAAAAAGCTTTTGACTGTCCCTTGAGATTATCAAATTTAGAACTAATTCATACGGGCTTCCTAATATCTTGAAGATATGTTATAGCAAGTCAAATTCAGAAAGTTTTACTCAAGACCCTTTATTGCCAAATCAGGTGTTCCGCAGCGAATCCATCTGGGACTGCTTCTCTTTACATTGGATATTAATGATGCTCCTCTTTTTGCAGACGATATGAAGATTTATAAAAATTATATCATCTTCAAAAGAACGAATTCTACTGCAATATGATATTAAACACTTTGCCATATGGTTTGAAAGGAACAGTTTGAATATTAACCCGAGAAAATATTAAACAATGACATTTTTACAAAAACGTTCTCCTTCTCAATGCTGTGTATCTCACGGTACATTTTAACTCGTCTTATAACTGTATAGCACCTTTGTGTTCTTTTAACGCACAATTTAGACTTTTCTGTTCATATTGTATGATGAGCCGTTGGTATAACACAGTTTTTTGTGTTGTCAAACCATTGCATTGCTTGCTATAAGCTCTCCCCGACCAATTCTGATACTGGGGAAAAAGCTCTGAAACTCAATTCTAACCAAGGAAGTAATTTTGAGTCTAGCATCTTTCAGGAGGTTTGGGGGCTAGGTAGGACACTGTGACCGGATGCATCGATATAACGGTGATGGAATTACTCAATTTGATTTGTTCGGAACGAACATTCCTAAGAGGGGGCAATGTAATGAATTGTACTATCAGAATACTTTTGAATCGCTAACGAACTCCGTTTTTACAGCAAAACCCCTGAAAGTGCTCCACAAACTACATACTTATTACGCTATGTTAAGACTTTCATCTAATAGTCAAAGACACAAACCCAATATTATAGCATTTGAACTCACCTTACCGTAATTTCTGGCAATTGGAAAAGAACTTGCCAAAAGCAGCTGCTATCACTGAAAATGGATAACTTACACGAACTGGTATCTTAAATCCGTCATTTCATTGTACAATTTCAGCAATTCCGATTGTATCAAAAAATCGAATTCGGTTTTAGCTTCATTGCTCCTAAACCAAGCAAGCTAGACACCTAATTTTTTTTAAATTCAAGTAATTTAAATGTTGTTATTTTACCAAAAAAAAAGGTTTAATAAAAAGCGTCATAATGCACTTTAACAAATATTATTTAAATTTAATATAATAAAAGTATTTTTGATTTTGAATTGATGGCTTGGGTTAGTTCAGGTATACTCGAATATTGTTGTCCTGATCCATATACATATTTGACGGAGATGCAGCAGGCCGAAGAGGAAGTTCAGGTCGACCAAGTCGAACAGGCGGACATGCAGTTGCCATTCCAGTGGCAGGTACTCCGATTGGTGTGCCTGTGTTCGACGAGGTAGTGAGTACAGGCCTTGTAGGGAATATCTCAAGGGAGTAGCTGATGTTCGCTTTCACTTCTGAAATTGTGCCTCCGATAGCAGTGGTTAGTGGGAAGGGGAGTTGGGAGTGGGTGCGTTGCCGCCCCATCCGGCCAATGTCCCTAAAAAGACTGCGCGGGTTTTGACGTCTGCCCTCACGCGAGACTTGACTAAGGCCGCTGCACCTACTGCTGCTGCTGCTGGATCGCTGAATGGATGGAATGGCGGACATAGGCAGTGCAATGTCGGATTGCCGCCTGTGCCTGGTAATAACTGGGGTGAAAGTCTCAGTCTGGCCTGTGTCAGGGCAAAGACTACGGATATTAAGAAGGACCTAGTGAATCTAATAGCTCACTGCCCCAGTTTGGTGGGCGAATTTATAGGGTAGCTGCCAGGTATAATGAGCTTGTTTTAGGACTGTCAGCGGTGAATGAGAGATTGAGAGGTAGGATTAATGGGGGAGCTGCTCCACCAAGGTTTGCCAGCTTCCGGTTACTGAGGCTCCTTTGGCGGTTAAGTCTGAAGGTGTGCCGGTAGCTGTTAGTATGGCTGAACGTCCTTTGTTCGTGCAGATTGCGAGTGCGGCTATCGTCCCTGCCAGTTTTGTAGGCAAGCCGCGTGCACCCGCTGTAGTGTCAACTCAACCGGCTACGCTGGCTAAACAATAGCTTTTCCGAAATTATCTAGATCGCTAAGCTTCAAAACATGGGCTACAACTCCATGATAAACACTTTTTTTTCAACCTTGTTTGAATGTTTCGATTAACACATTCCACAAAAACGGTTTAAGCCAAAAAGTGATTCTTTCAACATGTGGTATGGGACCGAACTGTGGAAATTAAAAAAGTATAAAAACCATCTCCACAAAAAATTGAAAAAGAGATTTTGTATCAGCGTATGCAATAACTTCATTGAAGCCGGGAGAGAGTTGGATAGAAAAACATCAGTTGCCTACGATAGATATATCATGAATGTTAAATCGAATTTGAAAAGCAAATCATCTATGTTTTGGAATTTTATAAAGAGGAAATGGAAACAGACCCAAAATCCATTTTCGCTTTGTTTTGAAAACAACGTGGCAAGAAAATGACTCTGATATTTGCAATACATTTGCAGAATAATTTAAAAAAAGGTTATGTACACAGTGGAGACAACGAAGATAATGTAACCTTGACGACAATTAATTCAAACACTCTACAACCTCCATTTTTCATTGAAAGCGATGCAGAAGCTGCCTGTTCGAAAGTCAAAGATTGTTTTGCCAAGCTATGATGGAATTCCTGGATGTATACTTCGAAGATGCCCAAAATCTGTATGTGCAGTCTTCTGCCATCTTTTCAACAAGTCCATGCATGATTCAATTTTTAGGCGACTAATTTATTGTTTAAACTTAAACTGTTTGGGTTCTGAAAACGAAGTTTGGATGTGAAATAAAACACAACTTGCTCGTCGGAGGTCTATTCCAGAATGCATCGTTCTTTATTCTTCTCTTCGCTTGTAACGAAAACTTACATCTAAGGAAATTATATATGTATAAGTATAACAATAGTAATGAAGGTAATTATATATGTGTATAACAATAGTAATGAAGGGAATTATATATGTGTATAACAATAATAAGAAGGTGTTTTTTTTATAACACAATTCTACATACTTCTGAAATTACTCAGCCAAGTAGAAGACTTTGCATTCAATTTAATTGAACTTGTTGACTTATTGATTCAAAATAGCTTTTGACGGCCCCTAGTCCACAAAATTTGAGTTTCATCCCGGCAGAAGCAGTCTTCTTGTCTTTTCTGTTTATGATCATTTTGAACTATCTTACGTTGATCTTCTACTAAATTATCCCTAAATTCGTCTACCACTTTTCAGCATAACACTCGGATGTTTTCCTATCATTCGATTTACGGTGTTGTTCAAAGTGAACTCGGCAGTCACTACAACATGATTCCTATAAACCCCTTCCACTGGTTTGACTAACTTGGCTATCATTGGGCCAATACTTCTGTTGACTTTTTCAACTTGACCGTTGGCCTGTGGATAGAGGCCTTCCTCTATCTGAAACTATACACTTTGGCCTGCTGTACGATCGAAAATAGTCTGACGACGCTTTTATTACCTCCTTTGTGTTAGCCGTTTTAGTGGAATATAACCTTATGAATTTTGTGAAAGTATCGATGACTACTAAGATATGTTTTTGCAACTTCCGGGAATAGTCCAGCGGTCCATAATGGTCTATGTGTATCACTTCGAACGGGACATCACATTTAGGTATATTGTTTAAAAAACCTTCATCTCTTCCATGTTTGGGAGAATAAACCATACACTTTAAACAATTTTGTATATGAGTGTTTACCTTTTCTCTCGCTTTAGGGAACCAATAACTTTTTTATAAGTTCTATCATTTTGTTGGTTCCTATGAGCCCTATTTCGTCGTGATACTTATACATAACCTGTTTTCCATACTTCCAGGGACACAGAATAAAATTGTTCCATCATTTTGTTTTCTGTAAATAACACCGTTTCGCATTTCGTACAGCCGATGGCCTAATAGTAATAACGAATATTTAAGTTTTAACAAAGTGTTATCTTTACCTTGTGATATGACTAGGTTTTCTTCAAAAGTATTGGTTTCCAAAACTAGAATATTCGTTGAATGGATAAACGCATCCGCATGTTGCATACGTGTACCAGCTCTATGCTCAAGTTCATAATCGTGGTTTTGAAACTCTAGTGCCCATCTTGCTATTCTAGGATTAAGATCCTTTTTATTAAGTGTCAACGTAAGTGAGTTGCAATCCGTTACTATTCTGAAATGCTTACCTTGTAAATATACTCTAAACCTTTTAAGTGCAGTGACTATAGCCAAAGTTTCCAACTCAAAACTATGGTTTTAAATAAAATATTGGGTATAATTTTCCATCCCCTTTTTTAAAAGTATAGCACCCAAACCTATCGCACTTGCATCACAGTGTAGTTCCGTATAGTCTCTGGGATCATGTAGTGCTAAAACTGGAGATTCTATCAACTTTTGTTTGAGTGTTTCAAATGCTTCTAACTCTTCTGCCCCGAAATGAAATAATTTGTTTTTTCTTGTAAGATCGTAAACTGGTTTGGCTAAAATTGAAAAATTCTTCACGAACCTACAAAAATATGAACTTAGGCCTAAAAAGAACTGAGTGTGCGTTTTGTGGTAACGGAAAATTTTGTATTGACTCTAATCCCTTATCGTCGGCTTGTATACCTTCACAAGTGATAGTATAACCCAAAAATTTTGTTTGAAGAAACTCGCACTTTGCTAACCTTAGCTCTAACTTATTTATAACTAGCCTTCTGAAAACCTCTTTTAAAATCTCGAAATGTTCGCCCAGATCCCTTGCCGCAATCATTATATTATCGAGATATATTGAAACATCGTCTTTTCTTATCATGTCTGCAAAAAATTTATTTACGCGTCTTTGAAAAACTGAGGAATTTCTTATATACACATGAAAAAATCCGTTTTTAAAACTAGCTTTGTAAATACTCGTTTGTCAGCCAGGCGATCTAACAAATCATCAATCAATATATTAGGGAAACTATCTTTTGTTGTTCCTTTGTTTAGAACTCTATAACTTATGCACATCCTAAGATCTCCGGTTATTTTCTTCAACAACACTGTTGGGGAAACAAACTCACTTGTTCTACTATTACCTTTTTCTAACTATTCGTCTAGCAATTTGTTTAATTCCGACTTCTCTGTATATGACAACCTACGGGGCGGACCATTAAAAGTCTTAGCAGAAGTCAAATTCAACTTCATTTGTTTTTACTAACGGTTCTATTGGACGTCGAGGCACCAAATAACTTTTTTTGTAAATATTACGTAGATATTTTTTGAGTTGCATAATCTGTACTTAGTCCGATTTTTAAAGTTTCTTCTTCACATATATATGTTATCATCACAATCGATCATTAATAAAGATTTTTCAAAACTTTCATTTTACTCTTTATCACCAATTACATTATTTGTAGGCAAATTACTTTTTTTTTCTACAAATTCGCTTACGTTGTGGCTATAAATTGATTTGTTAATACTTTTAACATTTTTTTCATAATTTTTACTACTTTTGGGCTCATCGTTGTTTTTATTTACATTAAGTTCGCTATCGTATTGACCATATATCGTTTCAGTATTATCATTAATAAAATTTTTATAAGATTGTTTATCTTTATATCTATCGTTTTTATCTTTTTCGTTACAATTTGAAAATAACCTAAAATTACCAGCTTTCAAAAAATTTCTCCCCAGAACCACCTCAAAGCAAGTCGATTTATCTTCAACTATGAACATATACGCTGGAATTACTAAATTTTCCCATTTAACAAAACAACACAACTTTCCAACAATTAAGAGTTTATTTTTATTTATACCGAAATAAGATACATTATTTTTGTTCAAAATTAACTTGACTCCTTCGGGAAGGCACGACTGCTTTTTAAAATTTATGGGGCTACCCGTATCTATGAGGCATTCTATAGCAGGAAATTTTGTGATTTATTATCTACCTTTAATGTCAAATACAAATAACTTAAATAATCTTAGCTTTCTTTTTCCATCAGTAGAAGCGTATATTTCTTCTTCGGACACGCTGACAATCGGTGTCCCATTAAGCCACATCCGTAACATGCTCCGTATTGCCGTTTTGTCTTTCAACACTCAGCGGCTATATGTCCAATGCAGTTACTGTTGAAACACCTTGGACCTTCTTTTTTTGTTGACTCATCGTTGTCGTTGACGTTGACCGTACGTTGTTTGTTTTCTATTGTTCCACCTTACGCAGTGTATGTAGTAAATGCGACGGTTTTTTTAAAATTATTGACAAGTGCATATAACCTTAAATTAGTGTCGCTGATGCTTTCTACCACAGATTCAACAAAATTCGTCCTCCTCAATGCACATTCCATTTGATAACACCACCTTATCGTTGTAATATTCGTAGAATTTTTCGTTTTTCTGCCATTTACGTGCCTGGAACATTCGCCTCATCGTTAATTTGTTTTCTTTTTTCCCAAACATCTCTGTCATTTCCCTTAGTAAACCATTGAAATTTTCCTTGGCAAAATTCGGTTTCGAATAAAGCCATGGCTGGCCTTTTTCTTTTAACTGATTTTTTTGCTACTTGGTTTTTGACGTTTATATTTTTGACAGATCACACATGATAAATTCCACGAACATTTGACATTTCGATTCAGTATTGTTTGCCATTTCATCATGAATAGACTTACGCCTGAACAACGTTTGCAAATTATTGAAATTTATTATCAAAATTCGTGCTCTGTGAAAAATGTGTTGCGCAAGCTACGTCCGGCAAAATTGTCTTCAGCGACGAGGCTCATTTTTGGCTAAATGGATACGTGAATAAGCAGAATTGCCGTATTTGGAGTGAAGACCAGCCAGAGGCAATTCAGCAGCTACCAATGCATCCCGAAAAATGCACTGTTTGGTGCGGTTTATGGGCAGGCGGCATCATTGAGCCGTACTTCTTCAAGGACGATGAAGGCCGCAGGGTTACGGTCAATGGAGAAAGGTACCGTTCGATGATAACAGATTTTTTTTGCCGAAAATGCAAGAATTGAACTCGGTCGACATGTGGTTCCAACAGGACGGTGCCACATGCCACACTGCACGCGAAACCATGCATCAATTGAGAGGCGAATTTGGTGAGCAGTTGATCTCACGTTTTGGCGCAGTCAATTGGCCACCAAGATCATGCGATTTGACCCCGTTAGACTATTTTTTGTGGGGCTATGTTTAGTCTATGGGGACAAGCCAAACACGATTGCTGCCTTGGAAGCCAACATTGAACGCGTCATTGGTGAGATTCCGGCCGAAATGTGTGAAAAAGTTTGCCAAAATTGGACCTTCAGAATGGACCACCTGAAGCGTAGCCGCGGGCAACATTTAAGTGAAATTATTTTTAAAAAGTAAATGGCAGAAATTGATTTATCGATCCAAATAAAAATTTCATTCACTTTTTACAAGTTTCTGTGTTTTTTTGAATTTTCAAAAACCAAGCTCTTAAAAAATCACCGTTTATTTGTAGGTATTGTATCTTCTCTCTTCTTTGTCGTCTGTCTCTTCACCTCGTTGTCTATCATTTTTATTTCGTTTTTCTTCGATCGTTTGTTTTTTGTTTAACTCCGTCTCCATCTGTCGTTTTAAAAATTTATTTTCTTTTGCTAGCAATTCTTTCTCCAGTTTTATTAAACTTAGCTCTCTTGTGAGGAGCTCATTTTCCTTTATTAACTTTGACTGTGCACTACCCCTATGACAATTCCCATTCTCCTCCTCAATGTTGTTGGTGCTCTCGTTGTCATTGACGTTATCATCATCGTTGTCGTTGTTGTTTTCGTTTTCTTTGTTTTTATCTGTTGTCGCGTCGTTGCCCGTCTTCGGTCCCTCTCCAAGGCTTTCCGTTGGTAAATTGTTGAGACGCAAACCAGCGTCGACTTGGTGCCGTTGCTTGGCATTCCCAAACGTTGTAGCCACTCGCGCAACTGGGCCACTGAAAATTCGCTAGCTGAAGTATTCATAATGAATGAATGATGGATCTATGAACAACTGTTTAGGGCGGGGAAAAAAATATAACACCACAATCGATATAGCGAAAGGAAAAAAAAATTAAATGGACGTTGGAAATTTACTAGAAGGGGCGCGCACACGATTGTTTTATAAGCCCGACACTGATCTACTTTATATTTTAATTGTTAATTATTAATTGATTGTTTAGCAACTCGTTAGGTCTTCTATCCCACTTCTGAGGTCTTAGGCGACTAATTTATTGTTCAAACTTAATTTTTTTTGGTTCTGAAAGCGAAGTTTGGACGTGAAATAAAACACAACTTGCTCGGTCGGAGGTCAATTCCAGAATGAATCGTTCTTTATTCTTTTCTTCGCTTGTACCGAAAACTTACATCTAAGGAAATTGTATATGTATAGGTATAACAATAGTAATGAAGGGAATTATATATGTGTATAAAAATAATAGCATAACGAATATTGCACTGGTTGGTTGATCAGTGTTGCCACTTGGCCTACATAATTACTAAAAATTTATCCTCACATTTGGAAAAAAATCGTATATCATACATTTATAGAGCTCTGTTCCGAAACTTTTTGAATCACTTATGGTCAACTACATGTTTTTTTTAATTTAAAGTCTTATATTTCCCCACAACAACGTGGATTTTTTGGTGGTAGATCAATTGTTTCAAATTTAATGGAGCTAACATCAAATATATCAACAGGATTCGCGAATGGCCAACAAACTGATGTTAGTAACTTCGGTTTCTCAAAGGCATTTGACCAGCTAAACCATCGTATACTGTTAAAAAAAATTTAAGTCAATATGGCTGCGGTAATTCTCTTCAAGATTGGTTTTTTCGTATTTGAATGGTCGGAACCAATACGTAAAATTTAAAAACCTGCGATCAACAAAAATAAAGGTAACGTTTGGGGTGTCCCAAGGAAGTCATATACTACCTCTACTTTGACTATGCCAAAATATTTTTAACGTATTCAAATCCAGAAGAAATTCAATTTACTCGAATGGACAGCTATAAACAAACTATCGCTGAATATGTCAAAATGCAGGATCATGACCTTCTCTCGAAATCTTTTGCTTCATCAGTTGGATTATCAACTGAATTGCTACATTCTAGAAGGATGCAAACAATTTAATGACCTCGGAGTGCTTTTTGATCGAAAGCTTTCCTTCAATGACCATGTAGGACAGAAGGGAGGTCTTCAATTGCTTAACAACAGTATATTTCGTATAGTAAGATTTCTCGACGAACGTCCGAATATCACAATGCCGGCAGGGTTGTACTGCTCAGCGCATTGATAGTTGTAAATCGCATGGGTACTCTTAATCAACCTAGTGACCTATATATACCTTTGATGGCCCGAGTGGGCAAAGTGATATTATGATTTAAACACAAAATTTCCCCTCTCAAAAACATGCATTTATTAGATTTTTTGAAAAAATGTACTACACCCCAAATGTTTCCGCCCATTTTTCTCCAAATCTAACAATTGTACAATTAAAAGTGTCATAATGTTTTATTGATTTCCAGTAATTTGGAAAAAACTGAATTTTACCACGTTTCTTTACTTTACTTTCTGTACTTTTTAGAAAATGCTTAGGACGTGAAAATGAAGCTCTCCACCAAAATTCAGCTTTGCCGGAATTTTTTCGAAGTGAACATCTTATTTCCTTGACTAATAAGTAAGATTATGATTATTTTTTACGACCTTTAAAGCGTCTGGCTATAAAAATCGCTGACGGAAGGTGTCTGGCAGTAGTGTTACAACTTTTCTAACAATGTTCCGCGAAACATACGTAAAAATCAGCCATCAGAACATAAGTAAAGTTAGCAACATTCTTACGTACTGGTACCTGAGAATTGGCCGTCGGCCCAAGGTAGCAGGTATCCATACTTTAACTGTACCATATGCAATTTATCCATCAGAAAATAAGAAAGGTCTGGGGGCCCTGGGATCTTGGACTATTAGGTAAAAGAGCCATATCTTTGTCTGGTCTTACTTCTTGTATAAGCATGTCTACTGTTATGGGCATAAACTAATAACTTAAAGACCAGAAACCTCTGCTTTCATTTGACATTTGCCTACAAGCTGAAACACGCACACAAGTAACTTTTCCGTTCCTCTTCCTATAGACACATTGATAAAAACGCACACAAGAATCTTTTCTGTTCCTCTTCCTATAGACACATAGACAACACAACCCTAGTAATTTGTTTTTGTTTTGCTTTTCGATTTCCCATCTATTCATGGATAGAGTTTCACAGCTACAAATACAACAATGTAAACAAATGGGTTTTGGGGGGTGAAACGTACGAAGGTTTCCAATCTTTATTATGGCTTATTTGTGGTTATGGGCATTCAGTCCGAAAAAGTTAATATACCAACATTGAAATCATATATTTTTTCGAACCAATTGCCACTTATGCCACAGCAGTCAGCGACAGATGATGTACTTTGTACTAACGATTGTAAATATTTATGTATCTTCATAAAACACTACATAGATACCTACATATGTAGAATTTACATTTTCGGTTGGTAGGATTGTTGATTTTTATTTCTTCCAAAGTGAAATGATCTACTTTTATTGTTGATACCTAATTGAAAGAGTGAGTGTTTTTCTCCCGCCCACGTTTTTCGCTTTTATTCATTATATTCCTTTCCATTGCATGTATATATGCTTATTGCTTATGCTTACATTTTACTTATTGGACAATGGGCATTCACCAAGCAACCGTAATCGAACCAAATATTTGCATTGTCAATGCCAAAAATGACGATTTAAAGGGTGCGTTCAACGAAATAAAGTTTGTTTGATTTAAAAACCACAGAATTTAAATGAGATTAGTTTTAAATATTCATTTGATTAGTTTTGAATTTGCATTGTAAATCTATAAGATTTATAAGAGATTTGGGCCCGTTTGCTGATTCGAATCATAAATCCTATTAATAGCTAAGTTCCACATAACTTTTAAGTTACACATAAATTTATTTATGTTGCACGAACAAATCTATGTGAAACTTAGCAAAGTAACAGATTTAAAATACACCTAAGTTCACTTCGAACTAGCGATATGTCAAAATTTGAAGATATAAACAAAATTAAAATTGAAACTGTGAAATTCTTTATTTTTCGTTATAAAATTAAAAAATGTCGGTTTTAGAGCTGTACACCAATTCACGCCAATTCAAATGGTTCTTGTAGAAGTTTTCTGTTTGCAAATGTGACTTTTTCATGACGGCCACCGGTGTTCGCGGCGGAGCAGCCGGTACTTCCAGAACAGTTGGAGAAACCCCAACTTGTACAGCTTCTTGAGTGAAAACTGCCGTTGCAATCATGGTAGATGGTGTAAGCGATGGCGAAACAAACGTTATTTCTTCGACTTTATTCATAATTTCTTCTTCAGTCAGTTTCTTCGCGTATTTTGGGAATTTATTCACCATCCAACGTTCCATATTTAGCTTTGGCAGTTTGCTCATCGAAACCGACGAGGTTTTCGATATCTGGCAGCTGTAACAAGTTGTACCGTTATCAGGATTCATAGAATTGTCCCACCATCATCGGCAACTGCCTATTCACCACCACCCCCACCTCCACCGTAATTTAATTGCGGTAATGTAGTCCCGTCTTAGTTGACACTTTCATCGGGAATGATGTTCGTTTGCGCGAAATGATTGCAGATTTTTTGTGACGTGCGTCACGTCGGCTTAAGTTTAATGGCAAATGCCTTCGCAAACCGAAGTTAGAAAATTTGCAATTTGCACAAGCACCAGTACAAACTACACACAAGCACAAGAGAACAAGCGAGAAACATCGCAATGTATCGTTCCACTTTAATATTGTTCTAATGGTTTTTTTTTTTGAGTTTAGAGATATCTATGGATTCAGACATGCTGTTTCTAGATCGCGGTTTTTTATAATCGAAGTTCAATCAGTTATTTGATATTCACTATTCTTTTGTTAACCGAAAAATATTCATTTATCTCGCATATTTGACGAGTAATTCCAACTTCTGAAATTTCAATGGATTTCCACATCCAGAATTTCAAAATCTTTTTTTATTTATTTTGTATGTTAAATGCGTTAATAACTAAAATATCCAAACATTATTTTTAAGAATTCTTCAATCCCGTATGTCATTCTTAAATTTTATGTGCCACTTTTTCTAAAACATAAACTATGTTCTACTTAACGACTTTTATGTTTAGGATTGAGTTTGGTGCAAAGCGCTATTTATTAATTAAGCGTTTATGTGGAACATAAACTCTTAAGTTTCGTATCAGCAAACGGACCTTAGTCTAAATCAACATAAATCTCGGTATAGTCCTCTGTGAGAACGTAGTAGGGGTTATCCATTTTGCGGTTTGAAAAGTATAGGGCTGGAATAGGACATCTGACATCTGTCAAACTACGTTGTTAAACCAATCTTTTTTTTCAGTTGAAAGTCTGACATTTACCAAAATGGATCGCTTAACTATCGCACAACGCTTATAATTAGTTAAAACCTACTACAAAATTGGTAAGAGGAGAAGAGACTGGACTGGTTACAGATATTGTAAGGCCTGTGCATCATCGTTTCGCTCGTACCACTGAAAATATCGGTGCTGTAGTGAAAGTGTTGCCGAAGACCCGAATATGTCGATTCCTCGTCGTTCTCAGAAATAAGAACAAATTATGGCGTGTTTTGCATTTGGGTCTACACCTACATCCATATAAAGTCCAGCTCACACAACAACTGAAGCCAGCTGACCATTCACAACGTCGTAGATACGTCGAATGGGTGCTTGAACAACAGGCGGTGGCCGTCGATTTTTCGAACAAAAGTTTCTTCAGCGACGAAGCACATTTCTCACTCGGTTTATATGTTAATAAGCAAAATTGTCGTATTTGGGGTTCTGAGAATCCTCAAGTAATTGAAAAGAGGCAATTACATCCACAAAAAGTCACTGTTTGGGCGCTTTTTGGTCCGGAGGTGTGATTGGACCTTAATTCCTCGAAAACGACTGTCACCGTCAATTCGGAGCGTTATGGTCATATGATCACCGACTTTTTTTTGCCTGCTATTGAAGAATACGACTTGGAGAATATGTGGTTTCAAAAAGACGGAGGCTTTATTGCAAGATACATTTCCTGGCCGCGTAATTTATTGTCGTGGCGATATCAACTGGCCACCAAGATCATGCGATTTGACACCGCTGGACTTTTTTTGTGCGGCTACTCGAAAGACCGTGCTTATGCAGATAAACCTTTAACTCTTGAGCACTTGAAAACCAACATTCGTCAAGTTATTGCTGAGATATAAAATTCACAAAGATAACAAAAAAAAACTAATATCAAGTATCTTCTAGTGATTTCGAATAGACTGGTATCTAGTGATCCAGATTGGAAACTTAATTTCTCTCAGTCGCCCTCTTCCACGTTGCTCAATAAAATGAAATTTTAAAAGAGAAGAACTTTTTTATTGAGAAAAATTTAAAACAATTTTTCAACATTTCCAACCTATGTAAGCGAATACCGCCAAAAGCAAATATGTAAGCATGTAACAGAACATACACAACTTTAAGGCTTTCCATATGGAGATCTCTTGTTTACCGGCGTCAAATATGTACCAACAGCATTCTTGTAATTCTTAGGGTCACCCAATTTTGCAACTCCAGAATTTTCTCCGCAAGCCTTCTTAACAGCTGTCTTCCAATTGTCACATTTCAAACTTGTAAAGTAATCATCCTTGATGGCTTCAGCATAGTAGAGATAAGATCTCGAATGCGAACAAGTTCCAGACATATCGATTCCACATCCCGGCTGAGATTTACCACCATTTGGATAGAAAGCAGCCTTACCAACCGGCTTAAGGAATCCCAATAGACCTCCATTAGTTTGAATTGATTCCACGTACAAAGCATCAGTTTCGCACAAACGGTCATCACAGTTATTATAACTGAACAATGGTAAAGCAGGATCAAGACCGATTATTACAGGGATTTGGCCATTTGCAACGAGCTTTCCAGCATACCCGGCTGCATGAGCACCCAAACTGTGACCAATAATGTTTAATGTTTTCATTGACATTTTTCCTTTGTCCATAAGAAAATCAATCATCTGGGCTATAATCTTTCCAACATCTGGGACGTACTTGGCAGAGGTGGCATAATTTAATTTGCTCGCCTTGTTACTCCAATTGACACAGATGATATTGTATTCGCCAACTGTTAAGAACGCATCACGGATTTCTTTATTCACTTCAGACTTGTAATTGTTTTGCCAACCATGAATGATGAATCTGAAATTGGAACATAAAATATTTATTTTAATAAAAATGCAAAACACTTTTTCGGATAAGATACAAAAAGTACGCAAGTATGCTAGTTAGGGTACCTTACTTAAAAATTCAGAAATGAAGTATGCCTATCCAAAAAAAAAAAGCAGAAGTAGGAAACCTAAAACGATTGAACTATAAAGTTACCGAAGTTTCTCCTAGACCTATGTACTTCCGAGCTTTAATTCAAAGGACATCGACGTAGAAAACTAATAACATTAGAAATATACTCATTGGCCAATCTCCCGCGAAAATAAATGTATAGATATTTCAAATTATCTTTCGCCAGTTCGTCAACTTGTCATGATATTTCTATACTTTGGAACCCCGAGTCAGAGTTCGGCTGCTTGACTCAGTATATACTTTTGACATTCTATATATAAGTTTAGCGGTATACCGATTCTACTAAGGATTTTATTTAAGTTTTATGGACGGTTATTTAGGTGTTTTAAATGCATTAGCTTGATGAACATCTACCTTGTTGGACCATAAGTGCAAGTAGATTTCTTTAATTTCTAACTAGTGCCGTGCAGTTCAGGTTGTATTAAAAGACCTTAGGTCTTACAGGCATATAGTTAAAATTATTATATTAATTTCTCCCAACCAGTTATTTTGTCAACTAAACCTTAAAATTGTTACATATACATAGAGATGGAGCGAAATAGTCAAGAATAGGTGTCGAAAACATATCTGCAGAACATAACACTTCAAAAAATGCTTATTTATAATAATGGTTCTATCAGTCATACCTACTACCTAAACATCATCAGGCCTTGAATCTCGGAGAAAAACTGTGTGTTTGTTTAAATAATGCCTTACCTAGTTGGATGTTTTTTGTTGAAATTTGATTTCTTCAAACTGTCAATATCGTTTATGGAAATTTTATCGGGTTCGTCTGGATTATTTGTGGTGTATAGGTAAAAGTCTACGGCGACTGCTTTAGTTTTGCGCCCTCTTTCATCACGTTGAACATCCATCTCCGCTTCCACCATTGTCATCCATTTTAAAGATCCATCAAGCTGAGGTACAAACCAACCTTCTTCAGAAGATTCATCTAATAGGCTTTTTTCCAATGGAAGTGCCGAAACTTTGAATAAAAAAATACAAATGAGATATTTTGAATATCAGAAAAAAATGTGGTTTTACCTGCAGTGAGGCTAAGCAGAACAATTTCAAAAGTCTTCATAATTCGTTCTACTCCAAACGTGTAACGCTGATTTATTGGCTATCTGACTTTTATAGTCGCAATATTTGGATTTTTAAACACTTTCTTAGATTAATACCTACTATCCATCATTTATTGGCAGTCACAAATCACTGCCTTGTCATGTCTTTTTTGAGTTTTGATTATTGCCTTAACTCAAAGGCAACAATTAAATTAAAAAAAAAAATTGGCGAAATTTTATGATTAGGATTTCATTTATTCTTAATCATGTACCTACTCGTATATAAGTTAAATCAGAAGATTCTTATCGATTATTGATTGCATTACTTCAGTTCAGAATTACCTTATGGCTTACTAATAATGTGTCTTATGATAAGGCTTTTTAATCCAAAAAAGCTTTATATTCGTTTACTAACCAACAGTAAGATAATATTTAAAAAAAAACAAATAAGCTTCCACTAATGTTTTTTTTGTAATAAAGGCATTTGCGGAGATTTATTTAACTCCATTTTTTTGATTAGTTTATTGAGTGGTTAAGCGCACCAATTAACTCGTTTACATATATAAGACGAAGATAACATAACAGACGAAATAATCACTAGCGTCTGACATGATTTGAATTAGTTCATTCTTGTGCATTTTTTTTTTTAATTTTGATTAAAGCGTGTGATATAATACATACATGTACTATACGGTCATCAATCAATCATCAATTGAACGATCTTGGGTTTTTTGCACGATTTTAATACTCTTTTAACTCAAAACAAAATCTATTCGATAAGTCATAAGAGCAAAACAAAATAAAAAATAATATTTAAAGTAAAATAATTTTGCTTGATTATACAATTTTACAACCAGTTAGTAGGAACAATAATTTTCAAACAAGCAATTAATTGGTTGGTTTCGAAATATTGCACCTTTAGAGCCGTCTCTTTTTGTTCTTAATGTCAATTCTCACTCCTTCACTAAACCACCGTTAGCGAAGAACTAAGCTTGTAAATGTCAAATCTCAGAAATACTGTTTTATTAATAGCATTTCGCACTTCGTCCACGGAATATGTCCTAGACCTTCCCCAGTCCATGTTTATTAATTTGGGTGTTAAAAACTATGGACATTTTTTGATTCGTAAAAAAACAACTCGAGACTTTGATCAAACTTGACATTGCGATGATAGCGAAGACGAAAAAAGTGGGACTCAGAATTCTGTAGGCCAGTGTTTTTCAAACTTTTTCAGTAGGCGACCCCTTTGAGAGTAAGAACATTTTGACGTCCCCACATTAGCAAAAATTATTTATGAGTTAATTACTTAAAAAGGCATATACACTGCCCTTTCATACCCAGTCTAATCATAGCATGTATGATATTTTACTTATTCGCGATATGGTGCAATCCTTGCAGTAATTTTAATTTCTTACTTGCGATATATGTAAGTACATGCGTAGGGCAAGTTTTGCATTTGGAAAAAAATCGAACTCGAGATTTTAATTTAACTTGACAATACGATGATGGAGAAAACCAAAAAAGTGGGTAACACCATTTCGCATGTCTGTCTGACTGTGTGTCTCTCTGTCTGCTTGTACAACGATCTATACCCGAAGCGGCTGAAGCTTGGTACTTAAATGTTGTAGGTGATTGGCTAAATAGATTTTTGAATAGCTTTTTTAGCCCAAAAATAACGGTACTTGCTATTCAATTTTTTCTACAATCCTTATTATTCGGAAAACGGCTATAACAATATTGATAAAAACATCTTGGTAGATTTTTTCTTAATTTTTTGCCATTAACGATACCTGTTAAACAACAATTTTTTGTATTGCTGACTATAAATAATACTGCATACCAAAATTTTCGAAAAATATTTTTATGGATTTTTGAAAAAAAAAAGTTTTTTTTTTGAAAATTCAATATTTCGAAAACGGGTGGATGATTTTTTTTAAATTTTGTTTTTAAGTTTATATTTTAAATATTTAAAATTGTCATATCAATTTTTTTAAGAAAAAAATTTAAAAAATTTTGCATACAAAATAATAATTAAAAAACGACTTTGAACATACATATATCTAGATTCTTAATAGAAAACTTTTGCATACGATGTGATCGAACATAAGTGCAAGTTCGTGCGATCCAGTCGTGCATTTTATTGAATATGTTAGGACAACTCCCCGATAAAGATGCTGAGAATATAATTCAACTTAAAAACTATTGATTATTTCGTGGTAAAGAGAAAAGGATAATATCCAGAGCTGTCAAAAGAGGCTTTACGATTTTTAGTGCGATTCGCCATTATGTATGAACCTATGTAAGCTCACGTTCTCTTCAATGGTAGATATAAAAACTAAGCAGAGAAATAGGATTCATTTGTAAAATGATTGAATTGTTAACGTCTCAAAGATAAGACTGAGGTTTATACATTCCTTAAAAAAATTAGCAGACACACCCACCTCACTAAAAACTACTGTTTTATATTTTTTAGTACAGGACTTACAACGTACACATGCTACGCAAACTGTTCCTAAACGCAAACATAAGAATCTTTCCAATGTAGACTGTCTCTTAGCGCAGTTTATTCTCTTTTCTTTTGCAATTCTTTTTTTAATAATAATACTAATAATAATAATAATAATAATAATAATAATAATAATAATAATAATAATAATAATAATAATAATAATATTACTGATAATAATAATAATAATACATAATAACTACTACACTATATGCCTGTAAGACCTAAGGTCTTTTAAATGCAACCTGAATTGCACGGCACTAGTTAGAAAGAATAGAAAGATAGGAAAGAATTTTTTGGCACTGTGGATTTGAGAATTATGTATTTTCTCATCATAACCCATGGGCGACATCCAACTAAAATTTGAGGTATAGGAAAGAATGCTGCCTAGAGTGGGGATCGAACCCACAAATCTAAGTCAGCAGTACCAAGCACTATATCCATTGCGCTAGTGCCATATTCTCGTTTATAATTTTTTATAATTACTTAAATTTGAAACTTTACAATTTTAAGTGTTAGAGAATAGCTTGTAGCATTTATATAGGGTTATCCATTTTGTGGTTTCAAAAGTATAGGGCTGGAATTCGAGATCTGTCAAACTAAGTTGTTAAACCAGTTTTTTTTCAGTTGAAAGTCTGACATTTACGAAAATGGATCGCTTAACTATCGCCCAACGCAGAAAAATTGTTAAAACCTACTACAAAAATGGTGATTCTGCAACAGCCACATATCGAGCCTTAAGAGGAGATTATGGTTTACATAATCGTCCAACTACGCAATCAATTGGCAAAATTGTGAAGACATTTGAAGAGACTGGATTAGTTACAGATATCGTAAGGCCTGTGCATTATAGTTTCGCTCGTACCACTGAAAATATCGGTGCTGTAAGTGAAAGTGTTGCCGAAGACCTGAATGTGTGGATTCCTCGTTGTTCTCAAGAATTAGGACTGTCTTACGGCACATTATGGCGTATTTTGCATTTGGATCTACACCTATATACATTTAAAGTCCAGCGCACACAAAAACTGAAGCCAGCTGACCATTCACAACGTCGTAGATATGTCGAATGGGTGCTTGAACAACAGGCGGTGGACGGCGATTTTTCGAACAAAATTTTCTTCAGAGACGAAGCACATTTCCCACTCGGTGGGTATGTTAATAAACAAAATTGTAGTATTTAGGGTTCTGAGAATCCTAAAGTAATTGAAGAGGCCATTACATCCACAAAAAGTCACTGTTTAGGGCGCTATTTGGTCCGGAGGAGGTGTGATTGGACCTTACTTCTTCGAAAACGACGATGGAACGACTGTCACTGTCTATTCGGAGAGTCATGGTCATATGATAACCAGTTTTTTTTGCCTGCTATTAAAGAATACGACTTGGAGAATATGTTATTTCAACAAGACGGTGCCACATGCCACACAACTCGAGCGAATATGGCTTTATTGCAAGAGACATTTCCTGGCCGCGTAATTTCTCGTCGTGGCGATATCAACTGGCCACCAAGATCATGCGATTTGACACCGCTGGACTTTTTTTGTGGGGTTACGCGAACGACCGTGCTTATGCAGATAAACCTTTAACTCTTTGGTACTTTAAAACCAACATTCGTCAAGTTATTGCAGAGATACCACCCCATATGTATCAAAAGTGGTTGAAAATTACCTCAAAAGAATCGATGCTTGCAACAATTCGTGTGGTGGTCATTTAAATGATGTAGCGTTTTACACATAATGTCAACGTTCAAACTTTATAATAAAAAAGGAATATCATGAAAATGGATAACCCATTATTTAAAAAAAAATAGAGGTACTGCTACATTTCAAAAAATAAATGGAATGTGTATATTTAGAATTAAAATTAAACGGCTTCAAAAATAGATTAACGTAGCAAAACTTTAAATAACAATTTTAAATAATAAATTATAGAGAAACGAATTTATTTTTAAGTTATTGACCAATTGGTTGAATTATTATAGGTGTTCGAGATTTAAAATTGTTTCATTAAAAAAACATTACGACCAAACAGCCGAAAGAGATATATTTTAAGTCTCGAACACCTATAATACGAAAACAATTTAGCAAAACTAGTAATAAAATTTTATCAAATAACGTACTGCAGCAAAGTTTCGATTTCATAAATATAAAAAACAAAGATAGAATAGATTCTTACGCATATCTTCAGGAAATTCGTTGAACAATTTGCGGAATACTGTAGTGTAGGAATTTCTAAAAATTGTTGTTCGGAAAGGCAGAGCGGGAACCGAGCGAGGATAGCTTCTTAAGTTATGAATATTACTAAAAGGGCTTTGCCAATATCCACCTTTTATAAAAAATATTCTTAGAACTTTATAATAAAATAAGTGACGAAGGGGTAAGATTTTTGTTTGTCTAAATAATTCCAGGGAGTGAGCCAGGTGCGGGGAGTTGCATATTTTTGTTATTGAACACTTTTGAAGCACAATTAACTGTTGCAGTATATTAAGTTAAGCAATCGCCCCCCCCCCCCCCCCTGTACACTGGAATGAAACAGCCCATTACCTGGTTATTTATTTTCTAAATGCTTCAAAAAAAAAATAAACTTTTTATTTGAATACTTAGATTTACCAAGCAACTTTGTTTTATGTTTACTCGTATGTAATAATATACATAGATTTCTTTTCCCACCAACTTTTTAAGAAAAAAAATCCACGAAAAAAAGTCATTTTAGTCATACCAAATCGAATATAAATGTCAGTAAATTTCCAACAGCTGACTTTCAAAATAAGATGCATTCAATTTCATTTTGTGCAATTGGTTGAAAATGAATATTAGCCGTGTTTTATTATCGCCAATAACCCATATGGTTCAACCCGTCAAAATAAAACGATCTGGGTTATGTACTTAAATGAACCCTCTGTTCGCCGAATTTAATAATAATATGTATTTGCAAATTGCAAACCCAGATAGAAACCCCGATAGAAACCTAGATCTCGCGTTGTTTTTGTAATACGTGTTAAGAAATAACCCCGACCCAGACCCGTAGATAATAAAAAGCAGCTATTATTCGCTGGGATGTCAAAATATACAAATTTGATTAGAATGACTAGAAATATTCTATCAAAATTGCTATTTCGAATTTAAAAATAACGCAAGTTGTGAACTGATTATAAAATGCTGTGAAAAAATGTGATTTAGTATTTTGGTCACTGTTTAATGTTTTTGGTCCTTTTTATTTTCGATTTTGGTCACAAGTTTTATTTCCAGATGGCAACCATGGATCTGACGTTAACCCATAAGAATTAAATGCTTCCTCCCTTAAAGAATTATCTAATTTCATCAGTAGCAAGTAAATAAAATCACTAAAAAACAGCAATACCTAATTGGTCCTAGTCCCATCTTGATTCAATGGAATTTCGATAAGCATTCAAATGATTTATTATATTCTTTTAACCTTAAAAAATAGTTGCTAGGTTCGCAATGAACTACTTATTGATGTTTATTTTATATGGTTTTTAGTATTTCAAAGTCAAACAATAACTCCATGAGTTTATGACTTCAAATGTATGTCTTCAATCAATAATCCATTTTCTATTTATTTAATAATCGTTAAAGTGCCAATTATAAGCCAATTATTATTTTTTACTAATAATTATCATTGGGATTAACCACTTGTCAAAATAATACGTTAATTTGATATGGATATTAACACCAATATGTTAAGCTCAATAAATTTATTATTATTGATAACAATCATGATTTCTGTCCATTCAACTTTATATTCTTACAAAATTGATATGATTTGAGCTTTTTAGTTTTGGAAAGTACGTACTAAATATCAAAATAAATAATATGTATGTAGTACATACATATCTAAATGCCTAAAATGGAATGTGGTGTAAACAAGAAGTAGAGGCGTGTTCTGATAAGATAGTATATAGTTATAATATTCAAGATTAGATAATCTAAGTACATTCTACAATATTTAAAAAGAATTTATGTCATTTTTATTTAAGACTCAAGTGTTTTCTAATTGCAACAAAATCAAACACATACATAGGTACTAAAATATACTAAGTAAAAGATAAAAAGTCGTACGATAGGTACTTGAAAATATTAATACATAGGTAATTGAGTAATTACGTTGTTCTGCAATGTACTTCATAGTATTTTGGAAAAAGGGTTGTCTCATAAATAAGAATCTCATTTCCTTATTATCACAGAGCATTTCGGTTAAAGCTGAAGGCAATGACAATCTGGCCATTGGTGATCGATCGCCAAAGGAGACTATTTCGTCCGGACTAAAACCGGCTTTTGGCAAGGGAAGTAAAGTGTGCAGTATGGAACGGACTCAAATTTCAACCCTAGTCTCGTGTATGAATGAAAACTGAAACTAACACTTAGAGATAACAGTTTTTATATTCAGTTTTGTATGATTATATACTTGCTTTTTAAAGCACTTTTTCGATCATTTAATGAATTTGAATGTCCAACAAAAACTTGAGTGTGCTACCACCAAGTTTTTTTCTCAATTAGGCACAAGAAGTTTTTCAATTAAAATGAAAAGGTAGACCAGCACCACTAGAGCAAAGGAATCTGATGATCGGCCTTGGCAAGGCGTGAAATAGCTATATTTCCAGCCAAAAATAATTGAGAACAAATTTGGTGGCAGCACACTCAAGTTGTTGTTGGGCATTCAAAGTCATTAGATAACAGTTTTTGTTCTGTCAGATCAAGTTTCGCAAATACGAATACGTTAGATATACTAACCCATATAAAAGTGGTTCAAGGCTACATTTATTCGCTCGGAGTCTAAGTGTACAAACAGAGTGGAGCCCAGAGCAAAACTTCGAAATTTTTTGGGTCAAAGAGCTCGTGAGGGGAGCAAGGATGTATCCTAGCCAGAATGAGGAGCAAGTAGCAAGAGCAAAGTAGAATAAAACAAGTAAGAGTTCATTCTTTTCTATTTAAATTTTTTTTTTTTCTTGAATACAAGGCGCACGATTAGTTAAAATCGCAGCGATGAGAGCGGAGAAATCAAACATGTTTGAAATAGCCGCTTTGCTCTCTTGTTAACTCTTTGTTATTGTTCCATCATCGAACGACGCTGCACTCTGTGTGCTATCCTTTCATTTTACGTGTTTGAATCGTAAACTACTCGTAATAACATAAAGACCCGAAACCTCTGCTTTCATTTGACATTTGCCTACAAGCTGAAACACGCACACAAATAAATTTTCCGTCTTTTCAGTTAATCTTTCTATAGACACATAGACAACACAGGCCTAGTAATTTGTGTTGTTTTTCGATTTCCCATTCTATTCATGGATAGGGTTTCGAAGGTACAAATACAACAATGTACACAAATGGGTTTTGGGGGGTGAAACATACGAAGGTTTCCGATCTTAGTATGGCTTATTTGTGGTTTGATTTCGACGCTTTGCTCTTTGCTCTATGCTTTTCTTACTCTCTGCTCCAATCTGTTTGAACACTAAGCCTTAAATCATCTCGTGTGTGCTTGGACTCTTAAATAAGCCAAAGTCCTCTTTCACACATGGAAACTGAGTTGCCGGCAACTGGGAGTTTTGATGGTGAGAAGGGCAAGAAGTAAGGGGAATGAAAAAAATCTCCCCGGTCCACGATTTTTGTTTTTTTTTTTTAAATTTAACTATATGCCTGTAAGACCTAAGGTCTTTTAAATGCAACCTTAATTGCACGGCACTAGTTTGGCACAGTGGATTTGAGAACCAGGTATTAACGGTCTCATTTTAACCCATGGGCGGCATCCAATCAAAATTGGAGGTATAGAAAAGAATGCGCCTATCGTGGGGATCGAACCCACACG
This sequence comes from Philhelius pedissequus, assembly GCA_910595825.1. Lineage (NCBI taxonomy): Eukaryota > Metazoa > Arthropoda > Insecta > Diptera > Syrphidae > Philhelius > Philhelius pedissequus. The sequence continues at coordinate 256,164,278 of OU343160.1, forward strand.
TCTAAGTTAGCAATCAAGCACTTTATCTACTGCGCCATTGCCATTTGAAGAGATTTTTTTGCCGTTTTGCTTTGCATTCCAATTAGCCCAACAAAATCTTCCCAGTTTCCTTCTCAGTTTCTTGGTGCCAGTTTCTTTGTGTAAAAGCTACAAGGCAATCAAAAGAAAACGTCCAAAAAATCTCCAGCAACTGGTTTCCCTGTGTCAAAGGGGACTTACTAAGATCGGAAACCTTCCATGAATCAAAGAAATCAAGATTACGACTCTTTTTTTTGTCTTATGTGGGTGACGTCACGCGAGATTAAAAAGTCTGAGCAAAAGAAATTGTTTTGTTAGTCCGATGTGGATGAAAGGATTTTTCGTGCGCAAATAATATAAACCTACAATTTGTTTAAATAATTGAATATTGTCATTGTATATAGATATTAATAGTACTATCATGAAGACGAAATTCATCCAGCCTGCAATAAGTTCTACTACTCATCATGAGTTCCACTACCAAATCGGAGGTTAGGTAGTGTTGGTGTGTTATGAAAATGCGTATGAAGGGAAATAGTGTGATAATAAATTGATGAGAGAAATATATATAAAATTTATTATAAATTAGAGGAGGAACGGAAAACAATGTATTTCATAGGTTTTTTTTTGTTTTTTTTTATGAGGATTTTTTTGTTGAGTAGGAGCTGGTTGTGTGTATGTGTTTTTTATTCTACGGGCAGATAGAATGAAAATTGTTTGATGGCTGTAGGGAATATTTAAATATTCAGGTATACGCTTGTGTTCAACGGTCACTACACAGTAAAATAAACTTTTTTACCAAATGAACAAACATGATAATAATTTAAGAGTTAAAATTTGAGATTTCTGTTAATCGTTGTGCAAAAAAAATTTTTCTTGTGACAACATTTTTTGGATTTCATATTAATATTTTTTTTGGATCTTGAAAAAAAAATATTTTTTTTTTGAAAATTCAGATTTGATAAATAATTTCGTAAAAAATCGAGTTGACGAATTTTCAAATAAGAATTGTGTATTAATAGGTATTACATATTTTTTCAAGTCGTTTTTTACTTATTTATTTTTAAATGAGTATTCAACAATATATATATACATATGAAAATATTATTTAAAAAAATCTTCAAATCATTTAATATTTATTTGCAAAATATTGTTTTTTTTTCAAAATCCAAAAAATAAAATAAAATTTAATAACAATTTTTTTTTTGAAAATTCTTGGAGCCGTTTTTGAGAAATAAATTTTTTTCTTAACGGTTTTTAACATTTGTATGGGAGGTACCGTTGTTTTTTATTTTAGAAAATAGTTTTTTTTTAACTATTCAAGATAATGTCTAAAAACTACTAAATACGAAGTTTCGAAAAAATCTATTAAGTCGTTTCCGAAATTTTGAATTAAAAAAAAAATAATTTCCAAAATAATTTGTTTTGAAAAATTTTGGTACACAAATACAATAGTGTTTAAGCTTTCTAGGAGCTTCTGCGTAAAAAATTTAAAAAAAATCAGATTAACCGTTTGCGAGAAAATCGAAAACCAAAAACATAGTTCTACTAGAGGTACCAAAAAAATTTATAATTTAATTAATATAATTATTATTTTTTTTCCAAAAAAAAATTATTATAATTTAATTAATATAATTATATCATTAATGAACTCATTTTTTTTTATAAAAATTGTTGGAGCCGTTTCTGAGAAAAATAAGATTTTTCTTGTTGGCCAAAAAAAATGTATGGGAGCTACTGTTATTTGTCGTCTTAGAAACAAATTTAAAAAAACGTGTGGGCATATTACCGAAAAAAACAATATGTACCAAGTTTGAAGACAATCTATCAAAGCGTTTAGGCTGTAGACTCGAGAACAGACAGACAAAGAGACTTAATTGCGAACCCATTTCTTCGTCTTCGCTATCATCGTAATATCAATTTTGATCAAAATCTCGAGTTCGATTTTTTTCGAATCCATAACTTGTAATATAGTACCTACATTTATAATATCGCTAGTCAAAAAAAAATTAAAAAAATACTGCCTAGATATACCTACTTTATTTCCTAATAAAACTGTCTGTGGAGAAAAAATTAAATTATTCTCAATAGATATTATATTTGAAAAAGAACAAAAAGTACCTATGTACATACATATTGTATGTAGATGTGTATCTGGGTACACATGTACCTACCTAAACAAAACATATTGAAATATCTCAACATTGCTTTGCTATTTTCGCATAGAAAAAGTGAAAAGTAGCAACGTTGCTACAATTCAAAATCCTAAGATCCACCAAATATCTAAAATTTGAAAGAAAAATTTAAAATAAATTCTATAATAACCTATACATGCATTTATATCTATAAACATTCTTACTTCAAATACATGTATACGGCAATAGCCTTGATATAATTTATTTATACCCACCATATTTTGAAGGTTGCCATGAACAGCTTATTCGGTTTTCTCCCTTACCATCTATAATGTTGTCAGAACTAATAAGTTTTGACCGTCTCCCTTGCTTTTTTTCGTATTTGCCTCTACATTTACTTCTTCCACATCAACAATTCAATATCAAGAAAGGAGAAACTAGCGCCCTAATCGACGGAACTACTAGCTAAAAAATTCAGTCTCGTAGTAGTACTATAGGTTTCATATACAAAGATATTGTTGAATTAAATTTACTTTAATTGAATTTAAATTTATTGCGAACAAATCAAGAATAAAAGAAAGTTGAAGTGCTAAATGGATAATGAACATTTAACTTAAACTAAGCAAAACAACAATTTATGAAGATTATTGTGCATTAAATAAATGTAAAATGTTTTACTTATGTTTAAATTTTGTTGTATTTTTGTTTTTTGCATTTGGATAAGTCTACAATTGTTCTGTTAAGTGTTCTTATTCTAAAACACATCCTCACGCGGAAAAAAAGTTTTTTTATTTTCACATCGCAGTCAATGTCTTTGGACAAATCAAGTAGATTGTTTGGTAGCCTGGACAAATTACTAATTTTTATTCGTTGAAGGATTTGAAGATTTTGTCCAAGTTCGTCAAGTAATTCAATATTTCCTTGGTGATGGCTTTAACAAACTGCCTTCACTTAGGTGGTCCACCTATGAATACGATGCGACATTTTCTTCGGCTGGAATTTTGTTTCTTAGTTTATGGCATATGTATCAGGCCCTATTTTCTAGCCAATCGCTCTCTAAAATGGCCAAAACTTGATCATCATTGTAGCCATCAGTATTATCCTCTTCTGGTTCAGAAGCAATGCTTTGAAATATAGTACCTAAAAAGAAATTTCAGATTATATGTTTGTATAAGCAAAAGTAATGTCTGCAAACTGGCCAATGGCGCTTCCAAATCTGGGGTAGGTATCGTCAAAGCATTCATTTGCTGCGTCCGAAATAACACCTTCGTTGTGTCCTAAAATTAGGGCTGGCAACGAGACCGAGACTAGTCTCGGTCTCGTCTCGGTCTCGGTCTCGTCAACGAGACGAGACTCCTTTAAAAGTACCGAAGACGAGACCGAGACGAGAGCGAGACGAGACCGTATTTTTGGTACCGAAATTCGACGAGAGTCTCGCTGGTCTCGGCGGTCTCGGTGGTTTGGTTTCGGTTTTCGCTATAAGAAAATTTTGTTTTTATTTCATTATTTTTTAGTATCTAATCATGTTCAATTTTTATAATATTCACAAGTTTTTTTTTGCGAAATATGTATGCATGGCGTTGCTTCCTTTTGGGTGACATTTGGAAAAAAATATTGTCAAAACGTCAAAATATAGTTCGTTGCCTAACTGTCAAGCCATGAGCTGTCAAAATCCCATGAAGGATTTCTCCGATTTAAATGGATTAAACAATCTCTAAAAAAGTCAAATTTTACCTCCGAAAATTATAAATTTTTCGATTTAATTTATTGCTCCGTAAAAAGGTGATTTAAGGCCTTTTGAGTGAGGTTTGAAAAAAAAATATTTTAAAAACGTCAAAATATACGGTCCTATTCTGTTAAACGTTCACGTGAATATTTGTATATTGTGAAACGAATTGTTTCAAAAAGTACATAAATTTCGATCAAAAATAAATTTTAACAATTAGATTCTCTTAAGAATTAAACAAAAAAAAATATTAGTAAAGATTTGGACTCAAAAATAGTGAAAAATTGAGTAAAATATTCACGTGAATCGGAAGATAGCAGAATAAGGCTGATAGTTTATTGCCTACCTGCCAAGCCATGAACTGTCAAATTCATTGAATGATTGCTCCGATTTAAATGGATTAAAAAACTGTACAAAATTCAAATTTTATCTTGGAAATACGGCTCTTCAAAGGTGTCTGATAACGTTACTTCACAGCTTATTTTTTACGTTATCACACACCTTTGCAAACTAAATTCGCACAAAATGTAAGCCATTCGGAGCGCTTTCATACGCAACTAATAAAATTGAACTTAAGATCATAGTTTTCGATTTACACAAGTAAAACTTACCCGTTTCAAGTGAAGTCTATGGCCTTAGCTTCATGGACCTACGTACTGCAGAACAAAATTTCTAGTTTTTGATTTGTTTAGCATAAGCAACGTACAAGGATATATCATTATTAGATTCATGCATAATTGACAAGCACAATAAAGTTGGATAAGACGTGTAGATGCCAAGTGTGACCGAATTCTTGAGATCCATATTGTACGTTGATTTTCACCAAGTTTCCCAAACTTGTTTTTTTTTTTCTATTGGTTTTGACAGCTAAATGTGAATATGTGTACCAATTCGTACGATTTTTCACGCTACCAAACATTAAAATTGGAGCAATCCTTCAATGGATTTTGACAGCTCATGGCTCGACAGGTAAGCAACGAACTATATTTTGACGTTTTGATTATATTTTTTTCCAAATGTCATACAAGGGGCTTAAAATTTAAAAATTTCGAGGTAAAATTTGAATTTTGTAGAGGATTTGTAATCCATATAAATCGGAGCGATGCTTCATTGGATTTTGACAGTTCATGACTTGACAGGTAGGCAACTGACTATATCTTGACATTTGAGCAATATTTTGTTTTCGAAATTTCACCTAAAAGGTCTAAAATAAACTTTCTAGGGAGCAATAAATTAAATCGAAAAATTAGATTATTTTGAGGTAAAATTTGAGTTTTGTAGAGGTTTTTTTAAATTCATTTAAATCGGAGACATCCTTAAATGGTTTTTGACATGTCGTGGCTTGACAAAACCGGTTGATTTATTTTTTTAAAAATCGAACGTTGTATGTAGGTACTCTTTTTTTTAATATTTTATTTGTTTTTGCTATGAAATAAACGGTGATTTTTTAAGAGCTTGGTTTTTGAAAATTCAAAAAAACACAGAAACTTGTAAAAAGTGAATGAAACTTTTATTTGGATCGATACATCAATTTCTGCCATTTACTTTTTAGAAATAATTTCACTTAAATGTTGCCCGCGGTTACGCTTCAGGTGGTCCATTCTGAAGGTCCAATTTTGGCAAACTTTTTCACACATTTCGGCCGGAATCTCATCAATGACGCGTTCAATGTTGGCTTCCAAGGCAGCAATCGTGTTTGGCTTGTCCCCATAGACAATAGACTTAACATAGCCCCACAAAAAATAGTCTAACGGGGTCATATCACATGATCTTGGTGGCCAATTGACTGCGCCAAAACGTGAGATCAACTGCTCACCAAATTCGCCTCTCAATTGATGCATGGTTTCGCGTGCAGTGTGGCATGTGGCACCGTCATGTTGGAACCACATGTCGACCGAGTTCAATTCTTGCATTTTCGGCAAAAAAAAATCTGTTATCATCGAACGGTACCTTTCTCCATTGACCGTAACCCTGCGGCCTTCATCGTCCTTGAAGAAGTACGGCCCAATGATGCCGCCTGCCCATAAACCGCACCAAACAGTGCATTTTTCGGGATGCATTGGTAGCTGCTGAATTGCCTCTGGCTGCTCTTCACTCCAAATACGGCAATTCTGCTTATTCACGTATCCATTTAGCCAAAAATGAGCCTCGTCGCTGAAGACGATTATGACGACCATAAAACGGACGTAGCTTGCGAAACACTTTTTTCACAGAGCACGAATTTTGATAATAAATTTCAATAATTTGCAAACGTTGTTCAGGGGTAAGTCTATCAATGATGAAATGGCAAACAATACTGAATCGAAATGTCAAATGTTCGTGGAATTTGTCATGTGTGATCTGTCAAAAATATAAACGTCAAAAACCAAGTAGCAAAAAAATCACCCGTTATATTAACTTACACAATTCTTCCAAAATGTTATTTCCACTTAACTCAAAAGACAAACCCGACTCACAAGTTTGTTTTATACATTTTCCCGCATTTTTCTTACCGACGAACTCCTGAGATACCACAACCATACTCTATATTTGCAATCCGAACAATGCGTCTTATCTTTATCTTACATCTTTTTACTACAAAAAAAACACGAAAGAAACCAAGACTAAGGATGATACCAAGACCGAGACCGAGACCGAGACGAGACCGCACATTAAAATTTTCTCGAGAAAAAGGCGAGACTAAGGCCGAGACGAGACTTGGTTAGGCGAGACCTGGACCGAAACCGAGACGAGACTGAAATTTTTCGATTTTGACGAGACCGAGACGAGATTAACAAAAGTCTCGCTTGGTCTCGTCTCGTTGCCAGCCCTACCTAAAATATGGGACCTTAATCTAAGGAGGAATTCTTCTCCATCAGGATGGTAATTGAGGCCACGTTACATACCAAATGTGTTTTCTAATACGACTGGATTCAATCTGTACAACAACACATACAGGGTATCACACGAATCGTGCTACAATAAGAAATTTAAATAACTTTTATTTTAATAGATGTATTTCATTAATTTTTTTTATTGGATTAAACATTAAATTTTACTTTAAATAACTAATGGGTTTTAAAGATGATAAACCGCAAATGACCTCCACGCTCACCCACGCATATGTGGCACCTGATCAGAAAATTGTTCATTGCGTCCTGAAGGGTTGAAATTGGGATCACCTCAATTATTGTCTTAATGGACTGCTTGAATTCAGTCAAATTCCTGGGTTTCGTTTTGTACACTTCCTGCTTGACATACCATAAAAAAATGTCTGGTGCAGTCAGGTCAAGTGACATTGGGGGCCAGCGGAAAGTGCAGTTTCTAGATATCAACTTGTTTGGGAATTTTCGTTGGAGCTCCGCCATAACTTGTGTGGCTACGTGTGCACTTGCTCCATCTAGTTGAAACCAAATCCTGCTGAAAGGGATACGTCTTCGGCGAAGTTCTGGGTAAAAAAACTCCTTCATTATATTTAAATAACGGTCTCTATTGACAGACAGTTTGTGTTACACCGTTTTCTTCAAAGAAGTATGGCCCGACAATACACCTTGATGAAACTGCGCACCACACAGTGACTCGTTCTGGGTACAGTTCCGTCTCATGGAGCATTTCTGGATTAGATTCACTCCATATTTTTTGTTTGTTTTTTTTTATAATCTTGCACGCGCTCAAGGGATTATGAATACCCTTTATATGTCTTTAACACAGCGCGGGCATCCGGTGAAAGATAAGAAAGAAGGATAGGAAAGATGTGTGACGCGTTGTTCTGAGACTAAAGCTGGTTGTTGCCTCAGATTTATATCCAGGGATGGCGGCTGAACTAATGCGGAGAAAATTGCCGTGTCCTATTTATTTATGTCCCTTATAATTCGCATTAAATAATTTGTTTCTTTGTCATATTTATTTATTACTAGTTTACTCAATCACATATTGTTAGTGTTATGCGTGAACAGCATGAAATGAGTAAACCAGCAACTCATTTTATGACAAATTTGGAAATTGGTTTTTAATGGACAACGGCAGGAATCGAATCTGCGACCAAGAGGTTGACAGGCGAGCACACAACTATCGCGCCAGGCCACCCCCTCGTTGTATATGGCAATTTTGCTTGTTAACATCTAATACTCAAGACAAGGTAGTAAGTTAAGTTTCCATTAAGTCAAAGGTGATTACACTGATGCCAGTAGATTATTTGGCCAAGGTCTTTGAATCCTTGTCTAACACTGTCTGCTTTTTTCAGGTGTAATTTTTGTTCACTTTGCAACTCTTGTTTGATCATTTCACTCTCAGCATATTTAATTTTGTTATAGAAGATATAACATTTGCTACGAGAATCACTAATGGGTGCATGATAACGTAGGTTAAAACATTCGTTAAATGTTACTGAATATAAAAGAATTGACATCTTCAAGCATATTTTCTATATAAAAACAATAAATTCGTCCAAGGTTCAGATTCGGTGAAAGAAATCTCCTATTCTCACTTTTATGTCTGGTATAATGAGGCTCATAACCTGAAAATCGTCCAATGAATTCCTTTTATCTATTTTACTGGCTGGTGTTTTGCTTGCAGGCTTTTTTCGACCTCTCCGATCAATATGTAGGATACCATGTATACTTCTATATTTCAGCACCCTACACTGAAAATAATATTTTTCGTAAAACGACGAAACTCGCTTCATCAATTGCAATTTCGTTATCCCAACGAAATTTTTCTTGGCTCAATGAGGTTTTGCGTATTTTCAAATATAAAAATTGCATCAATTTACGAAACAGTTTCATAAACTGTTTTATGTGTAAAAAGTGGTCTCAGAAATTTTTTATTAAAGTTTTCGTCATTCTATGAAAGAATATTTTACGAAAAATTTCGTAAAGGTACGAGTATGTAAATAAATCTATCTAATGAAATGTTTCCATAAAGTGATAAAATTTTACATCAATTAATTATTATTTTTCATACTTTGCATCAAGTTATGAAAATCATTCATGTAATAATTAAAATTTTACATTGCTTAACGAAAAACTACATAAGATAATGAAAAAAAAATCGTTATTTCATTAAAATTTTTCATTCACTTATGAAGAACTTCATAAGCTAATGAAAAATAAATCCATTGAGTGATGAATTTATTTCATTAATTTACGAAAAAAAAAGTATTTTAATGTTTCATGAAAAAAAATCGTTTTTCTTATGAAATAAAGGTAACGAAAAACTTTTTCAGCTTATGAAAATAAATCGTTACTTGATGAAAACCGTCTAATAAACTTATGGAAATAAATCGTTGGTTTATAAAAGTATAAAAATGGAAGCAGCAAACCAGATTTCTTTATCTAGTGAATCAACTGAAGACCAACCTGTGGTTTAATCAAATTCGGAACAGTTAGAAAGCTATGATTTGCAACAAGTAATCGAGAGTAATTTAGAAACTCCTTTAGTTCAACAAGGGGATACTGTTAACACGAATCAAGATGAAGTAATAACCCAAGAACAGAGTCATATAACATTTGTGCTCGATGAACACTTTCGCGCAGCTTTGTCACAAAATGAGAATAGTGACCCCTCTCTCAGAGATAACATCCCTAGAATCTACAATAATAGAAGGGTAAACGAATTAACAAGTATTGTTAACCGGGACATCTTGCCCGACTTATTTAACTTCAGCAACCAATATATATAATAGATGTACACTGCTTCATATACTCAGGCGCGGTAGCAGTAGTTAGAGCCATTGGTAAAAAGACAATACCTTGCACAGAAAATCGGCTGCCAAAAGTAGCGTCAAGCATACCAGCCTGGGAGAGACGTCTTACCAATAAAATATAAAATAAACAAGATTAGACAGGATATAGGTAGACTCATACTCTACTCCAGTGGAATAAGATCCTCAAAATTCAAAATCTGCTTAGAGCTATCATAAATCCTTTTCAAATAAAACAGCTTACGGAAAATGCGTTAATGGAAAATAAAGACAAGAAAATTCAGCAACTAGCGGCCTATTCAAAGCGTCTCGCAAGATATAAAGTAAGCGGAGACCAAAAGTTGGAAAACTCTCTTTTCGAAAGAACCAAAAATGGTTCTACCGGCAATTGGACAATCCTGGAGGAAACCAACCAAACTTGAAAACTAGACCGATGGAAGAAGTTATGCATTTCTGGAGCGAGATATGGAGTAAGGCCAAGATCATTAATATGGATTCGTATTGGTTAGCAAGAGAATTTGAATACAGCTCAAGCTATAGTGATATGCAAAACACCGATATCTCCACTGAAGAAATTACAAAATCAATACGAGAAAGCAGTAACTTGAACTGGACAAACTTCATAATATTTGGCTTAAAAAGTTTACAGCGACCCATAAATTGCTTGCAACATTCTTCATCAAACTCTTGAGAGCTCCACATGAAACTCCTTTATTTTTTTAACAATTGATTCCGTGTTAGTTCATCCAGCAGTTCAGGGTAAACGCAATCTTAGTATGGGATATATCGATTAAAAAAAGCCTTCGATAGACTGCCGCATACATTCTTATTAAAAATTCTTGAACTATACAAAATCAATTCATGGATTATACATTTCATGAAAACAACTATGGAATCATGGAATGTAAAGCTGCATCTTGGACAGAACACTAGTCAAGCTGTATCCATTAGATGCCGAAAGAGATGCGTTTAGCCCACTATGGTTTTGCCTTTGTATGAAACCGCTAAGTAGATTACTAAAAAACCTCAATATCGGTTTTAAATTAAGATCAGAATCAACGAAGGGTATCGCCTTGACGAAAACAACATCATAGCCAATCTTGGTGAAGAAGAAAGTTATAATTTTGAAGAAAACGCAAATAATAATTTATTATTATTTTTGTCTTTGTGGACTGTGTGGATTAAAGCCAAATTGACGATTTTTATGACCTGTAGTCCAAAATACGTTTCGCCCAGGCACGATAGTTGGGCTCATCAGTTAGATGATTACCGACTCTTATAAAATTTGCAGCATTTACACACTGTCCATCGTTTCTCGTTCGAATTTCAATGTAAGTCAGACTAGCTTCGAACTATTTTTAGCAGATCAAACTATGGCGCTAATAGTCCTCTTAATAAGTTAATCAAAAATTTCAATAAATTCTCTATTCTCATTGGTTCTGTAATTTTAAATCTGAAAGCTATTGTATTTTTTTTGCTCTGAGTAGTTGAAATTTTTTTTATAATTATAATTAATTATATTTAGATTTAAGTAATTTTTTGTAACTTTAACGTTAGCATTTAACGTATTAAATAAATAAATAATAATAATAATAATTTATTCTATCTTGTTCCGAAGTTTCTCACGAATCTGTTCTATTCTCTTCTAACTTTTTCGTCACTGAAAAGCTTAATATAAATTTTTAGGTGATATGAATTGCTGGCAAGTTTTAGCCTTTATTTTTTCATTAAACGACAAAAAAAGTCGATTTTACTATGGGTTTTAATGTTATTTAAGCGTGAAATAACACTTTCAGCTGATGCACTACCTGATCTGATCATGAACTTGGATATATTTCAAAACATTTGCCCGTTGATTCCTAGAGTGCCATTTGAAGCGTTTGAGTGCCAGAGTGCCATTTAAATTAAAAAGTGCCAAAAGAGCACGATCGTGCCACTTCAGCAACGTTGATCCAGGACAAGATAATAGCAACAAAGAACTACAGAAAGTATATCCTAAAAGAGAACATCATTAATTCATGCAGGAAACTTAATCGTCGCATACAACATCAAACTCAGAAAATATACGGATCTGAGCCTTGAAATGGAGAGAATGTACAGGGGATATAAAACAACTATCATCCCACTCATTATGTCATCAACAGTTGATACTCCCAAAAGCTTGCCCAAACACCTGGAGGAACTGAATGTCAAAGGAGAATTTACAACAATCCAAAAAGCTGTTGTCCTTGAAACATGTAACATCACGCATCGCTTCTTACAAAGCATAAACAATCATTAAATATAATTAAAAACATAAAAAATAATATCCAAGTAAATATACAATAATTATAATAATTAAAAGCAAAAAGAACCTAATCCCTTGACCTTAAGTCCGGGATTGGTGAATTTCCAGCATTAGGCTGAGAGATGTCAAATTCTATAATAATAATAAATAACCAATACACTTGAACAAACTCGGAAACATTAAGCTGCCTATAATCAAAGAAGCACCGGCAGCAAATGTTTCTATAGCCATATAAGTATCATTATTTAGTTTATTAGTCATTTATTAGTCATGTGATCATTCAGTTAAATAACAATCTCGAGATTTACTGGACAATGAAACTCCACTCTGTGGTTGAAACATGTTACTTCCACGAGAGTGCGTATCGGAAATTGACAAAATTTGATTCCAATGACTATTCCACATTCATATAGAAGCGCGTTCTTTTCTTAGTAGCAGTCACCGTAGTACATATATATCGCAGGGCCTTTGCGGGTACATTGCCCCTACCGTTCCCTCGTTTGATGAAGCAACAATATTTCTAAGACGTTGAAACGGAATTTTGAATCTTCAGTTGATTACAAAGAATTTAAGTTTTTACTTTAGGCTTCGTTTGGAGTGTCACAAAGATTTTTCAAAAGGCATACCGAACGAATATCCTTTCTTATATTCAAAAATGTATACATCGCGAGCAATGTTCACCCCCTAGTGGTTACACTTTCAAATTTGAATTAATTTAAAGCCATCAGTTATAGCTTTATTTATGGGGCTCATAATATAAATTATGTTGGTATAATAAAAAGAAACTGAAGAAAGTTTGTTATCATTTATTCCGTTGATTTAACCCTAGGCCGTTCCATATGGAGATTTCTTGTTTATTGGAACATAGAACACTCCCGAATTCCCATAACCTGTTCCCATTCTCACTTTGCTGAATGAATTTCCACATTTATTTTTAACAGCGGCATTATAGTCAGAGCAACTAATACTCATGAAACTATTCCTCTGAACTGCCTCGGCAAAATACTGATAGGACCTTGAGTGAGCACAGGATCCAGTCAAATCAACACCACAGCCTGGTTGTGATTTTCCTCCATTTGGATAGAAAGCAGCCTTGCCAATAGGTTCCAAGAAGCCCAACAAACTGCCGCTAGTCTGAATAGATTCGACATATGTAGCATCACTACTACACAACCTCTTCGAACAGTCCGAATAGCTGAAGAGTGGATATGCAGGGTCAAGACCAATAATGGTATTAACTTTACCTCTGGTGATCTGCTTCCCAGTGAATCCAGCCACATGAGCCCCCAGACTATGTCCGATAATGGTCAGCTTATTGAATGCCATTTTGCCTTGAGTACTAAGAAAGTCTAGGAAGTTAGCAACCTGTCTGCCTACGTCAGAAACTGCATTTCGAGATGCGGCATAGTTGAGCGATACAGATTTATCACTCCAATCGACACATATAACATTGTAGGATCCGGTGTTAAGTAGGGCCGAACGAATATCTGTGTTTACGGATGATTTAAAGTCATTTTCCCATCCATGGATGATAACCCTAAATTTAAGAAACTCACATATGTAAATTCAAACATTTGAATTTATTTGAAAATTACCTTGTTGGTAAGGAGCCCCTGAAGAATGAACTGGAAAGAGTTCCCTTATCATTCAAATACAATTGCTTGGGAGTTCCAGGATTAGACTTGGTATACAAATAGAATTTCACTACAGCACTTTTCCTCATTTCCATGGGTATTGATGCGTTTTCATATTGTTCTTCAGAAACCCATTCAAATTTCCCATCTTTAGTTGGAACATACCAGCCCCGAGGATCAGACAGATCGCTCGATGGATTTCCACACACTAGAAAAAATCTTATAAGTTTTACTCGAACCAAAAATAACGAAAGTACCTACCTGCTGTAAAAATGACAGTAAGGAAAATAAGACTTTTCATTGCTGAATAAATGTATGTATTGAAAATGTTAAAGAGACCATTGGGTTATAGCGTGTGACTGTTTTATATACCATTAGGTATTGCTAATTCTTTATCTTTATAAGGGCTTGCAAATAATGTAATCAATAAACGTTTATGACAAAATTTAATTATTTCCACTTAAAAACTACTAAATTGTGCTATTTGTTTTTAAGTGGTTGAGGGCAAAATAGACCTCTTTGGATTTGGTCATAAGTGGTCTGTTAAATTCAAAGTGCAAGAAATGTATACAACTTGCACGCAAAAGCTTAAGTGCCTTCAACTGAAGTGACAGCGTGTTTGATATTTGCGAAAAACATGGCTTTTGGAGAGTAGTTCTAGTAAAATAACTGGTGATTCTTTCGTAATTAAGTTTCTTGGCTATATGATATGTGATTATGTCCATTTTTCCTTACGAATCTTTAGGGACGATTCATTCATTTTAACAATAGTTAAAGGTATCAGTAACAAGCCGCTATGATTTTTGTCAGCTGAAACCACTGCTTTTTTCCAGGACCTATAAGCTGCCTTGTGTACATCTTTTTTTCAAATGGTTATTTTCCAACAAGAATAAAATATCGGCTTAAAGCTTGGATTAGATAAAAAACGAACATTATTCAATTATTTTCGGTTCACTAAAATGAATAGAATGATAAAAGTAGTAGTAAATGTGATTTTATTAACATAAGACATAATAACAAAATTTTCTATACAATTTTCACAAAGGGACTTTAGTATTTGCCATCAGTCCAAACAAGGAGGTCTTTTACAAATTAGACATATTAGTTCTTGCGTGATATTATTACATTAAAAATTTTTTATTAGATATGCATACGTACACTGAACCAAATGTCGTAGGTGGTAGGTGGTATTGACGAAAATATTTTGTTAATCTTTGAAGAAACAATAATTCAAGTTGACAATTTTTTGCAAAATTTTTCTTATTTGTGAAAATTTATTCTTTAAAATCGGTAAAATTTCTTTCATTTTCGTTCAGATTAGTACGTTATTCAAATAGGAGAAATATTGGCGAAAAAAGAATATTTTTGTGAATGAAAATAATCCCTTAAAAAAGTCCCTTCGTGTTAACGAAATTCTATACAACCGCATTGTCTAATTTCTACAAATTGAAAAAAAAAATCTTCATTATAATACTAAAAGTATCCTGGTCTTCTTCAGAAGTGTATATGAATTTAAACCTTTTTATTTAAAAAAAAATGTCATCAATTTGACGAAATCTCATCTGTAAATGGATAATAACCATTTTGACAAAATTTTCTTCAAATTGAAGGTTTTTTAACCATACGAAATATGAGTTTGTCATATTCTTCAAATTGAATAAATTTCGTTAAATACAGGAAAGCATTTTCCTCATATTGACGACTTTTTCTTCAAATGAAGAATTATTGTTTTTTTCGGTTGAAAAATAATTATTTTGTCATTATCCTTAAAGTGTTCAAAGTGTAAACATTAATTTAAAGTTTGAAAGTGAACTACAGTGAAAAAATTCCACTTTAAATTATAGACATCAAAATAATAATATTTATTAGTATTAATAAAATTAATTATGTATTATCAAATAATTCAGTATTAAGTTACTATAGTAAAATTAAACTAAACGCGCATTTAAGACTTCTCTACCCTACTTGCAAACGGATGCTTGTGTATAATAAAAAAAAAATAAATAAATTGTTTTTAGACTTAAATCAAATAAGTATGGTTTTTTAATAAAAGAAAAAGATTTGTTTTCAGGACATTTTTATATTGCTGAAGGTGGTTCATTATTAAAACCCAATTTGTATTAAATGGATAAATACGTTTATTTAAAAAACACTGCCGTACATATTTAAAATGAAGAAGGAGGTATGGAAGAATGAATTTTTTTTTTCGATTCGAAGAAAATTTAACTAACCAAAATTCATTAAATTAAAGAAAATGCTATCAATTTAAAAATGTGGGTGTGTGAGTAGAAGAATTTATTTAAATTTGAAGCAAGTTTGATGCGAAAATGAAAGAAATGTTGTTGTAAGTTGGAAGAAAAACATTTTTGCATATTTTTAAATTGAAGAATATTTTATCAATTTAAAAATCCAGGTGTAAAACTGTGAAGATTTTTTTTTCCAATTCGAAGAAAATTTAATGTGAAAATGACAAAAAATCATTCATTTGAAGACCAGAATTCGTCAAATTAAATAATATTTCATCAATTAAAAAAAAATTGGTGTGTAAATATGAAGAATATTTATTCAATTTAAAGAACATTTAATGTGAAAATAAAGACAAATTTATTGTATTGAAGACCAAATATAGTCAAATTGCAAAATGTCTTTTCAAAATGAAAACTACGTTTATTTAATTTAAAGAATCGTTTTTCCTTGAATTTTAAGATTGTATGATTCAATTTGACAAGATTATGTGGATTTAACAACTTATTAAAAATTCCACAAAATTAACAATTTAATCGTCGAATTAACACATAGTTTTTGTTGACCGTATATTGATCACCCTTTCTTCAATTCTACCTACATTTTTATCAATATCACTACTAAATTTGGTTCAGTGATATTGTCAAAAGCATTGTTAATCATTTTTTAACGATATTTTAAATCCGATGCTTATAACTGTAGAGGACATTCCATTTGCCCATCTAATGGGCCCAATATTTCGTTAAGTGATAGCGTAGTTTTTCCTCAAAATCATCTTCGCATTGGACTCAAATTAAGACAGATTCCAATAAAGTGGTACAAGCCTTTTTAGTCTCGCAGGTTACATAAAGTGCACTCAGTGTTCTTGTTGTTGGTTTTATATTGCAAGTAGTTCAGGCTCATTAGTTCGCCCATTGCTTTAAAGATTATTGATAGAAACTGCAGGCTGTTTCTCTCCTCGAAGTAGTTATTATCGCCGGTATTATGATTCAGAGCTTTATAAATTATCCTTGTTTGGCATTGCTGACCCTGTTCTTCAAACATATTTCTAGTTGTTTTTTCTGATTTTGATACAAGAACCTGGATGGAGTCTTTTAAAGCTCTTTTATTGTGATGGAGTAGTTGAACATCGCCCAGTCTCATCCATTCAGTAAAAAATTGAAGAATTCTTACGGAGATATCGGGCTATTTTGTTGGTGAGACGATGATTTGGTTGACTCATTATTTTACAATGTATGCTAAAAGTAGCCGGAGCGTGTATATAGGCCAAGCATATTATACATTGGTGTATTTTCAAAAAACCTATTTCTTCCAACTCGAAAGGTCTCACGCGAAGATTTTATACTTTGCACTATGGTCAATGTTTTGCTTGCTCAGGATGTTTTTCCAGGTGCAGTTTATTGCTCGTTTCTGACTCCGTTCGTTTTTCTAGGAGATGTACCAGTTTTCGTTAACTGTTTCAAGATCTTCATTTTGCCATGTCCACCGTCCATCTCCTGCATGGCGACATGCACCATTTCGGAATATCATGATTTTAGATTTGTTTGTGTTTAATTGGAAATTGGACAGTAAACAGTACCGTCGTAATTTGTTTTGCATGACTTTTAGCATGTTTGGAGTTTCGGCCAATATGACAATATCATCACCCTAAGAGAAGAGTTTTATTGTCAGACCATCAAACGTTATTCTTCCAGGCAGGAAGCTGGTAAGATCATCCAAATAGATTGAGAAGAGAAGTGGGCTCAAGAGATATCCTTGTCTTATGCCAGACCGCAGACTTGTTAGTTTCATAAGGATTTTTCAGCATGTTAAACATTTTTGTTGAAATTCAAAAGTTGCTTAACTTGTAAAGTAGTGATCTTCTGTCGATACAGTCAAAGAAAGGATCATTACTAAATCGTGTTTTATATTAATTTATTTCTTTGTGATTTATTAATGAAATATTTTTACTAAATTTCCCGAGCGCTTTATTTTATATGCAAATAAAGTTATTTGAAAACCAATACGTAGAAACTAGTGAACTAAGAAGTAAAATTTTAATTTTAACAAAATTGTTTCACATTCTAAAAAAAACTTCAAATATAGTCCACCTGAGACATAAAATTCGGTAACATGCTCCACTTCTTCCAAATCCAAAGAAATAGCATCAACGATCCCTTTGCCAAATATGTATGTCAGGTAAGCAAGGACGCGGTATTCTAGCGGTTTTAGTTTAAATCAGCGATGGAATCTATATTTAGGTATATAACGAAACCTCCGACCAAAAATCGCTCGACGTATATGTGGGTTCTCCCAGCTAAATTCATGATTTAAAGGTGTTCCAACTTTCTCTGATAAATAAAGTAACCCAATTTCATTTGCTGACTAACGCCGGCCGCATACGCAAAGGGAATATTAAACTTGTTAACCCCCTATAAGGACACGGAAAACATAACAAGCGTGGAGAGGATACTTAATTAGAAAAACCCTACTTAGCACGAGTCAAGGTTGAAAAGAGTTAGAGGGTTTTAACTAAAAGAGTTGGGAAAAATAAAAGAAATGTTTGTATAAAAATATTTGTTAATTAAAATAAAATTTAAGTATCACATTTTTCATTTTATTTCATAGCCCCACTGTATATGAAACCTATAGTACTACTATGAGACAGAATTTTTTAGCTAGTAGTTCGCTCGATAGGGGCACTAGTTTTTTTTTTATTTTAAATTGTTGATATGGAAGAAAAAGGTAGTGGCAAAAAGGAAAAAAAGGGAGACGTTCAAATCTTATTAGTTCTGACAACAATATAGAGGGTAAGGGAGAAAACCGAATAAGTTGTTTTTGCAACCTTCAAAATATTGTGGGTATAAATAAATTATATCATATTGCCGTATACATGAATTTGAAGTAAGAATATATATGGATATACATGCATGTATAGGTTTTTATACAATTTATTTAAAATTTTTCTTTCAAATTTTGGATATTTGCTGGGTTTTAGGATTTTGAAATGTAGCAACTTTTCACTTTTTCTATGCACAAATAGCAAAGCAATGTTGGGCTATTTCAATATTTTTTGTTTAGGTAGGTACATATGTACCCAGACGCCACCCTACATACAATATGTATGTACATAGGTACTTTTTGTTCTTTTTCAAATATAATATCTATTGAGAATAATTTAATTTTTTCTCCACAGACAGTTTTATTAGGAAATAAAGTAGGTATAACTAGGTAGTATTTTTTTTATTTTTTTTTGACTAGCGATATTATATATGTAGGTACTATATTATAAGTTATGGACTCGAAAAAAATTTAACTCGAGATTTTGATGAAACCTGACATTACGATGATAGCGAAGACGAAGAAATAGGTCCGCAATTCCATCTCTCTGTCTGTCTGTCCTCGAGCTTGCAGCTTAAACGTTTTTTTCATAAACATGTCCCCAGTTTTTTTTCAGTTTTTTTAAGACGAAAAATGTCAGTACCTACCTATCTGCCATACTTTTTTTTGATCAAAAAGGTACATATTATTTTTCTCAAAAACCGATCCAACAATTTTTATAAAAAAATCAGTTCATTAATGAAGGGAAAAGGTTTTTTGTGGTAATTTATTTCTGATTTTTTTTATGCAGAAGCTCGTAGAAAGTGCCCAAATTAAAAAAAATTAAATTAAAAAAAAACATTTTTTTTTGAAAACTCAATATTTCGAAACTTCGACTTAGTCGATTTAAAACAACGATACCTCTCATAGAAATGTTAAAAAAACGTTAAGAAAAACGGCTCTAAGAATTTTCAAAACAAATGTGTTATTAAATTAGGATAGTCCAGTTTTAATTAAAAAAATATTTTGTTTTGCGTACTTCTTAATGGTACTTCTCATAAAAAATAAATAGTAATTTATGTGACCTTATGTTATTCTCAAAATTTTTGAATCGATTAGTGGGCTACAGTTCTTATAGAACCACTTTTCATATTTTTGACTTTTTTACTATTCGGTGAACCGATTGAAATTATTTTTTTATGCAAACGCTTCTTCAAAGTGTAAAAAAAAGCTGCATATTCAAGTTTTCAAAAAAAATGTTTTTTTTTTTGTATTTTAAAAAAAATAAATATACCTACCTACCTACAATTTTTTTATTTTTTTTTGACAAAATCGATTTTTCAAAAACTAGTCACTGAACTTTTTCAAATTAAAATTTGTATGTATAATTATAGTTTTTTGAATTTTAAGATAAAAAATATAATCAATATTTTTGAAAATTGACAATTTTTTTAAAAATTACAAGATCATTTGTAGAAAAAATTTAAACAAATATTGTAGGTATTTAAAAACATTCGTTTTTGAAAATATAGGTAGGTATTTAGTTGTCTACTAATAATCTTGTGCATACAATGTGGGCGAAATTTTATTTAATTTAAATATTAACATAATAATAATAATTTAATTATTATTTAATTATTAAATTATTTAATATAAAATTTAAACTGAATTTTGAAAAACTGTTTTTTTTTCAATTATTTTTCTTATTAACAAACAAAAACACAATATACCACTTACTTATTTTTTTGTTTAATGTTATTATTTATTAAATAAATTTAGAAATATTATTTTAAAACAAATAATATTAGTAAGCAATTCTTTTTTGAAATTTCGTCTCTTCGATTTTTTACGAAAATATTTATCAAATCGAAATCTGAAATTTCAAAAGAAACCCTTTGGGAACACAAGAAAAAATTTCCTTGAATAACGATTACCACAAATCTCAAATTTATAGTCAAATAATTATTATAATTAATGTATTTGCATTTGGTAAGAAACTTTAGTTTTTGGAGTAGTGACCGTTGCACACAAGTGTATGCCTATATATGTTTATATTTGCTACAGCCAGCAGATTTAACTCTGCCCGTAGAACAAAAAACACACACACCCAACCAACTCCTACTCAACAAAAAAACCTATCAAATACTTGTTTTCTTTTCCTCCTCTAACTTATAATAAATTTTGTATATAGTTCTCTCATCAATTTGTTATCACAGTATTTATCTTCATACGCATTTTCATAACACACCAACACTACATAACCTCCTATTTGGTAGTGGAACTCATGATGAGTAGTGGACCTTATTGCAGGCTGGATGAATTTCGTCGTCATGATAATACTATTAATACTCGTATCTATCTACAATGATATCACTTCATGTCATAGCACAAGCTATAACTTTCCGCTAGATGTTTGCATGAATACCCTTAAAAATACTTTAAAATTCTTGCATAAATGTGGGAAATAATCAGCTGTTCGTTAAAGTAACTTTATGAGTTTTATTTCTACTCTTTCTAGATCAAAGTCATGAGATAAATTTGTCTACTTTGCAGAATATTTTCCCATACAAACCTTGACAGTTCATTTCTGCGGAGATAATTTTATGTGGTTTCTGAGGGTTATCAGGGTTTCCCGCCGTTGCATGAATACCCTTAATACATATGTTTCGAAGACAAATGTTCCCTTCAATAACAGCAATTTCTCCATTTTCATAAGGAATAACTTCCAATTCCTATAAATTGGTGACAGCCATATTTACAAAATAAAAGAATGATGTGCGTTTGACATTTCCCGTCTTACACACAATGTACACTCACATTCATTTTCAGGATCAAGAATCTAGTGTTTACTGCTCGATTTGGAATAACGGATCGGAGAGTTCTTCCGGATTAAAAATCAAAAAGGACATAAGTGAGTCATCTATCCCAGCATTTGTGGGAAAGATGTAGCATAGTAAAGGATTTATTTTCATTGTGAGACCAGTATTCGTAGTTCTTCTTCACCTCCAAAGTTTGCACAAAGGGTGGATTCAGTTTTGTCCTAGCGCTTATACCTAGTTGAAACGGCCAAGCTCCGAATACCTTTCTGTCAAAGTGTCAACGTCAAAACCTACAGATTCTATTCTTATTGCGATATAGGTAAGCACCATTGGGCAAGTTTTACTTGCGATATAGGTACTATTGGGCAAGTTTTGCATTTGAAAAAAAATCGAACTCGAGATTTTAATTAAACTTGCATTACGATGATGGAGAACACCAGAAAAGTGGTCCCGCAATTCTGTCTGTCTATGTGGATCGATCTACAGCCTAAGCGCCTGAAGCTATTTTCTTCAAACTTGGTACTTAAGCGATTGTCTCAAACAGATTTTTGAATCGTGTTTTGAGTCCCAAAAATAACAATACTTGCCATTAAATTTGTCTTCCATCTTAATTACCTCGAAAGCTGCTCTAAAGATGTTGATTAAAAAAAGTATGTGGACTACTATAGGAACCTGCCATAGAACCATTTTCTTGATTTTCAACTTTCTCATTAACGGCTGCCCGAATTTCGATCAAAATTTGTAATAGGAGGTCCTTCAAATTCTAAATAATACTGCATACCAAAATGTTCGAAAAATATTTTTTTTTTATGTGGAATGGTATTTGATCATATAAATATAATAATTAAATGAGAAAATTTGGGCTTTATGATCTAGCCAAATAATCAATAACCTTATAAACATGAAAATTCAACAATTGCAAAATATAAATAAAAATAAAACCAAAAATCAAAACAAATAACAAAATTAAAATCTGGCAACACTAAATAATATTCCCTAACCTATGTCCCACTCATGAATCAATTAAAACAAGATTACGACACTTCTTTGTTTCACATATGACGTCAATAAAACAAGAAAAACAAAGAAGTATCGTAATCTTGTTTTATTTGATTCATGTGTCCCACTGCTTACCGATAATATCAGCATAAACAGAATAATAGAAATTGACAAAAAGAAAACAATTTTCGCATACAAACCCAACTTGACACTCAGTACAATATTCCGGAACACTAAACCACCTATAAACAAAACAGAACAGCATTATGTAGTAAACGGTGATTTTTTAACAGCTTGGTTTTTGAAAATTCAAAAAAAACACAGAAACTTGTAAAAAGGGAATGAAATTTTTATTTGGATCGATAAATCAATTTCTGCCACTTACTTTTTAAAACTAATTTCACTTAAATGTTGCCCGCGGCTACGCTTCAGCTGGTCCATTCTGAAGGTCCAATTTTGGCAAACTTTTTCACACATTTCGGCCGGAATCTCACCAATGACGCGTTCAATGTTGGCTTCCTAGGCAGCAATCGTGTTTGGCTTGTCCCCATAGACAATAGACTTAACATAGCCCCACAAAAAATAGTCTAACGGGGTCAAATCACATGATCTTGGTGGCCAATTGACTGCGCCAAAACGTGAGATCAACTGCTCACCAAACTCGCCTCTCAATTGATGCATGGTTTCGCGTGCAGTGTGTCATGTGGCACCGTCCTGTTGGAACCACATGTCGACCGAGTTCAATTCTTGCATTTTCGGCAAAAAAAAATCTGTTATCATCGAACGGTACCTTTCTCCATTGACCGTAACCCTGCGGCCTTCATCGTCCTTGAAGAAGTACGGCCCAATGATACCGCCTGCGCATAAACCGCACCAAACAGTGCATTTTTCGGGATGCATTGGTAGCTGCTGAATTGCCTCTGGCTGCTCTTCACTCCAAATACGGCAATTCTGCTTATTCACGTATCCATTTAGCCAAAAATGAGCGGAAAAAAAACGGACGTAGCTTGCGAAACACATTTTTCACAGAGCACGAATTTTGATAATAATTTTCAATAATTTGCAAACGTTGTTCAGGCGTAAGTCTATTCATGATGAAATGGCAAACAATACTAAATCGAAATGTCAAATGTTCGTGGAATTTGTCATGTGTGATCTGTCAAAAATATAAACGTCAAAAACCAAGTAGCAAAAAAATCACCCGTTATATGAGATCCCATGTAAAGGAAAAGCCAACGAAGTTTGCCAAAAAATATTGTTGAAACTATAAACGTCTGTGCTGCGTTGCACAATATATGATATAATCTAAAAATAACTGCTGTGGAACAAGAACTTAATAGATATTTCCTCACGCTTTTTCTTACGCTTTTTATTAATTATTTAAAAAACAAATATTATTATTCATAATATTATTAGAAATTATATTATTAGTTTCTTAGATTAAATTTTGGTTTAAAAATTATGATTATAAAGGGTCCGCCATCTAACGTTTTTTTTTCAACTAGTGCTTATTTCGTGAATAGTAACACTTAGCTCATGTTTGATTTGACAGATAATTAGTTTTATCCTTCCGGTGAACGAATATGGTTGTGTATACGCTTGAACAACGCTGGGAAATATTGCGACATTACCTTGAAAATCATGGTAATGTTGCAGAATGTGTGCAAAAATTGCGTACGGATTTTGGAAGAAGAGAATCACCTTCAGCTTCGTATGTTCGTTATCTTGTGAAAAACGTGAAAGAAACTGGCATCGTCATCGATAAACCAAAGCGTGAAAAGCCAAAAACAGTTCGTTCACCCGAGAATATTGCTGCTGTGGCAGAAAATGTGCGTGAAGCGCCATCAACAACAATTCACCGTCGTTCTCAACAATTGAACATTTCGGAGACATCATTGAGACAAATTTTTCATAAAGACCTTGATATGACGCCATACAAAGTCCAATTGGTTCAGGAGTTGAAGCCAACTGATCATCCAATGCGTTTTCGCTTCGCTAAGTGGGACTGCGATCGACTTAGAGAAGATGCCGATTTTGCCAAAAAAATCATCTTTTCAGATGAAGCTAATTTTGATGTGGCGGGTATGTAAACAAGCAAAATTGTCACATTTGGGGCACAGAAAACCCGCACGCATACATTGAAAAGCCGATACACCCAAAACGAGTGACTGTTTGGTGCGGATTATGGTCCAGAGGCATAATTGGGCCATTTTTCTTCGAAATGAGCAAGGAGTGGCCGTTACAGTCAATGGCGATCGTTATCGGGTCACGTTGAACGAATTTTGTTCACAAAAATTGAAGAGGAGGATATTGGCAATATTAGGTTTCAACAGGACGGCGCTACGTGCCACACAGCCAAAGCTACACTCTATGTTTTGCTTGCCGTCTGCCAGGTTGAACGTTTCACGAATAAGTTTATAATGTAGATACAAAGTTATTTTAAATGTTGCAAAATGTATTCCTTAATTTTTTTATAAATCAAAATGAAAATTAAAGCACAATAGCTATATAATATTTTTTTTACACATATATGTATTTTCACTAATCAAAAGTAATTGCTTCCTAAAGCTATTAAAAGAACAGTAAGATTAACTTCAAGGATATTAATATTTATTTAAAATCACGTTGGGCACAACTTAAATACATTCATAATTGTATAAGTTTATATTTTGGTTGTGAATTAATCTCCATTAGTTTAAAGTAGTTGGCAATTTTAGCTAATTCTAATTACATCTTCCCTATCTCAAGCTCATCTTTTTTTAAGTATTTGCTACTTTCATTTTTTCTGATTCACACGGTTCCCGAATGTCATCTAATTTCAATTAGTATTGAAGTTGATTTTTCTTAGATGAAAAGAAATGTTTTTGTATGCTGCTTTTTTAATATTTCGTTTTCTGTTGGTTTTACCCTCTATGTTTCTTTTTATAAAGGAGGGATATTTGTCATCTCTTTTATAGTACTAGATGGAAGCGGGTCCGGTGGTTGTATCTAGGTTTTTGCTGAGCTGTGCAAGAGTGTCGTCAAGTTCTTGTTCTGTTTACAAAAAAATCAAAATTTAGTAAAAATTAAAATAAAATAACGTTTTACACTGCTACTAAAGGCCAAACCCCCTTCCACATCTGTTACGGACGCTTCCATCCCACATGCAACAATAATTGCCTGCACTGTTTCGCCCAAGAGCTTTTAGTCAAATGGACCACCACCTGTTTTCTTGATGGATTTTTCTGTTGTCGCTAAGCTTCTTTTTTGTCAATATAGATTGATTTCTAGATTTAAAATTGATTTTGCTCCAAAAGTATATAGTCAAATTGAAATTATTTATGACTTTTAGTCCAAAATGCGTTTCGCCCGGACACGATAGTTGGGCTCATCAGTTAGATGCTATCGTGTCGCTCTGGACTAAAAGTCATAAATAATTTCAATTTGACTTAAACCCACACAGTCCACTAAACCAAAAACAAAAATAATATGTAGGTATTATTTGCGTTTTCTTCTATTTATTTACAACTAGCCAGACCACGGGCGTAACATACATATATTTCTGGGTGCATGAATTTGACCAAATTCCCCTAGAAAAATATAATTTTCAGTATGTATGTGCTGAAAATTTTATTAGAGTCGGTAGTCATCGACCAAAAAATAGTGCGTCTTAGAGCGACACGATAGCATCTAACTGATGAGCCCAACTATCGTGTCCGGGCGAAACGCATTTTGGACTAAAAGTCATAAATAATTTCAATTTGACTTAAACCCACACAGTCCACTAAACCAAAAACAAAAATAATATGTAGGTATTATTTGCGTTTTCTTCTATTTATTCCAAAAGTATATATTTTACTTACTGGCTTCCACTGTTTAACTGTTTTTGTTGGCGGACCATGGTTATTCACTGTTTTGTCAACTTTTCCCAAAGCTATTTTGTGTTATCCGTCCACAGCTTGAGACAGCGTTGTAAGATTTCTCCAGCTCCAAATGCGACGAATAGAAGGTGGAATGAAAACTTGGTATGAGCTTCTAGAATCAACATGTTAGATGCTACCGGGTAATGTGGAGGCTTTAGTCATGGTGGTAACTTGGAGACACAAGGGTAGCCTAAGTCCTCCAGAGGATGAACAACACCTCCGATCATCTCCCTCTGTGTCTATATAAGAACTATTTAGGACAATTAAGATTTAATACTATTTAACCGTAATACATTCTATTATATATTTTTCCCGAACATGAAGTAGTAGAGACATTCATATTACGATAGCGATAGCAAGACCCATTACATTTTTGCACATTTCCTACTACCTTGCACCTTTTTATGTTATTATTAAGTTGCACTTAATTTCCAATTTCCGGAATTTGTTATGTTATAAGGAATGTTAATTGATAGATTGATATGATATTAATTAATAAATAATATTACTTACAATTTGTACGTCTAACAGTCAACCATAGACTTTCATTCAAATAAAACGAACGAATTCCCACCACAAGATGTAAGGGGTCGCATTCTATTACAAAGGGGAAAACCAATTTAACCAACATACTATCTCAACGTTAGGTCCAGCACAAACTGGAAATAAGAAGTACCTTGCCAGCTCGACCGATACCAAATATGTAAATAGAGTAACACCACAGGGTGGAGCTCTATAGCCGCTTCTGTGGCTTTTAGTCATGAACGAATTTCTTGTCAAGCTGTGAAAAGTGGTGTGAAAGAGGTAGCGTACGCACTTTCACCCTACCTCGATTAAATGGCCACATTTTATAACTATCTTACAGTGCGAGATACTTAGGAGTCATCCTTGAGCTTGACCCTAAACTAAACTAGAAACTGAGCATTTAAAAACGGGTTAAGAAGGTTAACATTACTTTTTCTAGGATTGTAGTAAAACATTCGGTAAAAAATTGGGTCTACATTCGAAAAAATCCTTTGGACATTGGACATACACAGCGGAAGTACGACCAATCCTGTCTTATAGTTCAATTATCTGGTGGCCGGTTTTAAACAAACAATACAACATTAATAAACTTAAGAAAATCCAGATAACTGCAACCGTTGGCGCCACAGTGGCCTTAAGATCTTGTCCATAGGATGCCTTAAGTTTTATTTTATATCTTCTACCTCTTGACCACCATTGGTCAATTAATCATATAATCATTTTAATCTGCGTTCCAGGACACAGTGGCATCGAGGGTATGAACGGGCAGACTAGCTGTCCTGACAGGAATCGGCCCTTCGAATAGCTCGCTTGCAGAGAATGTCTCTATCCCACTCGCTGCTATGAAGGGCAAAATTCTTTCAGTTTTGCTCAAGGAATCCAATAAAAGATGGAACAATCTAACCGAATGTACGATATCTATACTCTGTTCAATTTATATTTTCAGTACAGGGAAGTTAGGATATTTGCCTTTCACTCTGACTGTAATTGATGCCAATAGCTTCATACTGTTTTAAGGCTCTTAGAGGGTTGCAGTAGTAAGCATACTAAATTACTAGAAACGTAGCAGTGGTAACTCTGATTCAATGTGTTTTGAAAGTACACAACGAGTGTTAAGTGCATGGTAGGTAGGCTATGGTGGGATATACGCTGGTCTTAACAAGTATAAAAACAATATTCATATAACTCAGTGGTTATTTCCGACGGAAATTGCAGCGGCAGGCACCAGTTGATTTGAAAAGCTCTCCCATAAGGCCTGCACTGAGAATATGAATTGAACAGAGTATGTACTCATATACCACTATTACCACTGGGAATCATTTTTTTTTAGGTTGGCTCAGGGACTCATCTTTTTTAGATTTGACTCATTTTTTTTAAGACTAGTTTTTAATTTATACTTTAAAGTACTTTTATTTAATTTTACAGAAAATATTTTAAAAAGATTGAGTTGTCTGAACAACATATAAGAGTTTTAGATGGATGTTTTAAAATTAAGATATACGTGTGAAGAAGAGCCTATTTTTGAGAACATTTCTACCTTTTTATTATGAAATTGATGACGTTTCCCCAAAGTTCTACAGCCGCAGAAAAAATGTTCAGACCTCAGCTAAGATAAGTCCAGACAAGTCCTCAAACAAAAGGCTGAGTAAGAAACGCAAGGTTGGATCCTCACCTGATGGGGCCTATTTTCCTGAAAAAATTGCATCACCAAAAGATGCCGATAATAAAGAAAAAACTATTAAAATTAGGCCTCCGCCACCAATTAATGTTGTCGGCATTGCGGAGTATAACCGGCTGCAAACTATCTTAAAAACGTTAACACCATCAGACTTTAAAGTTATTTCACTTAATAAAAAAACGGCGATCAAAATTTACGCAGTCATAAAAAAACCACCAACCAAGAAAAAAAGCAAGTTCTTAAGACCACTAAAAGGTTAAATGCCGAAATACCCAAAGGAAAATAGACTCAAGATCAATCAACACAACCAGAGCAAACACCAAAGAATATGCCCAAACAACGGCTAAAAACATACCTTTACAAAAAGATACTGCTGGTGATCCACTCACGAACGTCTTAAACATAATCCTTTCGTAAATTGAGGAGCAATGTGGTACAAATAAACTTATATTTGATAGGCTAACTAAACTCGAAAACAGTTTTCGGCCAAAACGAATTACAAAATGAAAAACATGATGGAAAAGCTCAAAATAATTACTTGGAATACCAACGGATTATGGCAAAAACTTGGAGAACTAGAAATGTTTACGCATGAAAAAGATATTCATATTTGTTTGATATCGGAAACGCATGTCAAGAAACAATCAAATAGTAAGATCAATAGATATTTGGAATACCACGCAACTCATCCGTTGAACAAAGCAAGAGGTGGGGCATCCTTATTTATAAAAGAATTCATTGAACACACGATAGGCCCGAAAATAGAGGCTGAATCAATGCAATTAATCGGTGTACAGTTTAGAACTCAGAATGTTGTACTGAATATATCTTTCATATACTGTCCTCCACGATGTAAAATTGAAACGAATGAATTTATGAACGTGCTAAAGCTACTTAAGCAAAATTTTATCCTTGGTGGTGACTTTAATGCGAAGCACAGCTTTTGGGGATCTAGAGGTATTTCTCAAAATAATTGCGATTTTCATTCGACTGGCAACCCGACTTACTGGCCGACTGATCCATCCAAAATACCTGACTTTATTGATTTTTTTATGGTCAAAGGAATACAGGAATAACAAGCCACATGGAACAACACCCCGTACCAACCGTAAAAACCTAAAGTATCCGCATGAAATAAAATATTTAGTAAAAGAGAAACGAAAAGCACGTAAGAAATAACAACAAAATCGAGCTCCTCAACATAAGGTAAATTTAAAGCGCTTGTATAATTTACTAAAAAAGACGATAGAAGAATTAAAAAATTCTGAAGTTGGAAATTATCTTAAAAGCTTGACAGCTGGCAAAGAATCCAACTACTCACTCTGGAAAGCTGTTAAAGTAACGAAGAACTCAAAGCTCCCAGTTCCTCCGATTAAGAATGATCAAAACGAATGGACAAAAAGCGACAAAGAGAAAGCAAATGTTTTCGCGGATTACCTTGGGAATACATTTATTCCTCCTTTTTTGACTCACCAATCTCAAAACATTTTTGATCATGCTGACATGGCTAAAACCTTTAATGATTACTTTTTTAAAATAGCTAAAGATACAATTGTTAATGCAGGCATTATTAACTCCACCTTTAATTGTTCTGAATCTTGTTTCAAAGATAATGTTCAGCCTTGCAGTTTCTTTTTCGAACCTATTTCCGCTATTGAAATTTTTAGAGTTATTCAAAATCTGGAGAGTTCCTATTCATCTACATCTAATGGTTTTTCAAATACTTTAATTAAAAAATATGTCTAAATATAGTTGATACCTTGCCCCACTTATTTAATAATAGTATTTATCAAGGTATTTTCCCAGATAGTTTAAAACTAGCTGAAATTACTCCAATTTTTAAAAAAGGGGACAAAAAATGTGTCTCTAATTATAGACCTATTTCTATTCTACCTGTTTTTTCTAAAATTTTTGAAAAAGTTGTTAAATCTAGAGTTGTGAACTATTTAGATAGTATTTCTTTTTTCAACGATAGACAGTTCGGCTTCAGAGCTGGAAACTCCACAGAAGATGCACTCTTAGCTCAGTGCAGCTTAGTTTATGATAGTTTGAACCATAAGAAATTTACAGCAGCTTTATATATCGACATAAAAAAAGCATTTGATACAGTGGACCATGACATATTAGTTAGAAAATTAGAAAAAGCCGGTTTCAGAGACTTTATGTTAAATTGGTTTTGTTCTTACCTTAAAAACAGAAAACAAATGGTCAAAATAGGTGATAAATTCAGTGAAGTAAAAAATATTAATATAGGTGTTCCACAAGGTTCCGTCTTAGGTCCACTTTTATTTCTTATATATATTAACAATATATTCAGTCTGAATTTAAAAGGTAAATTAGTGGGATTTGCTAATGATTTAGCTTGTGTTTATTCTAGCCCCAGTTTACTTGATATGGTTTCTGATATTAATCAGGACTTAGAGTTATTTAGACATTGGTTTGGCATTCATAAACTCGTCATTAGTGAGAAAACTAGAATTATGTTTTTCAAACCTCTGATAGTAGATCTTAATCTTCCTCTCCTTATTCAGCATAGTTATGACTGCAAAAAAATCCTACTTAGTAGTAACTCATGTTGTACTTCCATAGAAGTTCAAGATAATGTTTTAGTTAATAATTGTACACCAAAATGTTTCTATATTGAAACAGTTTCTGAATATAAATATCTTGGAATACATATTGACAACAAAATGGACTGGAAAGTTCCCACTAAAGCATTAAAGAAATATTTAGCTTCAACCAATTATATTATGTTTCATTTAAAAAAACTTTGTTGTAAAAAACTTATGGAAACTTTTTATTATGGTTTAGTTCAATCGAAATTACAATACGGTATAATTTGTTGGGGTGGTGCTGCAAAAACCTATTACAGCCTCTTTTAGTAACTCAAAAGAATATTTTAAGGACCATATGATAAGAAAGGAACATAGCTTTCCATTGTTTGTCAGCTCTCGTATTTTGCCTCTGAAACATCTTTATTTCTATAAGGTTTTAAAAATATATTTTTTGAGATGTGGCTATCTTTTAAGTCACAATATACCAACTTACTCATTGCGCAGTAATAGTAGTAACCTTGCCTTCATTCCAGTTCACAATACTAATCATTTTTTAAGCTTTTTTACTGCAACAGCACCTAGACATTTTAACGCTTTACCCTCTGACGTACGTAGCATTCGCTCTACTCATTTATTCATCAAAAACATTAAAAAATGGCTCTTTAACTTTGATCTCAATGAAATGTATAATATTATTAGGATTCTTATCTAACTTCGAATTTACTCATCATTTCCCTTAAAAAAAATTTTCTATTAATTTTTATAAGTATATTTTGATTCTCTTCAAGTGTTTACCCCACACTGTTTTTTTTTTTTTTTTATATAAGATATTTATGTTAAATCATTATCTTTAAATTTGATTTCTCGGTACTTTCGATTCTTGTCTTTAGGCAACAGACTGTACCTTCTTCTTATCATGAATTGGAAAACATTTAAATATAATATAATTAAATCATATACTTGCTTTTTATATTTTTTTTCTCTCTGTTAACTTATATTATAATTGATTTTGTTATATTTATTTCTAAATTTGTTAAATCTTTATTCTTATAATTGTTACAAAGAAGTAAAAAATAAACTAAAAAAAAAAAAAAAAAAAAAACCTTTTGATGGGCAAGGACTCAACGAAAATTTAAATATATGTTATAACTCAACCGAAAATTACATAATAAGAAATGTTACCCTTGCCGAAGTAAGTAGAGAAATAAGAAAGCTTAAGTATAAGAAAGCTCCAGGATATGACTTAATTACGGCCGAAGTTTTCAAAATGCTTCATCGCAAAGGGTTAATTAATCCTCTTTATATAATTAATGCTACTCTAAGCCTAAAGTACGTTCCGAGCCAATGAAAGGCTGCGGAAGTTATAATGGTTCTCAAACGAGAAAAACCATCACATGATAAGAAATCTTATAGACCCATTTCGCTTCTGCCCGTAATATCTAAGGTCTTTGAAAGAATATTACTTCAGCTCATGCAGCCAATAATAGAAGAAAAGCGCCTAATACCTGAAAATCAGTTCGGATTTAGAAGCAAGCATTCGACAATTGACCAAGTGCATAGGATCACTGATGTCATTGAGAAAACTCTTGAAGAAAAGAAAATTTGTTGGGCGATCTTCCTAGACGTGTCGCAAGCTTTTGATAAGGTGTGGCACGACGACGGCTTAAATTTGTAATTAAGACAAATTCTGCCTGAAGCACTTTATACGCTACTAAAAGCATATCTAGAGAATTGACTTTTTAGATAGATATAGAGGCTGGGGTACCACAAGGAAGTATCTTAGGTCCAATATTGTACCTATTATATTATTTACACGTGATATACCTCAAACAGAAGCCACGTTTGCTGACGACACTGCAATACTAGCAGTGGGCCAAACGATAAATGATGCTACGAATAAATTTCAAAAAGCTCTGAATAATGTCAGTGAATGGACAAAAACATGGCGGATATCGCTTTACGAAGTAAAATCAGTCCTTGTAAATTTTACGTATAAGAAAATTAATAGACTACCGATTTTTGTTAATACGGTTCAAGTTCCGTTTGCTAATGAAACAAAATATCTCGGAATGACTCTAGACACGAAATTAAAATAGAAACCGCATGTTAAAAAGAAATACGAGGAGTTAAATAAATATGAATAAAATAATAAACTCAGATATATGTACTGGTTGCTCGGGAAACACTCTAAGCTCAGTATCTAAAACAAGCTAATTTTGTACAGGCAGGTGCTTAAGCTTGTCTGGAATTACGGTATACTACTCTGAGGTTGTACGCGAGATTCTAATTTAAATACCTTACAAACATATGAAAATAAACTCCTAAAATCGTTTGTAAGCGCATCTTGGTACATTAGAAACGAAGATCTCCACCGAGATCTCGGGATTAACACGGTTCGCGATGAAACAAAAAATTATTGAATTGTTCCTTTTTGTTTACTTTTTAAAAAAAGTGTTCTTAAGACTTTTTAAATTTTAATTCATAATATACTTGTAGATATATTCTCAAAAATACATCGTTTTTTGTGATATAAGTATGTAATACATGTATGTGATTTATTTAAATTCAGTTAACTTACTAGTATTTATAGTCTAGGAAAATAAGATATTCACTTCGAAAAAATTCCGGCAAAGCTAAATTTTGGCGGAGAGCTTCATTCTTTCGTCCTAAGCATTTTCTAAAAAGTACCCTAAATTTAGAGGAAGCAACACATTTTAGAGAGGGGAAAGGGTTTTTTTTTTAAGTTGTTAATACACATTGTAGAGCACGTCCTTCTACACAAAAAAGATTCAGACACTTTTTATCGTACAATTGATAGATTTGGAGAAAAATGGTATTTGGAGTAGTACAATTTTTCAAAAAAAATGTAATAAATGTGTGTTTTTGAGTAGTGAAATTTTTTGTTTTTAGTTATGTTTCCAGAAACATGTTCTATTAAAAAAGAAATAAGTTTTAAGTGTGGAACCGGAAAGGAAATGCTGCCATCTTAAAAATTATAACTTAATTTATTTTGTTCAATAACTCCCAAAACCTTTATTTTTCTCAAAATTTTCTAAGAACACCTTGTAGACAATACAATTATCTACAAAATGTTATCTGTGTGTCAATTCGTTCTTAAGTTATAGAGTACCAAAATTAAATTGCTCGTCAAAACGGATGTATGTATATATTAAATTCATTCGTTAAAGCAACCAGACTTGAATTAATATAGCTCCCATTTCTGCAGAATAACATGATCTACAATGTGTACCAACAACTTTTTAAAAAAATGGCTATGGCTTTCGTAATTTGAAAAAAAAAAACTGAATTTTACCCATTTCCACCCATCTAGATTATTTTGCTCCGGTCTATATTTAGGGCACTTTATAGCAAATGCTTAGGACGGAAAAATCAAACTCCCCACCAAAATTCAGCTTTGTTGGAATTTTTTCGAAATAACATCATTTTTCAAAGTATTTATTTTAGGTATTTAAAAAAAAGTATTATTATAAACTTAAAAGAGATTTTTTATTGGGAGTCATTTATTTTCAAAATGACTCATTTTTTCAGCCTCTGGGACTCATTAAAAACTAAAGCTCTGGTAACACTGATATAGACCTACAATATTCTATCAGAATCCACACATGTCTAACCAAAAAAAATCCTTGTCGAATACACACAATGCACCAAACGAACAGAGAAAAAATCCAATTACATATCTGAAAATAACACTTCCAACAATAGCATGAATCAAAACATAGTTATTATAAAAGTATTGCTATCCCGCCCAGAGATATCATGCTGCGAAAGATATGTACTAAAAGTACCTGCGGGCAAATGTTACACTAGCGACTGAGTTGCGAGAAACCCACACGATCCCAATTTGACCTCTCCCCTCCACTTTTGAAGGATATTGTTAGAATAACTAAGCTAGCGAACAATATCGCAATAGAAGCAGAAAATCAAAATCATCCGTACCAATGCAGAGAAAAAGTAAACCGTTAATATATTGCAAAGATTAAGATCAAGTTTAAAAAAGAATACAATCGAAAACTCAGACTTCATTAACAAAAAAAAATTACAAGCAAGATTATATTAGAAAAAAAAAAATCAAGTTTACACCAGGTCCAGCTTTTATTTTTTGTATTCACAATTTGCTCTAAAATCCTTTACCGAAAGGCGATTTACTATTTACCGGAACGTAAAAGATTCCCTTAGTTCGGTAGCTGGTAGAAGATCCCATCCTAACCGAACTGTACGTTTTTCCACATTTCTTAAACACTGCACTTGAAAAATCCTTACATTTCATGGTGGGAAAATCATTAAGGTCAATAGCTTCAGCCAAATACATATAAGATCTGGCATGAGCACATGAGCCTATTACATCGACTCCACAACCGGGTTGTATTATTCCACCATTTGGATAATACGATGTAGTCCCAATTGGTCTCAAAAATCCCAGCAATCCCCCACAAGTTTGATACGTTTCCACATAACTGGCATCAGTTTCACAAATTCTAGACGAACAATCATTGTAATCGAATAATGGTAAAGCGGGGTCACAAGCAATTATCAACGGAACCTCTATTTTATTACTTTGCAAGGATTTTCCAGCAATTCCAGCAACATGAGCTCCCAGGCTGTGACCTACAATGATTAGATTTTTAATCGGCATCCGACCAGCGCTGAGAAGGAAATTAATAAACAATGCTATATCTTTTCCAACACTGGGCGCAGCGAAACGTGCAGTTGGATAAGATTTTTCTGCAATTGGAGCCCAATCGACACATATTATGTTGTGACGTCCTTTTTTCAGATAGGCATCTCGAAGCAATGTGCACACAGGTAATTCAGATGATGATTGAAAACCGTGAACGATGATCCTGTTTATAGAAGAAAATAAGAGATTACCAATTCAAAATAATTCTATGTATGGAAGTATACCTAGTGGGATGTGATGCATTAAAGTTTGACCTCTGTAAAGACGAAGAGTCACCCTCTGTTAAAAGTTGACCCTTATCTGGATTCGCCTTGGAGTATAGAAAGTATTCAACTAGATCAGGGACTTTAGTCATTTTACCAAGTTCCGCTTCGACTAAAGCTCTTGTTATCCACGTAAAATTGCCATTTATTAAATTTGGCACAAACCAGGGATCAGTGTTTGGCAAAACATATGACAAGTTAAAGGATGAACCTGTATCACAAACTATTACTTAGCCAGATTTCTATATGCAAACAAAAAATTCTACATACCCAAAGGAACAAAAGAAACTAAAAATATTTGATAAAGTTTCATTGCCCTGCTAAGTAGTCTCAAAGTGTGTTGCATTCTTATTTTAAGTCATACGCTTTAAATAATAGGCATTTGCATGTCAAAGTACATTAATTATTAAAAGTGAAGAAATTAAGTTCGAAAATTAAAACTTTTTTATATAAAAAACAAAAAATCCATTAAAAAAAGTGGAGAA
The DNA here is from genome assembly GCA_910595825.1 of Philhelius pedissequus. Lineage (NCBI taxonomy): Eukaryota > Metazoa > Arthropoda > Insecta > Diptera > Syrphidae > Philhelius > Philhelius pedissequus. The sequence goes on from OU343160.1 coordinate 256,200,726, forward strand.
TGCGATGACAGATTGAAATAAAATGCACGACTGGATCGCACGTGCTCGCTCTTATGTTCAATCACATCGTAAGCATTTACGATTGGAAAGACCTACTGTATAAAAATTTTGAACAAAATCCATTAGCTAGTCGAAAATCAAAAAACGGCTATATGGCAGGTACCGTTAATGACATTTCAATTAAAAAATTTCATCGACCAAAATGTAGACTACTCCTATACCTAATGACGCACTGAATTTTTTTCTTATCAAAATCGTTAGAGCTGTTTTCGAGATATACCATTTTGGCCCTAAAAAAATTGTATGGCAGGTAAAGTTATTTTTGGAGCTAAAAAATGATTTAAAAAAGAATCGAGCCAGGCACCTAAGCCGTTTAAGTACCATACGTTTGAATGAAATTGGAACTGAGTTGAAAATTGAACCGAATAGACCGACCTACGGACAAACAGTCGGAATAGGACCAGCGTTGACACAAATAAAATAAAATGCGCGACTGGATCGCACGAACTTTTATTAAGAATCTAAATATATTTTCAAAGTGCTTTTTCACTTAATTTTTTATTTACAATTTTTCTTTTAATGAAAAAAAACGTGGTATGACACTTAAAACAAAATTTCAAAACAAAAATCATCCAACCGTTTTTGCAATATATTGAATTTTCAAAAAAAAAATTATTTTTCAAAAATCCAAAGAAATATTTTTCAAAATTTTGGTATGAAGTATTATTTATAATTTGAAGGACCTCATATATAAATATTTTAAAGGAAAGTTCAAAATAAAAAAAATGGTTGTATGGCAGGTACCGTTAATAACAAAATATTTTTAAATAAAATTCCACCAAAGGTAATACCTAAAATAATGCACACACTTTTTCTATCAAAATCGTCGGAGCCGTTTTCTAGATAATTGAGATGTTATAAAAAATTGTATGGCAGGTACCGATTCAAAAATATATTTTAGACAATTACCTAAAACGCTCAAATTATAATACTAAGTTTAAAGAAAATCTCTTTAGCCGCTTAGGATGTAGAGCGTAATGTCGAGTTTGATTAAAATCTCGAGCTCGATTTTTTTCCAAATGCAAAACTTCCCTACATAGTATCTACATATATCGCAAGCAAAAAGATTGAGGGCCTTTCTGAGTGCCATTTCCAAAAAGTGAGGGCCAATCCCCACAGAGATTTTTTTCAAAAAAAAAAGCTTAAACAATTATAAGTAAACATAAATTTTACTTTTTGTCAAAGGAATTAGTATTATAAGAGATCTATGTATGTCTAATTCAGTTTATACATATGGCTGTTAAATATACAATAAATTAAAAGGCCATAGATCTAAATGAACTTATGTCTCACATTTGTAATAATTCAGTTTTGTTTATATATGTTTTAAATATTATAAATACGCTTTTTTTATAATGAAAAAATATTTTATTATTTATTGTTAGGGAGTGTAAGCTATGCTTTGTTGCATCAGCTACATACAAGTTAACATTTCTATTAGTTCAATTTAACCAGAAGCCTATTCAACAAATCATAAAGGTATAACTAACAACCAAGATCACTATAATTAAATAATGATTAGGTGCGTTTTTTTGCAATCATCGGGGGAATTGGTTGAAAAAAACGACCAAGGCGCTTAGTGAAATACTTGGTAGCACTGTTAATTTGCAAGATGACATTTGAAGAACAGCTGTAATGCAAGAAAAAACAAACATCACTGTTTGCCTCATCCTCATTCTTCTAAAAATCATCGGGTTGATTTGTTTTGTGTAATTTAGATATATTTATTGAATTTAAACTACTTTTCTATTAAAATAACATAAAAAGAACCAAGTTAATTATTATTTATACAAAAAAATGTGAATCAAGTAATTTGAAAATTTAAATCAAGTATTTTGGAAATTGTTTTTAGGTGATGTGATTTTCTTTTAATTTAATTTTTACAAATACAGTGGTACATAGAATTCAACTAACTTGAAAACTACCGCATTCGTAGGTCACTGGTGACATTATATTAGTGGACGAGTTGCTTATTCGGGCGGGACGGTCACTTCCTATGTCATTGGGAATATAGGACTGAGCAAGAGCGGACGACGATCAAGAAGATTGAAGTATGCCAAGAATGTAGCAGAGAATCTGTTTTGGGTTGCTCCCGTGTACAACAAAACGCAGCCGAAAACAATCTTCTCAGAGAAACCTTTGTTTTGTTGTTCAATCAATTCTTGTCAATTGAAGGGATATCAACTTCAGGAAATGCTAAATTATTTAATAATAATTTCACAGTCAAGTTTTAATAAACCTATAATAAAAATAATCGCAAAATGAAAATCGATGTAGAAGGTTGTGCTCATGGCGAGTTGGAAAAAACCATAGAGGCAATGTAAAAGCGAAAAATGTTAAAATTGATTTGTTGTTGTGTTGCGGAATGTATATTAAAAGGTAGGTTAGGTTAGGTTGACATGGCCGTCAGGAAGTCAACCAAACCGAACAAAATTGATAATTATCTGACATGTCAAAATGTCAGTTTTGAAGCTTCTATACATTTTATCGATAACTTAGTGAAAGAGTTTTTGGTAGCACAGTTTTTATCCTCTCCAATAGCTAAGCCCCGAGAATTCTCTGGGTTTAAGCTAAGCACCCCCGGGGATTAGTTGTTGTTGGATTTAACATGCAAATTGTTAATCCTACTCATCGTTTTTTTCGTCCAATATCCCCGGGGCTTAGAAAAAAACACGCCTATTATAACTTTTTTACTAAAGCTTCTGTGGGATTAAAATTACTACAATTATACGAATTACTTTACTTTACAAATAGTCGTCAACACTCATTAGAGAATTAATCATTTCATAACCTAATCTGGTTCTATTCTCAGTTTTTATATTGGTAAGAGATGACAAAACCCGTTCAGCACAAGCAGTACTATGTGGAAGACTTAATAAATTAATAGCAAAAGAAGAAATATTTTTAAAATATAATCGCCCAGTAAGTTTTTTATTGATAACTAACCCCACCCCCCACTTCTTCTCCAAACTGTTTTGTAGCTCTTTAGCCATTAATTTTTTTGAGTAGCGAAACAAATTTGGAAATTTTACCAAAAAAAAAATGTTTATGGAGCTGTCTAACCGACCAAAATCTGACGTGACCCGACATATGAGATGTTTGTTCGTTTTGTGGATTTTGTTACATGAGTGCAGATTATGTATGCATCTGCATTTGGTGAGGATTTTTTTTTGTGTTGGTACGTGTTGTGGATTCTTATTCTGTAGGCTAGGCACCTACATGAAGAGGGTGTTTTTTTATTAATTCTGAGATGTCCAGAATATTCGGAATACCTTTTTTGCGTTATTCCTCGGAATATGTATTCCGGATAAACTACTTTGTTGTTTCTTTATTCATTCCGGAACGTTTGGAATTCATTCTTTTTATTCCCTGTTAAACACGAAATGAAAGGAATATTCTCGGAATATACCTACCCCTTATGTGAATGTCAAACAAGCAAGAAACGACACCAGCCAAAGACGGAAACAAAGCAAGTAATTCTTTGATGTATATTTTTTCTACCACAGGTTTAATTTTTAATGAGTCCCTGAGGCTGAAAAAATGAGTCATTTTGAAAATAAATGAGTCCCAATAAAAAATCTCGTAAGTTTATAATAATACCACCTTTTGTGTATAATTGTACTGCCTAAGAACAAGTAGTGTTCTTTGAAAATTTTGAGAAAAATAAAGGTTTTGGGAGTTATTGAACAAAATAAAATAAATTATAATTTTGAAGATGGCAACATTTCCGTTCCGGTTTCAGACTTAAAACTTGGGTTTCTTAACAGAACATGTTTTTCCAAACATAACTAAAAACAAAAAATGTCCCCACTAAAAAGCATACATGTATTACGTCTTCTTGAAAAAAGTGTTTCCGACCTTTTGTCTCCAAATCTTTCAACTGTACAATAAAATGTGCCTTAATCTTTTTTGTGTAGAAGGGCATGATCTACAATGTGTACCAAAACTTTTTTCAAAAAAAAAGCTATGGTTTTCGAATAATTTGGAAAAAAAAACTGAATTGTACCGCCTTTCCCACAATCTAAAATTTTTTGCTTCGCCCCTAATTTAGGGTACTTTTTAGAAAATGCTTACGACTACCAAAATTCAGCTCTGTCGGAATTTTTTTGAAGTGAATATCTAGAATATAAATACTATTAAAACTATTAAATTAACTGAATTGAAATAAGCCACATACCTACATGTATTACATATATCACAAAAAACGATGTATTTAGTCTGTATTGGACGATGTATTAGATGTATTCTATCTAAGTCTACAAAAAGGAACAATTCAAAAATAAGACAAAAGTAAGAAAACAAATAAACAAAAGCATCGTTTTTAATCTGGAGTGTAAACTTTATCCTTTGAGGCACATCACCTCTTTTCAAACATAATTGTTTCAACAGTTTCTGATTTAAAACTATTAAACTGATTAGACGGAGTCTGAAAATTTTCTTTATGCGGCTGCAGAACTATGAGGAAACGTCATCAATGTCAAATTAAATTTAGAAATGTTCTCAAAAATAGGCTCTTCACACCCATATTTTAATTTTCAAAACATCAATGCAAAACTATTATATGTTTTATCCAAAGGAAGAAAAGAAATAGAAGCGTAGTTCAGACTATTCAATCTTTTTAAAATATTTTCTGCAAAATGAAATAAAAGAGCTTTAAGCTATAAAATTGACCCGTTCTTAAAAAAATGAGTCAAATCTACAAAATATGAGTCCCTGAACCAACCGAAAAAAAAATTAGTCCCTTTTGACTCATATGAGTCCTAGTTTTAACAGTGGTTTCTATTTCTATTTCCGGATAGTATTTTTGTTTCTTTATACATTCCATTCTGGATAAACATTTCGTCTTTTCCATCCATTCTATTTCTTATCCGGAATATATAAAAAACACACTCGAAATGTGTGCGTTCAATGAGAAATTCTTCTTTTTTTTGTTGCTTTGTTTTTTTTATTCAATTTTTTTTTGTGAGTTCGTTGTGGATTCGCATAGATTAATGTAGTAGGTATATACGCATTGTTTGTTTTCGACGAGGAATTTTTTTGTTGGGTCTTTTTGCTAATAAGATTAGATTAGTGCGTTTTGTGTGTTTTGGCGACAATTTTTGTTTGTTTGTTTTGTTGATGCTCATACATTAATGTATATTGTGTTGTATTAATGTGTGTGTTGCCAGTGCTTCAGTTTATCTACTCCGTAGATTCCCAGTGGGAAACTTCAAAAAGTCACACATGAATCCCCAACTTTTTCCTCAGGGAATGGCAGCTACACGCAAGGAATTTGAGGTGAATACACCGACGAAATTAACATGGGCTTGGCATTGGCGTTCACCAAGTGATTTTCTTGATGACTATTCCGTATTGATATCACTAAGTCTGTGTATTTGAGGAATTCCAAAATGAAATGCATTGGATGAAAAATTGCGTGAATACGCACCAGTGATATCCCTAGATAAGAGGAGTTGCTCAAATACTATGCCATAACCCATTGGTGAAAAATGTGATGAATATACAACAAGGAAATCACTGCAAATGTGAATCGTATCGGTGGCCGTGGCGCGATAGTTGTGTGTTCGCCTGTTACCCTCATGGTCACAGGTTCGATCCCTGCCGTAGTCTATGTCCTTTTATTTTTCCATTAAAATCCAATTCTAAAAAATAAATGCCATACAATGAGGGTCTGGTACATGCTGTTTAGGCATTGAACTAACAACGTGTGATTGAGTAAAACTAGTAAACCGATAAAATATGACAAAGAATAAAAAAATGTATGCGAATTATAAGGGACATAGATAAATAAGACACTGAAATTTCTCCACATTAGTTCAGCCGCCATCCCTGGAGATAAAATCTGAGACAACAACCACCTACAGTCTCAGAACATCGCGCCACACATCTTTCATATCATTCTTTCTCTTCCTTAACCTCAAGCACGCGCTGTGTTGAAACATTTAAAGATTAGTATATAATCCCTTGAGCGCGTGTAGATTATAAAAAAAAAATCGTGTAATCAGAAATGATAATTGATGGAAAAGAACATGAATATAGACCAGTGATTTCACAAGCTAAAGTTATTTATTCGTCAAACCATAATGACCTGGTGTAAAATTTCGTGACTTTGCAGTAAGGATTTCACTTTGTTATTGTATTTAATGTATTCATAAGCGAATGTCTGCATGTTAATTTCTAACTTTTTGAAAATTATAAATTTATTCACCGCATTAAAGATTTTAATGACCTGTAGTCCAAAATGCGTTTCGCCCTTCTAAGACGCAATGTTTTTCGGTCGATGATTACCTACTCTTATAAAATTTGCAGCATTTACACACTGCAAATTATATAATTTAGGGGAATTTGGTTAAATTAGTGCACCTAAATGTATGTTATGCCCTTGGTCTGGCCGGTAATAATTTTGAAGAAAACGCAAATAATAATTTAATATAATTTTGGCAGCACTATTAATTTGCAAGATGACATTTGAAGAACAGCTGTAATGCAAGAAAAAAACAAACATCACTGCTTTCCTCATCCTCATCCTTCTAAAAATCATCGGGTAGATTTGTTTCGTGTAACATAAAAAGAACCAAGTTAATTATTATTTATACAAGAAAATGCGAATCAAGTAATTTGAAAATTTAAATCAAGTATTTTGGAAATTGTTTTTAGCCGATGTGATTTTCTTTTAATTTAATTTTCACAAATACAGTGGTACATAGAATTTAACCTCTTGAAAACTACCTCATTCGTGCTCTCCATTCCTCGGTCACTGATGGTGACATTATATTAGTGGACGCGAGTTGCTTATTCGGACGGGATGCTCAGTTCCTATGTCATTAGGAATATAGGTCTGAGCAAGTGCGGACGACGATCAAGAAGATTGAAGTATGCCAAGGATGTAGCAGAGAATCTTTATTGGGTTGCTCCCGTGTACAACAAAACGCAACTGAAAACAATTTTCTCAGAGAAACCTTTGTTAAGTTGTTCATTTAATTCTTGTTAATTGGACGAATAACAACTTCAGGAAATGTTTTTTATTTAATAATAATTTAACAGTCAAGTTTTAATATACCTATAATAAAAATAAACGCAAAATTGAAAATCGCTGTAGAAGGTTTGCTCATGGCGAGCTGGAACAAATCTACGACACCATAGAAAAAGTTTTTGGTAGCACAGTGTTTATCCTCTCCAATAGCTATGCCCCGAAAATTCTCTGGGTTTAAGCTAAGCATCCCCGGGGATTAGTTGTTGTTGGATTTAACATGCAAATTTTTAATCCTACTCATCGTTTTTTTCGTCAAATTTCCCCGGGGCTTAGAAAGAAACACGCCTAATAAGAGAAATAAAAGAAAAGGCATTGTTATGACGGGAACAAATGAAAATGAAACGTCCGGCCAAGGGTCAAAATAAGAAAATTATCGGGCACATTATGGCAACGCTGAGCAGGACCCACATTTTTGGTGTTATCTATCATCGCAATGGAAAGTTTGATTAAATTCTCGAGTTCAACTTTTTTTTTCAAATGCAAAACACTATAATACTTATATCGCAAGTAAAAATGTAACCACCGTCATATTAATTGCGCTTATTTTAATTAATACTTTTCTAGTGACTGCAAATTAATTACAGCTCATTAAATGTCTAGATTTAAAATCTCATTAATAATTACCTACATAAATAAATACATACATACGAGAAAGTACGTAAAAACTATAGAGTTTTAATAAACTCGTATCATGCAATGTTGATATAATGCTAGTGTTAGACCACTTTTAATTTTTTGATTAAAGAGTAATTTACTTTATATTTCATCATTTTGTGATAATGTACAATTTTATCAATAAAAACATTTTTTTAGCTATCAGGATTGACATTCGTCAACATAAATTAGATTGAAGCAATACAATAGTACAGAATGTTGGTATATTTTCATGTCAGCATAATTATATATCTCACTGGTATCTTCTTTATTGTGGCAAAACTTTTCCACAAAGCGATACGATTTTATGTATTTTTTTATGTAATGACGCGCGCAATAAAGGGGGATTCGACTACCCTTAAAATGATGAGCGTTAGGAAAGTGTTAGAAGTGAATTTAAAAGGAGATACCAATGCACTTTGGTTTTGAGTTTCTGAATATTAATATGGGAGGGGAAAATAGTGCCGGGTAAAGTATTCCAAACCATTCACGTTGTATGGCTAAAGAAAGAATCTCAAGTATAATCAAATATAATGAGCATTCCTAGAAACGGGAGTATTACGGTTGAAAATTTTGATATCAGGATCCAACCAACAGACTTGAAACATTTTTGAGGATGAGGGAACCTCTAATTTTCTTATGAGGTTATTCATTATCTGCAATTAATTATTAATAGATATGTTTCTAAGAATATATGAACTTGTAAAAGGTATAAAAAATTGATTTCTTAACCCACATTTGGATTAAGAAACAAACAAAGATACTAAAAAGAACTATCAGCTCAAAGCTCACGATTTAAAGATTGTTTTGTTTTTCGAAATTGAAAAAGAACAAACAAAACAAACTTTCAATGGTAAACAAACAAAAAAAGAGAGAAGTGAAAACAAATTTCCAGTCAATGATATATAAATGACATCTTCAAATTCTGCATGATTGCTATATACACTTGTGTTAGTTCGAGTTGTGAGTAGGGCCGGTCCGAATTGTGCAAGCCCTATGTTTAGCGCCCTATTGTTTAATTTACATATTCAAATAAATTAATAACACTTTTCACAACACACACGTTTTATTTTCCACCTTTCACTTCACTTTCCTAAAAAATAAAGCGCGACTTTTAAAGCCTAAAATGTGTGTCTTAAAAACCACAATTAATATTAAAAAGCGTATTCTCTATTAAGCAGCAACTGAACTTCTAATTATATAGACCAACTCAAAAACAAAAACAATTGAAAAACCGTTAAGAAAAAAATTATTTCTCAAAAACGGCTCGAAGAATTTTTATACAAAAATGCGTAGGTATGTTCTTAAATTAGTACAGTCCACTTTGAAGTATAAAAATATTTTATTTTGCGAACTTATTAACGATAATTCCCATAGAACCACTTTTCATATTTTCGCCTTTCTCACAATTGGATGAACCGCTTCAAATATTTTTTTTACGCAAATGATCCCTTAAAATATTAATAACAGTGCATACTACAGTTTTCATACAAAAAAATCGATTTTTTAAAAATAAATACAAATTTTGTTTTGAAAAATCTATTTTCAAAAACCAGTCACTGATTTTTTTTTGAAATTTGATTTTTATATGTACCTAATTATATTAAAAATATCTTTAAAACGACGTTTCAAATTTTTTTTCTCAAAATGTTTTTAAATTTTATACATAAAAAAATAATACTTTTAAGAAACCGCTCCAACGATTTTTGATTTTTTGTTATATGTATTCTTATTTATATGAACTTGTTTCTTATGTAAGCGGATATGTAGCTGATTGCCTATGGATTTTTGTTGGTTTTTGTGCGAGAAATTATCTTGCACAGCCTTGGTGAGATTTTTTGTTTTGGCTCATAAGAACTTTTTTCTTGTATAAATGGTTAATAAGCAGATTTGTATGAATTTTTGTTGGGTTTTTGTGCATGAATTTACCTTGCAAGCCTGCACCAACGTACAATCTTGATGGGATTTTTTGATTTTTACTCTTTTCACACTATGTTGTTTCTCGTGTAATTATATGAATGGTCTTTCGTGTGAACAGATGAAATGCCTTAATTTGAATTATTGGAAGATAATTATTGCATTCAAATAACTTTTAAAAATACATAAGCATAGGTAGCTGGTTAGACGAATTTAAATTTGAAGAATGAAAGTATGTGTATCCATAATTGTTTTTTGTATTATGGTTTGAAATGCGCCCCCAAAGCTTGGCGCCATGTACATTTGCACATCCTGGGCATATGGTGGGTTCGGCCCTGGTTGTGAGTTTTGTTTACACACAATCATATGTAAATCATCTGCATTTTGTTTGCTGATTAATTTTTTTTGAATCAAATGCTAGAAATTAGATTCTGATTTTCCCTTATATTTTGTTGTAGAAGGCCATGGATTGCACTTTCCCCTTTCACAAAACTTTTGGCTTGAATTCCCCACAAAAAGGGGAATTGCGCACGATATAGCATCGGGAATCATAACACTTCCTGGTAGCGTCTGGAATCAAATTAGTTTTTTTTAGCTGACAAAAGGGGTCTCATTAAGGACGAGCGTTGGAACCGAAGACAAAGTTTTTCTTGTGTTTTTTTTTACAAATGAATAACCATTATACTACCTTTGGGATAAATTGGACATGCAAAAATTAAGTTCTCTGAATGTGAACGTTGCAAGTCTTTTTAGCTTGTTGAAACTTATTCCGGTTTTCCGCAGTGGGGTTGTCTTCATGGTTACGGAAAATTACTTCTCTAACCCTAATAACCTATTTACAGCTAGAATCAAACCATGCATTTTCTTTCGGTTTTATATATCACCCCGTTCGGGATGAAATTTCTCATTCCGTGAAGAATTAAATTTGTTATCATATCTGCCCTGGAGTCTAATGTCACTACAGAGGAACGAACCATAGTGGCCAGTTAAAGTTCCTGAAGAAATTATTGAGGCCGTCCCAGTTGGCTTTCGCATACAGCCTAACGATTCTCCTAGGTGATTTTTTTAACTGAGAGCTGTTGGAATGAGAAATTTGCGGCTATTTATTATACAGCGGTCTGATGTGCCTAGAGGCGGTAACACATTTACAGTGTATTTATCAGGGTCAGAGATAAGGGTGTTGCTCACCTAATTATGGATATACCTACATATTGATATTATCCATAAAAAAATTTAACTTTCGATAATGAATACTCACCAGTCATAATTTTTTACTTGCGATTATATGTACTATAAGCCAAGTTATGCATTCGTCAAAAAAAATAAATGTTGTATGTATGTATGTATAAACACCTACAGCCAAAACGGGTGGGCCGAATTGCTTCAATCTTGATATATAGAGTTTTTAGCTCAAAAATATCCGGCCATATAACCGTTACGTTAAACCCATTTTTCTCGGAAACAGCTCTAGCGATTTTGATAATTAAGAAATCAGTGCAGCTTTTTAGGTACGACCGATCATATGGTTGAAAATAAAATTAAAAATGTCTAAAAAAGGTACTTTCCAAAGCACCGTTTTTTTTCCTTTCGATTTTCTCATAAATGGCTTAACCGATTCTTTCCAAATTTCACACATACATATATATAGGTTAAGGTTGCCCAATTTACTTTTCATTAAATTTTTTTTCAAAAATTATAGTTATATGTATTTGCTGAAGACCTATGAATTGGCGTTTTTGATTTTTTTTTTGAAAAATGTTTTCAAAAAGTTTTTAAAAAAACTTTTTTTCTCAAAAACCGCTCCACAGATTTTTAATTTTTTTTTCTCATAATTTCAAATTTATCCAAGAAATAAAATGGCGTACTTTTTTTTAACTTAAATTAGTTTAAGTATTTATTTCAGAATTTTGAATTATTTTTTCTTTGATTAAGCCGATTTAATATTTGTGTTTTAGGTTTATATTATAATATTTAATATTGTGATACCAATTTTTTTTTAGAAAAAAATTAAAGAAATTTTGTGTATACAAAAAATTAAGTAAAAAACTACTTTAAAAATATATTTAGATTTTTAATAGAAATCTTTTTTGCAAACGATGTGATCAAACATAAGAACAAGTTCGTGCGATCCAGTCGTGCATTTTATTACATTCAATTTCTACAAGCTTTTGAACTCGAAATCAATATTTATTATTGTGAGGATTTCTAATCGTATTGTGATTACGATTTCAAAATTCGATAATTCGGAAATGACAAAACAGGATTGGCATGCGCCCATGTGATATTTATGACATGCTTTAAAAGCATGATTTCTATCGCATACATGCTTCGTATTAGTCGTTATCTCTATAGGGGGATAATGGACAACATGTTTTATCTACAAATAGTAAAGCCGTGTACGAGTATAAGACTTTAGATTAACTTAGAAAAACCGTAGGTACTTTCTGTCGAAGTTGACCAACATATTCAATTATGCTCTTAAACCGGCTTGATATTTTATAAAGTCAATAGTTTTATTCAAATTTTAAGCCCTAAATCATTTCTTAATTGTACCTAGAAGCTGAGAAATAAATTTATGCACAAATTATAAATTTATCAAATTTTTGTATTTATGCATCTATATGAATTCCATTCAATCGCAATGACTGGGTTGCAGCTTTGCTCCATTTCATTAAAGTTCCGTGTGTATGTGCATTTTCTTTTGTTTATTTGCTTCTGAATGTCTACTCGTATTTACGTATGAACAGCAAGTATTAATATTTTAAGTCTTATTGAGTTCTTGGGGAGTAGACGACTATTCATAAAACCAGATATTCCGTTTTCGAACAACAGAATAACAGATATAAGAAAAATGGATAAAATTTGCAAATCCTTGCACAGCCAAATGGTCTGAGGAATTTAGTAGCATGTGTTGTGCTAATGAAAAATAAGCATTCCTTCTATTGCCGATCCAGCTGAACCTTTAAAGAGTATGCTCAATTGAGATCATCCACAATCTATGTACCTATACACTTTTTCAAATTACTTATTTCGATGGAAAAGGATCTTAGGAAAATGTTTTTTTTTCATGAGGTGTATTTTGGTGAGAATATAGCACAGTGAAGTAAAACAAATTCAAGAAAACGATCCACAGCAAATGTCTTTCTACTTGGTTAGCTATTTAAGGTTGGTGCCTCTGCTTGTTGATCGTTTGACATAAAGATTTGTTTGATTCTTGAGCATTTCTTATTTATCAATTTTGGTGTAAGGCTAACCTCACACTTTTTTTTTAAGTTAGATAAAAAAATATAGTCTCAAAGTGGCTGATCACTATGAGGATTTTTTACGATCTTACATTCGTAGAAAAGAGAAGGGCAGATTGCCTGTTTCTTTTTCACGCATATAAGATCGTAAAAAATCGTCATAGTTAAACTCTAGTGCGGACAGGTACAAAGAGATTAAAACTGATAAATCTGGGAAGTACCTTGTCGATGTTTCATGATTCGAGCATTAAAACAACCACCTGACAAACGTGTTGTTTGATTTTCATAACTTTTTGAGCTTGGAGGATTTCGTTTATAAAATCTGTTGTTGTTTTGTGTAACAATAAACAGTAGTAATCATTAAAAATGTATTTGAATTACTTCTTTCACAAATATATACCATTTAACTGGAAAAAAAATTACCAACTCAATAATTTAAATTTACATCGAGGAGCATTGCGGTTGTCAAATCAGAAACATCAAAGTTCAACCATCGAGTGGACGCAAAAAAAAGATTTGTGTAGCGCGGCCAATTCAAAGTTGGCAAATAGATATATCTATAGTTAGGTAAAAACAGAAATGTATAAAGTTCTATGTAAATGAAAGAAAATCTTAATAAAAATATACATGCATTCAAGTTCAACCATAAAAGTGTTGACATTTTCATTCGTGCTTTCGTTTCTTCCTCATAAAGAAGAAACATATCGGACTCCATCTCATGAAAATAAAACAATACATATCAGAGTGACAACAGCCCTTTACTTCCATCTCTCTTTCCTTGTGTGTGTTTATTTTTTTATGTAAATGTTGTCTTTTCTTTGCACTACACTACCATCCCCAGAACTACATTTTTGTATCATGAAACGTGATCTCGATAGAGTGCAAGATCTTTTGTAATGCATATTTTTTGATAATCTATAATATGATTCAGTTCTGATAATACAAAACGACTAATGTTGTGCAAAATGATATTACATGTGAATCCCTCAATGGAAAATGATTTAACTCTAAATAACTATTTTATAAACTCCGCCTTAAAAAGTCACGTGCGTGACAAGCCTAAAGATCAAAAATCGAACACATCTATTGTAATCTATTATCAGGGGGTCAATTCCCGATCTGTGAAGATGTGAAGTGATAAATTTTATCACGCTTTCACGTCTAATTCTCGATTCGTGAAAAAGTGAATTTAAATGCCAAACATTTTTCATATGATGATTTTTTTATCACAGTCAATTGTTTTGTGAAGAAAATGTTTCTAATCGAATATTAAGAAGAAAAACAGGATTCGGCACATGACAAGTAAGCAACAATTATATTTATAAAAAAAATTTATTTTGGTAGTAAGTTATATTTGTGTTAATTCGAGTAAATAACGAAATTGTTAAATCAACAGATTCACAACAGCCGACGCGACGGTGCTCATTCCCGCGACAGATCGTTGGAAAATACCCATTGCAAAAAAATGCAGAGCACTTTACCATATTTAAATGACTTTGAAGCGCACTTATAATTTGAGCGTTTTTCAAGAATGCTCTCAATTCACGTATTAAATCCATGCATAAATGTTTTGGGAATCTATAAAGTTCAATAAAGTGCTCCTAGTTGTAACTTCGAATAGATTCTGCCCATCTCGAAGGGAAAGCCTCAATATCCTCACATGAAAAAATAATAAATCTTACTTGAAACAGAGATACTATTGAATATAATATAAAACCCACAATTGTTCAGTACGACGTCTTTCATTAATTTATTAAACGAATTAGTATTCCGGACATTATTCTTAAGCAAATTTAGAAACTGAAATGAAATATTTACCTTTTCCAACAAAAAATCTAATCAGAAATGACAGAATTTATCATTTAGTACTTTTTAGTACAAACCTTTTCACAATGAGTTCTAGAATCGCATTAGGCGTGTGCGTGAAGTTGGAAAATGATAAACCTCTGTGAAAACTAAAATGATATTTTTTGTATCAGTTCATAATTTCACAGATCGGGAATTGACCCCCAGGTCTACCAACATAGCAAATACACAAAATTATAGCAGCGCTCCCAAATTTGAACAGCACAAACGAATAATGTCAAGTAACATTTCACTGGAATAAAAAGGTAAAGTAGATACCAGTGGGTTTTTGTTGTTGTATCTCTTCTTACATTTTGACTGACTGAGTTTCTTTTTCTCACCAAAAGACGAATATTGTCAACCTAATGTCGCTCTTTGAAGAGTGAGCTCAAAAAATAATTAGTATTCATATTTATTTCTTCCTAAAAATAATAAAACTGCTAATAGCCGCGTTTTATTATGTACAAATACCCATATAGGTCAGAGCTTTGCATGCATTACAACAGCACTACAAGATTGGTATTTATCCAGTTAAATATTCCTGACCCAGAATTTAATTACATATCTCACCACCAGGGTTAGCTTTTAACTTGTACAAGTTGGTACTTCAATTTTGAATTGTCAACAACGGTGCTGCCAAAAAACCAAACAACTTTTTATAATTTATTATGTCTGCTTCACAATAGTGCAATTATTATGTGGTTTCCCATTGGTAAAAGATATCAATTTTGCCAAGTTAAATCCCTCCATTGGGCAAACAAAAATTTGTTTCTTATTCTGAATTAATTTAGCAGATCCGTATTTTTCTCTGGATCATCCTCTCTTTTTACTAACACTAGTACAATTGAATGCATTTACTTTGACAACTAGTAGTTTTATATACACGAATACAATCCAATAACGTATCAAAAACAAAATCATTCCAAATCGCTTTCCATATTTAGCAATAGAAATGGAAAGTAAAACTTACTTTTGTTCAAGTAAAACAGAATCATCTCTCCGCACCCCCTATTCATTACTCAAACAATAAGGAGGAGCACGAATAAAACACCCGTAAGTACAACTCGATTCTGAAATTTGTGTTTGCTTGTGTTTGCGAAATGTGACGCATGTGTCAAAGCAATTTGTTTATAATTTTGAAAGTAGCAAAGCATGTCGGATCAACAGGAATTTGCAGAAATGAAGGAATATGTTCTTTTTTGTGACAGAATGGGGATCATCAATTTCTGGGTTCAAAAATATTGCTTCAAAATATTATTAGTAAGGAAATTATAAAATTATATATTTACATACATATATAAATACATTTTTTTCCATTCCAATAGCTGGTGATCTAGTTGCGGCGGAACAGAGTGATATAGCTGAGTATTATGAACTCACGGACGACTCCACTACACAAACTCAAGAACAACACGATGGTAAGAAAATTATAAAAATATATACTTACGTACATACCTATATAATTACTTTTTTTTTTCGTTCCAATAGCTGGTGATCTAATTGCGGCAGAAAAAAGTGAAGACACAGTGTTTGGAGTGAAAGACGACCTAACTAAACTTCAAAAAGGACAACGCAATGGTAATACCTACATATAAAACAAAAATATAAGTGATATTAACAATATTCTTTTTTCAGAAGTATATAAATGGTCGGGTAAGGATACTCATTCACTCCTACAGATGTATAGCGAGAACCAAGGTAGTGTTGGTCCGCTGAAAAGGTTCCGAAATAAAAAAGAAATTTGGGGTTTACATTTCACGGGAGCTGTCGAAAATGCTTTAAATTGACCTCACATGGGAGCAGGTTGAGGGTCGGTTTAAAACAATTATGAGAAAAACTAAGCAAATTGTAAAAAATAACCGGACAAGTGGAGCAACAAGGAAGACAATTCCTTTTGAGACGTCGTTGGAGAGAATCTTACAAAACGACGATTCTCTTTTGCCGGAAGTTGTCATTGGACCAGATGAAATTCTTCGAAAACAAGAACAGTTGACAACCGAACCACGACCGTCAACTTCCAGGTCTGTCTCTTCACTTCTTTCAAACTAAATGCCTGACGTTTCTAACGCAGTACATGTTTCAACCGAGCAGGATCATTTATTGGAACCTTTGGGGTTGGATGCAAGTTCTCCGAAAAAAAAACGAAAGTGTTTCCAAGAGAAAATGATCGATCGATTGTTAGCCGATAAAAATGCTCGCTTTGAGATTAAGGAAGCGAATAAGGAGCGCAGGCATACTGAGAGGATGAAGATGTTGTCTGAGATCATCCAAAGGCAAGGTGCAGTGGCGAATGAAGCTAGCCAACAACCAAGTAATAAATTTTTAGTTCCTAAAAATACCTACCTAAATACATATCTAAATAAAAATTTGTGAAGTACAAAGACAATTATGAACAAAAATGTGAAGTACAAAGTACAAACTATCTTTAAGTTTTGTTGAAGTTGATATTGTTATGTTTATTGTTTTGTTTTGTTTTGTACAATTTTTAATAAAAATTAAGACTGAAATGTATTACAAATTGTATTTCTTTTGCCTGCTCCTAAACGCTGAAGTGCTCTGTCTGTTTGAGTCAGTTCGGAATGGGAAGGAATTTCATAGGTGTTATTTTCTTGTTTTTCCTCTACATTTAATAGGAGGGAGACCTATACATATTATTTAAAACGCAGCATGATAGAATGAATTTGCTCATTCTTTCCACTCCAGTCTCAGTCTCATTAGCTGCCTGAATATTGTTTTTGTTGCAGAAAAGGTGTTTTCAATTTTTACTCGGGTTTGGCTGTGCTTTTTGTTATATTTGCGTTTTGAGTTGGACATGTTTCCAGTGCTTCTATACGGGGTCAGCAAATATTCCCTTAGAGGGTAAGCAGCATCACCCAGTATGTGGTAGTTCGTTCCACATATGCCCGGAAGCTTACTAACAATGAAGGACAGTTGGAATACCCTCGAGTCGTGAATTTTGCTAGGCATCCAACAAAAATGTCAATGAAACGTTTTTCATGGTCTCAAATTTCTCGTAGTGTCAGCGACAATAGATCGTGGCGATTGATATATGTAGACCGAATTTTATGTGCCGGCTTTGTCACATGTATATATAGCACCCATCGATGCATCCAAGAACGCCTGGAAATCCTGCTATCTGCGAAGCAAATTAATTTGTATTTTGGCGAATTGAATGCTAATTGGTTTACCTGCTCAAATTTCTCTGCAGCTTGGGCCTTTTCTTCATATGTTAAGGGAAACTTGATGTAATTTGGGGACATTTTAAAAATGAAATCCAACATGTTCGACAAAATTTTATACATTTTTGAAATAGCAATGTTGAAAAGGTTGGCCACTTCACGATACGAATTTTTGTTTCCAGCTAACCTATTTAAAATAGTTTGAGACATATTCTTGAAAATTATATTATACACTCACCAGAGGAATGCCAGTACTTGGGTTTCAGCCGGAACTTCTTTCTTGCCACCAGAATGTATCCTACATGTGATAAATTCCGAGTTGTCGTACTTATGAATTAAAATTTTTGCAGTTCCTCTTCTGATCCGAAACTGTGCACCAAACTATTATAAATTTATTATATATTTGGAATAATAACATCGTGAATTAAAGCTTACCTCTTCCTCGGTATATTTTTGAATCTTTTCCATAAAATTTTCGACCTGTGGTCTTTTAACAAATCCCTGTAATAGTAAATCCACTATAATTATGTCATCATCACTTGACGATGATGAAGATAACAATAATTCATTCGCAATTCTTTTTAAGGTCATTGCACATTTATTATTCTTTAATTTATATCGCTTGAATTAATAATTTTTTTTGCAAACAGACTGAATTCGTATAGTCATAATTGACATTTTACTGTCTTGACGTTTAAAAAGTGTGAATGTGTGCGTGATTCTGTTTTCGATTCTGAATTGAACCAGAACCGTTCTCTGTTCTGCTAAGAGTAACACTTGTCATTTTGTGGGGGTCAGAATAGTTCTGGACCGCCAATCGAAAAGGCCATCAGTAATTTTATTTACCCCCGCCACCACCTTTCGAAAGATGCGGTCGATCTCGCGGCACTTCAAAAACCGCTCTGTCAAAGTTAAAATGCATAGACACTCGATTGAGTCGCGGCCGCGTGTCGCGACGTTAGACATTGTTCAACTTTTTCCGCGCGTCGTTTGACAGATAACAAAAAAAAAAACAAAACATCTGGTTGGTTGTTGGATCCACACAATTGTTGATCTTCGTCGGGGCCCTCTGACACAAAAATAAACATTCAGAATAAATTTGCAATTGAAAAGTTTGCAAAATCTACAAAATCATTTAAAAACATATTCTTTAGGCCGCGACTCCATTACTAAACATTTATATTTCTTTGCTATGTGGGCAAACATAAATCGTGAAATTTCATTCTTCTTCAAGAAGCGCTAAGCGCTTTATGTACTTTAGAATAGGTATAATCTGTTTTTTTTTAATGAATTTATAAAATTTAACATGAAAATGAGCGAGCTATGAACAAGATTCAATGTTTTGTGAGAAATTTGTGCACGATTAATGTGGGATGTCATGAAACTTCAAATCTTATTTCTCCGTTTATTTCTTCTCCGAAATATATACAGATTCTCATGTCTAAAAAAAATATCCACACATAAGGGGCCTCCACATGAAATATACACTTCATGACACATTTCTTGCAATTATTTATTGCAAGTGGAGGCCTAGGGTTTTAATATTTTTTCGATGCTGTGGATTCTTGAGTACCTGTGATTTGTCAACAAGTATTAGCATATTTTGAATAAGATCCTCCATTGGATTTGCCTTAAGCAGAACTTTCAGTTCTTCTTTCACTTCTCTTATTCACCATTAAGCCTAGTACGCTGCTGATGCGAAACGAAATTTTTCGGTGGTCTCCACTAGGAGAGCGAAATGCTAACGAAAACCACAGCGGAAAAATATTTGCGGAGAGTTCTGTAAGCTGTCAAAAACAAATGACAAGTTGTAAAAAAAAAGTAATTTTGTCACCAAATTATTTTTAGATGGAAAATTTTTTGTCGCCAAATTACTTTTAGATGTAATTTTCTTGAAATAATTCTTGGATTTTAAAATTGTTCTTGTTACACATAGAGGATTTAAAATAAAACTCAGAACCGTTTAAATGATGGAAATTAAGCAAATACTTTGGGACTTATTAACTGGTTTATCTGCCGATTTGATGAAATATCTATCAATTTTAAGAAAATCAATTAAATAGGGAGGTAAACCACTCTATAATTCGAAAACTACATCCTTCATTGGAATGGTGTAAACGGTTATGAGTTCTAATTTATGGTTTCTTACTAATTCCGGATACCATTTTCAAGTCCAAGAATTATTTCAAAAAAATTATATATAAAGGAAATTTGGTGACAAAAAAATAAATCTAAAAGTAATTTGGTGACAAAACTACTTTTGGTTTTGTTAATGCTTCCTTTGAAAGTATGAAGTTTTGATTCAAAAAAGATATCGCTCGCCTTTATTGGACAACCCGTTCCAAAGATATAGTTCAAAACCTATTCACTGTTCACCTTGAAATACATAATCTGAAAATACTTTGAAGTGTATCTTTGGAACGGGTTATCCTAAAAACTTGGTTGATACCTTTTTGTAATCTACTCTTGATGCTCTCAAAATCAGCATCAAAAGTTTTTATGTAGAAGCCTTATTGCAAAAAATCACTCTTGAAATACGCATATTTAGAATGATGTATGCGTATTCCTGGAGCTATTTTTTTTAATACAACTTCTTTGCAAAAAATATTGATGCTTCCTTTGAAAGTATGAAGTGCTGATTCTAAAAAGATATCGCTCGCCTTTATTGGACAACCCGTTCCAAAGATATAGTTCAAAACCTATTCACTGTTCACCTTGAAATACATGATCTGAAAATACTTTGAAGTGTATCTTTAGAACGGGTTATCCTAAAAACTTGGTTGATACCTTTTTGTAATCTACTCTTGATGCTCTCAAAATCAGCATCAAAAGTTTTTATGTAGAAGCCTTATTGCAAAAAATCACTCTTGAAAGACGCATATTTAGAATGATGTATGCGTATTCCTGGAGCTATTTTTTTTAATACAACTTCTTTGCAAAAAATATTGATGCTTCCTTTGAAAGTATGAAGTGTTGATTCTAAAAAGATATCGCTCGCCTTTATTGGACAACCCGTTCCAATGATATAGTTCAAAACCTATTCACTGTTCACCTTGAAATACATAATCTGAAAATACTTTGAAGTGTATCTTTGGAACGGGTTATCCTAAAAACTTGGTTGATACCTTTTTGTAATCTACTCTTGATGCTCTCAAAATCAGCATCAAAAGTTTTTATGTAGAAGCCTTATTGCAAAAAATCACTCTTGAAAGACGCATATTTAGAATGATGTATGCGTATTCCTGGAGCTATTTTTTTTAATACAACTTCTTTGCAAAAAATATTGATGCTTCCTTTGAAAGTATGAAGTGCTGATTCTAAAAAGATATCGCTCGCCTTTATTGGACAACCCGTTCCAAAGATATAGTTCAAAACCTATTCACTGTTCACCTTGAAATACATAATCTGAAAATACTTTGAACTACTCTGCGAATGCTCTTTGATCGATTCCCATTTTAACTATAGGTCTTGCTTCCTCAATTAATACTAAAATCGAATGAATAGTAAAAATGCATGGCCTTATATGTCAAATCCATTTGACAAGTGACCAGCTTACAAGCAGCTTGATTTGCTATCAAATTCACGAGCAGGGCATCTGCCATACGATGGTTCAATTACATTAAAAAAAAAAAACTTCGTCCAGAAAAGAAAAAGAAGGTAGCGATGGCAATGCGAGGTAAGTGATTTGTCATCATCTTCATTCTATCAACACAACAAAGGACTAGCGAGGTCATCACCTGAAATTGTAGACTAAATAACAATGTCCATCCCGTGCCGATTTTCACGAAGTAAACATTAAACAGATTACCTTAACTTGAGAAATAAGTTCTGGGGTATGGTATAAAATCGCCAATCAATGAGATCGGAAACAGGCTTTCTAAATAGAGGTGGGTATCGTTTAA
Source organism: Philhelius pedissequus (assembly GCA_910595825.1). Classification (NCBI taxonomy): domain Eukaryota; kingdom Metazoa; phylum Arthropoda; class Insecta; order Diptera; family Syrphidae; genus Philhelius; species Philhelius pedissequus. The sequence goes on from OU343160.1 coordinate 256,222,558, forward strand.
GATGGCCTTTTTGCAACCAAACATTATTGTGGTAACGATGATTTCCTTAATTGTCGTTGGTGCAGCGGAAGGCCGCTTACCTTTGGCTTCCTTGTCCCGACCAGGTCGGAAATTCATATTCGTACTGCCAGTAGCGGGCGGTCGATTTGATTTTTTCTTTGTGGCAATTGAGTTAATTTATGTGTTGAAAGTATGTAGTTAGAAATGGTGAGTGTTTTTTTTATATTTATATGGTGTCAAAGGTCGCATAGAATTTAAAAGTCGGAGTAACAAATGTATTTTAAAAATCATGACATGGACAGTTAATTGCAGAACAAACTACTGAATCTGGATTATAATATTTTTATTTAGTAGTCACTTAAAATAAATTAATTTTAAAAGGACATAGGTTATTTTTAATCTAAGCACTAGCACTAGGTATGAGAAAAGTCGATAGTTGGTTATAATCAGCACTCCAAATAAAGATCAGCTATATCTTGTTCGCCGATAAGATATGTGAAGGGTGTGCTTCTTTCCAACTTCCCATTTTCAGTTTGCAGATTTAGTTTAGTCGATTTTGAAATTGGTTGTGATACAAAATTAGAATTGAATGTATTTTGAATAATTTAATACAGGAAATGCACAGAAAAACCAGACACTAGAGAAAACACAAAGCCAAAGAAAAATCAAATAAGCATTACAAGAGCTTGACTTTTTTTTTATAAAAAAAATGAAATGTCAAAATTTCGCAAGCAATTAATGTGCAGGTCAATTAAATTGAGAACGAAAAGAGTGGAGAATTGTACTAAGAAATCTACTACAGCTATCCACTAAAATTACACATTTCGTCGTTGAGCAGCGTACTGGAAAACGAAAAGTAGAACGAAATTTTTCGTTCATGATTTCGTCGTGTCATTTTTGTATGGGATTTTTCGTTTCGCATCAGCAGCGTACTAGGCTTTAAACTAAAATCAGATTATATTTAATCTAACGACATTTATTCACCGGGGTAGAGCCTACGATTTAGTATTGTTCCGAAATCGATGGGTTGCTGTACAATACCTAGATAGAAGTGCACTTTATTTATTTATTATAAGGGGTATTCACGATCCGATGCAACAAAAAGGAGTAAAATTGCGAAATTTAATTTTTTTCTATAAATCATGAACGCACCTTTTCTATTCTATTGCAACTCTGGATCAAAAATGCAAAATCAGTTTGAACACAAACATTTCTGACAGAAAATAACAGCTGCCAAACTGTCAACAACACCAGGCAAATTTTGCACCATTGTATTTTTTCTGTTGCAATAGGGTAAGTGTATAGCAAAAGTGTTGTAAAATCTTAGTCAGTGTATAAGTTCTTGTTGTGGTGCAAAAAAAGTTGCACTTTTGCATTTTTACAATGATACTAGACCAGTTGCACCGGATAGTGAATACCCCTATAGTTTATAATTTTATATTTGTTTAACTAAACTAACACAAGAAAGGACAACTTCCGAGCACCGCAGTAAACAATATACGAGTATTTAATGTAAACAAAAAAATTAAATGTCAAATGGTAATCACAGCTGCCAACCATGCAAATTAAAAAATTTTCATTACTAAGAACAGACGTTCGATTTCCGAAACTAATTAGTCAAACTCAAACTCATATTTTTATGTTTAAAACAACAGTTTTCATTATCTTGTCGTCAGTGTCAACAATTTTAGCTTCTAGTGTTCTTATTGTTTCTTTCACTTACATTTCATTATTCTTGGTTTTTAGCAATGTAATGTTAAAGGTATATTTTTAACAGTGCATCACGCGAATTTCTGTTTTGTTTGTTGTATTTTTTTTTGTGTAGTATGTAGGTAGGTATGTAGAATTCTTAATAATGTTTATATTGCTCATGCTCACGTGTTAGCCGGGTGTTTTTTTCTTTGTTTTGTTTTGTTTTTGCGATGAATTAATTGAATTGAATTTTATGGAGTCTTTTTTTTTAAACGATTACAATGTTTGTCTTATTCTAATTCTAATTCTAGCAGTAGATGGAGTAAGAAAAAAAAGGTGGCTATAGCGTATGGCCTTCTTTTCAGATTTAGTTATTTGGATAGCCTCATGGCATACTGTATGTATATATACTATAAGGTAGAACTGCTTTTGCTCATAAGCATTTATGTCGCTTGAGACGGTTGTCTCTTATTTACAAAATTAAATCTTACAAACTAAAATATGGACGAAAAATGCGCCTGCGTATTACAAAAGGAATGTATCTTATGAAATTGTTATATTGATTTTGTATATTTTTTTTTCTCTTTTTATTTTTATTTATCACATTTTCCTTGGATAACTAGCGAGAGGTATTAGGTGTTGTTATAGATTATACTAAAGACATAGTTGTTACAAATGTATGTAAATTAGATACAAATGTTTAAGAACGAGTAGAGGACTCGATTTGAGTTAGTGTTTTGTCATTGTTTTCTTTTAATTAAAATGGTTTTGCCGGTTAGGCTTTGAGTTTATAAGTTATATGTATGACGAGATCGTAATCTTATTTAATAATAGGTTCTTACGGTTAAGTACAGAGAGGTACAATAGTGAATAATAACGACACTATAGAGGACATAGTTTGACTTTTACGATATAACATATTTATTGATATCTTATTCTATGGGGATAAATACTGTCCCCCAATTTCCTGAGAGAGTATTAATTCTGTTGAGTTCGGTTATTTACAAAGTTTAGTTTCGATGGTAGAGCATTTAAACACAAAATAATCGTTTTCTTGATATTGTAAAACCGCGGAGGAGTAATGTTGGTACTGTTAATAGTCTCTGAGGAGATCCCGATAGGCGATAAGTATTTAACGTTGTCCCAAGTGTACTCCGACTGGGAGGTGAAAATTTGTTTCTTCAAGTCGTTGTCCGAATGGTGAATATTAGATATGGTTTTCTTCATCAGTAGGAGGACATATCTTAAAAACGGAATGGTGTTAGTATCAGTTAGTAAGTGTTTATTAGAATACCTTTTGGTGCTATGTTCAAAGTTGATATTGGCACAGAGTCTCAAGATTTTCCTCTCAAAAGCTTCCAGCTCTTTAGCGGCCGTAGGCGAGATGGAAAACCAAATAGGGAATGCGTAAGTCATAATTGGTCTTATCAGGGTTTTATAGAAGAGAAGCTTCGATTTCTTATTTAGGGATTTATATTTCAAGTAGGGCATGAGCATATTGGAGATTTTCCTGGCTTTATCCAGGGTAGTTCTGACATGAATGTTGAACTTGAATAAGTTGTTAAAATTGACACCTAAATACTTGAGTTTCTGCTTCGAGAGGATGGTGTTATCGCCAAGGCTGATTTTAAGGTTTTTACTTTCATTTACTGCACCCGCCGGACCTTTTCTATTCGCATTTCTGAAACAGATTAACTCTGTCTTCGGAATGTTTAATTTAATGCCCCAGGTTTTGTAGTATTCATTTATGACACTGAGGTGTCCTTCTAACATAAGTGAGGCAGCGATCGGCGATTTGTGGCTGGCGTATACAATGGAATCGTCCGCGTATAGGAGACCGGTAGAGGTGGAGCTGTTTTCAACGAAATAGTGTGGGGAATCATGTAGGAAAATGTTGAAAAGCAATGACCCAAGAATAGAGCCCCGAGGGACTCCACTATTGCACTCGCGAGATTGGGATTTGGTATCCTGTATCTGGACGAAAAAAGTCCTGTTTCCAAGGAAGCTCTCTCATATATTAATAATATAACGAGGAACTTCAAGGGATAGTAGTTTATATATTATGCCATCTCTCCAGACACAATCGAACGCTTTTTCTACGTCAAGTGAGCATGCCACGGTGCAGCATTTGTTACCAAGATTCAGGACCACATCATTCTGAAGCTTAAGTAGGGCATGCAGAGTTGAGAGCGCTCTACGAAAACCGAATGGATAATCTGAAATACGATCTATCGGGATTTCAGAAGGAGAATTAATTTTGTTGAGAATGACGCGCTCAAGAATCTTGCCAACATTGGATAGGACGGATATCGGCCTAAAATTATTAATCTCGAAGTTTTTCTGGTTTTTAGGGATAGGAAGAATTTTTGCTTCCTTCCAGGTGGTCGGGAAGTAGCCGTTGTTGATGCAGTTCTTGAGGATCACAGTTAAAAACCTGATTGCCATCCTCGATAGTGTTTTGAGAGCAAAGTTTGCTATTTCGTCTGGGCCCGTAGATTTTTTTGGTTTAATTTGATCTAAGATGTTTTCGATATCCATCGTGGAGATGAAGAATGCCGTGGCACATGGGTTCAAGGCTGAGTTTCCAGAATCAAATGTGAAGATGTGCTCAGGTTTGGATTGTCTCATTTCCATAACGGCGGAAGTGACTCTGTGCGTGATACTGGGGGTTGAATTGGGGATAATATCCCGATCAATGGCTTTAAAATGGTTTTCGAAAGCCGCCGCGACTATCGTCATTTCACTGTTTATGATCTCATTGTTAACCAATACTTTATTGCACGTCAATCTTTTACGCTTGTTGACTAGTTTAAAGATTTCTTTGAAGGCTTCGGGCCCGGTCTGACCATAGCCAACCTATCACTGTGTTGTTCATTGGTCCAAATCCTGACATTATCTCTGATAATGTTATTCAGAAGCGAGATTCTGGAGGCCAGCTCTCTATATGGCGTATTGAATCTATTGAACGAGCTGTGAAATATTGATTTGAGCCTCCTTTGCCAGTCCTTGTGCTTCTGGCATTACTTCGCCACCTAGAATAGTTCCTTGGAAGGAAGCAGAAAGCGCTTCTATTTTATTTAGTTCAGTGGCCAGTAATGTTGGCGGGCAACTAGTGGGGAAGTAAACCGAACCAAGGAGGATTTTTTTATTTTGATTATCTATTTTAAGAGTGATGGAGATGAAAATCGTTGGTAAAATGGAGGAGCTGAAATTCACGATGTCATACGGGATGTTTCTTTTAATAATCAGGGCCACCCCCTGCAACTCGTCATTTCTAAGCACATTGAATTAATCAATGAACACCTTATGTCTCGAATTTAAGTGTGATTCCTGGATGAATCCCACTGAACAATTATTTGCTTGGAGGATTTTCATGAGTTCAATCCTCCTGGCCTGATTTATTAAGGACGTAATGTTGAAGGTCAATAGGTTTAGTTTCATTGTTTGGAACACACTAGGAGCTGATTCACCAGGTCCAGATAAGCTAACCGTTTGCTGATTAACGACTCAAATCTACCCAGGCTTGACATGAAGTGCTCGATCTTAGAGACGAGATCATTCATTGTTATTCCGAAGAGGTCTTTGGAAAGGTTAATGAATTCTTTAATGGGATTAGCGCCCAGATTATTAACTATTTTATTAGTGTGAAGATCGTTTTGTGTATTTGTCTTATGAATTTGGGAGCCGGAAAAATGGCTGGAATAAGATACCCCAGGGGCAACAAGGTTACCACTGGCTATTGCCTTAGATAGCGTTTTAGCTTTAATGATTTTTTCATTGGCATCACGAATCTTAAGCCCCCTGTTGGCCTCATAAATCTTATATTATTGGCAGCCCTTGTAGTTGGCAGGGTGGCTATCTCCGCAATTGACGCATGCGGCTTTGGTGCCTTCTTATTTACTAACTGGGCAGCAACCCGGGTCATGAACATTTGTGCATTTGACGCACTTGTATTTATTGGCGTAATTTTTGGCCAAATGCCCGAATCGCAGGCACCGTCTACATTGTAGCTAGCCCTTGTTGCCCCTGGGTCTTTCCCAGTATTATTATTATTATTATTACAAATTCTTTATTTAGATTTAAGAATACATATATGAATGACAAAGAAATATTCAAAAGAAAATAGAACATGGCAACAAGTGCCGTCTATCGAATATAAATTGACATATATTCATTAATTTGTAAATGAAAAAAAAACTGAAAAAGAACTATTGATACATTTTTTTGATAATTTAAATTCTTGTACTAAATTTTTATTTGCATTGAATATTTTGTTAAATAAATTAAAATTTAATATAAATTTAAGGTATTAAAGTTATAATTAAGGATGGCCAACAAAAAAATTTAAAAGTGAGATTACAGGTCAAAACTATTTCGACATCTAAGTGCATGATCGCAAAAACTAAAAATTACTCTCCAACCATTTTTACCGTTTAAAATATCTTTGGTTTCAGAAAAAGATAAAAAGCTTTTTTGAAAATAAAGCCTTCTCAATTCTTGAAGAATCGGACAGATAGCTACGAAGTGATAAATGTCTTCATTTTCATTTCTATTACATAGATTACAAATTGGTGAAATTTCTGGCCTGTGCGGTTTGAAGTTAAGTCCTACGATTTCAACTGTCGCTTTGAATATGGTACTAATTTGGTAGGTGGACAGATAGTTATTAAAGTAATTTCTATTACCTAAGGAGTGGTTCAGTTCTCTGTAAATCAGCCAACTTGAAGAGGATTGTGCGCGATGAATGCATTGTAGATAAAAATGCTCATCTACTTTTGCAATGCAGTTGTAAAATGCATCACGCCAGCATTCAATCGGCTGATTAGATATACTGAGATCCACTCCATATTTACCCGCAATATAGAACCATTCCCGAAAAGGAGTTAGGCTAAATCTCAAGGCATGCCTCATTATTTTCTTTTGCAAATTCGTGTTTGGTCGCAGCATTACTTTGACTATGTAGTCAGCATTCGCTTTCAAGTTTTTTGTATAGATTTGTGGTATACCTGATTCTACATGCAAAGCATAAGTAGGTGTTGTCTCCTTCAAATTCTTCAACAAACCTGAAACCATATACTTGATTTGCCTAGCAAAGGCAGGTATTTATCGTTGCGTCTAGAACTCTGAATTTGGAAGAGGAATCCACTTTTTGATTACAAAAGAACCTGCTCCACATTATATTAAAAAGTTAAAAGCTATTTTGAATCATTATATTAATAGCAGTTTTAGCAACCAGACATTTTTCTTTAATATGAGGACGTAAATCAAAGTTGCTTGTTGTTAAAAAACCGAGATTTTTATATTGTTTCACAACTTCTATGGGGTCTGAACCAAGAAACCAGTTATTTTGTGGTAAAATCCTCCTGTTTATGGATTCAAAAATCATAATTTTCGACTTACTGGTGTTAATTTGTAGATCCCATAGGTCGCAATAGTTTTTAAGTCGATTAATAAGAAGCTGAAGTGAGGAACGCGATTCAGCAAGTAAGACCAGATCGTCTGCGTAAAGCAGGATCCTTATAAGTTCGTCACCGATCCTCACTCCGCCACCTAAGATTTTAGTTACATCATCAATGAATAAGGCAACTAAAATTGAACTTAAGACACATCCTTGTGGAACACCTGTTGTGGTGCCAAAAAATTCAGACATAGGGATGCCATTATATATTGAAGAACAAGTGTTGGTTGTCAATTGCTTGTATATTCTAAGGAACTTAGATGAAATACCAATGTTTGAAAGTTTATAAAGTAGGGAGCTTCTATTAATAGTGTCAAACGCGACCTTAAAGTCTACAAAAAACGTGTAGAGCTGCTCGTTATTGTCGACATATCGCTTAGCAATGCTAGATAGAGCAAATATCTGATCAATCGTTGATAGACCTATACGGAAGCCTGCTTGACAACAACTAACGAAAACATGAAATGTCAAAAGATAATCACAGCTGCCAACCATTCAAAGAAAAAATTTTATTGACCCAAATCGTTTTATTTTCACGGGGTGAACTATATGGGTCATTGAGCATAATATTTTACATCATGAACCTATGAAATAAAAAATAATTTAATTAGCATGTACTGTGCATTTTGGAGCGTCTATTTTACCTGTGAATAATTTTGCATTTGGAAAAAAAATCGAACTTGAGATTTTGATCAAATTTGACATTGCGATGATAGAGAACGATCAACAGATAGAGGATGATACAATTTTCTTCAAACTTGGTACTTCAGGGTTTTAGTCTTAAATATATTTTTAAATGGTTTTCTAGGCCTCAAAAATAAGGGTACTTGCCATAAAATTTTTTCTGACATATTAATTATCTCGAAAACGGATCTAACGATAAATAAAAAGTGTGCACTACTTTAGGTATAGTCTCATTTTGGTAAAAAAAAAGTTTTGTATATATATGTACCTATTTTGTTATGAACGGTACCTGACAGTGACAGGATAAAACCATTTTATTGATTTTTCGATGATTTTTCTAAAATTTTGTTTTTAAATTTATGTTGTTAAGTATTGAAAAATGCCACTCCAATGAAATATATATAACCGTTTCTATTAAGAATTTTTTGTAAGAACGTAAGAACGAGTACGTGCAATCCATAGTCGTATATATTATTTCTGTTCCATTGAGAGCGCACAAAATTCTGTATTAAATTTATTTCTTGTTAAGTAATAATATAGTAGAAATTGCGGTCATGGGACTGACTGAGCATATGATATGCTTTTCCTCATATTAAAAAATACATTAAAAGTTTGCGAAGCAACGCGAGCACGGCTTGGCTAGTAAATCATATTAATAACAATGTTTTTTTTTCGGAAGCGGCTCTAACGATTTCGATTTTTAAAAAATCAGTGCAGCTTTTTATGTACGGCCGATCATATGGTTGAACATTTTTTTTTAAATATCTAAAAACGGTACTTTCCATAGGACCGGTTTTTTTGCTTTCGACTATCTCATAAATGGCTTAACCGATTCTTTCGAAATTTCACATATTTTTAAAAGCATTTAAAATTTTTTTTAAATTATATTTTGAAAACTGCTGACTTATTTTTTTCAAAAATGATAGTTGCTGAATACCTATGAATTGTGGTTTTTGAATGTTTTTTTGAAAAATGATTTTAAAAATTTTTAAGAAAAAACTTCTTTTCTCAAAAGCTATACAGATTTTAAAAATTTTTTATCATAAATTCAAATTTATCGAAGAAATAAAATGGCTTTCTTTTTGTTTAGCTCAAATTAATTTAAGTATTTATTTCAGAATTTTAAATTATTTTTTCTTTGATTAAGCCGATTTAATCTTTTTACTTGCGATTATAGGTACTATAAGGCAAGTTATGCATTCGTAAAATAAAAATTCTAACAATCAAACATAACATTACGATCATAGACAGGCCTAAAAAAGTGATCGCCAAAAAATGTCTGTCCGTCTGTATGTATAACGAGCTACAGCCTAAACGGCTTAAGCGATTGCCTTCACATTTGGTATGTGTGATTATTTTGGCATTCCTCAGAGGGGCAATTGAAATTTTATTTTTAGGCCTAAAAATAATGGTACCTGCCATATGACCTTGAAGGAAAATCTTATTTTTCTCTAAAACGGCTCCAACGATTTTGATAGAAAATTTTGAGAATTTTTTTGTTGGTAATAGCTATATTTGATATGAATCAAGTTTACAGGAAAAGTCTATTAACGGTACTTTTCATACAACGGTTTTTTTAATTTTTGGCTTTCTCGGTAACGCTACATTGGATTTCTGTCAAATTTTATATCTGGGAAGATCTAAGTAGCTAAATTATTTTTGCATATCAAAATTTTGAATAACTTTTTTTTAATTAAAATAATTTATTAAATTTTTTTTTTTGAAAAATCAATAATTTTAAAACTAAATAAAAAAAATAATTTTAAATTTTATATTCACATGAACATTAATAGTCTCTAAAAAATGCATACCAAAATTTCAAAAGAATTTTGTTTTCAAAAAACGAAAAATAAAAAACAGGGATACTTTTTTATAAAATTTTCAAAAAAACTGATTAAAGTGATGGATTTGGCAGTTTAAATAAGTTTAAAAAAAAGATTTTTTCCCACCTATACACCATTCACTTTCATTATATACATGTATATACTTGTATATATTTACATTATTACCCTCCTAATTTATATAATTAAAATTCATTTAAATATACATTTGTAGGTACCTATTTAACTATTCCTTGAATCATGTATTCGACAATTCATTATACTAAGGATCAAGGTAATATTACTTACATGGGCTTTAAATCTGCATAGGATAATTATGATAGACTAGCTACCTACCAACAGCGTCAGTGAGTAACACTAAAGTTGTTAGCTACAAGAGCAAGTTTGTACGATCCAGTCGTGCATTTTATTTCTTTTAGTTTATATAATTAAATATTTAAGGTTGTCATACCATTTTTTTTTACTTTAAAAATATATTTAGATTTTTAATAGAAATCTTTTACATACGATGTGATCCAACATAAGAGCTAGTTCGTACGATCCAGTCGTGCATTTTATTTATTACACTTAAAAACAAGTTTTTGGTAATAGTTCCAATTTATATTTATTTATTTATATTTATTTAAACGAAATCGCTTTTAATTTAATTTTGTCTGCCACAAAATAAAAACTATGTATGCATGTAAGTAGAAGAAAACGCAAACAATTATGTAAAATACATATTATTTTTGTTTTGTTTTTGTGGACTGTGTTCAGTTGATTAGAGCCAAATTGAAATTATCTTATGACCTCTTGTCCAAAATGCGTTTCGCCCGGGCACGATAGTTTGGCTCATCACATGAATCAAAGAAAACAAGATTACGACACTACTTTTTTGTCTTATTTTATTGCCGGCACCAGAGACCAAACATCTGGAAATTGTTGTTGTTTGTCCGATGTGGATTAATGGATTTTGGTCTCTGGTGCCGTCAATAAAATAAGACAAAATAAAACGTGTTATAATCTTGTTTTCTTTGATTCATGGGATCATCAGTTAGATGCTATCGTACCCTTTTAAGATGCAATATTTTTTGGTCGATGATTACCGACTCTAATAAAATTTACATTCTTAAAAAATATTGCGTCTTAGAAGGGTACGATAGCATCTAACTGATAAGCCCAACTACAACCATTGTGCCCGGGCGAGACGCATTTTGGACTAGAGGTCATACAATTCATTCAATTTGGCTTTAATACAACATAAAAACTTCATTGAAATCACATCATTTGAGAAACTTCAAAACGTATATTGTAGTGTGTGCGAGAATCTGTGTACAAATCCGTTTTGAATCCGTTACAGATAGAGATTCAATACTGATTTTCAGAAAAAAATTGACGGTGGATCGACGGCAGATCGATGTTTTTATTGAAACGAAATCGACATTAAATTCCGGAGCCACAGATCAAATTTTGAACCACGTTTGTGCAACTTGCCCTAAATCACTTTTGTGAGTAGAAGGAGATGAGCCGGCGAGTAAACGAGTCATCTCACTTCACTTTCAGTGAAAGTTAAGGTCAGCTTATTCGTGCGAAATTGCCAGATCAAAGATACTTTAATAAAAGATGTTTGAGTGGCTTTGTGTCAGCTGCTGTCAAATTGCCCAAAAATCAACTAAGACTTGAGTAGCGCCCCCTACTAAAGCTCTACAATTAAAATAGTAACCAGCACTTTAAGGAGAAAGTAAGTGTATATTATTCGATATAAACTGTCGAATTCCATTGAAAGATTATTAAGGCCAAATACTATTTTCTATCCACTTGGAAAGAGACCAGTAGAGTAGGACAGGTGGAAAAGCTTACGCAGTGGTCTTGCCAGCGTAGAAGAACACCTCTTCAGAACAATAGGGGAGATACTATCTGGACCAGCGGATTTGTGTATGTCAAGATCTTTAAGAACTCTAGCAACTATACGAGTACGAAAGAAGATACGTCCCATGAAACTGTTTATGCTCTCAAGTACAGGAGGAGTCATGACACTTTGTGGAAGCGAAGAATTAGCAGCAAACTGAGGCGCTAGCAAATTTGCTTTTTCTTGCGCGTTTACCACAGGAGTGTTATTGGAAACGAGCGTTGGAACCGGCGAAGGGGTGGTATTTCGTACGTTTTTTTACAAATGACCAAACATTTTTACAACCTTTGGGACATTGTAGTATTTTTTGCCTTAATTTTTGCTCATGTAGAAATTCGGTTCTTTGAATACGACTATTACAGGTCTTTCTAGCTTGTTTGAACTTATTCCGGTTTTCTTCAGTTGGGGTGGCTTTATAACATCGGAAACTTACCTCGCTCAACCTGAAAACCTCTTTACAGCTCAAATCGAACCATGAGTTTTCGTTTGCTTTGATGCTTTTGTTTTGTTCGGTATAAAAGCTTTCATCCCCTTAAGAATTATATTTGTAATCATATCAGCGCTGGAGTCAACGTCACTATCGAAGAAGCATATGACCAGTTAGAGATCCTCATAGGAATGCTTTCTTTAACTGAGAACTTTGAGTACGAGAAATTGGCTGATATGGCACAATGGTCCGCTGTGCCTAGAGGCGATAACACACTAATAATATATTTAACAGGTAGAGAGAGGCAAGAAACAAGTTTAGGGTGTTGGCGGAGTGACTTGCAATGTCAGGTATTCTTGTTGGCTCAGTAACCAGCTGAGTCAGATTATTCACCTCCTCAAAGAGCTCAACATAACTTTCTTCGGGTGTTGTCTGGCCAGAATAGCGTAGCCAGTTAGAATTGTGTACATTGAAATCGCCCGATTCACCATTTCACTGTGCGGATATTGGGAACAATTCTTTGGATAGAGTCAGAGAGTGCATCGAATTCGTTAAAAATCAAATTACTGTCCAAATTTGGGCTACGATAAATAAGGCATGTGTGAATGATGTGCTTATGCACGGTGAATTTGAACCACATGAAGTTAAAATTTGTATTCAAACAATGGCCATATTGTGGTTGAAACTGATAAGCAACATCTTTTCGCACATATACGGCGATACCATGATGTGAAAAAAAGAGCGGCACTAAACTATATCCTTGTAGGCTAAATTTTGAGGGATCAGAATCTTAACCTACTTAGGTTCACTCAGTGCAAAAACAGCTGGCCTGCTGTTCGCAGTATGAACATACGAGCATAGAAATTTTTCCTAAGCCCACGTATGTAACAATACTCAACCTTGAATTCACTACCCATTACGAAAAAATAAACATAAATAAAACCAAACCAGTTAGTTAACTATGCTAATATTTGGTTTGTGTACCAAATAGGACTTCACAATACAATTACTAGTAGTGTTATGCCTTAGCAGCAATTGAATTGAGCCGCCCCTGTATTCCCAGAGCCAATAACAGCAATATATCTGATTATACTGTGACTCAAACATTACCTACATTGTATGGGATGACCACACACTGCGTGTAATGATCAAGTCATAGCAACTGCGAGTGACTATGAAGGGGAAGGAAAGAAAATTTAGCGCTCGCTTTGTGGTTCTAAAATATATTACATATTAATAAAACAAAATTTAACTATAAAAGTTATTTTCGCTTTAAATTAGACACTCACTTTTGACCCACCCTGTATTTGAAAATAAAAGCTGGTAAGCCCCGAACTTGATGGAAAAAAAATATTTTTCAAATTTTAAAGTAAAAACTAATACATATCGGAGTTATTTTAGATAACGACATCAAAACAATTATTATATTTATATGACATATACTTATGAATGCCGATACTTTGCTTTGTAGGGCAAATCAATTCTAGAAAAACAAAATAACATCATACATTGATTCGGCCCCATTGGGTGATGAGAATATTCGAATCACAAGACCAAATCATAGCGAATGCCAGAGCATGCCAGAACTAAGAATTGTCATTTAAGAACAAAATTTACAGGGACATAGAATAAAAAGAGATAGAGTTGATACTTATTGTAGTAGATTTTGTTCGGTTTTTTTATTAATAAGAAATATCCATGGTCCAGTCCACTCTTATTACATGGTTTTGTAAGTCCATTTACTAAATGTAAGCGTTTTTCTTAATTTTAGATTTATGCTTTATTTAAGCAAGCGACCATGCAGGGCATATATTATATTAAAATACAAGCAAATCTCAAACTAGCATGTGAAGCTTACAAAGAAAACATGTTATTCGTTCAAAGGCTTTATTCAGACTATTTTACATTGTGTGGAGTGAGCGATGCTTAGAAGAAGCAAAAAAACAGTAAAACCAATAGATAACATAAGAAGAACTTGGTACATAAAAATATCATTCGACAATTCTGTTATCTTAAGAGATCATTATAAAAATAAATAATATAATGTAAATAAACATGTAAGTATATAATAAAAGCTTTCCTGTTTAAATTTATGCGAGTGCATGATATCATAAATGGGTTGCCATTTGTTTGAAATATATATACTCGTATATACAGATAATCTTAATTTGAGAAATAATCGTAGAAATCATAAGTATGCGGCTCTAAAGAGGTCATCATAAAAGGGGGCACATATTTCAGTTGTATGAAGCTTATTGAACTTCCGGTTTTTTTTTTTTTTTTTGTAAATTAATTTTTAATTCATATTAACTTATAACTATTTTAAAGCTAGACAAAAATGTTTAAAAATAGCCTAATTATCAATAACTTACAACTGATTTACTGGCCCTTTACGGGCGCTCTAAACTAAACAATAACTAATAACTCTTAGAACTAATGTCTTTCGACCTAAAAACTATTTTAATTAAATTTAATTATTTTATTTTATTTTATTTTTCAAGGAAACTTTAAAAAACTTGGTATCTTATCTTTTTTTTTTTTTACTTATAACCTAATCCTAAATATAGATTAAAAATAATTAAAACTAAATAAAACTAACTTTTACTAACTAAAAATAACTTAAACTACTTAAAATACCTAATAATACTTAAAACTACTTAAAAACTGAACAGCCACAGCAGCATATTTTTTCGTTTTTTTAATTTTTTTGTTTATTTTTTATATGCATGCAGACACACAGCAACATGCAAGGACAAAAAATTATCTATTCTGTTTATGTTGGCTCCGTTGTATAGAACCTGGGGCCGAATTACCGCATCAGTGATCGAGTGAGTGAGTCCCATCAGTTATCGAATGAACTAGTGATCACTTTGGCATGATGGCATTCGTAGACTAACGTATCGTGTAACTATTTTAAATTGTAGTAATTCTATTCTACTACATCGAGTCTCTATTGATTTTTATCGAGTCTTTCTTGTTTGACAGATGAAATTTGTATTCATTTAATTTATTTTTGGACAAACAAATTTCATTTTTTTGTAAAAACAACAAATTTTTCGCGAGTTTCCAGTTTTTATTACAAGGATTTGAGGATATTTCTAAATATCCACTAAAAATGGATTATTTCTTTCTATCAAGCGATTCAGATGGTGAGGATTTAAAAAATATTTTTATACGTACATACATACATATGTACATAATAAGGAACATTTAATTCACATCAACCAGAAGATGAGATGTACGAAGCTATGGAGCTCAGACTCCTAAGGGACAAACGCAATCCCCTGTCTTTGTCAAATTCTGCGTAAGTATCCAAAAATTATATTATGTACATAAACATATCTGGAATTCAAATCAAATACGTTCTATCAGTCGGCTTCTCATCTGACGAATAAAATTCAGTTCGATAACTGATGAGCGAATGTCAAATTATTGTACTAGACTGCTCGATAACGTGAGCTGTAATGCCAAATTTACATAATTCAGTCACGTATGACTCGATAACTGATGCGGTAATTCGGCCCCTGGTTGGAATAATACCGTTTGTACTCCGACTCTGGTGTTCTGTGTAATCCAAGGCAACGTCGAAGACACTGCCTCTCAAACACCCGAATCTTTTCCATTTGAGATGGGGCAACGTTGAACCACACCGGGCATCCATAGGCAATCATCGGCCTGATGAGGGCCATGTAGCAAATCACCTTCACCCTGCTGTCAAGACGACTGCTATAAAACAATCTTTTTGTCAGGGCAAAGGCTCCCCTAGCCTTGGCCAGAGCAGCACCTATATGTCTGTCGAAATACAGGTACTGATCCAACCAGATGCCAAGGTACTTTACTACACTTTTACTCGCCAGTGGATGTCCATGTGGTCCTACGATCACCAGCTTGCGCCAGTTCTTTCTCGTATCCCTTGAGGCGCTAGACAACGAAGTCTTAAACAGAATTGTTTCTGATTTCTGGAAATTGATTTTCAACTCCCAGTCATCACAATATCGCTGAATCTTGTCGAAGTCACGCTGCAAAAGAATTTTGATGACCTCAACTGTTGGAGCTGTGCTGTACGCAATTAGATCGTCGGCGTACGCAATTGCCTGAGTTAGACTACCTATCAGATCGCTGGTGTAAATGCTGAAGAGAATCGGCGAGTTAACCGCTCCCTGCTGAAGACCATTGTTAATATCAAAAACTGTGGTAGAAGTTACATTGCGACTCTTGACAACAAACTTTCTACCATTTAGCATGTCATAAAGCATGTACAATAGCGGTTTACTTATACCAAGTCTGGCAAGCTTTAGATATAGACCCTCTAACCATAATGATGGTGAAATTCTGTCAAAAGAGCAGCCCTAAGCTCACTCCATGACCGAAATGATCTATACCCCAAAAATAACTTCACAGTACCTTTGAGAAGCCTCTTGGAATATATAAAACACTCTGACTCACTAAAATGGTAAGTGACCATTGCTAACCTAAATATATATTAAAAATAATTAAAACTAAATAAAACTAACTTATAAATACTAACCAACAACCCAAACCACCTAAAATACCTAATAATACTTAAAAACTAGAACAGCCACAGCAGCATTTTTTTCGTTTTTTAATTTTTGTTTTGTTTATTTTTTATATGCATGCAGACACACACCAACATGCAACCCACCCATACATGTACATACGCACATACATATACGTACGCACATACATGTACAGACACGCAGATACATGCACGTATGCCCCCGCTTACATACATATTTTTAATTTTTTTTTTGGTGCCACCCTGACTGTTCCCTATACCTAATTGCCCTAAATCTATGTAAGTCGGCCAAGATATAATATCTTCATCGACTTTAAATATCACGATGCTGTTCAGAGAGCCACCAGAACTGGTTCTCCTGTTTCGCCCTATCCCTCCGGTCCCGATCGGACACAGTCCTACTGAACCGAAGGCGCTCTTCTCCACCTTGAGCAATGATGTCTCGACCATAAAGGAGTCGCCTATCTACAGTTTTACGGCTGACGTGGTAGATAAGCGGAACCGCCATTCTATCCTGTATCAGCCCTCGACTGTCTAAATAGAGGAATGCCTCGGGAGGGATGTAACCACTTAACCGCGCACTCTCAAACTATTCGTTGTTGGGGTAATAAGTTCCAAAAATTAAGCTGTTAGTTGAGGACATCGCTCTTGCAACGTGACCCCGAATCAGCTTAAGCAAAAATTATCTATTCTGTTTGAGTTGGCTCCGTTGTATAGAACTTGGTTGGAATAATATCTTGTGTACTCCGACTCTGGTGTTCTGTGTAATCCAAGGCAACGTCTCAGACATTGCCTCTCAAACACCCGAATCTTTTCCATTTGAGATGGGGCAACGTTGAACCACACCGGACATCCGTAGGCAATCATCGGCCTGATGAGGGCCATGTAGCAAATCACCTTTACCCTGCTGTCAAGACGGCTGCTATAAAACAGTCGTTTTGTCAAGGCAAAGGCTCCCCTAGCCCTGGCCAAAGCAGCACCTATATGTCTGTCAAAATACAGGTACTGATCCAACCAGATTACAAGGTACTTTACTACACTTTTACTCGCCAGTGGATGTCCATGTGGCCCTACGATCACCAGCTTGCGCCAGTTCTTTCTCGTATCCCTTGAGGCGCTAGACAACGGAGTCCTAAGCAAAATAGTTTCTGATTTCTGGAAGTTGATTTTCAACTTCCAGTCATCACAACATCGCTGAATCTTGTCGAAGTCACTCTGCAAGAGACTTTTGATGACCTCAACTGTATTAGCTGTTCTGTACGCAATTAGATCGTCAGCGTACGCAATTACCTGAGTTAGACTACCTATCAGATCGGTGGTGTAAATGCTGAATAGAATCGGCGAGTTAAGCGCTCCCTGTTGAAGACCATTATTAATATTAAAAATTGCGGTAGAAGTTACATTACCACTCTTGACAACAAACTTTCTACCATTTAGCATGTCATAAAGCATATACAATAGAGGTTTACTTATACGTAGTCTGGTTAGCTTAAGATAGAGACCTTCTAACCATACGGTGTCGAAGGCCTTCTCCAAATCAACCAGACAGGCACCCGTACACTGTTTTTAGTTTTGTTCCATTGGATATCAGAAACTAGTTTAGACGCGGCATGAATTGTGTCATATCCCGCCTTAAAACCGAACTGATTATCTGGGATGATATTTTTGTCCTCCGCCCATTTGAACAGGGCTCTATTAATAACCTTTTCAAATACTTTGCTGATACTTGGAAGAAGACTTATCGACCGGAGATTCGCCGGATTGGAGTTGTCCTTTCCCTTTTTTTGGAGAGGGTGCACCACAGCTGTCTTCCACCGCACTGGATAATATGCATTATTCAGCGCGTTGTTAAACAGTGTGGTATAAATGTCAACTGCTGCTTGAGGCAAATGTCGTAGCCCAACGTTGGATATACCATCGACTCCTGCTGACTTCTTTTTCTTTAATGAATCGAAGATAAGCTGGAGCTCATTTTTCGAAATTAACAAGGGACTGGGCCCATTTCGGTCGGCGATTCTTCAATGTCACGTGAAGAGCATGCACCGACAGGTCGAAAGTCTTGAACAGGGCTGTCAAGGCTGTTAAGTTCAGCCAAACGTCTCTCCATCTCAACTATCTCCTCCTTCTTTCTTACCATTTCACGGAGTCTTTCAAGACGTTGTGAAACAACACTTTCCTCATCTTCCAGGTCATCATTACCACTTTCTCCACCGTCATCACCAACATTAACATCGTCAGGAAAGAATCCCTCAATCTGATCCACCTCAAACGATGTGATGGCTTCATTTAAGCGAGCTTTAAGCGCGGCCTTCAAACCAGTTGCAGCCAAGCCCATTTCGGCTAGCTTATCTCTAAGTTTTTGCACAGAAGTTGTTTGCAAAAAACTCAAAGCACGTGCACTAGCATCCATTTTATTGAATTTCTTGAGTTTTACGTAAAAAAAATCAGTAAATGCAGGCAAAATTGTCGTAACACATGCAATTAACTTACGATTTAATTATGAGATCTTTATCCCACTTCTGATAAATTGTAAGTGTTTTTCTTAATTTTAGATTTATACTTTATTTAAGCAAGCAACCATGCAAGGCATATATATTAAAATACAAGCAAATCTTAAACTAGCATGCGAAGCTTACAAAGAAAACATGTTATTCGTTCAAAGGCTTTATTCAGACTGCCAAACTATTTTACATTGTGTGGAGTGAGTGATGCTTAGAAGAAGCAAAAGAACAGTAAAACCAATACATAACATAAGAAGAACTTGGTACATAAAAATATCATTCGACAATTCTGTTATCTTAAGAGATCATTATAAAAATAAATAATATAATGTAAATAAACATGTAAGTATATAATAAAAGCTTTCCTGTTTAAATTTATGCGAGTGCATGATATCATAAATGGGTTGCCATTTGTTTGAAATATATATACTCGTATATACAGATAATCTTAATTTGAGAAATAATCGTAGAAATCATAAGTATGCGGCTCTAAAGAGGTCATCATAAAAGGGGGCACATATTTCAGTTGTATGAAGCTTATTGAACTTCCGGTTTTTTTTTTTTTTTTTTGTAAATTAATTTTTAATTCATATTAACTTATAACTATTTTAAAGCTAGACAAAAATGTTTAAAAATAGCCTAATTATCAATAACTTACAACTGATTTACTGGCCCTTTACGGGCGCTCTAAACTAAACAATAACTAATAACTCTTAGAACTAATGTCTTTCGACCTAAAAACTATTTTAATTAAATTTAATTATTTTATTTTATTTTATTTTTCAAGGAAACTTTAAAAAACTTGGTATCTTATCTTTTTTTTTTTTTACTTATAACCTAATCCTAAATATAGATTAAAAATAATTAAAACTAAATAAAACTAACTTTTACTAACTAAAAATAACTTAAACTACTTAAAATACCTAATAATACTTAAAACTACTTAAAAACTGAACAGCCACAGCAGCATATTTTTTCGTTTTTTTAATTTTTTTGTTTATTTTTTATATGCATGCAGACACACAGCAACATGCAAGGACAAAAAATTATCTATTCTGTTTATGTTGGCTCCGTTGTATAGAACCTGGGGCCGAATTACCGCATCAGTGATCGAGTGAGTGAGTCCCATCAGTTATCGAATGAACTAGTGATCACTTTGGCATGATGGCATTCGTAGACTAACGTATCGTGTAACTATTTTAAATTGTAGTAATTCTATTCTACTACATCGAGTCTCTATTGATTTTTATCGAGTCTTTCTTGTTTGACAGATGAAATTTGTATTCATTTAATTTATTTTTGGACAAACAAATTTCATTTTTTTGTAAAAACAACAAATTTTTCGCGAGTTTCCAGTTTTTATTACAAGGATTTGAGGATATTTCTAAATATCCACTAAAAATGGATTATTTCTTTCTATCAAGCGATTCAGATGGTGAGGATTTAAAAAATATTTTTATACGTACATACATACATATGTACATAATAAGGAACATTTAATTCACATCAACCAGAAGATGAGATGTACGAAGCTATGGAGCTCAGACTCCTAAGGGACAAACGCAATCCCCTGTCTTTGTCAAATTCTGCGTAAGTATCCAAAAATTATATTATGTACATAAACATATCTGGAATTCAAATCAAATACGTTCTATCAGTCGGCTTCTCATCTGACGAATAAAATTCAGTTCGATAACTGATGAGCGAATGTCAAATTATTGTACTAGACTGCTCGATAACGTGAGCTGTAATGCCAAATTTACATAATTCAGTCACGTATGACTCGATAACTGATGCGGTAATTCGGCCCCTGGTTGGAATAATACCGTTTGTACTCCGACTCTGGTGTTCTGTGTAATCCAAGGCAACGTCGAAGACACTGCCTCTCAAACACCCGAATCTTTTCCATTTGAGATGGGGCAACGTTGAACCACACCGGGCATCCATAGGCAATCATCGGCCTGATGAGGGCCATGTAGCAAATCACCTTCACCCTGCTGTCAAGACGACTGCTATAAAACAATCTTTTTGTCAGGGCAAAGGCTCCCCTAGCCTTGGCCAGAGCAGCACCTATATGTCTGTCGAAATACAGGTACTGATCCAACCAGATGCCAAGGTACTTTACTACACTTTTACTCGCCAGTGGATGTCCATGTGGTCCTACGATCACCAGCTTGCGCCAGTTCTTTCTCGTATCCCTTGAGGCGCTAGACAACGAAGTCTTAAACAGAATTGTTTCTGATTTCTGGAAATTGATTTTCAACTCCCAGTCATCACAATATCGCTGAATCTTGTCGAAGTCACGCTGCAAAAGAATTTTGATGACCTCAACTGTTGGAGCTGTGCTGTACGCAATTAGATCGTCGGCGTACGCAATTGCCTGAGTTAGACTACCTATCAGATCGCTGGTGTAAATGCTGAAGAGAATCGGCGAGTTAACCGCTCCCTGCTGAAGACCATTGTTAATATCAAAAACTGTGGTAGAAGTTACATTGCGACTCTTGACAACAAACTTTCTACCATTTAGCATGTCATAAAGCATGTACAATAGCGGTTTACTTATACCAAGTCTGGCAAGCTTTAGATATAGACCCTCTAACCATAATGATGGTGAAATTCTGTCAAAAGAGCAGCCCTAAGCTCACTCCATGACCGAAATGATCTATACCCCAAAAATAACTTCACAGTACCTTTGAGAAGCCTCTTGGAATATATAAAACACTCTGACTCACTAAAATGGTAAGTGACCATTGCTAACCTAAATATATATTAAAAATAATTAAAACTAAATAAAACTAACTTATAAATACTAACCAACAACCCAAACCACCTAAAATACCTAATAATACTTAAAAACTAGAACAGCCACAGCAGCATTTTTTTCGTTTTTTAATTTTTGTTTTGTTTATTTTTTATATGCATGCAGACACACACCAACATGCAACCCACCCATACATGTACATACGCACATACATATACGTACGCACATACATGTACAGACACGCAGATACATGCACGTATGCCCCCGCTTACATACATATTTTTAATTTTTTTTTTGGTGCCACCCTGACTGTTCCCTATACCTAATTGCCCTAAATCTATGTAAGTCGGCCAAGATATAATATCTTCATCGACTTTAAATATCACGATGCTGTTCAGAGAGCCACCAGAACTGGTTCTCCTGTTTCGCCCTATCCCTCCGGTCCCGATCGGACACAGTCCTACTGAACCGAAGGCGCTCTTCTCCACCTTGAGCAATGATGTCTCGACCATAAAGGAGTCGCCTATCTACAGTTTTACGGCTGACGTGGTAGATAAGCGGAACCGCCATTCTATCCTGTATCAGCCCTCGACTGTCTAAATAGAGGAATGCCTCGGGAGGGATGTAACCACTTAACCGCGCACTCTCAAACTATTCGTTGTTGGGGTAATAAGTTCCAAAAATTAAGCTGTTAGTTGAGGACATCGCTCTTGCAACGTGACCCCGAATCAGCTTAAGCAAAAATTATCTATTCTGTTTGAGTTGGCTCCGTTGTATAGAACTTGGTTGGAATAATATCTTGTGTACTCCGACTCTGGTGTTCTGTGTAATCCAAGGCAACGTCTCAGACATTGCCTCTCAAACACCCGAATCTTTTCCATTTGAGATGGGGCAACGTTGAACCACACCGGACATCCGTAGGCAATCATCGGCCTGATGAGGGCCATGTAGCAAATCACCTTTACCCTGCTGTCAAGACGGCTGCTATAAAACAGTCGTTTTGTCAAGGCAAAGGCTCCCCTAGCCCTGGCCAAAGCAGCACCTATATGTCTGTCAAAATACAGGTACTGATCCAACCAGATTACAAGGTACTTTACTACACTTTTACTCGCCAGTGGATGTCCATGTGGCCCTACGATCACCAGCTTGCGCCAGTTCTTTCTCGTATCCCTTGAGGCGCTAGACAACGGAGTCCTAAGCAAAATAGTTTCTGATTTCTGGAAGTTGATTTTCAACTTCCAGTCATCACAACATCGCTGAATCTTGTCGAAGTCACTCTGCAAGAGACTTTTGATGACCTCAACTGTATTAGCTGTTCTGTACGCAATTAGATCGTCAGCGTACGCAATTACCTGAGTTAGACTACCTATCAGATCGGTGGTGTAAATGCTGAATAGAATCGGCGAGTTAAGCGCTCCCTGTTGAAGACCATTATTAATATTAAAAATTGCGGTAGAAGTTACATTACCACTCTTGACAACAAACTTTCTACCATTTAGCATGTCATAAAGCATATACAATAGAGGTTTACTTATACGTAGTCTGGTTAGCTTAAGATAGAGACCTTCTAACCATACGGTGTCGAAGGCCTTCTCCAAATCAACCAGACAGGCACCCGTACACTGTTTTTAGTTTTGTTCCATTGGATATCAGAAACTAGTTTAGACGCGGCATGAATTGTGTCATATCCCGCCTTAAAACCGAACTGATTATCTGGGATGATATTTTTGTCCTCCGCCCATTTGAACAGGGCTCTATTAATAACCTTTTCAAATACTTTGCTGATACTTGGAAGAAGACTTATCGACCGGAGATTCGCCGGATTGGAGTTGTCCTTTCCCTTTTTTTGGAGAGGGTGCACCACAGCTGTCTTCCACCGCACTGGATAATATGCATTATTCAGCGCGTTGTTAAACAGTGTGGTATAAATGTCAACTGCTGCTTGAGGCAAATGTCGTAGCCCAACGTTGGATATACCATCGACTCCTGCTGACTTCTTTTTCTTTAATGAATCGAAGATAAGCTGGAGCTCATTTTTCGAAATTAACAAGGGACTGGGCCCATTTCGGTCGGCGATTCTTCAATGTCACGTGAAGAGCATGCACCGACAGGTCGAAAGTCTTGAACAGGGCTGTCAAGGCTGTTAAGTTCAGCCAAACGTCTCTCCATCTCAACTATCTCCTCCTTCTTTCTTACCATTTCACGGAGTCTTTCAAGACGTTGTGAAACAACACTTTCCTCATCTTCCAGGTCATCATTACCACTTTCTCCACCGTCATCACCAACATTAACATCGTCAGGAAAGAATCCCTCAATCTGATCCACCTCAAACGATGTGATGGCTTCATTTAAGCGAGCTTTAAGCGCGGCCTTCAAACCAGTTGCAGCCAAGCCCATTTCGGCTAGCTTATCTCTAAGTTTTTGCACAGAAGTTGTTTGCAAAAAACTCAAAGCACGTGCACTAGCATCCATTTTATTGAATTTCTTGAGTTTTACGTAAAAAAAAATCAGTAAATGCAGGCAAAATTGTCGTAACACATGCAATTAACTTACGATTTAATTATGAGATCTTTATCCCACTTCTGATAAATTGTAAGTGTTTTTCTTAATTTTAGATTTATACTTTATTTAAGCAAGCAACCATGCAAGGCATATATATTAAAATACAAGCAAATCTTAAACTAGCATGCGAAGCTTACAAAGAAAACATGTTATTCGTTCAAAGGCTTTATTGAGACTGCCAAACTATTTTACATTGTGTGGAGTGAGTGATGCTTAGAAGAAGCAAAAGAACAGTAAAACCAATACATAACATAAGAAGAACTTGGTACATAAAAATATCATTCGACAATTCTGTTATCTTAAGAGATCATTATAAAAATACATAATATAATGTAAATAAACATGTAAGTATATAATAAAAGCTTTCCTGTTTAAATTTATGCGAGTGCATGATATCATAAATGGGTTGCCATTTGTTTGAAATATATAACTATATATATAGATAATCTTAATTTTAGAAATAATCGTAAGGTGGACTGTTCACCAAACTTAGTACTAATATTTGCAGACCCAGATAGAAACTTGGCTAGGGTGTTGTTTTTGTAATACGTGTTAAAAAATAACACAGACCCACACCCGAAGATGAAAAAACGCAGCTAATTTTCCGCATGGCATACAGATATAACTTTCCGCTAGATGTTTGCATAAACATCCCCTTAAAAAACTTGCGTATAGCCGCGTTCAAGTACAATGCCACTAGGCTAGCCAAGATACCTTAGTAGCGCCTTTATTTTTGAACGATCCAGGTAGCCTTTTTTTAGTTAAGTCAGTTGCATTGCATTCTATAGCTGCAGTTTTGAACCAGAATTGAATGTTTAGTTCATCAGCTTTTTTTCCTTAGGCGTTACAATAACACAAAGCAATCCGGATTGCTTTGGGTATGCTATCGAACGCGGCCAATGTTGGAAATAATCATCAGTTCGGTAAACTTATGCCCGTCATCCATAGGCGATCAACGCACAAATTTCAAGTTCAGCACATTCAACTCTAATGTGCGATGTCCTCAATTCCATTCGACCAACGAGCTTAATCTTGTTGGAGATCGTTCCTCGACGAATTGTTCAAGAAGTGTTGCTCATTGAAAATGTTGTTTCAACTCTTTGACCAACTCTTATAATTTTGTCTGGTTTTGGTTAAGGTAGGTGTGAAAATATTGACTGCGCGTTGCGTTGGATGCGAAAAAATTGGTGTTGCGTTGTTTAAATACAGTTCATTGTGTTTTGCCTTTATTTTATTTTGGTAGTTCATTTGCCGATATTATTAATGGGGCTAGATTTTTTTTAGAGAAGGAAGTCATGATTAATCTAGACAAAGTTAATTTTCATTACACATTAATATTAAAAGTTTGTACCGATCTTTGTATATGAAACCTATAGTACTACTATGAGACTAGTAGTATAGCTAGTAGTATTGTCGATTCGGGGGCTAGTTTCTCTTTTCTTTATATTGAATTGTTGATGTGGAAGAAGAAAAGGTAGAGGCAAAAAGGAAAAAAAAAAAACAAGGAAGACGTTCGAATGTTATTAGTTCTGACAACAATATAGAGGGTAAGGGAGAAGCTGTTTTTGCCATGGCAACCTTCAAAATATGGTGGGTATAAATAAATTATAGGCGTGCTTTTTTCTAAGCCCCGGGGAAATTGGACGAAAAAAACGATGAGTAGGATTAACAATTTGCATACTAAATCCAACAACAGCCAAGACGGTAGCTGTACGGACGTGTTAAGAAGTTGTTGCGATATTTAAATTTTTAATTATTATTTTTAATTTTTAAATAATTTATTAAAGTTGGTTGCGATGGAAGAAAAATGTAAAAAATGTGATGAGTTATTTGGCAAAAGATCAAGTGTAATTAAATGCGGCGGTTGTTGCAAATGTTTATTCCATGATAAGTGTGCGGGTATAACTGAATATGATGCAAATATGGTGCGGTCAAAAAAAACATTATGTTCATCTGTGACACTTGTTTAGAAAAAGATTCGGTTATTAATGAGCAAAACAACATTTATGAGCGGTTGGATGATATTATTAAGTCAATCGAAATGAATAAGGCTTTTATTCAAAAACAAGAAATGGCGATCGGTGAAATTTTAGATAGGCTAAACTCTTTGAAGGTATGTGAAAAAGAAACAAAACCTGACATCAATAAAGAAACATACGCGAGCCAACTAAAAAAAAATTC
This sequence comes from Philhelius pedissequus, assembly GCA_910595825.1. Classification (NCBI taxonomy): domain Eukaryota; kingdom Metazoa; phylum Arthropoda; class Insecta; order Diptera; family Syrphidae; genus Philhelius; species Philhelius pedissequus. Next base: position 256,249,090 of record OU343160.1, read on the forward strand.
GGTCTAAAGTTATTCTTAAACCACTAGCCAAACAAAGTGGTGAAAAAACAAAGAGATTTGCAAAATAATGTCGATCCATCGAAATTAAAAATTGTCGATGTAGCTGCACAAAATAATGGAGTTGTAGCTATTATGTGTGCCAGTGAGGGAGACAGAGATGTTGTTAAACGTGCGGTGGAAAATAAACTGAGTGCATCATATGAAATTAAAGTACCGGTAATCAGAAAACCAAAGTTATTTATTACTGGTGTGAGTGAAGAAAAAAATGAAGAAGAAATTGAGAAAAGTTTAAAAGATCAAAACCAAATGCTGAATAAGAGTGAGATCAAATGTATTAGAATCATGAAGGTTGAAAAAAGGAGGGGTAATAAAAGCTATTGTTATTGGAATACTGTGGTGGAATTAGACTCTAAGAGCTTTCAAGCAGCCATAGACGTAGGCAAAGTAAATATAGGTTGGGATAGATGTAAGGTATTTGAAGAAATAAGTGTGAAGCGATGTTATAAATGTCTGGGATTCAATCATGAATCCAAAGAATGTGAACATAAACAATGCTGTAGAAACTGTGGTGGAGATCACGAATCAAAACAATGCAGTGAACCTAAGAAAAATGTTTGTGTGAACTGTGTTATATCAAATGAAATATTGTGTCTTAATCTAGATGCCAATCATAATACAATGGACTATAACTGTCCTGTCTATTTAAAAAAGTTAGAAGCTAAGAGAAGCCGTATCTCATACTAGCAACTAAAAGATCAATGCAACAAAAAATCTTTAGATTACTTGTCGGGTATATGTTTAAATATTCAGGGTATAACATCTAACTTTACATTGATTGAAGACATTGTTACAAATAATAATTTAGATTTTTTGTTGTTAACAGAAACCCATCATACTGATAAAATAAAAGACTGTGAAATAACTCTATCCGGTTATAAGAAATATGACGAGTGTTTGTCTGTCTCAAGGCATACAGGTGGAGTGGTAATTTATGTTAAAAAAAGTCTTAAATCATCTCTGAAAAATGTTTTTGTACGTAGAATGCAGATCTGGATTTCATCAATTTAAATTACTTATAAAAAAGGAAAATGGAATATAATTGTTTTATATAGATCAAGTGTTTTAAGAGTGATTGAGTTTTTTGAAATATTAAATAAATGGGTATCTGAAAATATCGAAGAAAATGAAAATATTATAATAGCAGGTGACTTTAATATAGACTTTCTGAGTATAAATAATTATGAACTTAGTCATGTGAATTCATTCCTATTTAGTAGTGGTCTTAAACAGTTTGTAACAGAGCCAACTCGAATTACAAGAGAATCAAGTACGATTGATTATGTACTCGCTGATCATACGTTAAATGCTGAAGTGAAGGTTCGACGGGACTTGAAAATTTCTGATCACGCGACAATTTTTATTAAATTATTTACGAAACAGTTTATCACTCAAAAACCTAGTGAAATAAAATACGTGAAATACCAAAAAAATAGCTTTGTTAGTGAATATAGTAAAAACATGCTTCAAATATCGCCCTTTATTGAGGACGTTAATTACTGTGCAATATTTTATGAAACTGCCATTAAGAACTCTTTAAATAATTTAACAAAAACAATTGTAACAAATAAAAAATGTGCAGAGTGGTACAACCAAAATTTGGAAATATTAAAACGTGAAAAAACAAATTCTTACAATAAAGCTACTTATACGAATACTATAGATGATTGGAATAAGTACAAAACATGGAGAAACTTATAGAAAATTCAGTGCACTAAAGCTAAAAATAGTTACATTGAAGCAAAAATAAATGAAAAGGCTGGTGACCAAAGTGGTCTTTGGAAAACTTTAAAAAATCTGATATTAAAAGTAGAAAAAAGTCATTTTAGTAACGTTAAAATAATAAATGGCATTGAAGTTAATTCAGACTTAGAAATCGCAAATGCATTTAATAATTTTTTTATTGAAAGTGTGCAGGAAATAAATAGTAAAATACCAGTGGTTCCATACTCTAATAGCTTACGGATGAATGAAAGAGAGTTTAAATTTCAGTTGATCGATTTATCATTTTTAGAAGAAACAATCAAATCGATGAATAAAAAGAACGACTGCTATGGGTGAAATTGTAAAATATTGCTTGACTGTAGAGAGGAAGTTCTACCCCCTTTGCTAAAAATTATAAACTTATCTTTAACTACAGGTGTATTCCCTGAAAGCTGGAAAAATTCAGATGTTATACCTGTAGAAAAAGTAAAGAATGCAAAGAACCCAGAACAATGGAGGCCAATAAACATGCTCCCTACATATGAAAAAATATTGGAAGTGGTAGTTTGCAATCAACTTTCTTGTTTTGTTGAGGATGAAAAACTGCTTTGCGTTGAACAATCTGGATTTAGGCACGGTCACTCTTGTGAAACTTCAATGAGTTGGGTCATAAACGAATGGAAAAAAGATGTGGACAGAGGAAACATTATTTTGGCAATTTTTTTGGATCTCCAACGGGCATTCGAGACGATAGACAGAACAATTTTAGTAGAAAAACTATACAGATATGGAATTAGGGAAAAAGAACTTGAATGGTTTACGAGCTATCTTTCAAACAGGACCCAAAGAGTTAAAATAAATGAAACTTTCTCAAGCTCCTTAGACATTGATATTGGCGTTCCCAAGGATCAGTACTAGGAGTTTTGCTTTTCCTACTTTATATTAACGATTGCGGTGAGGCTTTATCTATTTGCAAGATCTGTCTCTTTGCGGATGATACGCTTATATATATTAGTGGCAAGGATGTTCGTACTCTGGAAACACTTCTTCAAAGAGATTTGGATTGAATATATCTGCGGTTGTGCAAAAACAAATTGAAACTAAATACGTCAAAAACAAAATGTATGTGCGTAAATAGTAACGATTCAAATGTAAATATAGCAATAAATGGTGATTTCATTGAGTGTGTATTGGAAATAAAATATTTAGGTGTTTACATTGACAATAGATTAAAATTTAACTTCCATTTAAACAAACTCTGTGATAAAATATCAAAAAAGTTGGGGTTTCTAAGAAGGATCCGAAATTTCATTTACATGAGTTGTGCTCTGACAATTTATAATACAACTGTGTTTCCTCATTTTAATTATTGCTCTTCTATTATTTATATGTGTACCCTTGAAAACCAAACTAAACTGCAAGTCTTACAAAATAGAGCGATGAGAATTATATTAAAATGCAACCGGTTTACTCCAGTAGCTGATATGTTACGCCCACTAGGGTGGTTAAGTGTGATCCAACGTTTAAAATATAATGCACTAATTATGATTTTTAAAATAAAACATAATCTATATCCTGTTTACTTACAGAACAACGTAGAGTAAATAACTAATGAGAGATATGCACTAAGAAATGCTGGAGACTTTCAGTTACCTTTATATAGGAGAGCGCAAACACAAAACCATCTTCTTTATAGAGGGCTTCAGTTATTCAACCGTCTTCCGACTGATGTGAAAAATTTGGTTAACTTAAATTTATTTAAATTAAAAATCAACTTCTTATTGAAAACTAATATTTTGTAAGCAATTGTACAAATAGAATTAAGAGTTTTCAAAACTAATAAAAACAATTAAAAAAAAAAAAACAACAACTAATCCCCGGGGGTGCTTAGCTTAAACCCAGAGAATTCTCGGGGCTTAGCTATTGGAGAGGATAAAAACTGTGCTACCAAAATCTATTTCACTAAGTTATCGATAAAATGTATAGAAACTTCAAAACTGACAATTTGACATGTCAGGGGGTATAGGGGTATTCACGATCTGGTGTATCTGGTCTTGTATCATTGTAAAAGTGTAGCATTTTTTTGCACTACAACAACGAAATATACTGAATGTCAAAATCTTACACTTTTACCCGAACCCTATTGTAACAGAAAAATACAAGGGTGTAAGAATTTTTTTAACACAAACTTAAGCCTTCTTCAGAACAAATGTGAAACAGATTTTGACATTTGCTTCAGTGTTGCTACAGATTAGTAAAGGTGTGTTCACAGTCTGTTGTAATAAAATAAAATTTTACAATTTTACAAGACTTGGTACACCAGATCGTGAATACCCCTTATATGTATATTAAAACTTGACTGTGAAATTATTATTAAATAAAAAAGTATTTCCTAAAGTTGATATTCGTTCAATTAACAAGAATTTAATGAACTACAAAACAAAGGTTTCTCTGAGAAAATTGTTTTCGGCTTCGTTTTGTTGTACACGGGAGCAACCCAATACAGATTCTCTGCCACATCCTAGGTATACTTCATTCTTCTTGATCGTCGTCCGTTCTTGCTCAGACCTATATTCCTAATGATATAGGAACTGAGCGTCCCGTCCCGAATAAACAACTCGGCCACTAATATCATATCACCAGTGACCGACGAATGGGGTAGTTTTCAAGTACTTGAATTCTATGTACCACTGTATTTGTGAAAATTAAAATTAAAAGAAAATCACATCGGCTAAAAACAATTTCCAAAATACTTGATTTCAATTTTCAAATTACTTGACTCACATTTTCTTGTATAAATACTAATTAACTTGGTTCTTTTTATGTTATTTTAATAGAAAAGTAGTTTAAATTCAATAAATATATCGAAACTACACAAAACAAATCAACCCGATGATTTTAAGAAGGAGGAGGATGAGGCCAACCGTAATATTTGTTTTTTTCTTGCATTACAGCTGTTCTTCAAATGTCATCAATGTGGTGCCAAGTATTTCACAAAGCGCCTTGGTCGTTTTTTTTTAAAAACGCACCTTATATCAAGGCTATGAATTTGAAGTAAAAATGTACATGGATACATACAATATGTACATATGTATATAGGTACTTTTTGTTCTTTTTCAAATATAATATCTATTGAGAATAATTTAATTTTTTATCCACAGACAGTTTTATTAGTAAATATAGTAGGTATCCCTAGGTAGTATTTTTTTTTATTTTTTTGACTAGCTATATTATATATGTAGATACTATTGCACAAGTTATGGATTCGAAAAAAGTAGAACTCGAGATTTCGATCAAACTTGACATTACGATGATAGTGAAGACGAAAAAATGGGCCCGCAATTCCGTCTCTCTGTCTGTCTGTCCTCGAGTTTACAGCCTAAACGTTTTTTTCATAAACATGCCCCAATATTTTTTTCAGTTTTTCTAAGACGAAAAATGACAGTATCTAACTAGCTGCCATACTTTTTTGACCAAAACGGTAAATATTATTTTCCCGGGAACAGCTCGTTAAAGAAGGGAAAAGGTATTTTTTGGTCATTTAGTTTTGATTTTTTTTATGCAGAAGCTCGTAGAAAGTTTAAACACTAATGTAAGCCCAAATTAAAAAAAAATTAAATTAAAAAAAAACATTTTTTTTTGAAAACTTAATATTTCGAAACTTCGACTAAATCGATTTAAAACAACGGTACCTCTCATAGAAATGTTTCAAAAAACGTTAAGAAAAAAACATATTTCTCAAAAACGAATTTTCAAAAAAAGAATGTTATTATTTTAGAATAGTCCAGTTTTAATTAAAAAAATATTTTGTTTTGCTTACTTCTTAATGGTACTTCTCATAGAACATAAATAGTAATTTATGTGACCTTATGTTATTCTCAAAATTTTTGAATCGATTAGTGGGCTACAAATCTTATAGAACCACTTTTCATATTTTTGACTTTTTCACTATTCGATGAACGGATTGAAATTATTTTTTTATGCAAACACTTCCTAAAAGTGTTAATAAGACTACATATTCGAATTTTCAAAAAAAAAAATGTTTTTTTTTTTATCTTCTAAAAAATAAATATACCTACCTACCTACAATTTTTTTTTTCAAAAATCCATTTCTCAACAATTTGTCACTGAACCTTTTTCAAATTAAAAATTTATATGTATAATTATAATTTTTTGAATTTTTAGAAAAAAAATATAATTAATATTTTGGAAAATTGACGATTGTTCTTTAAATTACATTACTTTTAAATGTATATTGTTAAATACTCAATATAAGCACACCAAGATCATTTGTAGAAAAAAATTAAACAAATGTTAGAGGTATTTAAAAATATTAAGCATTAACGTTTTTAAAAATATAGATAGATATTTAGTTGTCTACTAATAATCCTTTGCATACAATGTGGGCGAACTTTAATTTAATTTAAATATCAATATAATAATAATTATTTGATTTTTATTTAATAATTAAATTATTTAATATAAAATTAAAGCTGAATTTTTAAAAGATGTTTTTTTCAATAACATTTTTTATTAACAAACAAAAAATACAATATACCACTTTTTGTTCAATGTTATTATTTACTAAATAAATTTAGATATATTATTTTAAAACAAATAATATTAATAAGCAATTCTTATTTGAAATTTCGTCTCTTCGATTTTTTACGAAAATACTTATCAATTCGAAATCTGAAATTTCAAAAGAAACCCCTTAGGAACACAAGAAAAATTTTCCTTGGACAACGATAACCACAAATCTCAAATTTATAGTCAAATAATTATTATAATTAATGTATTTCCATTTGGGAAACTTTATTTTTTGGACTAGTGACAGTTGCACACAAGTATATGCCTACATATTTTTATATTTGCTACAACCAGCAGATTTAACTCAGCCCGTAGAAAAAAACACACACACCCAACCAACTCCTACCCAACAAAAAAATCATCCTAAAAAAAACAAAAAAACCTATAAAATACTTGTTTTCCTTTCCTCCTCTAACTTACAATAAATTTTGTATAGTTCTGTCATCAATTTATTAACACACTATTACGCTTTATCTTTGTATATGAAACCTATAGTACTACTACGAGACTGAATTTTTTAGCTAGTAGTTCCGACGATGAGGGCGCTAGTTTCTCTATTCTTGATATTGAATTGTTTATGTGGAAGAAGTAAATGTAGAGGCAAATACGAAAAAAAGCAAGGGAGACGGTCAAAACTTATTAGTTCTGACAACAATATAGAGGGTAAGGGAGAAAACCGATTAAGCTGTTTTTGCCATGGCAACCTTCAAAATATGGTAGGTATAAATAAATTATATCAAGGCTATTGGCGTATACATGAATTTGAAATAAGAATGTATATGGATATACATGCATGAATAGGTTATTATAGAATTTATTTTAAATTTGTCTTTCAAATTTTAGATATTTGGTGGATTTTAGGATTTTGAATTGTAGCAACGTTGCTACTTTTCACTTTTTCTATGCGAAAATAACAAAGCAATGTTGAGATATTTCAATATGTTTTGTTTAGGTAGGTACATGTGTACCCAGATACCCACCTACATACAATATGTACATATGTAGGTACTTTTTGTTATTTTTCAAATATAATATGTATTGAGAATAATTTAATTTTTTCTCCAGGCAGTTTTATTAGGAAATAAAGTAGGTATACCTAGGTAGTATTTTTAAAATTTTTTTTTTGACTAGCGATATTATAAATGTAGGCACTAAATATATTACAAGTTATGGATTCGAAAAAAATCGAACTCGAGATTTTGATCAAACTTGACATTACGATGAAAGCGAAGACGAAAAAATGGGTTCGCAATTCCGTCTCTCTGTCCGTCTGTCTTCGAGTTTACAACCTAAACGTGTTTTTTCATAAACATGTCCCAAACTTTTTTTCAGCTTTTTTAAGACGAAAGATGACAGTACCTACCTAGGTACCTGCCAAACTTTCTTTTTGACCAAAAAGGTAAATATTATTTTCCTCAAAAATGTTTTTTTTCTAAAAATTAAACATGACATTACGATCATAGGGAACACCAAAAAAGTGGGTCCCCTAATTCCGTCTGTCTGTCTGTCCTCGAGTCTACAGCCTAAACGCTTTGATAGATTGTCTTTAAACTTGGTACATATTGTTTTTTTCGGTAATATGCCCACACGTTTTTTTAATTTTTTTCTAAGACGACAAATAACAGTAGCTCCCATACATTTTTTTTGGCCAAAAATTGAAATCTTATTTTTCTCAGAAACGGCTCCAACGATTTTTATAAAAAAAATTAGTTCATTAATGAAGGGAAAGGGTACCTTTTAATAATTTTTTTTTTTGGAAAAAATTGTTTTTTTGGTACCTCTAGTAGAACCATGTTTTTGGTTTTCGATTTTCTCGGAAACAGTTAATCTGATTTTTTTTTTAATTTTTTACGCAGAAGCTCCTAGAAAGTTTAAACTCTATTGTATACCAAAATTTTTCAAAAAAAATTATTTTGGAAATTATTTTTTTTTTTGAAAATTTAAAATTTCGAAAACGACTAATAGATTTTTTCGAAACTTCGTATTTAGTAGTTTTTTGACATTATCTTGAATAGTTAAAAAAAAACTATTTTTCTAAAATAAAAAAACAACGGTACCTCCAGTACAAATGTTAAAAACCGATAAGAAAAAAATGTATTTCTCAAAAACGGCTCCAAGAATTTTCAAAAAAAAAATTGTTGCTATTTTTTGGATTTTGAAAAAAACAATATTTTGGAAAATTAAATATGTTGAAGATTTTTTAAATAATATTTTCAAATGTATATATATATTATTGAATACTCATTTAAAAAAAATAAGTAAAAAACGACTTAAAAAAATATATAATACCTATTAATAAACAATTCTTATTCGAAAATTCGTCAAATTGATTTTTTTTTCGAAATTACGTATCAAATCTGAATTTTCAGAACAATTTTTTTTTTTCAAAATCCAAAAAAATTATTAATATAAAATAAAAAAAAAAATTTGTCACAAGAAATTTTTTTTTTTGCACAACGATTAACAGAAATCTCAAATTGTAACTGTTAAATTATTATCATGTTTGATCATTTGGTAAAAAAATGTATTTTATAATGTAATTACCGTTGCACACAACTGTATACCTGAATATTTAAATATTTCCTACAGCCATCAAACAATTTTCATTCTATCTGCCCGTAGAAAAAAAACACACACACACAACTAGCTCCCACTGAACAAAAAAATCCTAATAAAAAACCAAAAAAACCTATGAAATAAATTGTTTTCCTTTCCTCCTCTAACTTATAACAAATTTTTTATATATTTCTCTCATCAATTTATTATCACACTTTTTCCCTTCATACGCATTTTCTTGACACACCAACACCACCTAACCTCCGATTTGGTAGTGGAACTCATGATGAGTAGTAGAACTTATTCCAGGCTGGATGAATTTCGTCGTCATGATAGTACTATCATTGTATATACATATTAATAGTACTATCATGACGACGAAATTCATCCAGCCTGCAATAAGTTCTACTACTCATCATGAGTTCCACTACCAAATCGGAGGTTAGGTAGTGTTGGTGTGTTATGAAAATGCGTATGAAGGGAAATAGTGTGATAATAAATTGATGAGAGAAATATTTAAAAAATTTATTATAAGTTAGAGGAGGAACGGAAAACAATGTATTTCATAGGTTTTTTTATTTTTTTTTATGAGGATTTTTTTGTTGAGTAGGAGCTGGTTGTGTGTGTGTGTTTTTTATTCTATGGGCAGATAGAATGAAAATTGTTTGATGGATGTAGGGAATATTTAAATATTCAGGTATACACTTGTGTGCAACGGTCACTACTCAATAAAATATAGTTTTTTACCAAATGCACAAACATGATAATAATTTATCAGTTAAAATTTGATATTTTGTTAATCTTTGTGCAAAAAAATTGTTCTTTTGACAAATTTTTTTTTTATTTTATATTAATAACTTTTTTGGATTTTGAAAAAAGAAATTATTTTTTTATAAAATTCAGATTTAATAAGTAATTTCGTAAGAAATCGAGTTGACGAATTATCAAATAAGAATTGTTTATTAATAGGTAGTATATATTTTTTTAAGTCGTCTTTTACTTATTTTTTTTTTAAATGAGTATTCAACAATATTTATATACATATGAAAATATTATTTTAAAAAATCTTCAAAACATTTAATATTTACTTGCAAAATATTGTTTTTTGTTTCAAAATCCAAAAAATAAAATAAAATTTAATAACATTTTTTTTTTGAAAATTCTTGGAGCCGTTTTTGAGAAATACATTTTTTTCGTAACGGTTTTTAACATTTGTTTGGGAGGTACCGTTGTTTTTCATTTTAGGAAAATAGTTTTTTTTAACTATTCAAGATAATGTCTAAAAACTACTAAATACGAAGCTTCGAAAAAATCTATTAAGTCGATTTCGAAATTTTGAATTAAAAAAAAATAATTTCCAAAATAATTTGCTTTGAAAAATGCTGGTATACAATAGTGTTTAAACTTTCTAGGAGCTTCTGCGTAAAAAAAAAAAAAAAAATCAGATTAACCGTTTCCGAGAAAATCGAAAACCGAAAACATGGTTCTACTAGAGGTACCAAAAACACAATTTTTTCCCAAAAATAAATTATTAAAAGGTACCCTTTCCCTTCATTAATGAACTCATTTTTTTTTTAAATCGTTGGAGCCGTTTCTGAAAAAAATAAGATTTCTCTTTTTGGCCAAAAAAATGTATGGGAGCTACTGTTATTTGTCGTCTTAGAAAAAAATTAAAAAAAACGTGTGGGCATATTACCGAAAAAAACAATATGTACCCAGTTTGAAGACAATCTATCAAAGCGTTTAGGCTATAAACTCGAGGACAGACAGACAGAGATACGGAATTGCGGACCCATTTTTTCGCCTTCGCTATCATCGTAATGTCAAGTTTGATCAAAATCTCGAATTCGATTTTTTTCGAATCCATAACTTGTAATATAGAACCTACATACATATATAATATCGCTAGTCAAAAAAAAAAATTAAAAAAATACTGCCTATACCTACTTTATTTCCTAATAAAACTGTCTGGACACAAAAATTAAATTATTCTCAATAGATTATAATTATTTGAAAAAGAATAAAAGTACCTATGTACATACATATTGTGTGTAGATGGGTATCTGGGTACACATGTACCTACCTAAACAAGACATATTGAAATATCTCAACATTGCTTTGTTATTTTCGCATAGAAAAAGTTAAAAGTAGCAACGTTGCTACAATTCAAAATCCTAAAATCCACCAAATATCTAAAATTTGAAATAAAAATTTAAAATAAATTCTATAATAACCTATACATGCATGTATATCCATATACATTCTTACTTCAAGTTCATGTATACGCCAATAGCCTTGATATAATTTATTTATGTCCACCATATTTTGAAGGTTGCCATAACAAAAACAGCTTATTCGGTTTTCTCCCTTACCCTCTATATTGTTGTCAGAACTGATAAGTTTTGACCGTCTCCCTTGCTTTTTTGTGTATTTGCCTCTACATTTACTTCTTCCACATCAACAATTCAATATCAAGAAAAGAGAAACTAGCGCACTCATCGACAGAACTACTAGCTAAAAAATTCAGTCTCCTAGTAGTACTATAGGTTTCATATACAATGACGTAATACAAAAAGACATACTTAGTTAAAAAAAATCAAAAATCGTTGGAGCGGTTTAAAAAAAATAATTTCACGTTCTTGCTCTTATGTTCGAACAGAGCCTTAGCCAAAGATTTTTAGTAAGGAGCTGAGTATATTTGTCGTCTTTTTTACTTAATTAAGTACAAAATTTATTAAATTTTTTCTCTAATATAACAAAATTTTTAGTTTGAAAATTTTATATATTTAAAAATTAAAATTTAAAACTGAATTTCAACAAAAAAATCGCCCACCCATTTTCGAAATATTAGATTTTCAAAAAAAAAATATTTTTTTTTTTCAAAAATCAAAAAAAAAACATTGTTTTAACATTTTAAGAATGCGGTATTATTTGGAATTCGAAGGACCTAATATATAGAAAATTTAGCTGTTTATGAGAAAGTCCAAAACCAAAAAAATGGGTGTATATCTGGTACCGTTAATAACAAAATATGTAAACAAAAATTTTAACCAAAATGTTGACTATCTACCTGTCTATACCTATAGTAGCGCACATATTTTTTTTATCAAAATCTTTGGAGTCGTTTTCGAGATAAAATTAAGATATTACAAAAAATGTATGGTAGGTACTGTTAGGCTTGGGACTAAAAATCGATTCAAAAATCTATTTTAGACAATCACCTAGAATGCTTAAACACCAAACTTGAAGAAAATCGCTTCAGCCGTTTAGGCTGTAGAGTTTTTTTTCAATGCAAAACTTGCCTCATAGTAGATAAGTAGCCATATCGCAAGTAATAATTTTTATTAGTTCATCCAATAGTGAGAAAGTCGAAAATATGGAAAGTGGTTCTATGAAAACTACCGTTAATAATTACGCAAATAAAATATTGTTTGTAATTAAATGTAGGGACTGTACTAATTTAAGTTAACACACACATATTTTATCAAAATTCTTGGAGCCGTTTTGACAATAGTGTTTAAACTTTTTAGAAGATTTTCTATAAAAATCAAATAAACCGTTTTCCAGAAAATCTAAACCAACCTTAACCCTTAATTAATGAAATGATTTTTTTTTATAAAAATCGTTAAAGCTGTTTTGGAGAAAAATAAGATTTTTCTTTTTAATTTTTGTATGATTACATACTTGCTTTTCTAAGCACTTTTAATATCATCTTTGTATATGAAACCTATAGTACTACTACGAGACTGAATTTTTTAGCTAGTAGTTCCGTCGATGAGGGCGCTAGTTTCTCTTTTCTTGATATTGAATTGTTGATGTGGAAGAAGTAAATGTAGAGGCAAATACACAAAAAAGCAAGGGAGACGGTCAAAACTTATCAGTTCTGACAACAATATAGAGAGTAAGGGAGAAAACCGAATAAGCTGTTTTTGTTATGGCAACCTTCAAAATATGGTGGACATAAATAAATTATATCAAGGCTATTGGCGTATACATGAACTTGAAGTAAGAATGTATATGGATATACATGCATGTATAGGTTATTATAGAATTTATTTTAAATTTTTCTTTCAAATTTTAGATGTTTGGTGGATTTTAGGATTTTGAATTGTAGCAACGTTGCTACTTTTCACATTTTCTATGCAAAAATAGCAAAGCAATGTTGAGATATTTCAATATGTTTTGTTTAGGTAGGTACATGTGTACCCCGATACCCATCTACATACAATATGTATGTACATAGGTACTTTTTGTTCTTTTTCAAATATAATATCTATTGAGAATAATTCAATTTTTTCTCCAGACAGTTTTATTAGGAAATAAAGTAGGTATACCTAGGCAGTATTTTTTTAGTTTTTTTTTTTGACTAGCGATATTATAAATGCAGGTACTATTACAAGTTATGGATTCGAAAAAAATCGAACTCGAGATTTTGATCAAACTTGACATTACGATGATAGCGAAGACGAAAAAATGGGTCCGCAATTCCGTCTCTCTGTCTGTCCTCGAGTTTACAGCCTAAACGTTTTTTCATAAATATGTCCCCAGTTTTTTATCAGCTTTTTAAAGATGAAAGATGACAGTACCTACCTAGGTACCTGCCAAGCTTTCTTTTTGACCAAAAAGGCAAATATTATTTTTCTGAAAATTTTTTTTTTCTGACAATCAAATATGATATTACCGAAAAAGTGGGTCCCTTAATTCGGTCTGTCTGTCATTCTGTCTGTCTGTCCTCGAGTCTACAGCCTAAACGCTTTGATAGATTGTCTTCAAACTTGGCACATATTGTTTTTTTTCGGTAATATGCCCACACGGTTTTTTATTTTTTTTAAGACGACAAATAACAGTAGCCCCCATACATTTTTTTTGGCCAAAAACAAAAAGGGCTCCAACGATTTTTATAAAAAAAAATGAGTTCATTAATGAAGGGAAAGGGTACCTTTTTATATTTTATTTTTTGGAAAAAAATTGTTTTTTTTTGGTACCTCTAGTAGAACCATTTTTTTGGTTTTCGATTTTCTCGGAAACGGTTAATCTGATTTTTTTTTAATTTTTCACGCAGAAGCTCCTAGAAAGTTTAAACACTATTGTATACCCAAAATTTTTCATAACAAATTATTTTGGAAATTATTTTTTTTTTAAATTCAAAATTTCAAAAAAGACAATAGTTTTTTTCGAAACTTCGTATTTAGTAGTTTTTAGACATTATCTTGAATAGTTAAAAAAACTATTTTTCTAAAATAAAAAACAAAGGTACCTCCCATACAAATGTTAAAAACCGTTAAGAAAAAAATTTATTTCTCAAAAACGGCTCCAAGAATTTTCAAAAAAAAAATTGTTATTAAATTTTATTTAATTTTTTGATTTTGAAAAAAAAACAATATTTTGCAAATAAATATTAAATGTTTTGAAGATTTTTTTAAATAATATTTGCAAATGTATATATGTATATATTATTGAATACTCATTTAAAAAAAAAGTAAAAAACGACTTGAAAAATATATAAAACCTATTAATAAACAATTCTTATTTGAAAATTCGTCAACTCGATTTCTTACGAAATTACTTATCAAATCTGAAAATAATATTTTATTTCCAAAATCCAAAAAAAATATTAATATAAAATAAAAAAATGTTGTCACAAGAAAATTTTTTTTTTGCACAACGATTAACAGAAATCTCAAATTTTAACTCTTAAATTATTATCAGGTTTGTTCATTTGGTAAAAAAGTTTATTTTACTGAGTAGTGACCGTTGCACACAAGTGTATACCTTAATATTTAAATATTCCTTACAGCCATCCAACAATTTTCATTCTATCTGCCCGTAGAATAAAAAAAACACACACACAACCAGCTCATACTCAACAAAAAAATCCTCATAAAAAAAACAAAAAAAACCTATGAAATAAATTGTTTTCCTATCTCCTCTAACTTATAATAAATTTTTTATATATTTCTCTCATCAATTTATTATCACACTATTTCCCTTCATACGCATTTTCTTAACACACCAACACCACCTAACCACCGATTTGGTAGTGGAACCCATGATGAGTAGTAGAACTTATTCCAGGCTGGATGAATTTCGTCGTCATGATAGTACTATTAATATCTATATACAATCATAGATATTATATTTGAAAAAGAACAAAAAGTACCTATGTACATACATATTGTATGTAGATGGGTATCTGGGTACACATGTACCTACCTAAACAAAACATATTGAAATATCTCAACATTGCTTTGCTATTTTTGCATAGAAAATGTGAAAAGTAGCAACGTTGCTACAATTCAAAATCCTAAAATCCACCAAACATCTAAAATTTGAAAGAAAAATTTAAAATAAATTCTATAATAACCTATACATGCATGTATATCCATATACATTCTTACTTCAAGTTCATGTATACGCCAATAGCCTTGATATAATTTATTTATGTCCACCATATTTTGAAGGTTGCCATAACAAAAACAGCTTATTCGGTTTTCTCCCTTACTCTCTATATTGTTGTCAGAACTGATAAGTTTTGACCGTCTCCCTTGCTTTTTTGTGTATTTGCCTCTACATTTACTTCTTCCACATCAACAATTCAATATCAAGAAAAGAGAAACTAGCGCCCTCATCGACGGAACTACTAGCTAAAAAATTCAGTCTCGTAGTAGTACTATAGGTTTCATATACAAAGATACAATGGCTTTATACACATTTTATAACAGACCAACACTACCTAACCCCCGATTTGGTAGTGGAACTCATGATGAGCAGTGGACCTTATTGCAGGCTGGATGAATTTCGTCGTCATGATAGTACTATTAATATCTACAATGTACACATCTGAAATCAAAATTATGTCATAAATATCTGAGTATCGATATAATTCGTGCGTTGATCTCGTTACTTAACGAGTGTGTCGTGGTTTGCACGAAGGTATCAAGATCAACCCGTCCATCAACTTGTTGAACAACCATATCAAAAACGCATTTGATCAATTTGAAAAACTTTTTTTGGTGAAAATAGAACAAATTATCAACTAGTGTACAAGGTTCTTCAACATTTGAGTAAGTTTGTTAGATATACAAGTATGTGCGATTCAGAAATTGAATACGTTAATATGACTAAAGGAGGCTTTACATGTATCTTCATCTTCATCTGCATCGACATCTGCAAAAAAAGAGGAAACAAAATAAAAAAATCATGCTTGTGCGATAGAGAGCGGAGACCAAAATGGAGATCTTCTTCATGTATGGAGATTATAGGAAGTATGAATCTGAAGATTGCAGATTATAGCGAAGATGAACATGTTCATCTTTATTATAGCATTTTCATCTGCACAATAATTTGATCCGTTCA
This sequence comes from Philhelius pedissequus, assembly GCA_910595825.1. Classification (NCBI taxonomy): domain Eukaryota; kingdom Metazoa; phylum Arthropoda; class Insecta; order Diptera; family Syrphidae; genus Philhelius; species Philhelius pedissequus. The sequence goes on from OU343160.1 coordinate 256,265,353, forward strand.
GGCAACGAATTTTCAAGTTTTTTTTAACCATTTTGCTTAAAAAAATCGAAAATAGCGCAAATTGTCTTTACAAAACTAAATACTGGACGGCAAATTGTTTATGAACTGTCAAACTAAAATCAAACACAAACTTTGTATTTTGATTGCGAGGAAGTTAAAAAAAAAACAATGGAGATAAATTCCAATCAAAGTAATTATATTATTTATTTATTTTATGAAATGATTTTTATAAACGTCTTCTTTTCAGGAAAACAAAACGAGCCAATTTTGGCCTGGTACGTATTTGCTTTTATATAATTGTTGCGCTAAAGAATATTCGCAATATGTAGCCCTGGAGAAAGCTATGGAGATGCAGATTCCCGACGAAAAAATTGGTAAGCATGAAGATACAAGAAACTGAATGGTCATCATTATACCCCACTTATGATCTGGCCAATCTTTCTTACACTTTAATCTTTATAAATTGTCTCGTTTATATGTATAATAATAATTTCTCATTTATTTAGAAAACCTAATTGAAGCCGTCAGAAACAGGCCGGGTATTTGGAATATTCGGAATGAATATTACAAAAATAGGATAATTACTAGCCGCTTATGGGAACAGAATTTACGTGAGTTAAGTAAGTTTTTATAATCCATAAATTTTAGGATTGTAACTTAAAATTATTCAAAAATGTTTTTTTTTCAGACTTAGACAGTTCATATTTAAAAATTTTAAGGAAGTGGGACAGCCTGAAAACTGGCTACGGGCGGTCCAAGAAAAGTGCACCCAGTGGTTCTGGAGGAGCCAAATCACTGGGCTATAAATATGGACGCTTTTTGTCTTTTTTAGACGACACAAACAAACCCAGAACGTAATACAAATATATTTTGAACAGTTGATTTAAAATTATTAAATATTTTGTTTTATATAGAACAATTTCATTGATGTCAGCGTGACCTACAGAGTCCACCGGATCATCACCTTCGAACAAAAAAAGTAATTTTATTGAATATTTCTTTTAATTAAAATAATCCTAATTCTTGTTTCTCTAGGAGCATGCACTGCTTCGTCATCGGCATACCAAGCGGAAGCTCTTCAAATATTGAAAGAATACAACAAGAGAAGAGCTACGCTGATATGACGTGTGACTTGATTGCCAAGGACATGGAAGGTCTTCCTGAAGAAGATCAGTGGACCGTTAGGAGAGAGCTTTTTGCGGTTATAGATGCAGCAGTTTTGCGGCATCGTAATCGGAGTGCTGGCAAATGAGGGAAGGTCGATCTACAGCCTAAATATTTCACTAATTTTGCACTATTTATTTTCAAATGTCTTCTATCTTTTGAGTCCAAAGCTTTATTTTTTTATTTATTTATTTATTTAATTAATGAATCTTTTACAATAGATTGCATCAATCTTAATTTAGTAAAAGTTATAACAAGAAATTTCAAAAATTATATAAATTGAAAAATTAGGAATTTTATAAATTAAATACAATAATAAAAACAAGAATCAAAACGGAAAAAGAAAGAATGCGAATATTTTATTTTAATTTTCAGCCAAATATTTGAAGAGAATTTCATCAAATTTTTTGTTAGAGGACAATTTTTTAATACTTAAAGGTAACGAGTTCCAGGAGCGAGTGACTTGAACAAAAAACTGACGTTCAGAGGTGAGACACGTAAAACGAGGTTGTATAATGTAGAAGGAGCGAGTTGAAACAGAGAAATTTATTTTTTCGAACAAATACGTGGGTTGTTTGCTTTTCATGATTTTATTTAAAAAACTTAAAGAAAAAAATTTAAGGTAACAATGTAACGTGCATCCAAGTATCTTTTTTACGTATGAAGAAACATGGTCAAATCGCTTCAGATCAAAAACATAACGAACTAAATTGTTAAATGCAACATCAAGCTTTCTTCTGCATTCAGTGTCATATGCTATAAAAATCTGACATGCATATGTTAGCATGGGTAAAATACAGGACTTAGCTATCAATAATTTTGTAGTTAAAGGTGTAAAACACTTTGACATCGACAGATTTATTAGGCAGCGATATACCTTCCCAATGACCGAATAAATGTGGACATTCCATTTAAGTGTTCTATTGAACCAAATGCCTAGATTCTTGCCCTTTTCAATATACTTGAGAACTGTGTCTCCAAGGTACACTAGAGAAAATCCATTTAAGTCTAGCTCAGATTTATATATAACTAAACAGTAGGATTTGGTTGGATTGAGCAGTTGTTTTCAGCCCAGAGGGTGATTGCTTTTAAATCCTCATTTAATCGATATACAGTATCTTCCCGCATTCCAATTTCACTGCTTAAATATAGCTGTACATCATCGGCATACATGTGCACTGATGAGAACTTAACTATTTGAAGAAGATCATTTATAAAAATTAAGAATAGAAGAGGACCTAATATTGACCCTAGGTTTACTAATATTTTGTTTGTTTAGTTCTTAAGAGAATCTAATTATTAAAATTTTAATAATAATAATAATTTTTGCAACAATTCGTTCTTTTCCGTAAGAATACAAGTAAACAAAATTCACTTAAAAGTTTAACAGAATAGCAGTCAAGCACTATATCCACTAAGCCATTTTCCCCATATATATTATGCTCAAAAAGAAATCATTTAAAAAATTTGTTCCAAAAGCCCATGAGAATTCCATGTACAGCATAATGGACTTTTCACATGAGAGCGACCAACCGACGAATAAACTAAAAAATTCCATTTAAAACAATTTACCAACCAAAATTCTTCTTCAAATTTTCTACTTGTATTCGTGACGAATAAATATAAAGTCATGTGAACGAAATCTCAAAATGGACAAATATTCGTCCATTCGTTGGTCGCTCCCATGTACATAGTACCTTAAAGTTGTCCAATGTAGAGATAAAATCTGTTTAAAGGAGATCAAAATATAGTACAAATTGAATGATAAAGCGTAATAGGGAAAGGGAAAAAATCCCTTAAAGAAAACTGCCTTTTAATTATTAATTCTTTTGTACATAAATTACATATAGACAAGCAAAAGATAAAAGATTTGTAGAACGACAGCGCGAAGAATATAAAAAAAACAATCACTGCTTTCAAACATGATTTTTCTTATTATTACTTAATGCCGATTTCGTTTTAATAAATAGGATTCGCTACTAAAACAAAAACTTTTTTGCTTTGAAAAGAACGATTTAGGATCTAATCCCTTTTTGTCACTCTGTGTTGCTAGGCAGCTCTAAAAAAAAAAAACAAATCTTCAATTAGTTAATACATCAATATTTCGTTTTTATTTGCTGATTCAGTCGCGGGGGAATTCCTAAATACACTTGCACTTTTTTAATATTTGTTTCCAAACAGTTTTTAAAAATATTTTTATTTTTTAACAATATTAATTTACTTTTTTTGTACAATGCCACAAAATAAAAATTAATTAACAATACACCAATTGAGTAACTTCAAAACAAATATTGCAGTGCGTGTAAGAATCTGTGTACAAATCCTTTTTGAATCCGCCTCGAAAAAGATCGATGTTTTCATTGTAACGAAATCGACATAAGTTTATCGAATTGATTGTAATTTGTTTACGCTTTTTTGAGTTTCTTAAAATTTCTTTTCGATGCACATCTATGAATGATGTCTGAAATGTGGAACTTGTGGTCACAGGTTTTCATTATTTGATTGTGTTTCGGTTATGCCATCAACGATAATCTTACTGCGTTGCATATTGCCCTAGAAAAATAAAAATCAATGTTAAGTTTTCATGCCCAATAGAATTCATATTCAAGTATCTTTACCTTAATAAGATCAGAGATCATTTCGATGTCGGGTTTCTTCCCATGTGACTCAATTTGCTTCAGCATGAATTTTAGTTTTTCATAACCCTGGCTTCGACTTTCACACCTTAACAAAAACAAAGCACACAAATTAGTCGTATCACAATAATTTTATTAAAATGAGACTGCCTACCAGATCCATTTGAGTCTTCAAATTAACCCAGCATTGATTTTATCTAAAATGTTGGCTAGATCCATAGATGACGTTCCTTCATTGGCTTGACATCGCTGTGACGTTGAAAATGATTATTTGCTGTCTTCCAATTCTGTTTGTAGCTCTCTGAAGAGTTTTAGAGATCACGTAATGAAAAATAAGTATTTTTTGAACAATCTTCTTTACTCACATTCAATAAAGTACAGGTTCGTAATTCTCTAATCCAAATTCTGTTGGCTTTGTATTTTCCTTGTTGGAATTAATGTTCTGATTTATTGTTGGTGATATATTCTTATTTATCCACGAATTCAAATCGCTTTTTTGCTTTCCTCCAAACTGTAACGACTAAGCAATATAAAAACTTTTTAATTATGTGCATTATCCATTTATTTCTACCTTATTATATTTCCCAATGTTGAACGTACGCGTCCAATTTTCACGCACTAAGAACAATGACTGGGCTTGGACATGACTAAAGGAGAACAATATTACGACACTTTTTTGTTTTTATTATTTTATTGAAGTCATCTGAGATTGAAAAATCTGCATATTGTTGTTGTTTGTTGTTTGTAGATTAATGTGGATAATTACATTGTGGCAATATTTGTACGTTGAGAAATCATCCAGGAAGAGGTTAAATTTATAGGAGAATGCGATTCCATCCTAAATTCGCTCATTCTGCCAACTTGCAGCAAAATATGTTGCAAATTTGTTCCGCACAACTTTGGCTGTATTTGGAGAATTTGCAGAATGGGGACGCAATCCTAAGTTATTTGGCTGGGACCTCCAGCTGCCTAGCGTTATTTGTCCTGCTACAGCTACGTCATTTAATGCGGGGTCGATGAATCTATTCTCTTGGTGGTTTCGCAGCCAATTGTGTAAGCACACAGCACTTTGGATGACTAGCTCGGTGAGATCTAGGCTAGCATTTATTGGAGCTTTAAAAATTCGAAATTTTGACACTAAGATGCCAAAAGTGTTCTCGATAATACGACTTGCCCTGCTTAGCCTGTAGTTAAAAATTTTCTCCTCAAGGGATAGGTTTCTTCTAGAATATGGTTTAGGCATGTTTGTTGTAAGGCTGAAGGCATCACCGGCTACAATTACGTAGGGAGAATTCTTCAAGTCGGGTGCCACATCGCGAGGTGGAGGTAGTCTGAAATTAAACAAACTTTATTAATAGAATGTAGATTCATTTCCTAAATAGTTGGTAATTACGGAAGAGTGTTTGAGTAAAATAGTTTTCCAAGTTCAGAATTCTGAAACACTCCACCATCGCTTTGCCGTCCTGCAGCTCCAACATCACACATTACGAATGAATAGTTGGAGTCACACATTGCCATTAGCACTATGGAATACTGTTTTTTATAATTAAAAAACTCTGAGCCCGAATGTGCTGGTGCCTGAATCATGACGTGTTTGCCATCTAGAGCCCCAACACAGTTTGGAAAGATCCACCTTTCTTCGAAGCCATTCGCTATTTTGCGAAAAGTTTCCATTTCCAATATTGGGAAAACGATTGGACAAAGTTTTTTACTTTTGCTCCCGTTGTTTCCATTAAAATGTTGTGGACAACAGATGTAGAACATTTAAAGCAAATAGCAAGACTCTATTGAGATTCACCAGTAGCTAAATACCTTAAATAAAAGGAAGATATTTAAAAACACGTTATATGCTATTTATTTGTTTCTTACCGAAGTGTGATAACCAAACGCATTTTGGTTGGTATTGGCTCTCTAACAACATATTGTTTGGCAATTTGCGGTCCAACAATAACAATATCTAAAAGCTCGTCCAACTGTGATGAAGTTACCCTCAAGTATTTGGAAAATAATTGAGGGTCATTTACAGCGCAAATTCCGCCAAATATGGAGACGAAGCCTCCATCAGAATCCCTTTGTTTAAGGTATGGATGCACCCAAAACGCTCGTCTTTTTCTCTGTGGGGGGGTCTTCATTGTCTTCAAAAATAAATGAGGCTAAAAGGAGACTCGCGGCTTTGTTTTTTCTTTCGGCATCCATCCTTAATGAATTTTATTTTACACCACAATTCCGATTCTAAAACAAAACACGACTTAAAATTTACTTTTCAAAGCAAGAACATGTGATTGTGAGATCTGTCAAAAATGTTATAGCAGAGTTATAGGAAGATATTAGTGTATACACTGTCTTACTTTCATGTTTGTCTTATATTGGTCCCGCTCTACTTTTCTTCAAATCTGCAGATGCAGATCCATGTAAAGCCTCCTTAAGTATACAGAGTTGCGCAATAATTGAACTAGTTGATCAACTAGGTGTACGATGTTATCCATCCATAGTTTGTCCACTATGTGTACAAGATTCTAAGCACGTTTTGTTCAAATTTACCTATGGCTTCATTGCCTAACGTGAAGAACGCAAGTTTGTGCAATAGTTTATGAGGTTGTAAATTTTTTCATCCGGGCTGACAAAACAGCTGTTTCCCAAAAAAAATCTCAAGCTATCCGAAAAACTTTGGTATACTTTTGTATCCCATGAGAAATGTCAAAAACATATGCAAAAATCCATACAAATTTACCCTATCCGATTTTGGTTGTTCAAAAACTTAAGTGGATACTAACCAATCTTAGAAAGGCTATCGTACCGACATTTCAATGTACCCAATGAAAAGTTGAACTAAGTTGGTTGAGCTCGTTGCGCACGTAGTGGACGACCAGCATAACTTTATGATGTTTATTTGAGATAAATTTATTTGCTTTGCAGAATATTTTTCACATACAAATTTTGACAGTTCATTTCTGCGGAGATACAATTATCTGGTTTCTGAGGTTTATTCGGGTTTTCCGCAATTGCATGAATAACCTTATTGGTTTTTTTCTTACTCAAAATATTTTCAAACTTGCCAGAAGATATTATAGTTACAGAGATAGATATAGAATATAGAAAGATATATTTTATTGTTTCGAAAAGAAAAATTACATTGCTAAAAATATTGAAAAGTCGTTGCACAGCACAGAGATATGATAACAAGTTCTATCTTACTCCTGAAAATCTATATTAGGTTTCTGAAAAGCTTATGTTTTAATATTTATAAATTTGAAGGAAAACGAGATATTATATATTTTGATAAGATCTTAAAGTCTGACATTGTATTTGTTACTTGCCAACAATTATAATTGGAATTTCAACTAATTGAAAATATTATACGAATGCAATTGTATGCCAATTGATTCTTATCCAAGTTCTTATCGACCGATTGAACAATTTATAACGCTAATTTTCGGAGAACAATAACCTTATCAATACAACATAATATTATGTGCAGATAATCGTCTTCAATTTGCGCACTCACGAAAAGCTTCCGATTAGGTTCTTTGTATGTATAAGCTTCAGCATATATAAAGAAGATCGCCAACTTGTGGCCTTATTTAATCGTCTTATTTACTACAGTGCGTAGAATGAAATTACAATTCTTGACAGTTGTAGCTTTTGTACTTGATATATCGGCGATTCCGCTTCGGAACAACACTGAATCAAATGGATGGTTCGTTCCGACGGTGGATAACAAATTCTACTGGATGACTCGAGAACAATTTGAAAATAAATACAATCATCTGGCGGAGCGAAAAACTGTGCTGGTGGAATATTTCTTGTACACCCAAGAAAGTCCCATTGATCCAGAGCAAGTTTTCATGGATGATATTGGATCTTTGGCTAGTTCCAGTTTCAACAAAGATAACCCTACAAGGTGAGAAACTATATTCCAAATTTTTGGATTTTAAAAACTCATACGAAATTTTGTGTGCAAAGGTTTATCGTACATGGTTGGCAGAATGACGGCAGATCCGAAATCAATGTGAAAATCCGAGAAGCCCTCCTGGCAGTGGGGAACTTTAATGTGATTATTGTCGATTGGAGCTCAGCATCTGATTCCTTAAACTATGCCAGTTCTAAAAGCGCCGTTTCGAAGGTTGGCAAAATTGTTGCTTCATTCATCGATTTTCTTAACGAAAATGCTGGCATGCAATTTGAAAGCTTAACCTTAATAGGTCACAGTCTTGGAGCTCACGTATGTGGATATGCAGGCAAGAACGTTAATAGGGGTCGAATTAATGTCATCACTGGGCTCGATCCAGCTGGTCCACTATTCGACTACTCCAACTGTGATACAAGACTGTGTTCCACTGACGCAATGTTTGTAGAATCTATTCAAACAAATGGTAAATTACTGGGATTTTTGGAACCCATCGGCAAGGCAACATACTATCCAAATGGTGGAAAGTCGCAACCGGGATGTCTTATTGATATAGGTGGAATTTGTTCACATGCACGGTCCTTCTTATACTATGCTGAAGCTTTGTTGAAAAACAACTTTGTCACTTTGAAATGCAACGACTTCGAAGCAGCTATTGCGAAAGATTGTAAAGGATCTAGTAGCCATGCAAAAATGGGATCACCCGAAAGTACTGCAAATGAAGGATGTTATTATGTTCCTGTCAATAAGAAATCACTCTTTGGAACGGGTTGAGAATTTAATTTGCTCTAAATGATGTTGATGTATGAGTATACAACTGTGTTATAGAATTAAAATACAAAATAAGAACCAAAGCAAGTTTTTGTTTTAATAATATGGAAATAATACCGACTGTTGTGAATTGAAATATATGTAATTGCAAATCACCAGAACTTCTATGTTTTTTTATTTATTTATACTTTTGCAAAATTTTCATATAGCACACATTTTTTGTGTAACTACTTACAAAGTTAAGCGCTTGTCAAATTAAAAGTGATCAAATTAATGTAATTATATCTTCAACAATTAAGTATAGGCATTGTATATAGATATTAATAGTACTATCATGACGACGAAATTCATCCAGCCCGCAATAAGTTCTACAACTCATCATGGGTTCCACTACCAAATCGGAGGTTAGGTAGTGTTGGTGTGTTATGAAAATGCGTATGAAGGGAAATAGTGTGATAATAAATTGATGAGAGAAATATATACAAAATTTATTATAAGTTAGAGGAGAAAAGATGTTTTTTTGTTTTTTATGAGGATTTTTTTGTTGAGTAGGAGCTGGTTGTGTGTGTGTGTTTTTTATTCTACGGGCAGATAGAATGAAAATTGTTTGATGGCTGTAGGGAATATTTATATATTCAGGTATACACTTGTGTGCAACGGTCACTACTCAATAAAATAAACTTTTTTACCAAATGAACAAACATGATAATAATTTAACAGATAAAATTTGAGATTTCTGTTAATCGTTGTGCAAAAAAAATTGGTCTTCTGACAAAATTTTTTTTATTTTATATACAAATTTTTTTTTGGATTTTGAAAAAAAAATAATTTTTTTGAATATTCAGATTTGATAAGTAATTTCGTAAAAAATCGAGTTGACGAATTTTCAAATAAGAATTGTTTATTAATATTTATTATATATTTGTCGTTTTTTACTTATTTTTTTTTTAAATGAGTATTCAACAATATTGTATACATTTGAAAATATTATTTAAAAAAATCTCCAAAACATTTAATATTTATTTGCAAAATATTGTTTTTTTTCAAAATCCAAAAAATAAAATAAAATTTAATAACAATTTTTTTTTTAAATTCTTGGAGCCGTTCTTGAGAAATAAATTTTTTTCTTAACGGATCTTAACATTTGTAAGGGAGGTACCGTTGTTTTTTATTTTAGAAAAATTGTTTTTTAACTATTCAAGATAATGTCTAAAAACTACTTAATATCAAGTTTCGAAAAAATCTATTAAGTCGTTTTCGAAATTTTGAATTAAAAAAAAAATAATTTCCAAAATAATTTGTTTTGAAAAATTTTGGTATATAATAGTGTTTAAACTTTCTAGGAGCTACTGCGTAAAAAATTAAAAAAAAATCAGATTAACCGTTTCCGAGAAAATCGAAAACCAAAAAATGGTTCTACTAGAGGTACCAAAAAACAATTTTTTTCCAAAAAAAATTATTAAAAGGTACCCTTTCCCTTCGTTAATGAATCATTTTTTTTTATAAAAATCGTTGGAGTCGTTTTTGAGAAAAATAAGATTTTTGTTTTTGGCCAAAAAAAATGTATGGGAGCTACTTTTATTTGTCGTCTTAAAAAAAATGAAAAACCGTGTGGGCATATTACCGAAAAACAATATGTACCAAGTTTGAAGACAATCTATTAAAGCGTTTAGGCTGTAGACTCGAGGACAGACAGACAGAATGACAGACAGACGGAAATAGGGGACCCACTTTTTTGGTGTTCTCTATGATCGTAATGTCATATTTTATTGTTAGAAAAAAAAATTTGAGGAAAAATAATATTTACCTTTTTGGTGAAAAAGAAAGTTTGGCAGGTACCTAGGTAGGTACTGTCATCTTTCGTCTTATAAAAGCTGATAAAAAAACTGGGGACATGTTTATGAAAAAACGTTTAGGCCGTAAATTCGAGGACAGACAGACAGAGACGGAATTGCGGACCTATTTTTTCGTCTTCGCTATCATCGTAATGTCAAGTTTGATCAAAATCTCGAGTTCGATTTTTTTCGAGTTCATAACTTGTAATATAGTACCTACATTTATAATATCGCTAGTCAAAAAAAATTTTAAAATACTGCCTAGGTAAACCTAGTTTATTTCCTAATAAAACTGTCTATAGAACAAATTAAATTATTCTCAATAGATATTATATTTGAAAAAGAACAAAAAGTACCTATGTTCATACATATTGTATGTAGGTGGGTATCTGGGTACACATGTACCTACTTAAACAAAACATATTGAAATATCTCAACATTGCTTTGTTATTTTCGCATAGAAAAAGTGAAAAGTAGCAACGTTGCTACAATTCAAAATCCTAAAATCCACCAAATATCTAAAATTTGAAAGAAAAATTTAAAATAAATTCTATAATCACCTATACATGCATGTATATTCATATACATTCTTACTTCAAATTCATGTATACGCCAATAGCCTTGATATAATTTATTTATACCCACCATATTTTGAAGGTTGCCATGGCAAAAACAGCTTATTCGGTTTTCTCCCTTACCCTCTATATTATTGTCAGAAATAGTAAGTTTCGACCGTCTCCCTTGCTCTTTTTCGGATTTGCCTCTACATCTACTTCTTCCACATCAACAATTCAATATCAAGAAAGAAGAAACTAGCGCCCTCATCGACGGAACTACTAGCTAAAAAAATTCAGTCTCGTAGTAGTATTATAGGTTTCATATACAAAGGTATAGGTATAATCACAAACCAATAAGTTGATATATCACTAGTTACAGAATCTTGGCTTATGTCGCTTTTATTTTGCAATACGGAAGCCTCCTGGACACTGGACACTTCTGAAAGCGTTCACTTGGGAAAAATGACAGTTCTGTTCTGATTCTGAAAAGAAGAGAATTTTGCTTCTGGATTTGAAATCAGAATCGAAACCAGAAGCACTCAAACGTTCATATACTTGAACGTCAAACTCGAGTGTTGACCTTTGTATATGAAACCTATAGTACTACTACGAGACTGAATTTTTTAGCTAGTAGTTCCGACGATGAGGGCGCTAGTTTCTCTTTTCTTGATATTGAATTGTTTATGTGGAAGAAGTAAATGTAGAGGCAAATACGAAAAAAAGCAATAGAGACGGTCAAAACTTATTAGTTCTGACAACAATATAGAGGGTAAGGGAGAAAACCGAATAAGCTGTTTTTGTCATGGCAACCTTCAAAATATGGTAGGTATAAATAAATTATATCAAGGCTATTGGCGTATACATGAATTTGAAGTAAGAATGTATATGGATATACATGCATGTATAGGTTATTATAGAATTTATTTTAAATTTTTCTTTCAAATTTTAGATATTTGGTGGATTTTAGGATTTTGAATTGTAGCAACGTTGCTACTTTTCACTTTTTCTATGCGAAAATAACAAAGCAATGTTGAGATATTTCAATATGTTTCGTTTAGGTAGGTACATGTGTACCCGGATACCCACCTACATACAATATGTACATATGTACTTTTTTTTTTTTTTTTTTAAATATAATAGGTTGAGAATAAGTTGAGAATAATTTAATTTTTTCTCCAGACAGTTTTATTAGGAAATAAAGTAGGTATACCTAGGTAGTATTTTTTTTATTTTTTTTTTGACTAGCGATATTATAAATGTAGGTACTATATTACAAGTCATGGATTAAGATACTTGACATTACGATGATAGCGAAGACGAAAAAATGGGTCCGCAATTCCGTCTCTGTCTGCCTGTCCTCGAGTTTACAACCTAAACGTGTTTTTTCATAAACATGTCCCAAGCTTTTTTTCAGCTTTTTTAAGACGAAAGATGGCAGTACCTACCTAGGTACCTGCCAAACTTTCTTTTTGACCAAAAATGTAAATATTATTTTTCTGAAAAAAATTTTTTTCTAACAATTAAACATGACATTACGATCATAGGGAACACCAAAAAAGTGGGTCCCCTAATTCCGTCTGTCTGTCTGTCCTCGAGTCTACAGCCTAAGCGCTTTGATAGATTGTCTTCAAACTTGGTACATATTGTTTTTTTTTCGGTAATATGCCCACACGTTTTTTAAATTTTTTTCTAAGACGACAAATAACAGTAGCTCCCATACATTTTTTTTTTGGCCAAAAAGAAAAATCTTATTTTTCAGAATGGGCTCCAACAATTTTTATTAAAAAAATGAGTTCATTAATGAAGGGAAAGGGTACCTTTTAATAATTTTTTTTTTTTGGAAAAAAATTGTTTTTTTGGTACCTTTAGTAGAACCATGTTTTTAGTTTTCGATTTTCTCGGAAACGGTTAATCTGATTTTTTTTTAATTTTTTACGCAGAAGCTCCTAGAAAGTTTAAACACTATTGTATACCAAAATTTTTCAAAACAAATTATTTTGGAAATTATTTTTTTTTTGAAAATTCAAAATTTCGAAAACGACTTAGGTAATAGATTTTTTCAAAACTTCGTATTTAGTAGTTTCTTGACATTATCTTGAATAGTTAAAAAAAACTATTTTTCTAAAATAAAAAACAACGGTACCTCCAATACAAATGTTAAAAACCGTTAAGAAAAAAATGTATTTCTCAAAAATGGCTCCAAGAATTTCCCAAAAAAAATTGTTGCTATTTTTTGGATTTTGAAAAAAAAACAATATTTTGGAAAATTAAATATTTTGAAGATTTTTTTAAATAATATTTTCAAATGTATATATATATATTATTGAATACTCATTTAAAAAAAATAAGTAAAAAACGACTTAAAAAAATATATAATACCTATTAGGTAACAGAAATCTCAAATTTTAACTGTTAAATTATTATCATGTTTGTTCATTTGGTAAAAAAGTTTATTTTATAATGTAATTACCGTTGCACACAAGTGTATACCTGAATATTTAAATATTCCCTACAGCCATCAATCAATTTTCATTCTATCTGCCCGTAGAATAAAAAAACACACACACACAACCAGCTCCTACTCAACAAAAAAATCCTCGTAAAAAAAAAAAACAAAAAAACCTATGAAATACATTGTTTTCCGTTCCTCCTCTAACTTATAATAAATTTTTTATATATTTCTCTCATCAATTTATTATCACACTATTTCCCTTCATACGCATTTTCATAACACACCAACACTACCTTACCTCCGATTTGGTAGTGGAACTCATGATGAGTAGTAGAACTTATTGCAGGCTGGATGAATTTCGTCGTCATGATAGTACTATTAATATCTATATACAAAGGTGTTGACATTGTTTGTATCTAGGTAGGTATCATAATTGTACAACAAACATTATTTTTGATTACTCGTATTTACACGTACACAATAATTTTCACATATACAAATTCAGAATCGTCAGATTAAAAAAAAAGTGTTCAGTTGGGATCCCATCCCGTATCGGAAAAGATATCAAGCACTCATTATGTACTAATCTTAAACTATGTTGTGTTGAATCGCTAGGAATAGATGTTTATTATACAAATGATAACCTAAGCTTATCATTTACTGTGTCTATTTCCTTGGCGGTAAAGAGCCGGTATTACAAATTACGAAACGAAAAGCAAAAAAATAAAATGCACGACTGATCGTACGAACTTGCTCTTGTAGCTACCAACTGTAATGTAGCTAACCATTGCGTGCGTTCACTCATTTATTCTCGGATACCAAGCTATCGGAGTATATCTGTGGACGAATCGCATACCAATGAATTTTGCAGTCAACTGGTTCTATACATTTGTTCTCGGAAGGCTAGTTATTCCAAATTTTTTGGGATAACTGAAGATAGCTTTCATGAGTGCAGCTGTTTGTTCATCAGATGTGGTTTTGCACGCATTACAACAACAGAAAGTTATTCCAGATTGGTGAGAATAATTGAGTGAACGTACCCATTGAAGTTTGGCTAGTTAGGTCTTTGTATATATAACCTATAGTAATATGACGAGGTAGCTTTTATTTACGCTGGATAAGGACTCGTGAGGGCGCTAGTTTCTACATTAAAATTAGCAACATTTTCAGATTTGTCGCAACATTTTGAATATACACACCATTGTAGAAAGAGCAGGGTATATTTTGTACATTACCTATATTAATAATGGAGTAAGAGAGTTGAATAAAAAATATAATTTTTTTTGTCATATCAAGGACAAAGAACAGATAAATTACAAGTAAATAGAAAAATATTCAGTGCGTGTGTGTGAATTTTACATTTAGTTTCGTTTTGTTGTTATGTTTTGTTTTGATTTATTTTTGACAATTTTTTTAAACATTTTTTTTAAGTTCAAGTTCAAGGTGTTTTAAGGTGTTTCGATAAGAACAAGAAGAATATCATCTTAATAATAATAAAATAGTGAAAAATGTCCAGTTGAATATGGGCAGATTACATACCTACATAATTGTTTTGTGATTTTGTGAATTTCAGTTTGTGCTTTAGGTAGTATTTTGTGTGAATTTCGTGGATAAAATGTAGATATCATTAAAACACCTACAATGCAATTCTATTTGCAAATGGACTTTTATTAATTTTAAGTGTTGTGAACATATTATAAAATCTGTGAAGTGTCAATAATTATATACATACATACATACCTTCTTTGGTATCTTTTTATGTGGAGTGAACATTTATTTTTGTTTTTTTTTCGTAATTAAAGTGCTTGTATTAAAATTGTTTTTTAATAATAATTAAGAAAGGTGTGTGAATTTATTGGAAGCATAGACTGTACAATTAAAAGTCGGCTGTTCTTTATAATAAATACATATAGCCTTTTAAATTACAACAAACAGTATCTTATAATTTGTGTAGTATCAAAATATAACATTTGTGATAAGATTTACTTACAGCTGGACTCAGGACTGCAGTGATTTATCCTCCACACCAAGATAAATGACCAGCAGCATCGTAGTAATATGTTAATATATTTTTGTTTGTATATTTGTACCTACATACCTATTTGTTTTACATTGTTTTCTCAAAAAAGAATTTCTCTGTTTTTAAATCTATACCATATTAATATGCAATTATTTTATTTGAATTTCGTGTAATGAAATGTTTGCTTTCTTACGTTGTAATTCACATATAGTTTGATATTTTATTTCATATCAATTTATTTAAAACTATTTAATTTCCAAAAACGTGAATTTGATGTGCTTAAAGTTTAACTTGATTTGTAAAAACCTGAATTTAATTTGGAAAGGCTATATGAAATCGACATTATATTTTTTGATTGACTAAAAATTTTCAAATATTTTTTTTTCTTAATTGACAAAAGTGAAGTTTCTGATTAAATTTTTTCTTAATATGAAATTTGAAAGAAGACAAACATTTTTATAAAAAATATTAAACATCAAAGATAAGCTAAATTTTGTTACAATACAAAACGATGTGACAATAAAACTTGATTAAAAACGCATTTTTTATCGACTAAAAATAAATGGAAAATACCTGTTACGGCAGCCCTTGCTTGACTTAGTCACGCACACCACTCGCCCTACGGCTCACCCTTTCGTGCATAAGGCACTGTGGCAGGAGCAACCACCGGCTGTAAGCATCATCTGATGTGTTTAGCCGCACACAAAAAACCTCATTGAAACAAAAGCAATTGAAGGTTTCTAACTTACAGTATTCCTGAGTATATCTTGCCGGAAATGCATCTGCGGTCACACCTTGCTGCTAGTTGCCAATGAGGTGCTATGCGTCGGCCTATCCAAGGATCTCGCCTTGATGTAGCATTTTCGATGCCGCTCATCGATTGGGATGGCTAATCCTGTGGGTTGCGGGAAATTCATCGGGTTCCTGTAAGTAAATGGTAAAGTCCGATCTGATGTTATTTGTTTGGCTTTGTAGGTACTCACGATTGTTTAAATAAAGAAAAAAGATAAAAAAAAAAAACATTAGGCAAATGCCGGCCAAATCTCAAATGCAAAACCAAAACAATGGTTTTTTTGGCATTTGATTTGAGGTGTCAGAGAAGGACAGATGGACTTGATGGTAAGGTCGAATAATGGGTTTACATCTTCGAGTTAGCTGTTCGAAATGGATCGTATATGGGATAACCGTTTGGGCTAGAACATACTGGGAGGAGAAAATTTAGGAATGATATTAAAGAAAAGGGGAGTCGGATGGAAAATCGGCCTCCCGGCTCCAGGAGCGGTGAGGGAAGCCATCGGTTTGAAAACACCTTAAACCGTGTCGATGAGTGGTAGCCAAATCAAAAAGGGGTTGAGTCGAAAGAATTGGCATGAAGATATTTTTTTGTGACGGGGTGAGGTCCGACGGAGGGACAAGATCCCCCCATAGAGCTAAGCCGTGCCACGCCAGCATGCCACTGTTCCGACCGTTGGACATTCGGACCCTTCCGTTTCCCATCCTATCCACATCCCTGTATCCTACCCATACCACGCCCCGGCCATCATCCAGTTGCCTCATTACATACCAAATGTAAATATTTTCATATTGCTTAGTTGTTAAAGTTTGAGGAAAATTAAAGATGACATTTGAATTCCTGGAAAAATAAGAATATTTAAAAAAAATGTCAGAAATCGTTGGAACGGTTTTTTTTCTAAATTATTTTTGTATGTATAAAATTTGAAAAACATTTTTAGAAAAAAAAATGGAACAACACTACTTTGAAGATATTATTAATATACATATTAAATTAAAATTTCAAAAAAAAAATCACTGGTTTTTGAAAAACCTGTTTTTCCAAAAAAAAAAATTATTTGTTTTTTAAAAATCGAAAAACTCGTATTTGATAATTTGAGTAAGCAGTTTTATTGACACTTTCAGCTAGAATAATCTTGGGAGAATAATTTTAATCGGTCCATCCAGTAGTGAGAAATTCGAAAATATTAAAGTGTGTTAATAAAAACTAAAAGTGGTTCTATGGGAAGTACTGTTAATAAGTACGCAAAATAAAATATTTGTATATTTGAAAGTGGACTGTACTAATATAAGAACACACACATTTTTTTTATAAAAATTCTTGGAGCCGTTTTCGAGGTACCGTTGTTTTTTATTTTAGGAAAATAATTTTTTTAACTGTTCAAGGTAATGTCAAAAAACTTCCAAATACGAAGTTTTGAAAAAATCTATTTCTGGCAGCTTCTATATAAAAAATTTCAAAAAAATCAAATCAACCGTTTCCCAGAAAATCGAAAACCATAAAAATGATTCTACTAGAGGCAACAAAAAAAGCAATTTTTTTCCAAAAAAAATTATCAAAAGGTACACTTTCCCTTCATTAATGAACTGCTTTTTTTTTAAATAAAAAATTTTGAGAAAAAAATGTATAGGAGCTACTGTTATTTGTCGTCTTAAAAAAATGAAAAAAACGTGTAGGCATATTACCGAAAAAAATAATATGTATACCAAGTTTGAAACAAATCCACCGAACCGTTTGGCTGCAGACTCGAGGACAGACAGGCGGAATTGGGTGACTCACGTTTTGGTGTTCGCTATGATCGTAATGTCATGATTGATTGTTAGAAAAAACATATGTATGTAACTTGCATTAATACCTACCTATAATCGCAAGTAAAAATTATTTAAGAAAAAACCGCTCCAAGAATTCTAATTTAGATTTTGCATTTAGTTCTTTTTATTAGGTAGAAAATATTCCATTTTAAAACCTGATTTATTTTCCCACCATACCTACTTGTAAACTTTATTTTCAATTTTTTTTGCTTAACAAGGTCAAAAATTGTACATACAACTAAATTCACAAATTAATGACAACAAGTTTTAAGAAAATGTAGGTACCTTCTTCAAATTTTTATCACTCAATATTTTTACTTGAAAATGTTAAGAAAAAAACATTTAAATAATATAAATTTTTTTATTAGATAAATACCAACATTTTTACTCAAATTTAACTACACAAAAATCAAAAAATGCAAAAATATATGCATATTACGCCTATCTACCTACAAAAAATCTGAAGTAGTACAACATGTTTAACCAAAATGTAGGTAGGTAAGTAAATACCTAGTAGTACCTTCATACATATTTTTTTTATTAAAATAGTTACAGCCGTTTTCGAGATATAATTAAAATGGTAGATAAAATTGTATGGGTCTAAAAAAGGGATTTAAAAATCTATTTCAGACAATCAGCTAAAAAACTTAAGTATGTATGTATGTACCAAGTTTGAAGAAAATTGCTACAGCAGTTTAGGCTATAGATCGTTCTACAAGCAGACAGACAGACAGAAGAAATTGCGGGACACACTTTTTTGGTGTTATATATCATACTTTTTTTTAGGAAGTGCTTTTGAGTTCAGAAGTTTTTTCTCGATTTTCTGTTGACACTTTTTAGGTACATTTTGATTCTTGCCGACACAAATTTAACAACATTACAACCATTCCTATATGCCACATAGATGTAGTAATAGCTACAACTTTGCTGGATTTCGCACTAATATTCAAAATTATAATGATATTACCTACAAAAAAATGAATGAATTCGTAAAAATCTATACACCCAAACCAAATCCACATCTACAGAAAAACATTTTATTTCTATTTCCTCGCCTTTAAATAAAAAAAATATATTTTCATTCATTAGGAACTACACACCCAAGCCAAATCCATATTTACCTACAAAAATTTATTTCTATGTTTCACATATATATTTAGGTATATGCATGCAATACAATACCGAAAAATACCTTTTTTTCGTTTTATGTTTTATTTTTTTCTTCACTCCAATTCTCATACATTTTCTATATGATGTTCCCATTCACGCATTTTTCATTTATCCCACCATAATTCAGATTTATGTGTCTCCAGTCTAAAAGTTCCTCAACATTATTTGTATATTAATATAAATTTTTAGTGTTGAGAGACATTTTTGGATAAGGACACTAGGTGCCTACTTATGTTCCACACCCCATGATTTAATATACGTTATATATACAAAGCCTTAGGTATCGTAGTGCAAAGCTGACTACGAAATCAGCTGTCTTTTCAATTGTTGTTTGTGAACTTTAATTACGTACCTAACACATCATCTTCTTCTTCTGAATCGGTTGAAACATTTGTGGTTCTTACTTCCTGATTCATTTTTAATTTATATTTTAGCCAACAAATGTATGTTTAATTCACTTTGAGCCGAAGCGTAATCATAAGCAAATAGTTTTTTTTTCTGTTTTGACTTTTGACAGAAATGGTTACCTATTGGGTTTTATACGTTCACAAGCGCAAGTTATAAACACTCAACTGTACCTCAAGCAGGAAATAAGAGGAAATAATAAAATAAATAAGATCGCTAATGATCTACAAACATCCTAATAAAGATTACCACAGATATTTTATGATCAACCAATCAAGATAATAATAACAAAACAAGATAAAATAAAATACATAACAGATGTTTTATGACCAACCAAATAAGATAAAGATACAAAAAGTATAAACCCTGAGGATAAGAAAACCAACTCATCAGGATAACGATATAAAAGATTCAACACAGAAGGAGTGGCGAGTAGTTGCAGAATAGTATGTAAGAACTATGTATGTAAAAACTATTTAAATATTTTATTTGTTGAAAAGGAAATAAAGTTAACATTTAAAAATATATTTTTTTGATGTAACCTTTTTTAATTCCGACGGATAAATATAATTGGGGGTTCAACCGGGATAGCTCATTATTAACGTAAAAAGTGAAAGTGAATAAAACAGTCAAATCTACATAAGTACTTGTAGATACAATTAAGACAAAAAACTTTCAAAGGTGAAATTGAAGCTATCAGCCAAATTTGTTAATAATAGGAGAAAAACAAAGTATCCTGAAAGTATTAACAATCGTGAACTAAAAGGAAGAAACCAGCAAAGTGATTCCCGTTCGCTCTATAAAGCCAATATCCAGCAACAGATTGGAGAACAGCATCCTGAGAAGCAGAGAAAATTATTGGAAAATTATCGTAAGTAATTATTTTTAAGAAGTGAAACAAAAATTGTTAAAATGACTACAACAACTATAGATATAAAACAAATAATTGAATTCGCTATTGAACAGGCTACTGCTCAACAGCAGAATCAAATACATGAATTAATAAAAAAATTAGAAAATTAAACAGTTCCAAATAATGTAACAAATTATAAAAACAAACAATAGATCCACAAATACTAGACAATGAAAGTCTTGACATTATTAAAAGTTTACCAACTTTCGAAGGCAGCAATGAGGGATATGTGAGTTGGCGAGAAGCTTGTCAAAATAATATGAGTCTCTACACTCCTGGTAGTAGACGATATTTTGCTGCTTTAAGCATAATGAGAAATAAAATAGTTGGTCATGCGAATTCAGTTCTTACCAGTCATGGTACGGTACTTAACCTTGAAGCCATTTTAAGTAGATTAGACTTCGCCTACGCGTATAAAAGACCAATACATGTTTTAAATCATGAATTAAGTATGATAACACAAGGCAGAAAAACGTTAATAGAATTCTATAATGAAGTTACGGAAAAATTGACATTAATAATAAATAAAGTTATAATGACATATGGTACTTATAGCGAAACCACTGAGAAATTCAATGAATCATATAGGAAAAATGCGTTAATAGCATTTATAAATGGTCTTCATCAGCCAATGTCTGAAACCTGAAACCTGAAGATTTGCCCAATGCACTAGCCCAGGCTCAAGAGTTAGAAAGCAACAAAACAAGAAGTAAATTTCTGAATCAATACAATCAAAGAAATAATATTAGAAACGAAGTCAGAGTCCAGATCCAATGGAATTAGGATCTTCAGCTTATAGAAAAGTAACTCCACAGGAAATGCAAAGGTTTAGACAGGTACATAATAATCAGAATAATCCATTTAGGAATACTTACAATCAATTTAATCAAAATAGGAATTTTAATAGAAATTTCAGTCAGAATAATAATCAAAATGATAATATTAAAAGAGAAAGAGAACAAAGTGTTCAATTAAGCTCCCAACCACCAAACAAAGTAAGGATAAACAACATTCAAGAGAGTCATTTTTTTAGACAGAACGTGGGATTACCCCACATATATAGAAGAATAAATAGCAAATGGTTAAAAATATTAATAGATACTGGAGCAACATCTTGTTACACGTCTCCAAAAATATTTAGTGATAAGAAAACATTAGAAATTAATAAAAGAGTAAAAACCGTGAATGGGTTTACAATTATTAAATATTATTATGAAATATATATTTTTGATAGAATGGTTCGATTTTACGAAATTGAGAACCTAGACTCAGATTGCTTGATAGGTTACAATCTTTTGCGAAGTGCAAATATAAATTTAAATTTAGAAAGGAATTTATTGATATACAATAATAAAGCAGAAAGGATGTTCATGGATGGCGAACCATTGCCATGGGAGAGTAATGTAACACAAACAGGAAATGAAATTAAAGTTACCTTAGAGTCATCAAGTACGACTGACTCACGTTCTATTTACAGTCTCGAACCACGCCTTAATAACCAGGTAATCGAAAAAGTACAATCAGATCAAAACGTTGATATTCTGAATAAACAAGTTCGTTCCTTTATTGAAAAAATACATTCAAAAATAAATATTACATTGCCATTCCGTACAGATGTGGTGGCAGAAATAAAAACTAATATAGAATCACCAATATGGACAAAACAGTATCCATATCCATTAAGTGCTTCAGAATTTATAAACAAGGAAATAAGTAAAATGCTAAAAGATAATATAATTAGGCCAAGTAAAAGTCCATATTCAAGTCCAGTGTGGGTAGTACCAACAAAAGGGTTCAACGAAGATGGAACATCTAAGAGCAGGTTAGTCATCGACTTTAAGAAACTCAATGAACACACTATAAGTGACAAATATCCAATCCCAGACACAAATGTTATTTTAAGCAATTTGGGAAAATCTAAATACTTTTCAACGATAGATTTAGAAAGTGGATTTCATCAGATATTAATGAAAGAATCTGATATTCAAAAGACTTCATTTTCCGTGAATAATGGTAAATACGAATATATACGCTTGCCTTTTGGTCTAAAGAACGCACCTTCTATATTCCAAAGAGCTATGGATGATATTCTTAAGCCAAACATCAGAAAATTCTGTCATGTATACATTGACGACATTATAGTTTTTTCAAAAAATATCGAAGAACATACTCAACACCTGAATGAAATAATAAAAATATTGAAAGAAGCAAATATGAAAATATCATTAGAAAAATCTAAATTCTATCAAACAGAGGTGGAATTTCTGGGATATGTTATCAGTGAGAATATAATTACTACCGATCCCAAGAAAATACCACAATTAAAGAATATCCAGAACCAAAAACTCTTAGACAATTAAGAAGCTTCTTAGGAATGACAGGGTACTATCGTAAATTTATACAAAACTACGCTCAGATAACTAAACCCCTAACAATTCATTTAAATGGTGAAAATGGGAAGATATCAAAGAACCAGAGTAAGAAATGTAATATAAACATTGGAAATGAGGGTAGAAAAGCATTTAATAAACTAAAAGAACATTTAGTCGAAAATTTAAGGTTGACACAACCAGATTTTAAGAAAAAATTTATATTAACTACTGATGCCAGTAATGATGCAATCGGAGGGGTATTGTCACAAGACGACAAACCAATTATATTCATTTCGAAAACGCTGAATAAAACGGAGAAAAATTATGCAACAAAACCAAAAAGAACTTTTCGCTATAGTATATGCCTTAAAGAATTTAAGGAATTATTTGTACGGAGTTGCAGACCTAGAAATACATACTGATCATCAACCACTTACGTACTCAGTATCAAAAAGAAACCCAAATATAAAAATGAAGCGCTGGCATGCTATAATTGAAGAATATGCACCAAAATTATATACAAACCAGGTAAAGATAACGTTGTCGCGGATGCACTAAGCCGACAAAACCTAAATATAATAACAAATTCAAGTCAAACTATTCATTCCACTGAAAGCAGTGATAACATACAAATAGAGACGGCATTCTTGCCTGTTAATTGTTTTAAGCAACAGATAATATTAAATAAAGGCAATATAAGTTCAGAAAATATTGAGACATGTTTTAATAAACTGAAGAGGTATACAATAACATATACAAACACTGATCAGGTCATCACTCTATTTAAAAAATATATAGTTCCAGGTACAGTATGTATCTATGCTTCAGATGAAGATCTATACGAAGTTAAAAGTAAACTCCTCGAAACATTCAGTAATAAATTTTTACGATCTAAAATATATGCACAGGATATACCGAACAAAGAAGACCAGTTGAACATAATCACTGTTACACACAAAAGAGCACACAGAGGAACTCTTGAAAATTATAATCAAATAAAGACAATATACTACTGGCCAAACATGAAGAAACAAATTTCTTCATATACAAATACCTGTGTTATTTGCAACGAAAACAAATACGATCGGAAACCAATAAAATTTCCTATAGGTACTAAAACCATACCAGAAAAAGGAGGTGAACAGCTACATATAGATATTTTTTATGCAAGCAAAGAAATATACCTTACAGTCGTAGATAGTTATTCAAAGTTCTTAGTCGTACATCCTCTTGAATCTAAAGTCGGTATCGAACTCGAATTACTAAAAATTTTAAATATATTTCCTTATGCGAAAAACGTTATATGTGATAACGAATCCGTTTTCAAATCCGTGTTCTTTAAAAATACATTAGAAAGAAAGAAAATTGAAATATATTACGTACCGGTTAGTCATTCTACGACAAACGGACAAGTAGAACGTACTCATAGTACATTAATCGAAATAACACGTTGTATTAAAGCAGAATACAACATAATAGATGATAAGCAGGCAGTGCTAGAAGCAGCACATAAATATAACGAAACGGTTCACTCTGTAACAGGCCTAAAACCCCAGGAAGTGTTATTCAACAAGGTAAAACACAATCTTAGGGAGATTTTGAAAGAAAAACAATTAAAAATGTTAGAGGCACATAATGAAAATCGTGAAAGTAGAGAGTTTAAGAAAAACGAAATAGTTTATGTGAAAAACCACGGCACTGAAAGAAATAAATTAAAAAAGAGGTTTAATCGTACCAAAGTAATAGATGATAAGAAAGATCAGATATTAACTAACAAAATACATAAAGATAATATTAAATCGTAGATTTTTTCTTTACAGAAAATGGACCTCATAAAACATATTATTATTTTTATTACAATAAGAAATATTATTTTAATAAGATCAGACGTAATAGATTATTCTAGGAGTGAATATTTACTTATAGAAAATGGTAATACAGCAGTTTATAAAGAAAATGGAACGTTATTCCACATGACAAACATTACTTATATAAATAAAATCATAGCGGAATTAGAAAAAGAATCAAACGTAGAAAACTTAAAGTATGATTTTACCACCTTAAATTTAGACGAAAACGCAGAAATAATGTCAGAAATAACCTTAATGAGGACATTAATAGATGAAGTTAGAATTACCAGGTTCAAGAGAGCAATCAATACTATAGGAACAATACTTAGTTGGATATCAGGAGTACCTGACCATGATGATCATTTACTAGTAGAAAACAAATTAAATGAATTAATTTATAATAATAATAAACAAGCAACTACCAATTCACAGATCTTTCAAGCTATCCAAGAAATTACTAAAGTTTTAAATACTGAAAAAAATACATTAAAAACCAGAAGATTACAAGAAAGAAACAAATTAATAATACTAGAGTTACAAAACCTTATTCAAACTATTGCCTTAAGCAAAGCTAAAGTTTTAAACCCAATCATATTAAATAAAAAAGATATTCAAAAAATAACAAATAATGGACATGGAACTATGTCAATATCCGATCTTTTAGATGTTAGTGATTTTAAGATTGTTCAAACTAAAGATGTCATAATAATATTAATAAAATACCCAATCATTTATGAAAATTGTAAAATATTTGAAACAAGAGCAATCGAACAAAATAAAGGAAAAATAATAATTGATAAGAATATAGCAAAATGCAATGAATCATTTTACAATATTAAGGATTGTAAACAAGAAATAAATTTATATTTTTGCAAAATAAATTATGAAAAATCATGTCTTTCAGATTTATTAAATAAAATTCCTACCAAATGCAATAAAACAAATGAAATTCAAAAAGAATTTGAAATTATAAAAGATGGAGCAATTTTATTAAAAAATAACCACACTGTAAATAATGATAAAATTAATGGTATTTATTTAATAACATTTAACGAAACTGTTAATATAGATAATAAAACTATACAAACCCTACTCAAAAAATACTTAGCTATATAAAAACACATGCCATAAATGACAATGTTGTTGAGTCATACATAATAGACCCAAATACTGAGCTAACATTTAAGTTTGAGAATATTGACACATTAAATTACTTAAATATAACAAAATCCAAGTCAGTTATTGGAATAAGTACTATAAGTATAATTATTGTAATTATTATTATATTAAGCTTATTTTTTAAGAAAAAAGAAATCAAAATCAACAACAATATACCGATGCAACATATAATCGAACCAACGGCTCCACAACAAGAGATGACATTAGAAAAAGGACTTGCCTTGCTTCAGAAACTTATTGATGAATCGGGGCGATTCATTTTGAGCGATGGGGGGAGTTATAAACACTCAACTGTACCTCAAGCAGGAAATAAGAGGAAATAATAAAATAAATAAGATCGCTAATGATCTACAAACATCCTAATAAAGATTACCACATATATTTTATGATCAACCAATCAAGATAATAATAACAAAACAAGATAAAATAAAATACATAACAGATGTTTTATGACCAACCAAATAAGATAAAGATACAAAAAGTATAAACCCTGAGGATAAGAAAACCAACTCATCAGGATAACGATATAAAAGATTCAACACAGAAGGAGTGGCGAGTAGTTGCAGAATAGTATGTAAGAACTATGTATGTAAAAACTATTTAAATATTTTATTTGTTGAAAAGGAAATAAAGTTAACATTTAAAAATATATTTTTTTGATGTAACCTTTTTTAATTCCGACGGATAAATATAATTCGCACAATATATATTTCAGCAATGTATCAGAAAGCTGTGCGAAACCGAACGCCCCCAATATCATTTATTGAGCTCTATTGACGCATGGAGTCACGGCACCTGGCAGTCAGAGCTTGAACTTTCAATTGGAGATAGATTTTTTTTCGATTTGACGTTCACATTGAACCTCATAAGAGGAAACCAAAAAAGGGTATCATTAATATTGCTTTTTCTGATTAATTTTGTATGAACAGGAATAAACATTTTGAGAGTAATAGACAAATAAACCATGAAAGATTCTAAATCAAGCGTAAAATAAATCGAAACTGATAACTATAATGCTTTACTTTTAAAATGGAAACCGATAAAAAAAACCATTCAACGAGAAACAATAACAACATCATGGTTTACGAAAAAACAAGATTATTAAAATTACGATTTTTTTATGATGTATGTATGATGTAAAGTATAAATGAATCTTTTTGAATAATTGAACGTTTGCTTAGAGAATAAATAATATCTTCATACCAACTATGGGGGAAAAAATCTAAGAATTTTTAAAACTAAAAAAAAATATTGTTTTTTGTTTGCAGGTGTAATGATTTATCGAAGCCTACATTTTGTTTGATAAACTGAGGCATTTTATTTTTGATTAATATATTATTTATGTATGTTATTTTTATATCAATAAAAGCTACAACAATTGAAAATTCCATATCAAAATTGATTAACAAAATTAATGAACATTTTTATTGGATCCACGTACAAATGGGTTCTTATATTATTTATATCTTGAATATACCAAATGCTTATGTTTATTGAATAAGATATATTTTTTTAGTTCTCTTTAGAAAAACGAATTATATTAATTAATTTCACAAACGACAAATAATTTCATCAATTTTCCACTAATAAAAAAATGTAAGAAATGCATATAACCTTTAAATTAATATAAATACCTACATCCATATTATAAACATATTTGCGCAAGGACCACCTCCCTCATTTTGACATATTGAGCTTTGGCTTTATAAAATATGGGAACATAGAAATTCATTAAAACCTATTTTACTTTAGTTTCTTAAACCCCCTTCCCATACTGCGCGCGTGATATAGCTTTGACTGACGACATGAGCTCATTTAAAAAAAAACAACAACACGGGTTTGTTTGCATTTTTTATCTGCAAAATAAAGCAATTAAAATTAAGTTTTGATAGTGAAATGAATCAAATCGAAAAAAAATCTATCTCCAATTGAAGGTTCACGCCCTGATTTCCAGGTGGCGTGGAAAGCAACTATCCAGGTGTCAATAGACATTTGCCTTAGACCCCTTTCACACAAGGAAACTGAGTTGCCGGCAACTGGGAGTTTGTGGGCGAGAAAGGCAAGAAGTAAGGGGAATGAAAAAAATCTCCCCGGTCAACGATTTGAAGAGATTTTTTTGACGTTTTGCTTTGTATTCCAATCAGCCCAACATAATCTTCTCAGTTTTCTCCTCAGTTTCCTGGTTCCAGTTTCCTCTTGTGAAAGCTACAAGGCAATTAAAGGAAAACGTCAAAAAAATCTCCAGCAACTGGTTTCCCTGTGTGAAAGGGGACTTAGTCTTGTCTCGTTAAGGCGGCTTTACATGGATCTGCATCTGCAAACTTGAAGAAAGGTAGAGCGGGCCAATAATATAAAACAAACATAAAAGTAAAACAGGGTACACACTAATAACTTACTCGAACTCTGCTATAACTTTCTTGACACATCTCACAATCACATGTTCTTAGCGTTCAGGTATGTAGTTTTGAAAAGAAAATTTTCGCTATTTTCGTTGTTTTTAAGCAAACTGAGGTGAAATGGTAAAAAAAAACTTTAAAATTCGTTATCTGAACGGAAAAAATTATGGTGCAGATGAAAATGCTATAATGAAGATGAACATGTTCATCTTCACTATAATCTGCAATCTTCAGGTTCGTACTTCCTATAGGGCGGCTTTACATGGATCTGCATCTGCAGACTTGAAGAAAAGTAGAGCGGGCCAATAATATAAAACAAACATAAAAGTTAGACAGGGTACACACTAATAACTTACTCGAACTCTGCTATAACTTTCTTGACACATCTCACAATCACATGTTCTTAGCGTTCAGGTATGTAGTTTTGAAAAGAAAATTTTCGCTATTTTCGTTGTTTTTAAGCAAACTGAGGTGAAATGGTAAAAAAAAACTTTAAAATTCGTTATCTGAACGGAAAAAATTATGGTGCAGATGAAAATGCTATAATGAAGATGAACATGTTCATCTTCACTATAATCTGCAATCTTCAGGTTCGTACTTCCTATAGGGCGGCTTTACATGGATCTGCATCTGCAGACTTGAAGAAAAGTAGAGCGGGCCAATAATATAAAACAAACATAAAAGTTAGACAGGGTACACACTAATAACTTACTCGAACTCTGCTATAACTTTCTTGACACATCTCACAATCACATGTTCTTAGCGTTCAGGTATGTAGTTTTGAAAAGAAAATTTTCGCTATTTTCGTTGTTTTTAAGCAAACTGAGGTGAAATGGTAAAAAAAAACTTTAAAATTCGTTATCTGAACGGAAAAAATTATGGTGCAGATGAAAATGCTATAATGAAGATGAACATGTTCATCTTCACTATAATCTGCAATCTTCAGGTTCGTACTTCCTATAGGGCGGCTTTACATGGATCTGCATCTGCAGACTTGAAGAAAAGTAGAGCGGGCCAATAATATAAAACAAACATAAAAGTTAGACAGGGTACACACTAATAACTTACTCGAACTCTGCTATAACTTTCTTGACACATCTCACAATCACATGTTCTTAGCGTTCAGGTATGTAGTTTTGAGAAGAAAATTTTTCCTATTTTCGTTGTTTTTAAGCAAACTGAGGTGAAATGGTAAAAAAAAACTTGAAAATTCGTTATCTGAACGGAACAAATTATGGTGCAGATGAAAATGCTATAATGAAGATGAACATGTTCATCTTCACTATAATCTGCAATCTTCAGGTTCGTACTTCCTATAATCTTCATACATGAAGATGGTCTCCATTTTGGTTTTCGCTCTCTATCGCACAAGTATGAATTTCTTATTTTGTTTCCTCTTTTTTTGCAGATGTCAATGCAGATGAAGATGAAGATGCATGTAAAGCCTCCTATAATCTTCATACATGAAGATGATCTCCATTTTGGTTTTCGCTCTCTATCGCACAAGTGTGAAGTTTTTATTTTGTTTCCTCTTTTTTTGCAGATGTCAATGCAGATGAAGATGAAGATGCATGTAAAGCCTCCTTTAATCGTAAATAAGCAACTAATGTGTGCGGATTGGTGTTGCGTGTGTGGTTGAATGGATATTTTTTGTCATGGCACCGATGCGATGTCGACACGAGTGTCATATGAATGCGCCGCATAAGAGTACTATAGGTTTTATATACAATTACAATGATACAATGAAAAGATTTTTGACCTGACGAAATTTTTCGTTGGTCTCCACTAGGAAAGCAAAATGCTAACGAAAACAGTTGACAAGTTGTAAAAAAAAGTAATTTTGTCACCAAATTATTTTTAGATGGAAAATTTTTTGTCACCAAATTACTTTTAGATGTAATTTTTTTTAAATAATTCTTGGACTTGAATATGGTATCCGGAATTAGTAAGAATCCATAAATTTGAACTCAGAACCGCTTACACCATCCCAATGAAGCACGTAGTTTTCGAATTATAGAGTGGTTTACTTCGCAATTTCATTGGTTTTTCTAAAATTGGTAGTAATTTCATCAAATCGGCAGATAAACCAGTTTATAAATCCAAAAGTAATTGCTTAATTTGGATCATTAAAACGGTTCATGAGTTTTATTTTAAGCCCTCTATGTGTAACCAGAATCATTTTTAAATCCAACAATTATTCAAAAAATCAAAAAAATCATCTAAAACGCACGAGGGAACTGCCCAAATTGCTGGATAACTATAACTTACAGCGTAATTGGCATTCACTTTAGATACTATCTCCAAAGCTCGTTGGGTACTCTCAATCTATATCATAATACATCCCAACCCTTCATGGCAAACTTCTCAGTGTAGTTAAATGCAAAAATCTTTCCACTAAACGAAATGGAAACACAAGACGTGATTTTTTTAAAAACCGATCGGTGAGAAAGATTAGACCCTCCAATATTTTCAACTCGGTAAATTGTCCCTAATAGACTAAATCTTGTTCGCCGACAAGATAATTACATATAAGAAAAATACTGTCATACTGTATAAACCCTGTAAGTAATTAAAGAAAACTTCATAGCTTCGAGAAAATAAAATAAATGATTGTACCTTCTAAAGGAAAATGCAAATAAACTATTTACTCTTTTAGAAACTTAAATAAATACATTTATGTAATGACCTTGAAATAAGAACAATGATGACAAATTCTTTTTAAGGACTGTGCAATAATTTGCCATGACTCTCATGGCCATGTCCATGAACATGTCATGCAATTCCTTAATGGACGTCTCCAGCTTCATGATGTCAGCGTGTCGAGCTTCGATATCGACTAGTATCCGTTTAGCCTGCTGCGTCTATGATAATAACATGAGTGACGGCCAGATTACCTTGCTCCAGCATGGCTTTGAGCTCGTCGTTGGTAGTTGCCCGACCGGTTATCTCCAGCTGACGCTGTATTCTGCCTTTGCAGCGTTCTCTGTAGTCTGTCTGAGTGCGATTTTACTCGGTTATGACTTCGACGAACTTCCTGGACAAGGTGTTGGGTTTTGTGAATGCGTAGATCAGCACTGGATTTCTTTGCCTACTCTTCCTGTTCGATGCCCCTGAGCTTGCCACGAACTCTGTTGGCGTTCTTCTTGATATCGGCCATCAGGTCTTCGAGTTCTTGTTTGGTTTTTTGGTCCGATTGTGGTGCTGACAGATTGGCGCTGTTTTTTTTTAACTTCTTCGACATTGTCTTGGACTTTATCGATCATTTCACGGATTTCTTCGACCTGATTAAAGAAATCATTCATGTAGCAACCCCGACCTTCGACATTGACGGCCACATCATCCTGAGCGACATCTTCGTCGTCGGATTGGGCAGCGTGCAACGCTGCTAATCTGTCTTTCGTCATTTTTCATTAGATTGAAGTAAAGGTTAAGTAGTTTTTGGGTCTACACTGATGATGATCATCTCTCTACACACAGAAGAGAAGAAAAAGGTGGGAATCGGTGGTGAGAGCGTGGCTACAGCCAGCGGGCGGTACACTTTTTTCTTCGTTCCCGTGTCTCTTTTGTTGCTTTTCAACGAGACATACGCACTTATTCCGAATTCGATTCAAAAGTCTCTGCTTCCAGAGTCAACATTTACTTTCTTTTCGTCGCTTGCTTTCGAGCTACGGAAGAAGAATACGAAAAAGAAACTTTATGACTCACTTTCCATTTTGTGAGACACGGGTTTTCTTGTTGTTTGGCGATTGATTGCACTCTACTCCGCGAGGGATGCACTCCAAATAGATTGCTAATTATTGTTCAACTAAACTTAGCATATCAATATTATGTTTTGGAGTTTTTTTTTGTATTCGAACACTTGACTTGAATTTGAGAGATGGGAGTGTTATTTCCCACTGCTTCCAAGCACACATGCTTGTGCTAATATACTTTTTTTAATAATTCAAGTTTAGTTTATCATTTGCAATTGATTGGGCAGACTATTGAGAATTTATTTGAATTATCTACAACCAATTTCAGAGTTCGCGAAAAAATTAACACACAACGAATCACACAAACTACCTCGAGAACTACATAGACCATAGACCACTCAATTCGCCAGCAATCAAGACAAAAGGTTTTGTTTTCGTTGGGCGCGTTTACCTTTGCAGTACCTTTGTTACGTTTTCCACCAGTTTTGTAAAAAAATTATATCTGAATGGTAGTAACCAGTTTGTGGGCATTTGATTTCAACCGAACCACCTAATTTGATCCACGGTACATTTGGTAAATGTTGAAATGTATTCTTCGTTAGGTCACATAGTGTTACGATTCCCTCGCCTTATTGTGTACACCAATAGATAAACAAAGGGATTTTGATTTTGTCCATACATGGGCGGCAAATGTGATTTTTCTGTTGTAGTGCTCCGTATAAAAATCAGAAATTGGAGGATGACGTGAGACCTGTTCGGCAAAGATGGTTAATTGATTACGTTTGCGCCAAGGAATAGGCCCATCTTTGACTTGCTCATTATCAGGTTTTTCTCCAGTAATGTCCCAATGGCACTGGAACACTTCTCCCAAAATCGGATTGTATGACTATTTGGCAACAGAACTCTTTAGTCTGGCTTGATAAGCACTCAAATACCATCTTGTAACTTGAACAGTTCCATCTCGCGGATCATAACTCAGCGATTTTTAAAAACAAATACATATGTGAAGGGTGTGATTCTTTCCATTTTCCCATTTTCATTTTGCAGATTTAGTTTAGTCGATGTTGAAATGGGCCTTATTGGACTTATGGCCGAAATTTAAAGAATCTGAACTTGCACTTTTTCGAGATAAATTGGCTTTTTTAAATGTTTTATTAGACGTATCCATTTTTAATAAGATTTTTCTTTTCAATAAACTGCACAAAGAAAATAAAAACCAATTTTTTTTGTTTCAATAAAAAAATGAAATGTCAAAATTTCGCAAGCAATTAATGTGCCGGTCAATTAAATTCACTACCGCTAATGATCCATATAGATCATGAGCCTGATTACACGATTCGTTCGTTTCGATACTTCGTCATTTTGACAGGCACATACGTACGTGATTACCACCGTCCGTGAAAATATATATGTTATTTCGTTTCATTTCATTTTGACGTCGCTTTATAGAAAAATAAACTATAGTAATCATTAAAAATGTATTTGAATCACTTCTTTCACAAATATATACCATTTAATTGTGAAAAAAATAATACCAACTTAATAATTTGTATTTACATCGAGAAGCATGCGGTGTCAAATCGTAAACACCAAAGTTCAACCAGAAAAAGTGTTGAAATTTTCATTCGTACTTTCGTTTCTTCCTTCGCTCTACACTTCTACACACCTCACCCAATCTGTCCAAAAGACGAAACAACAGAAAAAAGAATGGCGTAATCGCATAATCCATCTCATGAAAATAAAACAATACAGATCAGAGTGACAACAGCGCTTTCCTTCCATCTCTTTTCCTTCTGTGTGTTTATTATTCATGTAAATTTTGTTTCTTTTCTTTGCACTACACTACCATCCCCAGAACTACATTTTTGGATCATGGAACGTGATATCGATATAAAATGGCAAGATCCTTTTGTAATGCATGTGTTTTGATAATCCATAATCTGTCCTATCGAGGTAACCGTCGGAGCGGAATTCTCTCCGATTGACTACGAATCGGAGACAATTTGCTTCGAGGTAATTCTCCGATCGGCTGATCGGAAATTCTATCCGACGAAATTCAACGCATGCCATTTGTATGCGATGAAGAACTTTTAATGGTTTTATTTATGACAGATACAAACAAAATATTCTCCGAAGTCCTCCGACAAGTTCTCGTTGCGGAAAGTGTTTTCTTTTTTAAGAAATTGTTTATTAAAATGTAAGTAATGAAGAAATAAACTTTATGTACGTTAACTTGTGGGCTTTTTGTTTTTAGGCAGAACGAATAAACAAGTTCACAGCAATATGAGCGGATGATAAATCTGCCCAGCGAATATCCCGATATTGCATTATCTAAAATTACACAAGGACACCAGAAGTTGTGGCTGTGTTGTAGGTTTGAATACATCATATATTTTTTAAAGGTTTGGAGTGACACCATCAGACCGATAATTTGTTTTGTATTTGTGTTGAATCTGCTCCAAAACAAAAGCAAACGCATTTTTATTTAGGCGAAAGTTTTTCTTCAATCTTGAAGGGAATTATAGAATTAAAGCTGCGTCAGGTAGTCAGTGTATATTGTTTTCGTTCTTGCAATGTTCTTTTATTAAATAATATTGAATTTTAAAAGTTTTTTTCTTCAAATTTTCTTTTGTTGACAGTTCAAACGGAAACAAAACATGTGTTTGGAAATAGGGAGGGGACTGTATTCGATAGTTTTGATTTTAAAATCGGTGCATCTAATTACATTTCTTAAAAACTCTAGCGCATTATAATTGAAAAAATACTTTCTATAAACAATAAATTACATTCCTTCGCCAATTTTTCATGGTTTAAAACGTTTATAGGATATATTTAATACAAAATTATCGAAAACATATCGCATTTTCGATATATCAGTTAAGTTGATCATCTCTACCTGAAGTTTATATCCATCGCAATGCGTCGTCGTATTTCTTTAAAATTTCTTCCGATGACAGCTACTTCGAACTGAAATTGAATTTCCGACGAAGATGCGTTTCGGAGAAAACTCCGCTCCGACGGTTACCTCGATAGGGCAGAATATGTCCGTCGTTCGAAACACACAACTGTTTTTCATCGTCAAACAAATAAACAACATTAACATCGCATCCGAAAACAGATATGTAATCATTATCATCATAAACAAACAGTGTTGCCGAATCGCTGCGCAATTATTTGACGTTTGTGAACTTACCCAACACAAAAAGAAATAAGCAAATATTTTGGAACTACCCGAGTCAATGTACGTACATTATATTCTTATGGTTGTCCTTGCCAACAATTGTGACTTCTCTTATATTTTAGATTTCTGAAAAACTTTCATTTAACTAAAGATGCTTTTGTTCGTTTTGCGGCTGGTCGATTTAGCCTCTGTGATAAGATCAACGTATGTTCAACCAATTCTTCAACTTGCTGCAACATTAAATCTGCTTGGTGGTGGTGGTTATCAAAGACAAGTTGGTGCCGACTGGGCTGCACCGATGGGTCAAAGCACTGTAGCTGCAATTACTCCCGGAGTTATTAAAAAAATGCTGTCAGTGATATGTCCACTTACAATCAAATTTTGCCCTGCGAAATCAACAAAAGAATATTTGTAAGTTATGCCAGTAAGGAACACATTTTTGGCGATCGATTTGGAATAAATATTTTGTATTCAACCATGATGAAGAAAAAAACACTGAATTTTTTTTTCAAAAAAATTATTTTTTTTTAAATTATTTTGTTTTGTTTCTTGTTCTTTCGATTTTTCATTGCTTTCAAATACGATTGAACTATGTACAAATTATTTTGTTTAAAATTAATTCGCGCCTTTCTTATTTTAATAATTTATTTTGCATACATAGCGTTTTGTTTCAATAGTTTATTTAATTTAATTTACTTAATGCAATAATATTGTGTTTAATTAAAAATACTTTTCTATGCATATACATTATATATGTAGATACGTAATCATAAAAATGATGATAATATGTATATATTTTTGTTTATAATGAATAATTATTCTTCATAATGTTTTAAAAAGAAGATTTTGTTCATACAAATACAGCGCAATTAATATAATTATTCAATGTTAGACGTTTATTTAAATAGTTATAATAATGTTTTATTACAATAATATTTATATATGATAAGAAATTACAAATCCAAAATATATTAGATATTTGTGTAAATTTTACCGTAAGTTGAGTGTGTGTGTGTGGGAGTAGTTGTGTGCAAGTGAATTACAATATTGCAACCAAATCCAATCATTCCAAGAAATTTACAAATTAAACGAAAAGAATCATACTTAAAAATAAAAAAAATCATAAACGTATAAACAAAATAAAACAACAAAATATTAAATTTATAGTTATATAACAAATTCATTAATTATTTATAATAACGGCACATAGTACTTTTTTAATAAATGTTTCGATTGATTTAGATTAGAAAAATATTGTTATTTGATTTTTGTATCCTTACGTTCTATATACTAACACCACGTTTGTATTTGTAATAAAAGTATTTTCATTCAGATGGGATAATTTGTATTATTTATTTTAATATTTTTGTTTTTTTATTTACTTCACTCCTCACAAAATTCTCTACAAAGGACACACACGATTGATTCTTTCTTTTGTCTATCTCTATAACGTATTTACAATCAAAAAGGAGGCGCTCCTTTTTTCTCATTCATTAATTATCTATTTTCTTTATTTAACTTTTCTTATATTCCTTATAATTTTTTTTTCAAAATTAATTATTGGCAGTGACTACTGGTCATATTAATGGTTTTTTTTTAGTTTAGTTGTTAAATATTCAAAACAACACTCTCCTTCATAGCTTTTCACAGATAAAATATTTTCCGGGGAGGAATTGCAGGAAGGTGGTTTAAAGCAAGGTAAGGTGGATTCAGCTTCTTTTAAACGTGTGAATTTTGTCATACGATTTTAAAACCAAAACCGCATAATTCCATCCTAGGCAAAACAAAATAGAGCTGATTGTGTTTTAATTGGATAACAACATCAACAAAAAAAAACCTACACACTCCTCAAGTTGATACATAGAATTACTAATTAGATTTAAATTAATATACAAATTGAATTAAAGGAAAAAATCGTATTTCTTTTCTTTGCATTATTTGCTTCGAATTTAAAATTGTTTTGATTGTTTTTTTTTTAAATCTACTATACGTCCAATTTTAAAAATATTTAGTTTTAATTTTGAAGAAAAATTTTGTTTTTATCATTTTTTTTATCCTAAACGCAAAGGTAACTTTTTTCGGATCCTTAATTAACATTACGATATTTTTTTTGCAAACTTAACCAGAAGAATTGAAATCATTTTTTTTTTATAGAAAATGTACATTAATTGTAAGCACCTATAGATTATGTTGAATAATCGAAAATTGAAATTCAAAAGCTTTTGAACGATTGGAAAGAAAAAAGTTTTGAAAATATATTTTATGCAAGCGAAATTAACAACAAATGTGACATTTATTTGATAAATTGTTTTTTTTTTTGTTTTTAGGTTGAAACTTAGTATTAACCTTTATACCGTTATAGAAATACTCCAAAAAAAACTGTTAAAATATATAGGAAATACAAATCGGAGAAATCTTGCTCCGCGGTTATTTTTCGAACAGTTGTTTGTAGCAATTTTGAGCCATTATCTAACGCCCCTCAGCGATTTGTGTAGCAGTGCATTTTTTGTATTTCTTCACGAAATTTGTGTGATTTGTAATAAAGTGATGAAAAAATGTAATAAAAAATAAGAATTTAAATGTAAGCAAAAAAAAGTTAGGAATTTATTAAAGTAATTGTACCTTTTTGAAGTTGTGTATGGCACAATATAACACAAGTCAGATAAATTTAAATACAGAAAAATACCGAAACAATGCGCCATCGCATTAATGTAAGTTAATGAACGCTCTTTATGGATCATGTACATATTTTTTCAGCCACAAGTATCTCTCTGACGTGGTTCAAGTTTGTTAATCTGAACAAATTTTAGTGGACTTGGGAATATGTCGGGTTTATCTTGTAAACAGTTCACCCTAAGCTGCACGCGCGCTCGTTTTTGTCACTCTGCCTTAAAGTACTATACACATGAGAACGATCTACGCCTTAACGATTATTTGTCCATTTTGACATTTCGTTGACATGGCTTTTTTATTTGTCACGTATTTAAGTTCATAATCTTAATTTGAGATTCATGATTAGTTTTTCAGTCTCCAATTACCGTGTGTTTTAATATAACAATAAATAAATGAAAAAAATTTGAAAAATTTAATTATTTTTTAACTTTTTTATTTAATTTTCAAAATTAGAAAATATGTTTCCATCAAGCGGGCGATCGGTGGTTTAAATTGTATAGTATCGCCCGCCTGATTATGGAAACACATTTTCCGAAACACGTCGCAAAGTAAATAAAAAACAAATGTGTGAAATTTTGAAATTAAATAAAAAAGTAAAAATTATAAAATTATAAAATTTTCCAAATTGTTTTCATTTATTCTTTAGGTTATACTTATTTTGAGGTTAGTCGCCCGCGAACAAATTATCCGTTGAAGTGCGGATAGTGACTTTCTTGTTCGTAACAATCAGATGCAATTCGCGACAACCAATATTATTTTCCTTTGGTAATTAAAAAGTAATTTGTTGTTTTAACATTAAAATAAATTGTATATCTACAATTTTGTGAAGAATTTAGATTGGTAAATTGTTTTAAATCGAATTTATTCGTCGCTCCCAATTGAAAAGTCCTTGAAAGCCATCACTGAATTAAAAATACAAACATACCCAACTTTTTTGTATTGCTTATATTTTGTTCTTTTTTGCCCACAAGTAAACTATTTCGGAAAAAAACATGTACCAAAAACCTGAACATATGCACGAACAATTGCGCATACTGTCCGGCGTGCGTTGAAACTTGTCGGAGAATTGTTCCGCACAGGTGTTCGGAAGACCTCGAAACGATTATTCTTCGATTGGCACGATTTCGGAGAATTATCCGCTGCGACGCGACGGATGCCTTGCTAGGCCCTATATTTCTTAATTTTCTGGCCACCTGACCAAATGAATATGGTCAAGACTCATGTATAACAGGAAGTTAAAACTGATAACAGTCATCCTAAACGACATCGCTCATAGGTTCTTATTTTTATTTTATCATGTAATACGAGACAAGATTTCGTTATACGTAGTCCCCAAGAAACTACACAAAGATTGAACATGTATTAAAACTCTCTACTCGATGATTCATAATGGTCAAAATTGCCCGAGTTTATTCCCCATACCAATTAATTTCGAAGGAAACTTGATACATGTCCAAATTCCTAAACGCAAGATTTGCAAAGCAAGTCTCATGCTAAGCAAATGCACGAACCCGCAAGTTTAAAACTTGCAACACAAGTTTAAAACTTGTAATGAAGTTTGCGCAAGAAAAAAAGAGTGACTGGGTTTTGGGAAATTGTGCTTAGCAGATATTTTTTCTGTTTGCGTTTAGTGACAGATTGCTTAGCATATTATGCGCAAGATTTGCGTTTAGGAATTTGCCCCATCATTCACTTTCTCAACATTCGAATGAGAAAAAAAATTGCCAGCGATCTTATCAAGACTTTCGATATAAGAAAAGAATTTAAATATGTTGACGGGGTATCAAGTGACTTCTAGGGGTGAATTCATAATCGTCTGCGTTCATAAAGTCAGATTTTTCGATCGGACTAACTTAGCTCAACTGCAGTACCTACATACCGTTCATAAACGTCATTCTTTTATCAGCGTCGGGCAGATTGCGCAGCTGAATTGTTTTGGCTGCATAAATTGCGGGAATTTATAAAATTCATTTTACAGTCACTAGAAGTACAAAGCGGCACTGACTTGTAAAGAATGTAAGTTATTGCAAATATTTTATTCTGCCCTATCGAGTAACCGTCGGAGCGGAGTTTTCTCTGCAACGCATCTTCGTCCGAAATTCAGTTTCAGTTCGAAATAGCTTTCATCGGAAGAAATTTTAAAGAAATACGAGGACGCATTGCGTTGGATATAAACTTCAGGCAGATATATGCAACTTAACTGATATATCGAAACTGCGATATATTTCCGAGTTTTTTTTATTAAATAAACACTATAAATGTCTCAAACCATGAAAAATTGGTGAGAGAGTTTTGTTTATAGAAAGTATTTTTTCAATTATAAAGCACCCTCCCTATTTCCAAACATATGTGTTTTGTTTCCGTTTAAACCTTCAACAAAAGAATTTGAAAAAAAAAACTTTCTACGCGAACTACCTGACGCAGCTCTAATTCTATAATTCCCTTCAAGATTGGAGATTAACTTTCGCCTAAATAAAAATGAGTTTGCTTTTATTTTGGAGCACATTCAACACAAATACAAAACAAATTATTTGTCTGATGGTGTCACTCCAAACATAAAAAATATATGATGTATGCAAACCTAAAACACAGCCACAACTTCTGGTATCCTTCTTGTAGAATTTTATGCAATCTGCATGTTAGCTGAGCAGACTTATCATCCGCTCATATTGCTGTGAACTTGTTTTTTCGTTCTGCCTAAAAACAAAAAGTGCACAAGTTAACGTAAATAAGGTTTGTTTCTTTATGTTAACTTTTTTATTACATACATTTTAATTAAAAAGAAAACAAAAACCGATTCGTAGTAAATCGGAGAGAATTCCTCTCAGACGGTTACCACGATAGGGCAGATTAATTTTTTGATAGAAAATAATTTAAATTATTGTTTTTTAAGGGTCGATGAAAGTAATGTAGGTACTGTGTGGAAAACTAAAGTTCAACAAAAATTGTTTGGCCTTCATTTTTCTCTAACGTCTATGAACTCGTTTTACATACAAAATTCACTAAGTCAGGCCTGTAGACATTCTGCATTGTGAGTGCGTTCACAAATGCAATAGAGAAGAACTGCAAGTGTACTAGCACAGATTTTCTGCATTTATGAATACACCCCAGCTCTAAATTGTGTGAATTACAGTCAAACAATCTCAAATTAGCCAAGGAGCTATTGAACTCTTAATATGTCATTAAAGTTTTTTACATAAAATAAATAATCACACGCTTATTAAATTTATAATTAAAAAAATTAAAATCTCTATTTATATATTACTTGTACATATTTACAAGATTTATACACATCAATCTATCCCTTTTTTTATAATTAAATTTTCTAATTCCATTTTACACTCCTTTGTTCCATATTTTTCTTCATTTTCTTCTTCTTTTAACTGAGATCAATTTATAAGAATTCATTCTTCTATTTTCCCCGTTGTCTATAACACTATTATTTCTTTGTTTGTTAAACAATGATTGAATTGGAGGAAGGAGGAGGGAAATGTTTTGCAATTACGTAGTATGATAATGATTATAATGAGATGACTTTTTGTTTGAATTTTATAAGTTTGCATTTGCACATATTTTGTAATGTATGTATATATATTTATATATATAATGTATATATTTTATAAGTATAAATTTTAATATACATGTCTATATTAAATACATATATTATATTTTGTTAAGTAAACAAAGATTAAATTTGCAAATACATCCTTTTATTTGATGAAGTTTCTTTGGAAATTAATATTACTTTTCTTTTTGTGTCGAGTATAAATTGGATTATAATTAATAATTTTCTTTTTAAGAAAAACAAAATTAATAAACTTGACTTCGTACAAAGAATTTGTATTTGATTTAGTTTTTTTTTTTGTTAATTTTGAAACTATGTTTCACATATAAATTGTCATTAACTAAACACTAAAAAAAACAAAGAAAGCCTTAACCTAAGATGGGAGAGTTTCGCAAAATGTTTTCCATTACAATATTAAAATATTTATATATATAAATTTGGATTCCTTCTCGTATGTGAACAAAAAAAGAAATGTGTTGATTGATTTAAAAGTAAAATTTTTGTTAAAATTAATAAATAAATTAAATATGTATATTTCTTTTGTTTTATATATAATATATGTATGTATATGTATTTGTAGCAATAAACATAAATGTTTAATGTACGCGATCATCTTTGTTTTTGTTTAATATATGCAAGGGAGATGATTTTTTTTGTGTGTTGTGTTGATCCTAATGCATAAATATTTTTTTTTTTTTTTTGAAAAATACATTTATACAAAATAAAATATGCTAAATAGGTGAAGAAGTTGAGAAAAAAATCTATGTCTATAACAATAAAAATACTAAAAGGTTCTCTTTTTTGTCCAGACGATTTA
Source organism: Philhelius pedissequus (assembly GCA_910595825.1). Classification (NCBI taxonomy): domain Eukaryota; kingdom Metazoa; phylum Arthropoda; class Insecta; order Diptera; family Syrphidae; genus Philhelius; species Philhelius pedissequus. The sequence goes on from OU343160.1 coordinate 256,307,512, forward strand.
TGAGGAAGTAAGTATTAAAAAAAAAACAAATTGAACTATGATCCATTAATGTTATACTTTTGTTATAGGACTTGGCGGAGCAGGTGGTTTGAAGAGGATAAATTGATCATAGATCTGGCACAATTCCGATAAACGATACTCTTCTAGACAAACTATACCATGAAGGGACGGCGCTTGTTTGCGGGCACAGCTCATACAATGTACAACATGACGTTTTTCTTGTTCTCGAATGAAAAGTATGTTAAAGACTTCAACCTGCAAAAAAGAGAAAAAAAAACAGAAATTAGAAACAATCTTATAAGCGACAAATTAAAAGATCAAAATAATAAAAAATCAGAAGCACATATATCTCTTCACTATCATATCAGTAGAACGAAAGTTAAACTGTTTAACACATCATTTTAAAATTAAAAAATATTAAAACTAAATATGTTGCAAACAAATAAGCCAGAGAAAAAACAACCCATTTAAACACATAATATATTGGCACTCTTAGTAAGCCAACTTAAAATAAATATCAGAAAAACAACCTGGGAAGGTTTTTTCGAGATACCAATAAATTCCGAGGAAAACTTTTCGGCATCATTCACGTTCCCTACGTTCGAATGAGAGAAACATTTCCATGGACATCTTTATTCACGATAACCACCATTTATGTTCTAAACGCCTATTGGCTAATATTATTGATTTTTGTTCTACATATTATTGATTTTTTACACAATACCCATAATACTGCACTACTACAGCTGCATAAGGCGTGTTTCTTTTTTGTTCAGAGCAGAGCACTGAACAGAGTTCGAACACATAGATTATGCACTGAACTTGTTCAAGACAGAACAAGCTCTGAACATTGATATGTTTTTTAAACACACTTGAACCACACAAATCAAAACACATTTTCATTTTAACCATAAAAAGCAATTTAACACAAAACCTACCCTTTTTTGTACAAACCCAGATACATAAAATCAACAAGCGATCAACTTCTTTCGCCAACTTATGTAACTAATAATGTTTTTCTTTACATTTTCCTTCTTGACACACATGACATTTGGTGCGTTCAGCAATTTACTCACATGCTCAGTCAATCATGTTCGAGCACGTCGAGTGCGATCTGCACATGTTCAGAACGAAAAAAGAAACACACATTTGGAGCTCTGCATGCTCTGAGTTAAAAAAGAAACAGAAACAAATTTTTTGACAACTCAAACTCTGTTCTGAATTAAAAAAGAAAAACGCCTATAAAGTCATGTGTCAAAACAATAAAATAAAATAGAGAGTATCATTTAAAAAAATAAACGACTATCGTAAGATGTGATCGAAGCGTAACCATAACGAGGTATTTTGGACGAGCAGAGCAGTAATCGCGTTAATAATTAGGCTTTCTAAATCACCGGTCGATATTTATCAGACTGTTGGCGTTAAAGGCGAAGGACAACCTGTGAAAATTTCGCAGTTTATAGAAAATAAGGTGGTATAACATAAAGTTTTGTGCAATGTCATAGCTATGTTTAAATTTCTATCCAGTGATACCTAATTTAATGGACTATTTTAGAAATGAGAAAAAAGGAGTTTGACAACAGAAATAATATATATGATAGAGGTTTAGGTTTTTATATTGATTAGGATGGAATTACTTTATATTAGTCACAAGAAATCAATACCCAAAAAATACTATTACGAATGCTTCAATCTTAGTCCCTTTGCTGATACGAATCATAAATATTTATGTTCAACTTAAAAAGCTTATGGGCTACTTTTTCATCTGCGTAAGCTGTCACGCACGTGCTTAAGTAGAACTATGTATCAGCAAACAGGCCTTACATACCTACATAAATATATATGTCTTACATAAATATTTTATTTGACATCGAATTTTATTTATAAATTATGTTTGTCTTAAGCGTCAATCTTATAGCCTACAAACATTTCTTGATGCCAATTGAGAGTTTTAGGCAGGATGTGGGACAAAGCTTATAACTGGTCACTCAAAGCTCAGACGACAAGTGAGTCAGCCCTATCACAGATTCTATCCTGAATTACGCTACGAACCCCGAAAAATTGTGTTCACAGAATCCGAATGGTATCGAAAAAAGCTTTGCCTCTTGAACAATTTCAAATCAGCTGTGTAACGTCAATTCACCTCCAACTTAAAGAAACAAATTTCAGTTCATATCAATTGTTAATATTTAATAAAATATACTCAGCCATATTTTGAAATTTACTTTAATGCGAAAGTTAGTCGAATTCGGGTGATTTGTATTTCGAGTTTCGAACGATTCGAAAGTTCATTTAAACAATCGAAAGTTCATTTTTTCTTCAACATTAACCAAATTTTGACTTTCGGAACACTCGAATTAAATGTCATTTAGTTCTTCTTCACGTTTTTTCTGACGAATAGATAAATAATTAAAATAAATTACTTTTATGAGTTATTTGTTGGCTTTTTTTAATAAAGGCCGCAATCGCATTCCAATTGGACCAACGTAAAGGTGATAAATCTATTAAAAGAAGTTCTTTCATGTTGTACATTAAGAGATTTGTTTATATTTTGTGATTGATTTTATTGTTCAACAGAAATAAATAAGTCTGATATATTGATATATACATAAAGTTTTGTCCCGAGTTTTTCGTGCTTCATAAATTAACTAAATATCACTTTGAAAACAAAAATTTCACAGGAATAGATTTATTGGATCCATTCTCCTTTTCCTACTTAGCAGTCTTCACTTTTTATACACAAACAATTGCGATCACTTATCTTCACCTTATTTAATATTTTTTCAAAGGAAATTTTGTCGGCAAGCGACTTCACTTTTGACTGCTGTCAATTAAAGAGTGTGACCAGGTGGTGTAAGTTTAATAACCACTAAAGTTGTTTGTTGAACAAATGTTTTTGTTTTTTCTTTGTTAAATTTTTTTTTAAACACAATTAAATTGAAACGAAAGTTCAGAAAAAATATTGTGTTTTATTTTACAAAAGTTTTATAGTTTTTTAGATTTTTTTTTGTATCAATAAACTGACCATTATTTCTTAAATGCTTAAAAATAAGTAGTTTTTTTTCAATACTTTTTACCAAGCATACAAAATAACTAATTTACATTATGTTTCTGTAATTATAACGATTTATTTTCCGACCAATTTTTTTAGTAAAAAAAATTCTACGAAAAATGTTACTTCGGTCATACTAAATCAAATAGAAATGTCAGTAAATTTCAACCATCTGATTTTGAAAATAAGAATAATTCAAGTTTATTTTGTTTCGATTAAAAATGAATATTATTCGTTCGAATGTCAAAATACGGCTGAGTATATAATAATATTTCGGGTGAAAGATACAAATAGGATAATAGAGCTGAATATACTTTAGTGTCCATTTTTGTTATTTACACATAAAATCGATTAAAGAGCGATTGCAATTATTGCTGCAAATAACGAGGCTGTAATGCGAAGGCAAAAGCTTAAAATCAAAAGAAAACAACTAAGGGATACATGCAATCAATAAACTTAGTTTATCAGCTGACTCCTGCGCTGATATTTTTGGGAGAAGGTAACTATCAGCACCAAGGTAAGGATTCCGAAGTTGACATGGCGCAGTATACATTTTTTTTTCTTTTTAAAAGTGCTCAATGCACATTAAAAATACCTACATTTGTACTAAGAGAACAGTTTTCCAGCTGACTAGAGAAAGCTAAAATATTTCCGATTCATTCGGATTCAGAGACACGAAATTCTGGGAATTTCGAAATTCGTAGCAGATTTTCCACTGCGAATCTCCTACAAATAGATTCTATGATAGATTTTTCGGGATTCGTAGCAGATTTTCGATTACGATGGATTCTGTGATTGAGCCGATTATTCTTGCGTTTTGTACATATATAAATTTAAAATAAAATATGGGAACTGAAAGCAATTTAAAATTTATTTTTTTTATCTGTATTTAGATTGCAACATTAGGTTGTTTTTCGTTTTTTTTAAAGTAAAAATATACTTACTTCACATTGACCACAGTAGTGAGAAGCCTCGTTTTTTCCACGGCCATGGAAACGAACTTCAACACCTTTTGACTTTACGTAGTCAAGTGTGTGAAAGACATTCTTTAAAGTTTGAAGCAGGCACATTCTAAAAGTTGAAAAAAAATATATATACTTATACAAACTGTTGATTTTAAAATATAAATATGCATTTGAACTCACTTCAACAATTCAAAAAGCTTTGGATCGGAAACCTTAATGTTACGTGCCAAATTCCAACTCAAATGCACCATTGGTACAATACTTTTGAAACTCTGCAACTTATTCCATTCGTATCTTTCAATTGCTAGCGAATATTGTCGCGCCGTAAGCGGACCAACATTCCAGGCAATATTATTGCACCAGCCAACTGCTTGTACCCAATGAACACAACCAGCATTAACCCACACCAAATCACCTGGCCTTTGAATAAACCTATACACTGGAATGTTTTCCTTGTATAAATCTTCCAACACTGGCCACCAAGATCCGTGTAAATAACTAATGTTATTCTTTTCGCAAAGATTATGTATGCCACCCCAATAAGCATCGGGCACAGCAAACCATTCGCAATCACCGGGTCCTATATTGATGTTTATCGAACAAAAATTATTGTTTTCCTGATGGCCGGGTGTTCGACTACCTGGTACTTTCATATACAGCTGTACAGTATTCATACCGAGGATGACATGGCCAACATGGGACAACATATTTGCGGCAGATATCACACGAGCGAAGGCAGGTAGCTTTTGTAATTCGGCGAGTTGTGGCCGCCATTTTCTTTCATCTGAGAGGTCAACATTGGTGCCGAATCTAAAAAAAGGATAAAGGATGTTCAAGTTAGAATTGGTATGCGTTTGAAGTCAAATAAGATTTTATTTTAATATTTAAATGAATTTGAAAATTAATTAAACAAAAAAAAAACTGTTTAGACATTTCTAGAGAACGCCTAAGCAAATGTTTTTCCATCTAACTACTGCCTTTGCATTAAAAAGCTTAGGTATACATTTAGTAAAAATGGTATAAAAAAAATTGATAAACAACAAAGAATTGTTGAAAGGTCTACTATCAAACTCCGCCAAGTATATTTCTAGCGGTGTTAGCGAAATCTCTCATGAATTTTATTCTAGCACTAAGCGAAGAAGCATCTTAAATTGAAATACATTAAAAACACAAGTGTTGCTTAGTGCAAAAAGTATATTTAAAAATGAAAATTCTAATTTCTGTGTAACTTACTTCAACATTTTGCTTCCATTTTTCATTTTCTTCCGCTTGCCATTTACTGTTGAGCTACTCATTGAATCTTTAGAATCTGAATCAGACATGGTGTGCACACCTGCTGATCCTTTTTCACGTTCATCCTGTAAGCATGCAGAAAAATTCTCCTTTAAAAGTCTTACAAACAAAAATTTATATTATTTTTTTTTTTAATTTAGTTCAGATAAAAAACAGTTTCTCCTCAAAATTTAACTTCAGTAGAACGAAAGTTTACTAATAACATCACTTAAACAAAATTATTTTATATTCAACAAGAAAAAAAAAACAAAGATCAAACTCACCTTCAAACTATCTTGAAAGCTCGAGGCCTGATATTGAGCGTACTTGGCAATGGTTGTGTGAGATCGGTGTGATATACACGCCCACACTCGTTTCGCCATCGTATTGTCCCAATTCTCATCAGGCGCTTGATGCATTTGTGTTCGCACCTCAACACTGTGATCTGGATTCGCCTCGACCAATGTTTTGGTCGAAAATAATCCCAGGTCCAGTTTGAGCGCACCAGCCATTCCTCGTACTACCGCAATTGGATGTTTCAGACAAAACTCTTGCAGCTGCGGACTGAAGGCATGCTTCTTATTCTCCAAATGCACTGATGGTGTCGGAGGTAGAAGCTGTTCTTTGGTCAAACGTTGCGGCGGACAATCGGGCGGTGTAGGTGGTGGTGCGTCGATATGTAACACTGAACAATGCGGCGGCGCTGTGTCGATTGACAGTTGCTCCACCCCAAGCCTTACTTGCTTAGCGGTCATTCTTATTTGAAATTTTGGCAACTCGTCGTCGTCGAGAAAGTTATTCTCGAGTTTAACCCGCACATCCATGTCGGCATCTTCCTTAACGAAAGCACCAACTTTTGATGACAGACCACCATCCAGATCGCCACTACCCCCAGTTATGCTATTGCTACTCGACGTTGAAGTCGCTTCACATTTTACGGGCGGTGATTTGTTACGAAAATTACTACTACTGCTGCAACTGTTGCTGTTATTATTGCAATTGACTTGATTTGTGACAATTGTATTGCTATTATGATTGGTGGGTGTTTGCTGGGGCGTTGGTTCCGATGAGGGAGGCGGTGTTGAATCGAATCCATTGAAGAGATCATGTGAGTTTTCATCGAATTCTTCCTTAATATCTAGACCCTCGGATGTAAATGATTTGAGAATATCTTCAGCAAATGTGGAAGCGAGGTCCTTCTGGGAAAGAATCGCCTGCAATTCCTGTTCAGTTACACCTGACAAATGAAATAAAGGATAACATAAGATAAAATAAATCACTCAATATATTACTACATATGGATTTAAGTTTTTTATTGATAAAAACTGATAAAATAGATAAAACAATTAACGATTTGATGATTCAATGTGTTATGTAGGTTTCAAACTTGAGCCATGGAAGCAAATTAACGGTTAAAATCTTTTAAACTTATTGCTTTATGGTGGAAATTAAACCTTTGGTTTATCTACAAGTTTTTGTGAACAAAAAGAATTACTTTGCAATCAAAAACTCAAAATAATTTATTATGATTAACAACTTGCACGGAATGGTTGAGAGTGTATGTTGCAGTGCGATATCGACCTGGTACAAAAATACGTACATATATCACGTTATTATGGCTAGAGCCTGTAGAACGATTGGACAACAATACTCCGGTTCGCAGGATCTTCGAATCCATCCCAGAGTGAAGACGCAGTCAAGCAAGATCTCACCTCAGGTGCCGCGTTCAAATAGAAGATAACCTCCACTTGGAGTGCAAAACTGGAGGAAGCTAGGCAAAGACCGATCTAGCTAGAGAGGCAAGTTGGTTGAGGCCTAGGTTCGCACCCAACTGTAGCGTTCCTAATTAAATAAGAACTTCGAACGGAATAAATTTCCTTGGAACAAAAAAAAAAAAATATGAAATGACAACTAAGTTTCCCTGGAAAGTTTATTCCCGATAACGGGGAACTTTTACCTACGAAAGCCCACATATCTTCAGAAGAATAGTGACAGTAATGACAAGAAACTATTAAAAATGCTGCTTTAGAAATGTTGACATTCTCACAACCAAGAATCGTTTGGCGCAGCCCTTCTTTGCCTGAAGGAGACATTTTAGTTAAAATGTAAGTGTCTGCAACAGAACCATTTTTTTCTGATTTTCCATTTTCTCATTAACGACTCTAAGGCCCGTTTGCTGATACGAATTATAAATATTTATGTTCAACTTAACTCTAATGTGTCAACGTTTTCCTCTGCGTAAACTAAACTGTCACATAAGTGCTTATGTAGAATTTAAATGCTTAAGTTGTGTATCAGCAAACGGGCCTAACAACATTTTACACAAGAGATCCTTTACCTTTTAATTAATTTTCTTAATTTGAAAATTCAATAATTTGAAAACTGGGGTGAAGATTTTTTTTAGAAATTATTTTCTTTTCAGATTCAGTGTTACGAGCGAAACGATGAAGCACAGGCCTTTCAATATCTGTAACCAATCCACAATTCACAATTTTGCCAATTGCTTGCGTAGTTGAACGATTATGTAAACCATAATCTCCTCTTAAAGACGATATGTGGCTGTGGCAGAATCACCATTTTTGTAGTAGGTTTTAACAATTTTTATGCGTTGTGCGATAGTTAAGCGATCCATTTCGTAAATGTCAGACTTTCAACTGAAAAAAAAAAAATGGTTTAACAACTTAGTTTGACAGATATTGAATTCCAGCCTTAAACTTTTGAAACCGCAAAATGATAACCCCACTTTGCATACATCCAAACTCGACCATACTCCAAATCTTTTATTGTCACAAGCAGGGTGGCAACATGCCCCTCTTACGCGCCGTGCTTTTTTCACCTTACATAAAATCCAAAAGCGGAAATTTATACAAAAAATCTAGATTTTATTTTGACTTTTCTAGATTTTGTATTTCGAGATTTTGGTTTTCTAAATTGACACACCTAATTTTTTTTTTAGGAGTTAGGCTTTATTGAACCTCATCATTGAACATTTTGTCTATAAATTATTTGTTGTTTTTAACTTTAGTAAAATGTTAAGAAGATAGTACTATACCAAACTCGTTTAAAATTAACAAAATCCTCTTTTTAACCTAGTATCATACGAAAAATGATTTAACATATTACTAAATCGACTAAATTTTTGCGCCAATGTTCTTAAAAGAGAGTTGTTATGTAAATTAAATATTTTTTTTTGTAAGCATAAAAATATGTAAGTAATAAACATCATTTTGGTACCATTAAAATGGGGGTTTTCGTGAATAAAAATTTCCCTGGAATTTTTTCTCCAATTCCAATCTTGGGAACATGAATGATGTTAAAATCGGAAATAAGCGTTCACAGGGAATTGTGTTGTCATGTTACACGATTTTTTGTTCGAGGAAATTTAAACCGTGAGAGATTTACGATCGGTGGCAAAATGTCGGGGGAATAAAATATTTGGTGGGAAATGAAATTGCCTGAGAGATTCCCGACGGCCCAATACGTACATATGTATATGTATAGCACATAGGTAGGAGCTTATATGATAACACTGTGACTAAATAATAGCATTATATCCTTGTGTTCCAGTATGCGTGTTTTCATAAACTCAGAAAATCTGCGATGTTACAATTGCATTGTGGTCAACTTTTAATTCTATTTAAAGCACCTACACTTCATAAAGAGCAACTAGCTTAATTTTATTGGAATGAATATGAACACTTCGTGCAAACATGCAACATTAAAAATTGCTATAAAAGCAAAAAGGAAATGGCTCCAGGCGATAGACAAAAATAAAGCACATTAACATAATAAATAAAACTCTGATTTGGCGAATTCTTATAAAGCTTTTTAATTGTGTCATGCCAATGGAAAACCCAAATATTGTTAAAGACATTTTTTTATCCGAATCCTCCTAAAAAAAACATGCAATATTTTTATATTTTTGTTTTGGAGTATTTACAAAGAAACGTAATTTTTTGCAAACAAATGAAAAAAAAACTTAAATCTATAACAAACTAAAATAGAAAACGTATACAAAAATTAACAAAATTACCTAGTAGCTTATCACTGAACGGCGAGGAAATATCTTGAATTTCAGCGCATCAGGTGAAAGAAGAGACGAGAGACACAAAACAAGAAAATGAAAATAAAAAAGAGATAAAAAAGAAACAAAGTTCATAAATTATTTTATTTCCGCGTCGTTCGAAGTAAAAAGATTACCCCACGATTGCAATATTTTAAGAACTACACTTACCTAAATCATTTCCATCACTACAAGGGGACAATTGGGTAAATTCGTTTAACGTGTCAAACCCCGCCGCTTGTTGTTGTGGCTGCTGCAGAGATTGCAACAGCGGACTGGGTTGCTGCTGCTGTTGTGGCTGGACAATTCCATTCATATAAACATTTGCCGATTTGAATGGCATTCCTGCAGCTGGTTGCGTATTCCCCGTCGCGGCTTGTACAAAATTAGATGAATTATCCACATATACACTACCACCACCCACAATGCCACCGTTCCCCGTGATGTTATGATCGGCAGGTCGTGCTGTTGGTGGTTGACTAGGATATGCGGGAGGTGCACCAAGTGGGGTAGAATTTTGTATGACAGCTTGTTGTTGTTGCTGGGGCTGTTGTTGTTGTTGCGGTGGGGCTGGGGGTGGTTGTTGCTGCTGTTGTTGCGGTTGCAGTCTCTGTTGCTGCTGTAGTCGCAGCTGTTGCTGATACTGTACCATCAATCGATACTGATTGCTTAATTGCTGAAACAACTGCTGCTGTTGGGGATTTAAGTTTGTCTGATTTTGTTGCAGGAACTGCAACATTTGTAACTGTTGCTGTGATAGATAGAATGAAGGCTGTTGCGCGGACCGTTGTTGTTGTTGTGCAGCAGCAAGCTGTTGTGTTTGCTGCGGCACAATACTTGTACCCGCCGCCACAGGCACTGCAGTTTGGGGGGATAGTTCATCTTTGAAACGCTTTGGTGCAATTGGTCCTAGGGCATTAGTTGTGCCCTGGTGTGGATATGGTGGCGGAGGACCTTGCGTTGCCTAGAAATATAAATAAGAAAATGTTTAAAAAAATTTAAATGATTCTTTTGTATTTACTAAAATTTATAAAATGAAAGCATGTATGCCAAAGTGCTAAGCAATCATCCATTAAAAGGAGCAATTACTTTTTTAATAAGCATATTCTTGATTTTCCGTCAGAGGGGCACTTAGGGTACAATTAAAACGTGCACCCCATAGTATGTCTGCGGATCGTTACTAGTTGTACTTAATTTAAATTTTAAATCAACAAATCTACTTCAATAAAGAATTTATTGCCATCGTCAAACAAAATAACAATTAAAGGAAGCTGCGACTATAGAATATTCAAAAGATAATATGCTCAGAGTACATACTATGAAAAATATGTTGGAGCATATTCATAGTCAATCTTTATTCTGTTGCTATGAAAAACTTTAGTTAATTATATAGGATAAATTCAAGTGTTTCATAGCAACAGCATAAACAGTGTCTATGAATATTCCCCATTATGTCTACATCTGTACATATTTAAGTCTTTGTCTGCCAAAGTGCTGAATAAAATACTTATTCATCAAAATATTTAATATTTATTAACGGCGTATTGTATTTAATTTTCCGCCACAAAGGCACTCGACCGTATATCTGCGGATTATTCAATTTAACATGCTACACTTGTCACGTGAATTACTTTGTGGTCTAATGTATACCTTTATAATAACGATCGTGCTTTATTACTAGCGATATATGCAACTTTTGCATTTGAAAAAAAAAAAAGAAAAAAAAACGAACTCGAAATTTTATTCAAACTTGACATTTTAATGATGATGGAGATTGGAGAAGACAAGAAAAAGTGGGTCCCGCAATTACATCTGTCTGTCTGTACAACAATCTACATCCTAAACGGCCGAAGTGATTTTATTCAAACTTGGTATTTAAGCGTTTTAGGTTATTGTCTCAAATAGATTTTTAATTGTTTTTTTTTAAGCCAAAAAACTAATTTTGTTACCATCTTACATAATTATCTCGAAAACGAATCTAACGGTGTTGATTGAAAAAATCTGTGCACTTGTACAGGTATAGTCTACGTTTTGGTTGAACATTTTGTTTACATATTTTGTTATTATCGGTACCTTGCCATACAACCATTTTGCACCGAATTCGAACAAAATTTTTATACAGGAGTTCCTTCGAATTTTAAATAACATTGCGTTCCAAAATTTTCGGAAAACAGTTTCTTGAATTTTGAAAAAAAATTTTTTTTTTTGAAAATTCCATACATATTTGGAAAACGACTAGATACCAACCTGTCTCTGCTAAACTATACTTTTGTTTAAACCGAATCACTTTCAAACCAACTTATTGCATGTATTCAAAACTCTACAATCAGCCACATCTTTCCTATCATTCTTTCTCTTCCTTTACCTCACGCCCGCGCTATGTTGAAACATTTAAATGGTAGTATAATCCCTTGAGCGCGTGTAGATTACAAAAGAAAAATCTACAGCGGACAAAAGAGGTATAAACATGAATGATTTGACAATGCACGAAAGAAGTCCCTTGCTCTTTTGAACACAGTCCGAAATTCCAACTGTCAAAGTCTAAAAAAATGGTACATCAACTAAAATAGGCGATATAAAAACTAAGGTCTTCAGAAGAAAACAGAATATGAAAACCAACAAGCCAATTCACTTGGTCAATCAAAGGGCGCAAAAGAATTTTGGAAAGTGGCGAAAAAGATAAACAGTTCTAATTTTGCAATAGGTCTAGCAGTAACAGCTGAGGATTTATCAGTGCACTTCAAAAATGCATTATGTGCTAAAACAAATGTCAAGTTTTCGTATGCTGAACCTCTGCTATCTGACGAAATACTCGATTCCGAAATCATATTTGTCGAAATACATGCTGTCATTCTTAAATCGAAGAATTGAAAGGCTCCTGGAGAAGATGGCGTTACATATGATTTTTTCAAGAACGGTACAGAAGGACTTACAACCCGACTCGAAACTTTATTCAATGATAAATAAACAATATGTTCCAACATCTCTCAAGAAGGCAGTAATTTTCCCGATACATAAAAAATGTGACACAAATAATGTTGAAAATTATCGAGGCATCTCGTTTATGAGCGTTATTGCTAAATTATTTTGTGGTGTGCTTGCCAGCATAGTTGAAAATTGGACTGAAGCGAATAACACAATTTCAAAATTTCAAGCGGGTTTCAGGAAAAATTTCTCAACTATAGACTACACCTTTACCTTAACGTCGATAGTTACAGCAGCACAAGCCAGAAACAAGAAGACATATGCGTTATTTGTGGACTTTAATCTGCTTTTTATATTGTCAACAGAAATGGTGTTGTTTATAATATTTCCGAGTTAGGTGTGCCAACGAAGTTAATTCATGTGATAAAAGAAATGTATGCCCAATCAAAAGCAACAGTGTAGGATGGGTTAACACTCTCAAATGGTTTGAAACCAGAGTTAAACAAGGGTACCTTCTTGGTGCTCTTCTTTTCGCACTATTCATAAAATGATGTTGAAACTTGTCTGCCTAGATGTCTTCGAATCGCTGATCTGACTATTAATGTTCTTCCGATGATTTGGTTATTCTATCTGAATCTACCGAGAACTTCCAACTTATGATAAATCGACTATCTGACTATTGAGTTAAATGGGGACTTACAATTAATACTAGCAAGTCCAAAATAATGGTGCTCTCTAAATCTACCAGAAATCATAGTACTTATGCATGGACTTTCAATGAAAATGTCTTGGAGATAGTGTAAGCAAATACAAGTACCTAGGAGCGAATATCAACAAAACCATGGACTATAATGAACATGTAACAATGAAATCTACTTCATCGCAAAGCCTGCTTAATGTCATGGAAAAACATCTTTTGAATCAACGTATTGTACTGTCAGCAAAATACAAATTTTTTAATGCTGTTGTTAAGTCTTCTCATGCTGCCCAAGTATGGGCGATAAATGAGTTTGAGGCAATAGAAAAATTTCAAAGGTGCTTTCTAAAGAAACTGTCCAATATTCCGATAAAAACTCCAAACTATGCCCTTCATCTCGAGATGGGTATAGCCAAAATCTACACATACACTATCACGTTACATGCAGACTACATCTGAAGAGTGCTGGCTTATCAAGACAATCGGATAACCAAACAAATGGCATTGTACGAACTGAGAAACGCGGATTGTTGGCTGGCGAAGTGGAAACACTTAGGAAATTCGTGCGACGAAACTTTGGAAGTGGATATAGTAATTTGATGCACTTCAAAAAACGGCTTTATAAAATAATCCAATCTCACGAAGATGTTGCAAGGATCGGATTCATTAAAGAAGCTCAGATATCTCAAAGCAGAATCCTTTATTCTCAATTAAAGCTGATCTAAATGGAAGCAAGTTATTTTAACGATGCGCACTCTTATAAGGAAATATCTCTGATTTTCAGAGATGTCCTTGGACTTAATGGGACACAATATAACAACAGCTTCCATCAGTTTTGTTCACTGTGTAATATGAAAGCTAAAGAAGACTGCTTCCATCTCATTAGTGTATGTCCTATATTTGCACAACATCGAATTTCATACTTTCGAAAAAATCGCTTACGTTACAAGAAACAATATGGTTGTTGAACTATGTATTGTGCTTGGAAAAACTCTATCTTTTTTGAAAGACATATTAAAATACAGAATGCTACTTATAACCGAATTTGAATAGATAACTTTTATATTTTGTTTCTTTTATTAATTTTGCTATTGTAAATACATATTAATTGTTTTTTAATTTGCCAACCGAGCTGACGACAAAGCCATGCAGACGGAATTACGGGACCCACTTTTTTCGTTTTCTCTATCATCGTAATGTCAAGTTTGATTAAAATCTCGAACTATAGAACTTATGTACAGTGAAAGCTCTACTTGCGGACAGCTCCAATAAGTGGACAATTTCCTTAAACGGACATATTTTAGGGAACAAACTTCTTTTTTGAATTTCTCATACAAATTACTTTCCTATAAGCACTCCCATAAACGGACGCGGACACTTTTTCATGCTTATTTTATATAGAAAACCTACCTCCGCGGACACATAATTCTATTGAGGGATTATTTTTTTTATCAATATCAAATAACCAAAATACGAAAGGACCGTTCTCAGTATATTTTATATTTTATTTTTAATACGTAAGAAAATCCTAGAAAACCTCCGATAACAGGACGCGAAACACTAATAACCGCATAGAGCGATGTTTTGTTGAAAAATTATTAGGGGACTTTCCTGATAACTATTTGTGTAAAACCTAAGCAACCATTTCGCGACCGTTTTTTCCATGCTTTGGATAATAAAAGAATAACGGTATTTATGTGGAATTTTATTTTGTTATTTCTTTTATTATCCCAAGCAAAACAAAAAAAAACAGTTGCTAAATGAAAAATACGAAATAGTTGCTTAAGTTTTGCACAATACTGTAATTTGGTGTAATTTTGAAAGTGTTTGGTTCCTTTTCAGGCGTTCAGTTATTCCGCATGTCATTTTCTTTCCTTCTGCTATTAATTTTTACAGCCACTTGCATTCTTATTCTTTCCCTTAACCGGACAAAAATTGAGCTTTCACTATATGTTTATCGCAAGTAAAAACGACTTTAAAATATAGAGAATCTTTTAAATCGAACATAAGAGCAGATACGTGTGATCTAGCCGTGAATTTTAATTTTATTTTAATATTTTACTAGCAGAAAGTCCCGGCATTGCCGGTCAGCCGATGCAAGTCTTTTTATGCAATATCTTCCAAATGAAATGAAAAATTTAAAAAAAATTTAAGAAAAAGGATTTCTGTCGTTTATTTAACCAGGATCAGTTTCTTATTAAATTTAACAAAGATTATTTATATTTTTTTTACAAACGAACTATTCTTCATTTTGGGATTCTTCACTTTCGGGAGGTTGTTATTTACTTGCGATTATAGGTAAGTATAATATAATAGTAAAAACATTTGAGATAACGATCAAATATGACATTACGATGATAGCGAAGACAAAAAACTTGGTCTAAAAATTCTGTCCAACAATAGCTAAGAACGATATCTTTCAAAGGGCCGATTTTTTTGCATTCTACTATCTGGAAAACGCCTTAGGCGTTTCTTTCGAAATTTTACACATATTAGGTTTAAGTACCTCAATTTGTTATGCATACCAATATTTTACATTAATATTTTTTTGGATTTTTAAAAGCGTATTTTAAAACTTTTTTTTAATTATTTAATATTTTCAATACAGCTCATTATATTTTTTTTCAAATGAAAAGTATACGCAATAATTTTATGTTTTCAAATGACAAGTATACGCATATATATGCTTAATTCCTAGAAACCGCTCCACAGATTTTGATAATTTTATTCTCATAAAGTGAAATTCATCTACATCACTTTGTTTGATAAAGCTAAGCTCAGAAACCATACCTCCAATTTAAAAAATTCTTTTGGTTTTGAAAGGTTGTGGTTTGCAAGTGGCTTGAGGGTTAAATATTTTTTGCAAGACTTAGCTGTTTGTAGGGTGAAGTGGGCTAAACGAAAAAAAAACAGTAGCTGTGAAAATTTCAGGACTGTGAAAGTTTACATAGAAAGTTTACATATAAAAATCCATAGGAACAGCAAAACGCAAACAAAACGAAGTATAAATTTGGAAATTATATTTTAAAATCAGGATAAATTTAATCGGTAAGTGCAAATATTTGGGTATAAAGTATAACGTATATATTAAATTTAATAGCCTATAAACTGGCCAAAGGCAACAGAAGAAGAAAATCATTTTTATGGCGATAGAAGTAAGTCGTCAGTTTATCTGTCATATACAGACAAACTGACATCGAAACAAATTTACAGTTTTAGGTATTATTAGTGATAGAGATTAATTGTTGACAAAATTGGGCTAAGAAACGAACGTTTGGTTTTAACGCAGACCAAATAGAAGATGATAATAATCAACGTTCACATTAGACGTTTCCACCTCTAATGCGCAGTTTTTTCAGTCTATTTAATTCTAATATCATAATAGGGTGGTTCAAGACGTTTTGCTAGCGACTTTCTGCCTGCCAGCAGGTACATATAAGCTGTAAATCGGTTTTTGTTTAAATAATTTATATTTTGTGTGGAATACAATGCCAGGGAGATTTTTTGTGGGAAAAAAGAATATTGAGGTGTTTTTACCAAAAATGGTTTTCTCTCGGAAAAACAATTTTTCTTCAGGTTTTAACTCATTATAAAGGCATTTAGAAGATGCTTTTGTGATGAGCTGAATTTAGGTGGAAGATTGCTTAATTTTACATCTTTATTCAGTCTGGTTGCTTTAACAAATAAATCATAACTATAATCACATTTTGATGAAAAATTGAACTTTGGACCGCTATAATTTAAGAACGAATTGACATACAAATGTTGGTAATGTCATTTTTTAGATATGTGTACTATCTACAAATTGTTCTTAGGTAATTTTGAGAAAAAATAAGCTGATTGGAACTTATTAAACAATATAAATTAAATTGGTCTTTCATAGTCAAATGTAATTTTGAGGTTAGATTTGACCATTGAAAGAAAAACTGAAGTATGAGAACATGAAAGAGGAAACACAAATCATTGAAACGATTGTATTCCACTTTTGAGAACAAAAAGTTAAAACAAAAAGTTGGCTATTTAATCCCGCGTAACGAAATCCCGCGCCACGAAATCCTGCCGATTTACTACCTTTCTTAATGCAAAGCGACGGCGCTGTATTAAATTGTTATTCTCCATACAATTTTATTATTTTGGCCAATCAAACCAAAACCTCCCCTTTTGCATTTTTAGAAGACGGCTGGTTCTTTTTCAGAATTTCACTGGAAAGAGTGAGTAACACGGAGAACGAAGGAAAAAAAGTATAAAATGAGGATTTATTCCGGAAATTCTTCAGTTCTTTTTAGAACTCGGTAGAGGAAAGACCTCAATAAGATAAAAAAAAATGATTTCAAATGGCTGGTGGGTGGTTGCTTGGCTGGTAAGTATGTAGGTATGGTGGGTGTTACTTTTGCTCAAAATTGTTTTGTTGGACGGAGAATTTTATTTTTTCTGTAAAAAAAATTCGTCGTCTAATAAAAGTACTTAAGCAGATCAATTAGCTGATTTTTTTTGCCCTAGATGGAGGTTTATAAAAAGTTCTTTTCAGAACTTAATATTTTCTTCAAAGAGATATAATTATTTAAAAGAAATCGAAAAAGGTTTGTAAAAAGATTTTTTTTCCAAAACTTAAAAAAAAAAATTTTTTCTAATACTTAAAATATATATTTATTTTTCCAAGGTACCAAATAGCATTTTCCAAAAAGTATTGGAAATCCCGTCTAATGGTAGCGAAAAAACTCAATATATGTCTATAGATGTGTAATTTCAATTCAAATTCAATTTAAATCGGTGGGATTAAATTACGTTCCCAAAACAAGAAAGTGGTAGAGTAAACGAAATATTTTATTTCAAAAAAAAAATTATATGTATATATCTTATTTGCTTCACTATACCAAAAACGACCTCAGTTTTATTTGTTTATGTGCCTCCGAATTGATAGACAAAGTTTTCAATGAAATCTATAACTGGCATCTAAAACAACAAAATGATTTTAGATAAGCTTTTTATAGAGGTAATAGAACACAAAACATGATCATGTATATAAAGGAGTAAAGCGATTTAACAAGTTGACAAACATAAAAAATGAATCAAACTTTTACTGCGTATTAATATTTTACATTAATACGAATATGTGATATAATCTTATTTATATTATTATTGTTCAACCACATACACATATGTAAGTTATTTTATTTAATAAAATATTTACATATATTATATTAATAATTAATATTAAAAAGAAATTTTATTTAAACTTAATAATTTATATGCTAAGTTATATTAGTTTGTTTTGCAGTAGCAAATAGTAAATTATACTAAATAAATAAATTACATTGATCGGTTTCCATGAAATTTAATAATGTTGTAGCTTGACTTAAAATTACTACAGAAAAACATTCTTTCATACATGTGTACATACATAAGTATCTACACACACTCTTTTTTTTAACAGAATATGAATTTTCAAACATATCCCCATTAAACATAAATTTATCAATTTTTTTTTCAGAATAATGTCGATTTCGTCTCAATAAATAGGATTCGCTACTAAAACAAATACTTTTTTGCTTTGAAACGAACGATTACGGACCGAATTTCTTTATGTGACTGTGTGTGCTCCTTGGGAGCTTTAAAAAAACACAAATATTCAATTCGTTAATACATCATTATTTTGTTTTCATTTTCTGATTCCGCCGCGGGGGAGTTCCTAAATCGACTTGCACTTTTTTATTATTTGTTTCCAAGAAGTTTTTAACAATTATTTTATTTTTTAATAATATTAATTTATTTTTTCTCTACACTGCCACAAAATAAAAATTAATTCACAACACAACATTTGATAAACTTCAAAACAAATATTGTAGTGTGTAAGAATCTGTGTACAAATCCGTTTTGAATGCGTCTCCAAAAAGAGATTCAATACGGATCTGTTTTACCAGAAACAAATTGGTTTTAATTTGAAACGAATTTGATTTTCAGAAAAAAAAAATTGACGGCGGATCGACGGCAGATCGATGTTTTTATTGAAACGAAATCGACATAAATGTATAAACTCCATGTTTCCGACATGACATGAGCTACAAAGTGTACTACCACCTACAACTTTTCTCAAAAGAACCTAGGTATGTTTTTTTGCTCCTCGTCAAATTTAGGGTACTTTTTAGGAAATATTGTATGTATGTATTTATTTAGGACTTAAAAATGAATATCTCTCCACCAAAATTCAGCTTTGTCGGAATTTTTTTTAAAGTAACTCGATTTTTTTTAATCTAATTTACCTATACTACAAAGTATGCTTATCCAGGTTTTACTGTGCATACTCGTACATATTAGTGTAGGTACATCACACAAAAAGAAGTGAAAAAAAATACAAAACATGGCCTTGGAAGAAATCTGAAAAATTCAATGTTGGTCAAATTAAAACCCTTTCTATTAAAGACGCAAGCGTCAAAATTATTTTAGACACTCGCAATAACTGGGTATATATGCATATGTACGTACATATATATTATATAGTTATAGTTTGGTTTATCGTATAGCAAATACCGAAGAAATTACAGAGTTCATGGAACTCGAATACATAACTCTACATGCCCATGCCGGCCGGCTATTATATATCAGACTCAGATAGCATGTTGTTTGCTCTTAATCTTAAAGCAAGCAACGAACTCGTAGCTTGTGCCGCATGGGAATTTAACCATGTGGGTATATCTGTATGGATAAAGCATTTTATAAGTTTATAATGTGAAAAAGGCGTTGGCTTCTTTTATTCTTCATGTTTTGTACCTTGTACATTTAAATGATTTTTTTATTACACACAAATTATATGAAACCAAACAAATTACATACCTTTTTTGACTATGATAAAATACGTAATCACATTTATCAAAAATTAAAATATTATGTTAATATATTATGTATGTATGGATGTCACTATTCTACGTAATTTTTTTTTGTAATGCGAACGTTTTCGTGGTGTACATATGTAATATTAATATAACTTGATATAGGCACAAAATTTTATTGGAAAAGGGATTAATAACCCGGATTCAACTCAATGTCGTGGACAAACGTCGACCAACATACATATATGATAATTGACTATCATGTTGTACAAGTTAAAAGAAAAATTATAATTACCTCTTAATTGCCATTGGATAAATCAAATCACACATTTTTAAAAATTAATTTTGAAAGAGGAAATATATTTGTTCCCATTGAAATCATTTAAAATAATTTCTCTAAAACTGAATAATCAACCGAAAAACTTAACTCAACTGTTCACAGGGAGAACTAACCAAATGGAAAGAGCAAATGAATGAGGTTAGCTAGCAAGCAGTCGAGTTAGGTGACACGCGGTTTCAATTCCAATAAAGTCCTACATTACCTACTGGTCCGTGTTCCCATTTCATTTGGATATTTCCTGTCTAAGTTGAAACTGTTTGTATCGTTTTCGGTAATGAAGTTTCTGAACTGTATTATCGACAATAAACAAGTACTAAATTGTCTGCGTCCGGTTGTTGTCTATAATTGACGATTTTAAGCGCCATCTAGTTTTCTACACTGTACTTAAAAGCAGAGTTTTATACTATTCAATTTGGATTAACACATTAAGGGAATTTATGCAACGAGAAAGAGCAGACATATTCCGCTGGAAGTTACCACGAACACCCACTTAAAAATACTTGTGTAAATGTGGATAATAATGTGGATAAATATCAGTTGGTAAATGAAGAATTTGATGAGGAATTTCATTTTTTTTCGTGGCGAATGAAATGTTACTTGGATTTAATTTTTTTTGTTAAGGTGTTGCCTTATATTCGCGTCTGTAGTAATGGTAGCTGTCAAAATAAATGCTTCCAATTGTACTTGCGTTTAAAAGAGGGGTAGATTCGCCAAGAAATACCTCTCTGCGAATGTGATTCAGAATCAAAAAACAATTTTAATTTTTCTTGCCCAATGAAAGTATTTAATTGTCAAAATCCATGTTTTGATAGATTCGTATATTTGTATATGAAACTTATGGTACTACTATGAGACTGAATTTTTTAGCTAGTAGTTCCGTCGATGAGGGCGCTAGTTTCTCTTTTCTTGATATTGAATTGTTGATGTGGAAGAAGTAAAGGTAGAGGCAAATACGAAAAAAAGCAAGGAAGACGGTCGAAAGTTATTAGTTCTGACAACAATATGGAGGGTAAGGGAGAAAACCGAATAAGCAGTTTTTGTCATGGCAACCTTCAAAATATGGTGGGTATAAATAAATTATATCAAGGCTATTGGCGTATACATGAATTTGAAGTAAGAATGGATATGGATGTACATGCATGTATAGGCTATTATAGAATTTATTTTAAATTTTTCTTTCAAATTTTAGATATTTGGTGGATTTTAGGATTTTGAATTGTAGCAACGTTGCTACTTTTCATTTTTTCTATGCGAAAATGGCAAAGCAATGTTGAGATATTTCAATATGTTTTGTTTAGGTAGGTACATGTGTACCCAGATACCCACCTACATATAATATGTATGTACATAGGTACTTTTTGTTCTTTTTCAAATATAATATCTATTGAGAATAATTTAATTTTTTCTCCAGTCAGTTTTATTAGGAAATAAAGTAGGTATACCTAGGTAGTATTTTTTTTTTTGACTAGCGATATTACGAGTATACATATATCGAACTCTAGATTTTGGTCAAACTTGAAATTATGATAATAGCGAAGACGAAAAAATGGGTCCGCAATTCCGTCTCTCTGTCTGTCTGTCCTCAAGTTTACAGCCTAAACGTTTTTTTCATAAACATGTCCCAGCTTTTATTTCAGCTTTTTTAAGACGACAAATGACAATACCTAACTGCCTGCCATACTTTCTTTTTGACCAAAAAGGTAAATATAATTTTTCTCAAACATTTTTTTTTCTAACAATCAAACATGACATTACGATCATAAAGAACACCAAAAAAGTGGGTCCCCTAATTCCGTCTGTCTGTCATTCTGTCTGTCTGTCCTCGTGTCTACAGCCTAAACCCTTTGATAGATTTGCTTCAAACTTGGTACATATTGTTTTTTCGGTAATATGCCCACACGTTTTTTTATTTTTTTTTTAAAGACATATAACAGTAGCTCCCATAAATTTTTTTTGGCCAAAAACAAAAATCTTATTTTTATCAAAAACGGCTCCAATGATTTTTATTAAAAAAATATGAGTTTATTAATGAAGGGAAAGGGTACCTTTTAATAATTTTTTTTTTGGAAAAAAATTGCTTTTTGGTACCTCTAGTAGAACCATTTTTTTGGTTTTCGATTTTCTCGGAAACGGTTAATCTGATTTTTTTAAATTTTTTACGCAGAAGCTCCTAGAAAGTTTAAACACTATTGTATACCAAAATTTTTCAAAAAAAAATTTTTTTGAAATTATTTTTTTTTTTGAAAATTGAAAATTTCGGAAACTACTTAATAGATTTTTTTGAAACTTGGTATTTAGTAGTTTTTTGACATTATCTTGAATAGTTAAAAAAAACAATTTTTCTAAAATACTGTACCTCCAATTCAAATGTTAAAAACCGTTAAGAAAAAAATTAATTTCTCAAAAACAGCTCCAAGAATTTTCAAAAAAAAAAAAATTGTTATTAAATTTTATTTTATTTTTTGGATTTTGAAAAAAAAAACAATATTTTGCAAAATTAAATATTTTGAAGATTTTTTAAAATAATATTTTCAAATGTATATACCTATATATTGTTGAATACTCATTTAAAAAAAAAATAAGTAAAAAACGACTTAAAAAATATATAATACCTATTAAACAATTCTTATTTGAAAATGCGTCAACTCAAATCTGATTTTTCAAAAAAAATATCCAAAAAAATATTAATATAAAATTAAAAAAATTTTGTCACAAGAACAATTTTTTTTTTGCACAACGATTAACAGAAATCTGAAATTTTAACTGTTAAATTATTATCATGTTTGTTCATTTGGTAAACAAGATTATTTTATTGAGTAGTGACCGTTGCACGCAAGTGTATACCTGAGTATTTAAATATTCCCTACAGCCATCAAACAATTTTCATTCTATCTGCCCGTAGAATAAAAAACACACACACACAACCAGCTCCTACTCAACAAAAAAATCCTCATAAAAAAGGCAAAAAAAACTATGAAATAAATTGTTTTCCTTTTCTCCTCTAACTTATAATAAACTTTGTATATATTTCTCTCATCAATTTATTATCACCTATTTCCCTTCATACGCATTTTCATATCACACCAACACTACCAAACAACCGATTTGGTAGTGGAACCCATGATGAGTAGTAGAACTTATTGCAGGCTGGATGAATTTCGACGTCATGATAGTACTATTAATATCTATATACGTGTACAATGTTCGTATGAAAAACGAATTTGATTCTTGTATACCAATGGAAAATAAGGACATTTCTTTTCTTTTTACATCAATTTCGTTAGATAAATTTATCTGCTTGGTTTTCCGCCGTGTCATGAACATCCCTTAGGTTTTTTTAAATTCTACAGTAATACCCGGATAAGTGCCTCTCGCTTAAGTGCCTACCCCCCATAAGTACCATTATTTTTTTAGAACCAAAATTCTGAAGATTTTTTCATATAAAACTCATCTTATAAATACCTTCCGCTTAACTACCTTTCCCGCTTAATTGCCTTTAATTTTGTATACTTTTATTGAAATTTACATGACAAAAATTCTTTTAAGAACACATTTGAAATTAGCTGATAAAATACAACAGTTTGTTTTCCTTTAGCGCTTTCTTTTGTTTTATGCTTCAAAATTCATAAATAAAAAAGTACTAATCTTAATTTACTACGAGTATAATGATTCGTGGACCAAATGCCGTTAAAATCTATTTTAAATAAATAATTCAACAAGTTCGATTAAATATAATACAAAACATCCACCTAATTAACTATGTCTGGCACACGACAAAATCTTCCAATTTTAATGATTAAAATTTTTAATCTTGTTGGATATAGTTCACATTGGTTTCTTGTCAAAAAATCCATGTAAGATGGACCGAACTAAAAGTGCGTAATGGTAGGGCCGTGACTACCCAACTGATGAATCGAAGTGTGATCGGCGGGACGAAACGCAAATTTTATGGAATAAAAGTCGTTAAAAGCTATTTTGAATTAAATTTTTGTATAACTTCCTAACCCGCATAAGTGCATATTAAAGTGGACATTTAGCGTGAGGCACTTATCGGGGTTTTACTGTATATACTTTCTAGATACCCAGACTCACAACATCAAAGTGAAGCCACAGTCGCCATGTTTTCATGATTCTTCCTTTACATGAGTATACACGGAACTTTGTATTGAGCCGTCGATATATATATCACCTATGAAAACGTGTCTCGGCTTTACTTTGCCTACAGGGCTTAGAAGTCAATAGCCGCACATTTGTTTGGGAAATCTATCCAAAGCACAACAGGATTTTCCAAAAAAACGATCCCCAGCAGCCTGATTTTTTTAAAGTTGCTACTACCTACCATGTGTTAAATAATTAAATGCAACAATTGATTTGTTTTCATTTCTTCAGATTAAATGCGTTTAAGAAAACTAAGACTTGAATTAAAAAATCCACATAAAATGGGATATAGATGAAGCAGTAAGAAATAACAAAAGGTTGATTTTTTCACGTATGTGTAGTACTAAATGTTGATTTAAAAATTATTTGATGTGTTTGAAGCTTTTCCCAATAAATCAGATGTTGTGTCAGTGTAGAGTATGTTCGTATAGTATACTAAGTATTTTATAAACTTCGTTTATATGCGGTTAAAAGATCGAGTTGGAGTAGGGAGAATAATTAAAAATGAGTTTATAAAATGTGGACAGAA
Source organism: Philhelius pedissequus (assembly GCA_910595825.1). Classification (NCBI taxonomy): domain Eukaryota; kingdom Metazoa; phylum Arthropoda; class Insecta; order Diptera; family Syrphidae; genus Philhelius; species Philhelius pedissequus. The sequence continues at coordinate 256,332,340 of OU343160.1, forward strand.
AACACCTTTTCAGATACTCTTTTTATTTGCGATATATGTAGGTACTATAGGGCAAGTTTTGCATTTGAAAAAAAAATCGAACCCGAGATTTTTATCAAAGTTGACATTACGATGATAGAGAACACCAAAAAAAGTGGGTCCGGCAATTCCGTCTGCCTGTCTGTCTGTAGAACGATCTACAACCTAAACGGCTGAACCGATTTTGTTCAAACTTGGTGCTTAGGCGTTTTAGGTGATTGTTCAAAATAGATTTTTGAATTGTTGATTTAGCCCCAAAATTAACGGTACTTGCCATACAAATTTTTGTACCATCTTAATTATCTCGAAAACGGCTCTAACGATTTTGATAAAAATTGGTGTTCGTACTACTTTGAGCATTGTCTACATTTTGGCCAAACTAAATTTTAAAATATTTTGTTATTTCACTTTCTCATAAACGGCAGAACGGATTTCGATCGAAATTTTTATACAGGATCTTCTTCGAATTCTAAATAATACTACATATCAAAATTTTCGAAAAATATTTTTTTTTTGGATTTTTGAAATTCAATATTTCAAAAACGGGCGGACGATTTTTTTGAAATTTTGTTTTTAAATTTATATTATTAAATATTTAAAATGTTCATACCAATTTTTTTTAGAAAAAAATTAAGAATGTTTATATACATATAAAATATTAAGTGAAAAACGACTTTAAAAATACATTTAGCCATTTCGATTAAGAATCTTTTACATATAATGTGACCGAACATAAGAGCATTTTATTAGAAATAGATTTAGTTAGTTTAAATGCAACTATAATAATGTTTTATAGTTTCGAAAATTTAACAGCGAAAAATATGACATTTAAGGCAAAAAATCAACCATACATTTTTGATACGAATCTCGTAATTGGGGTAAATTAATTAGTCGAGTTTCGATAAAAATTATAAACGTCGCAATAAATAAGCACTGAAAGAAAAACAACGATTATGTGCACTTTTATGTTCACTGGTCGGTCAACGGTCAAATCCACTCTGCATTAAAAATATAAATTATTATTTATGACATCCATCAATAAAATTTGACGTTTTCTGACTAGGCAATAAACTATAATTTTGAAATTAAATCTGAAAATTTTGGTATACAAAAATGGTATGAAAAATAATAATACTATAAAAAATAATAATAATATAAATAATAAATAATCTTTCAATGGAATACGTCAGTTTATGTCTTGCAAGTCTTGTATGTGCTATATCGATAACACACACTCACGTGCTGTTAATGAGTACTTATTTGTTCTAAATAATATGAACTTACTTGCTCAATAAAATGCTTGTTTTGCTATTGTAGAACTTTGATAGTGGGCACTACTCAAGTTTAAGTTAGTTCATTTTTAGGCAATTTGACGACAGCAGCTGAGACACAAGGAGACTCAAACATCTTTAATTAAAGTATCTTTTATCTAACAGTTTAGCACGAAAAAGCTAACTTCACCTTTTCTGAAAGTGGAAGAAGAGCACCCCAGAATGCATTAAGTATAGAAATAAGACTGCTTTCAGCTAACCTATCGGAATCGTTCACAAATATATTCGCAGAGCATAGTATCGGAGATAACTTATCATTATAAATGGATGAAATTGGCCATTGACAGAAACAATTACTCTATGAACAAAGACTTCTAAATTTACGAAAGTCATCGAAACTACCAACTAAATAATATAATATCATTCGATATTCGAATAAATGTTACAAATCTATCCACAACAGAATATTGTCTTTACTTTGATCGCAAACAAGAACAGGTTCTTGTATTTGTAATGTGTGATAAATTCTGTTGTGTTGGGCATAGCTTTTACCAAAAAAAACTATTGTAATAAGTTTGTTTTTTTTACACACCTTCGGGATCCCGCGGCATCCTATTACCCAAAACGTGTTTCCTTACTTATTTTCTGGCGCGAAAATGCCAGAGCTTTTGACTTTCCTTCATTTTTTTTTCATTTTCCCTCCAGCAAGAATCAACCCGAATATTTTAGCTACTGCACTTTCTTGCTTGTCAAACAAAAAATTAGCTGATCGAATAATTTCGATTTGAATTTGTGAAGTTGTGTAATTAAAACTTTTTTTTACAATGTTAAGAAGAAGAAAACAAACGATTGAAGATAATATAATAAATTTATCTTCTGGTTCTTTTGGTAGATCTCAAAATGATAAGTACTTGCAAATTAAACCGTATTTCGTGAAAACATTTTCATACATGTTGAGTACACATCTAATTTCTGTTGTTAAATGTAGCAAGTACCCAGAAACAACCCAAATGTGTTTCCTTACTTTTCGATTCTGGTTGAAAATTGCAACAACAACATGAAAAGCCTTGAGCCCAAGCCTTTATAATGGTTCTAATTCTTTTATAAAAACGACTTCGTTTATAAGACTGTTAAGACGTTTATCGATGCGAATTAAGCGGAATTGATGTTGTACTTTATTTGAAATATTATTTTAAGTTAACGTTAAGTGAACAAAAAAACAACTATTGTCTTCATACTTCTTAAGGGAAATATCTACCATATCGCCATCGTTGGAAACGTTCAAGCATATTTATTAACAAATAGAGAGGATTAAATACTGCAGATATAAAGAATTACAATTTTTACTTGCGATTATAGGTAATATAAGGCAAGTTATGGGATTCGTGCAAAACAATCAAACATAACATTACGATCATAGAGAACACCAAAAAAGTGGGTCCCCAATTCCGGTTTTGAAGTTTCTGTTTGGGTTGTTACTTTGTTTTGTAAGTCCCACCAGTTATTTTTCTTATTTTCTCAGATTCTTTTAAGAACATTTTTAAGCAATCTAAGTTTAATTATGTGCCAGTTATAAATTGTTATAATTTTTTTTCTAATTTACCCAAGTTGGGCGACTTAATCCCCTCGATCATGGGAGACTTGATCCCAGGTAGACCAGTTATTGAAAAAAAAAAAACAATATTAAGGACAAATTTGCTCGAAAAAGAGACGATAAAGCATTTAAATGCCGGAAAACGAAGATATCAGCGAAGTTTCTCAAATTGATGTCATTAAAAAACTGCCAACTTTCAAGGCATTACAGCAAGCGCGTGGGGTGTTTTATTTCCCCAAAATCACTTCGTTTATTCCCTATTGAATAAATTTAAGATATTTTTAATGTTCCTTTATTTTTAAGTTCTGATTTTAATTGATTTTTTTTTTAATCAATTCGTTATTTTTTATCATTCGCAAAATGATTTCTTGATGAACATATGACATGAAGTTCGTTTATGTTTAAGTTCGTATTAAAAATATTTTTTCATTTGTATCAAATGGATTCTTTATTATTTTTTTTTGTTATTTCGTTCAATTAACAAATTATTAGTTCCTTAGAAAAAATTTAAAGGTTTTTTTACTAAGGAAAATTCAAATATATGGTGAATGTGAACTAGGGATCAGGTCTCCCATAGAGGGGGAGAGAAAGAGACTTGATCCTTTTGACTCTTTTCACTTTTTTAAAAACAGCGCTTCTACTATTTACAACTAAGTGATTTTTCTATGTTAAAATAGAAGCTAATAAATGTGTCTCTTACTTAACATAGGAAGGGGTCTTCTCGAAAATGTAAATAAAAAGTTGTGACACAAAAACTGCAAGGGGATCAAGTCTCCCACTTTTCCCCTACTTCCCATTGAACCACTTTTCATATTTTCGACATTATCAACATTGGATGAACCGATTTAAATTATTGTTTTTATACAAATGCTCCCTAAGATTGTTAATTAAACTGCAAACTCAAATTTTCCAAAAAAAAGTTTATCGATTTTTAAAAAATAAATAACTTTTTTTTTTGAAAAATCGAATTTTCAAAAACCCGCCACTGATTTTTGGTGAAATTTGAATTTTATATGTATGTATATTAATAATATCTTCAAAATAGCGTTTCAAATGTTGTTTCTGTTGAAATTAGTTGTTTGGGTGGTAAAACGGGAAGCCGTCTCACCACACTCAGATCTCAAGGGATCCAGGGTAGGAAAGTGGAAGTTTAAGGATGGAGAGTATTAGGTTTGAGGTGCTTCTCTAAACAATCCTGACCGTTGAATACATTTCTGGATATGTTTATGTGGATTATTTCAGACATCGCGCAATTCGTCAAAGAAGTAATCTTTGAGAGCTTCTTTCCTGGTTCGGGCTAGGCTGCTGCAATCACAAAGGCAGTTATATGATCCTTCTTCCACCTCTTCGTCCACACAAATTCTACATAAGTCAGATGTGCTGATGCGCATTCTGGTCATGTGGGTTACCCTTGAGCTGTGACCCGTTAGGATGCCCGTCAGAAGGGACAGTTGAGGTCTGTTAAGCCATAGTAAGTACTCTGTTTTTTCTTAAAGATATCTGTACAAAGATTCCTCGAAACCCGACAACTACTGTGGTTACCTTACCATCTGTCGGTTGTGGTTTTTCTTGTTCCAGTGGCTTGGTTCAAGTGATGAGCCAGTTTTTGCCAGTTCTGCGATTTCATTCCCTTGTATGCACTATGTCCTGGAACAGATTAAGGTGACTAAGTTCGGTTCCCTTAGCAATGTTAATTCGTTGCGGCAGCGAACTACGAGTTTTGACTTTGTGACGATTGAGGAAATATCTTTGGTTGCCGCCTGGATTCTTACGAAAATATATATGTTTCTGTTGACCAGTTTAAATGCGAAGATATGTTTAGCTGCCTCACTTGTTCCGAGCACCTCCGCCTGAAATTTTGAGCAAAATTTTAGAAGTCTGTATGATTTGGCCAGGGGATGATTTTCCTATTTCTCTCTTAGATTCGTCCGTAAATACCGAAACATGATTTATGTCGATGACCAGTTTTCCTTCCGGATCCCTTGTTGGGATCACAATAAGTGCGGCAGGATTAAAATCTATGTACGGCAAAATATAGTCTTTTTAAATTGTCGTATTTGTAAAACTTATTATAGAACTGTGACTGTAATGGTACATTTTCCAATTCCTACATTCTTATAGTCGTAGAGCGGTCTTGGCCGCCAACTCTTTCGTAAATCCGTCAAGTCGGGCTAAAGAAAGGAAGGTTTCTAGGGCTGCGGTTGGTGTAGTTCTCATAGAACTAGTTGTACCGATACACACCTGACTATATTTTTGTCGTGGTTTTAAGATTGGTTGTCTTTTCCAAGGCCTGCCACCAGACGAAACATACGTACTCCAAAATAGACCACATTATGGATATGTACATTTAGTCCGCTTAACTACGGCCCAATTACTGAACTTATCAAGGTCATTCTGAAGAATTTCGCACAGTGTGTGAACGAATTTTCCTGATGCCAATAGCACGATGTGCCAAAGAAGGGGATATAGGACACTCATTTGTGAAGCACATCTGCATGTCCTGACCTTATGTTTGCAGTCGACCAATTCGCCATTAACGATTCTTGACTGAAGCATTGAGTCGATCCAATTTGACAGTAGCGGTTCAATGCTACTAGAGAGTCCAGGGTTTTTCGAATTGCTTTATTTTCAACATTGTTAAAGGCTTCTATAGTCAAGAAATGCACCCAGCGTAAACTACTTTACTGTTTTTTAGATACATTTTTCAATTGTGCCTACCACTTTGTGAAGTGCATGATGGGCATGAGAGAGAACACCACTATTTAGCTTCAGGCGAATGTGTACATCTAGGAGTCTTTCCAGATGTTCTATAGGAAGGAAGATAGGCTTCTAGGCCTGAAATGAAAATGACTTTTCTCTAACTAGAGGGTATGTAGGTGATGTTGAGGCGAGTCAACGCCTGAAAATACCCACTAGGATTGGAACAGTAATAGAGCTTTAGAGCATAATAGAAATTATGCTATCAGGCAATGTAGACTTATATCCACATTTTTATAGTCTATGATTTGGTTACATAAGTTCGAGAATTCACTTATCTGAGACCCTGTGTTCACATGTGGATCAATGACACATCCTGGGAAGTGAGTGCTCATAAGTAATTCAAGAGTTTCAGAGCAGGAGCCTGTTTAGACCCCGTCTTCTTAGGAAGCCCGGAGGAGTGTAGAACTTTGACATGACTTTTCTGAACCTAGCAGCGACTTTTGTATTTTCAATGTCTGAAGAAAATTTTCATCAAGCTGCTCTGTTTGCCTAGTTCTGTTTTTATTTTCATTTCTGATTATCTTGTAATAATAACAGGCAGCAGGTGCATTACTATGCTTGGCTTCATTGAAAAGCATCCTTGAATTTCTACGAAGGATCGTTAGACCACCATGCGGGGTTAGTTAGTTGACGTTACTTTTCTAACTTGTTTTTCAATGATCAAGCAGTTGAGCAAGGGCTCAGTTTTAGATTAGCCCAAAGATGAAGCTATTCTTATTTTTTAAGGCTTCACAGTTTGTTTTCCTGGGATTTCTGTAGAGCTTAAGGCTTTATAATTCATATTCTATTTGTTTTGCTTTTAAATTAGTTGTGACCTATTTTTGTATTAAGCTTGTTATTGAATTCGAATTAAAGATATGTTTACGATGAAAGAAGTTTACGATCAAATCCCCATAAATTCGTGTTAACTATGAAGATCTAAAAAAAGTCCATAAGTGTTACAAAAGCCCTGTAATCAAAATAAAATATAAATTCAGGCTTATTTTAAAATAAAAATATATGCCAGCCTTCAGGATAAATTAATACCCAAGTGCTATGTTTAAAAAAGTTTAGAAAAACACACCTATTTAATTCGAAATTTGGGCACATAATTGGGAACGTGCCCATTTTACCATTTTTTTTCTAAATATACTTCAGTCAAATTAAATTATAAGGAAAAAATAATTAAAACTGTTTCACTTACCGCTGAATAACTCTTGACGAACGGCGGCCTTGGCATGTGATTGTTTAGAACAACACTAGGCTGCTGAGGTTGAGGTGGTGGTTGTTGTTGTTGCTGATGTGATTGTTGCGCAGGATGTTGAGGGTGATGTGGATGTGAAGAAGATTGTTGATGTTGTTGTTGTTGGTTATGTTGTGGTAAATTTTGTTGTTGTTGTTGTTGTTGCTGTTGCTGAGATATTTGTTGTCTTGAGCTCATTTCAAGTGATATTGGTAGATTCCAGGCCTCCTCTATAGAGCACAACTGCCTCCGTTTGGACGTTATACTCGGCATAGGAGCTTGTGCTAATTGCGTACCAAGGAATTTAATCCTTTGCTTAAGACTCTCAGCCAGACTCTGTGTTTTACTATTACTAGGACTATTATTGCTGCTACTATTATTGTTATTATTATTACTACAATTGTTAGCACCGGATTTTAATGTTGACGCTTTACTTGTTGATGGCGATGATGAGGCGATTCCACTACTACTAGATAATGATGTGGATGGACCACCACCAGCAGTAGCGGTAGCTGAGTTTTTTGTTGGTGTTGCTGGTGTATTATTTGATGCAGAAGCTGTGCTGAGTGTATGAAAAAAATTCGAATCCTTCTTGAAGAGAAAAAAAAAAGAAAAATAAATTCAATGTTTTGTATTAAAAATCTGGAATGATAAAAGATACGACTTACAGAATCTAAGTTGCGTGCTGCATTTAAATAACAAGCATAGGCGTCTCTTAGCTGACCACAGCTCTCATACAAAATTCCTAAATTCGTCCAGGCAGCTTTGTGATTCTTATCCAATTGTACAGCGCAAATATACGCTTGTAAGGCGTCTGTTGGTTGATTCTGTTGCTGGTACAGAACCCTAAAAAATACAAACAAACAAAAGAATCAATAGAAAAGTATATTTGTTTTGTTATGGCGCATTTCCGACTTAAAAAAGCAAAGAAGAACTCTGGTGTACAAATTTATACAATTCATGGAATTTTAAGACGTTGTTATTATAATATAAATATTTAAACTTATTTTAATGATTTCGAACCCCTTATATGAAAAAAAACTTTGGAAATTCTACCAATATTAAAATGTGAAAGGTTGGATGAATGGCTGTTACTTACTCATTCACACCAGAACGGCTGAACGGATCTTGATGTGATGGCACAGAGATATATTATAGTCTAGAATAGCACTATGCTACTTTTTATATCGGTAAAATGTATGGTTCCGGTGAGATAGAATTGTTTTAATTTTGCATAGATCACATTTAACATATCTGCTCATTCTACAAATAGCCAACATAACTTTTATTCACAAGAAACCATAAAGCACACGCACATATGTAGTAAAAAATAAAAAGTAAAGTGTATAGAGGATTCAAAAGTAAAAAGAATTAAATGTAGGAATAGAAACATGTAAAGTTTTAACACGATTTCATTCAAATTTCAAAGGTCTGCCTTCAAAATCGAGATTTGATCTGATTGTTTTGTAATTTCCTTAGGTGTTTATTCGATGCAGATTTATTTAATAGTAAATAATTAAAAAGTAGTCTTCGTTGCTGATAACACCCCCTCCCAATCCAATAATTTTGGCTGCTTCCGTAGACCGCTAGCAAAACTAGTAATTAATTGAAGCTCGCAAAACTAGTAATTAATTGAACGATATATATCGTCCCTCAACATCGAACAGCTTAGCCAAAACTGGGAGGTGATGAGCATGGAAAAGACCAAGGAAGGCACAGAAGTGGTAGTGAAGCTGGTACACAAATGGGATCGTTACAGGTTCTCGCAGCTCAGTTGGCCGATATTTTCTAGGTACTTTTAGAACCTCTCTTTCGCGAAACGTTTGCTCGCAGCACGGATTTATTTGTTGCGAGATTGGCGTTGAGTAGCAATACTTTTTGATACATGTTATTGTTGGAAGTATTATTTTCAGATACGAGTAGTATGTATTTGGAATTTTTTTTTTTGTTCGTTTTTTCGAATTTTCATAGATTAGTGTATATATGTACGTACATATATTTCTGCATTGTGTGTATTCGACGAGCAATTCTTTTTTTTTTTTTTTTTTTTTTTTATTATTCGAATTTTATTGTGGGTTCATTTTGTGAATTCGAATAGATTATGTAGCAGTTATACATACGTATTGTGTGTATTCGACGAAGAATTTTGTTTGCTGGTTTCTTTTTTTTTTATTCGAGTTTTTGGGTGCCTTTTTTTGATTAGATTAGATTAGTGTATATTGTGTTCATTCGACGCGGCGATTTTTTTTTGTTCGTTTTAATGTTTCTCATACATTTGTGTACCTATATGTCGTGTGTATTCGACGAAGTTTTTCGGGTCGTTCTTGTTTATTTTTACAAATTATTCTGCCCTCAACAAATGTTATAGCGGTTATGAAAACACCAGTGAAAGCACTTTCGCGGGCAACTGTGCTGTGAAAAAACGTTTTGCGAGGAAACGTGTGTGGTGGGTGAAACGTGATGCGAGAAACAGTTTTGCGGTCAACCGTACCCAACCCACTGGAAGACCTACTCCCTTGTTGCCAGACTTCACAACAATTTTTTTGCAATAAAAAAAGAAATGTAACTAAAGAAACTGTTTGTAATTTTTTTAACTTAACTAAACACGTCATATTGTCTATTGTTTTGATATACTGCTTTAAAAAGTTAATTCCAAGTAATCTTAATCATTGCTGTTATTTATTATTATTTTATATTTAATTTTCGATCTTATAATTCTGGGTTCTATCATTACTTTTCTAATTTTGTGTTTTATTTTTCTTATTTTCAATTTTGTTTTGTTTCTGTGTATTTAACTTCTTAATTATTTTATCATCATCATTTTTGTTGCGGGTGTTCTATCTTTTCCTTTACTACTGTATATGCAACCTGCATGACATCTGCGGTGTTTTGGCGTCTTATTCTACACCATCCTTGGTTTTATATTGATGGTTGGTGTCAATAACAATTCGCGCACAATGTTAAATATAATAGGCCCACAGTTTACTACGAAAGTTGGATAAATTTAATCACTTTTTGAAGGTTGTTTGCACTTGAGAACCTTGGCTATCTACTGAAATCAGCGATGATTACTACAGCGTTAATAGTTTCCATAAAAATAGTCGGATGCGTAGGAGGTGGTGCAGCAATTTATGTTCGCAATAATCTGCAGTGTAAGTTGATGCGTAGAGCTGCGGTGGGTAATGAAATTGATTACGTGTTTTTGTTACAATTAACTGTAGGTTTAATAAAATTTTACTTGGTTCAATGTACAGACCGAACAGGAATATTCATAAAACCCCAATAATAAATGTTTTAGATGAATTATCACATATATCTCCATTTATCGTGCTAGTATGTGACTTCAACAGTAACATCGTTCAGGATTCTAATAGATAGCATTCCACTGGTGTGTGTCCAGTCAACACAACTTCGCCCACACGCTTTACTAGGTCTACCAAAAGCCTGCTCAATGTTTTCTTTGTAAGTATTAATTATAAGTCTCTTAACTTCAACCAACTCTCAGCTCCATGTTTCTTACACCATGCTCTCATAATTTTACTTTTGAATGCAATCACTGCAACATTACAATTCTTACAGTTTTCGTGATTTTAAAAATGTCAGTCGAAGCTTTGAGAGATGAACCTTAGGTCGGTCGAATTGTTTCGAGTATATGCAAATTTATCAGTTGATGAACAGTTATCTTTTATTGGGGATAGCATTCGTAATCTTTTTCACACTCACGTGCCAATTAAAACCAAATATAATGTGAGAAGTCAGCCGTTATCGTTTTCTTACAATATTAAGCGTGTGATTAATGAACGTGAGCAAGCGTATAAGCGTTGAAAACGATTCCGTCTTGATGTTTATCATGAAACATATAAAGCGTTGAGAAATAGAGTAACTCTCGAAATACTGAAGGGAAGCGGCGTTTTTATCCTTCACAATTAGATCCTGCTCAAGCTAAACCTAAACTTTGCAAAAATTTGAAACAAATAGGAATAGGTAAACAAAAAAACAATAATCTTAACAACATTGTCCCTAACAAACTCAATAGAACTTTCGTCACCTTGCCTACCCCAATTTCAATAAAACAGAAAATAACCCGATCCAAAATAAATAAATCAATATTTAAAGCACTGCAGTCTGCTTTGTGTAACCCAATCTCGTTTTCCCCAAAGCACAGCCTGAACACTTCTTTAATAAATGTAGTTGAAGAAATTAGGCAAGCTGTTGATAGTGATAATGTAACTTTCCTTGTATTGCTAGATTTCTCTAAGGCATTTGACATCGTGCGTGAATCATCAAGTTCTAAGTAGAAAACTTGGTGGTCAAATTAATTTCTCTGCATCTTCTCTTAAACTTGTGGCTTCTTACCTGAACAACAGATCTCAGGCATTAGTGGTAAGCAAAAATGAATCAGGATTTCTTCCTCTGAGCAAAGACATGCCACAAGGATCAATTATGGACCCACCCAAAAGAATTTGTTATACCTTTTATAACAAATTCTTCAGTAGACTGATGATGTCCAACTTAGCAAGTTTCCTGTTAGGACAATTGAAAAATGCAGCTTAAGTCAACAATGATTTAAACCACATAATGCTCTAGTAATCAATCAAAGTTTATAGCGATTTCATGAAAAATGATTGATACTTCTTATTTTCCAAAAATAATATATCAACCTATTGAGTTTGCAAAATCTGCAAAAAATCTTGAGTTAACCTTCAACACCACCATATGCCTGCAATGACCATAATAGTTTGACCCTTGCAATGGTTTATGGAAGCTTGGGTCTGCTATGGGCAAGGCAAAAAGATAACCCCGAAATAGAGATTATACTTGGAAAAACATTAATTATCCCGGTAATAATATATGACTGTGAAATTTACAATAATTGTGATTTCGTTCATGAACGAAAATTAAAGGTTGCCTATAATAGTATTGAACGGTACATGCATATATATGGATTGAGAAAATATGACAATGTAACCCACTAGACGAAATTAATAACTGGAATATCATTTGAAAATCTACTCCAGTTAAGAAAATTTAATTTTTCTTCATAATGTTATGCAAACACATAACCAATAGGTTGTACTAGGATGTTAAGAATTGGGTTAAGACAATACTTTAAAAATCTTTGATGACGATAGAGATTTGTATATGATTTCATAATCGTATCTTTTGTTTTTTGTTCTCTATTATGTATGTATATTTTTGTTTTCTTTAAATAATTAAATTAATGGAATAATTTCTTGTTATTTTTCAATTTAATTTTAGCGTTTAACATAAAAAACTCATGCATACAATAAATTAAATAACATATAATTTAAATTCATTTTGATGCTTTGCACTATTTTAATAAGATATTTTATATTTATGTATATGTTAAGTTGTTGCCGAGATAACTAAATAAATAAAATCAATAGTTATGTGAAAACAACAAGTTTTTTTTAAAATTAAACGTTAAGCAATGAAAAACGATGTGAGCTTGTACCTACTTTTTGGTTAGAGTGGTTTATCAGAACTGTCAACGATTATCATTGCAAAAAAAAACTTTTGCGAAAAAGACAGTTGTAAGATTCTTTTTATCCAATTGGAATACAAATATTTTTAATAAAATCAAATACTTGGGTTCCAATTTCTCTCAATCCACTGTAAGAATTATGGACGAAAAACTTTTTCGTGTGTGTTTCAATCAGAAACACTTAATGGCAGGAGCTTGCCAACTGACATAATTTTCCTGTTTGCTATAAACGACCATCAGGAAAAAATATTCACTTCATATACTGTTTCATCTCTTCCTGATAGCAATTTAGGCGACAGTTATAGCTTTCATGGAAACTCATAATTGAAATCTTTGTCTTTCAATTCTGAGGCACTTGAATAAATAAATCTGATGTTGTTTTGGTATAGCTTGAATCAAATCACTTTTGGTCATTCTACTGTGCGACTCTCTTCAAATTTCTTTGCTCCTCTCATTAATTTTGAAGGATACACTAAATCACCTTCCAAGGATGGAGTTTATTTACATTAGGTGGTTTAGCGTGAAGTTTTCAAAAAGTATTTCATCACTGGGATAATAATCATTAAATCTCTTGTGCACCATTTTTGTTCTCTGAATCCTCTCTCTGCGCAATCGAACATTGGCAATGTGATTTGGTTCAAGCTATACCAAAATGAAGCTGATAAGGTATTTACATATATATTTATTTTGTCCAAAAAAAATATTTTATTTGCACCACCACTTTTCGTAAAATCACATCTGATTTTTCAATGATGTAAGTGTTTTCAATGAACAGCTGACATTTTGTTTACAAAAGTGGAAGACAATCGTTCCAATGATCAAATTTAACCTCAATATTACATTTGGCTATGAAAGATTTGATATTTGATACCAATCGAACAGTCATTCGACAGCCTTCCGGACGACCAATCGAAAAGGCCATACGGCCAACAAATAAAAAGTAGTACGTTGACTACGGCATTTTGACGTATATATAATTTTAACGGCAATCTTAATGATTATTTTATCTATTTGCTAAGTACCTAGTTCTGAACAATTTTAAATTAAAACCAGATCTATCGCCTCAGAAAATTAACCGAAAAATAGCTTTTCAAAAACAATAGGGATATCCGTTAAGTTTTTTTTTAATTATCTCGATAATGATGCGCTTTGAAAGAAATTAAACAAAAAAAAATTACCCTATCGAACACCAAGTGTCGGCGTTCCCTTCACTCTTCTCCACAGAATTTCTATACGCTATAAAGGCATCATGGACTTTGTTAATTCCAGCATAACATCTTCCAAGCAAATATAATGATTGTCCAGATTTGGGATTGGCTTCAATTGACTTTTGTAAACAGAAAATTGCATAAGATTCTCGTTGTCGTTTATCGCCTAAGGATTCAACACAATGATACATCCATCCTGTACGGGAAAAACAAAAAAAAAAAAGATTTAAGTTTATTGTTGGTATTTATAAGCTTATATATGTCTTATCTACCCACCTAACTGTCGATATATATCGGCCTTCAGTTCCAATGTCAGCTGGTCCTCGGTAAGAAGCTTTTCGTATGCCTCTTTGGCAGCTTTATGTTTATTTTGAACTTCATACAGGTGTGCGATGTGAAAGCGAACTGAAAATAAACAAAAGAAAAACGTATATAAAAAAAAATGATAAAGAAGAACTCGATATGCACGCAATAAAACCATCATCGATGGATGCTGGTGCAATTATTTGTATATAAATCTAAAAAAAAAATGTGTATAGTAGTTGGTCAGTCGAGGGGGTCATCACTCTTTGAAAGACTTAATTATAACGCGGGCCGCCTTAAAGTGGTCATAAAATGACAAAAAAAGATTCTGCACTCCATATGGTGTTTTTTTAAAAGTATGGTTTCATATGTGTGGCAAGTGAAAATGATTTGGTGCATGCGACTGCCAACGAACAGTGTTTTCACAGACTTCCTCGATTTGTCCCACAATCGGACCTTGCTGGCCGATCCGGTCACCGGCCACACCACATGGCAAGCCACTGACCTAGACAGTATAATTGTTGCAGGTTGTGTGGTGATGACATATGGCGTTGATGACGTGGTTTTGCAATATGTTATCGTGTTGCATGGCAATTACTAAGAGTTTCTTTTTTTCATTGATAATTGCTTGCGGAAGTGAATCAACTGAAATAGATGTGTTAGATTAATGTCGTAAGCTATAGAAGAGATTTGTTTGGTTCTTATTATTTTATTGCGTAGCATACTTTTGTTTTATTTTAATCAATAGAATAGGGTTGCAATCATTAAAATTGGCCATTTCGATGAAATTAGAATTGGTATATATGTGCATAGGATCTTGAAGTTTTGAATAGAAATTCGATTCAAATCTGCAAAATATCCAAAACACTTTCCCCCCGCAATTTAGAATTTAAAAAAAATAGAAAGTTTGCCTAACAATTGTAAGATGCCGTAAATATTGACCCTGAAAATGCAAACAATAATTTGGCGAATGTTAATTAATAATAAACTAACTGACAGATGCAAATGCAGAAAATTAGAAAGATCCAATTTTTCCATCCTGTTCATATTTCTGAAATCTTAGGCACGGATGCGAACTGATTTTTGTATTTGCTTTGTATTGGTGGTAGGATGTTTCAAATCTTTTTAAAAATGGTGAACTCGCCAATATCGTTGTCATAATAACATCGACATATGAATGTACATACATATTTCAGATTTTAGTTCATGTATGTATATTGAACTGGAAAGTATTGTTCTATAACTAAGCTGCACAATAAATGGTGAATCATCATTTTTACGTTATTCTATTATATTCACAATAATAATAATAATAATAATTGACTACCGCAATTTTGCCTAAGCCAAAGTTAGTAAATTATTTCTTACGCAATTAAACAATCTAGGGAAAGAATAAATCTACTTATTGACGAGCAAAATCAATAATATTCTATGCTCTGGTAGGTAAAATAGCTACATGCTATTCAATAGTGTGGTTTTAAAAAAATCCGGGACAAATTAGATATGTTTACGTATGTGGTTTCCATTGGAAATCCAGAAGCATTCCGAAGCGTACGAAAGTCAAAAATTATTTTTTGGGAAGAGAAATTCTGTTCTTGATTTGAACTCAGAAACAGAATCCACTCAAGAAGCACTAATACAATTATACTCAAATGTCAAACCTCTGATTTTCTATTTTGTTCTTCGTCTCCCTCACCTTCACGTCATGAATTTATTTAATAACAAGTCATTGTTCAATGAATATTGATCGTTTGTATGCTTTTCAATGTCATTGTAAATGAGCATATTGAAGACATTGAAGGGAGCCAAAATCGGTTTGGTTTTCTTAAATGTCGTCAATGTTTGACAAATTTGTGATCTCAACGTTGAAGTTTCATTTGTATAAAAAAATAAAACAAAACAGTTAAAAATGACTGACTTGCTTATAAAAACAAATGGCAGCTTTAAATAATAGTTGTTTGCAGCTGATTGAATGAATAAATGTTAAATAGTGTCGATTTTCCTTCAATATTTATTGACATAAAAATTCTTTCAATGAAAATTGACAATAAGCATTGATCGTGTGTGGGGCACTTTATTGATTCTTAGTCAGATTCAAGACAGTTGTCAAAATGTACACTATATTGTCTTATTTGCATGTTTGTATGTTAAGCTATGTCCACACCAAAGAAACATTTCCGAAAATTTCCAGAAACATTTCTGAATGTGCCCACACAAATAAACATTTTAAGAGACATTGTTTAAAAAAAAAACGTTTCTGAAATGTTTACCATTTGTTTAAAAACATTTAAGAAACGTTTTGGGAAGGTTTCATAAATGTTTTTTAGGTGTGGACACTTCGGAAAACATTTTAAAAATGTTTCTTTGTTTCTGAAATGTTTATTAAATGTTGCTAAAATGTTTCAAAAATGTTTGTTTGGTATAGAAAGACACAACTTAAGAAGCGATGAAAACTACAATATGTGGAATTGAAGAGAGCTTGTACTTCAATTCCACTGTATGTAACCTTCGTCGATACGGTCTGAATCGTTCATTTGTACATCTTCAAAAATTAAGATTATTTTCCTAGAAAGAATAATTTTTATTCAAATATTTAGTATAAACTTCATAGAAACCAAGTTTTTTTTTACTCACTTTTGAACACAAATTCGCGATGTTATATATTTTATTTGCATTATTTTATAGACTTATTTCTCATATAGTTAAGTACATATTCTAATGAAAACTTAGTTTTTAAAAAGTGCCTTAACCGGCTACCGGGCGCTATGAACTTTTCGTTTAGCCCTTTTTTTAATAATTGCTCGTGCATTGGGCCAGGTTCCATAGAAAAGTTTACCATGTCCTTTGTGTATAATCAACATTGAGACAATTATTTCAGCTCCAGCTCCGTATCCACTGTGTTCAGTGATAGCATGCATTTCCCTTTCTACACAATACCATGAAGGTCTTGATATTAAATACAAAAATCTGCCACGTTTCTTTGTCTGCCTAAGATGTAGCGTGAAAAATATTGACGCAACAATTTATGGCAATACTTAAGAATTTCATAATATTAAAGCACTTTACTAAAATGTTTCTTATTTTATACATTTTTTAGCACTAGCACCATACTAATCCTATTTTCTTGACAAACACCAGTTGAACGCGCCTAAATCAGTGCAAACAACTAAGCGAACAAAACTCTTTAAAGTTTGTAAATGTCTAAGTGTCATTATGGATTTTGCATGATGCAAAAAAGATTCAGGAGATTTTAATTATAGTACATTTTAACGGTCTTATTGAATTCGCAAAATGTTTCAGTCAGCTTTCAAAAAAATAAATAAAATGCGCGTACTTGCTCTTATGGTCGATCACATCGTAAGCATCGTAAGATTTGCAAATGCACTCCCCCATAAAAGAATCATATTTGATTGTAAATTTGTAAATTGTTAGAAATAAAAATTGAAAAAAATATTAGCTTATAGCTTAAATTTAATTTATCAACGTTCTTTATAAATCAACTTGTACGAGTATATGAAATATGAATACTCTTTGTGAAATTCATTTCATTTGTGAACTATGAATTGTTTCCATTATTTCATTATTTTAAGTACTACTTTCGTTTTTAGTATACCTACACTACTTATTAATTGAAATTTTAACACGAAAAACTAGATGTATTTTGGTTTTTAAGAAAATTTAAAATTACCCAAACTGCTTTTGCTGAAAAATGCATGTTTTCAACGTTTGAAGTGTACTTTTAGGCTCATAAAATTTAAAAATCTCGAGAAAGCAATAAGTTAGCCATGACTTTTAAGTTAAAAGTGTTATTTTGAAAGGTTAAGTTATTGGTTTATAAGACGTGAGGAATTGTTATTTAATTTGTGATTAAGGTGTATTTTATTTCAGAACGTTGTTACGTAATTAAATTTAAATTGAACAACTATACTTAGTTAATTGTGAATTGTGATGGCAGACAAAAGAAAGAAAACAAAAACTATTGATAACTTCTTTAAAAAAAAGATTAAAGAATAATAATGAGGATATCGTTGTGGGTGAACATGACAATATCCCTTCCAGTCCAAATAAAGATAGTAAGTCTGCTGAAGTTTTGCTTTTTGAACAATTTATTTTTAATTTACTAATAAATTGCTTATAAAGAATTATAACAATATATGTGATTTTTTTAAACGTTTAATGTATAGTAAATAAAAAGTTAAAAGGCACCTTTAATTGCCAATATGAGTAAATATAATAGGTAAACTAAAGTAGATTAGCTTAAAATTATGCGAATTTTGAAATTCTAATTTTAAGCCAAGAACTGAAGGCTCAAAATAAAACGGCAAGAGATTTTAATCTATATTGAATAATTTTTTTGAAAATTTTATCAAATGTACCTACCTATATTTTTTTCAAATTGTAAAACAATATTTTGTAGAACAACCTTTTACTTATTTCACCAGGCTTTGAAATTTCTGAACCTTCTACTCATGAATCGGCCTGTACAAATATATCTGACGTAAATATATTTGACATAGGTAATTTTGTAGGACGAAGTATTGAACGTTTAGAAAAGGTTGAAATTTTTGAAAAACTGTGGGTACCAACAAGTTCATTCAGTTTCCCAGTTAACAAAGACCTATCTGGAAACAATCGAAAATTCCGATTAGCTTGGCAGAGCGAATTCAACTGGTTGTGTTATTCCAAAAAAGAAGATGGGGTTTTAAGCAAATACTGTGTATTTTTCGGCCTAAGGAAGCAGGAAAAAATAATAATAAGAGACTTGGAGTATTTTGCACTAAATCATTTAATTTGTGGAAGAAAGCTTTGGAAAATTTTCGCAAGCATGCAGCTCATCTACCACCGAAACGCATTTTTGAATGCGAATGATATAAAACGATCAGTTGAAGGAAAACATATTTCAGTTAGTACTCAGTTGTATCAAGAAAAGTTTAATAAAATTGCAAGGAATAGAAAATTGCTTATCCGGATAATTAAAGCCATTTGACTATGTGGTCGTCAAGAATTGGTTTTACGAGGGCACCGAGATAGTGGTCCTATAAATCTTACCAATAACACCAAAGAACAGGGTAATTTTCGTGCTATATTATTCTATAGAGCCAAAAGTGATGAAGAGCTTAACGCATTTTTGCAGGGGACAGATCGCAATAAATATTAAGTCTTCTGGTGCAAAATGAGGTCATTGATGCAGCCTATAAAATTTGAATACAAGGCTTGGTGAGCCGAGTGAATAGTGCTAACTCATTCCCAGTATTAGCTGATGAGACAGCAGATATTTGCGGTATAGGCAACTTACCATAGCTTTGAGGTACTTTGACACTGAACAAAAAAGAGTTACGCGAGGAGTTTGCTATGTTGGTACCTGTAACAGATCTGACTGGAAGTGGCTTAGCAAATGCTATATTAACCAGTCTTGAAAATATTAATGTTGATTTGAGTTATTTAAGAGGACAAGCATACGATGGTGAAGCTGCGATGTCAGGACGTTTAGAAGGCGTCCAAGCTTTAATTAATAAAACACACCCCATGGCTCCGTATGTTCATTGCATGGGACACACTTTTAACTTATCCGCCTCCGATGCTTACTCCGTTCCCATCATTCGAAATGTTTTAAGCACAGTAGAGTCTGTTCGAAATTTCTTCATCTCGCCAAAACGCAAATCAATATTAAACAATTGTATTGACAAATTGAATTTGTGAGCTCAGTCCTTAAAACGCGCCTCCCAAACAAGATGGATTGAACGTTTTCATGCAATTGAAGATTTTCGGGAGCTATACGATGTTGTACTTGAATCCCTTGAAATAATTTTTTTATGGGATGACAAAGAATCTGCTAGAGAAGCAATGGCATTTTTAAATTCAGTAATGTCTGCAGAATTTTTAACTGTCGCTCATGTTCTTGCACATATTTTTGCGTTTAGTTTGCCTGTTAGTAAAATGTTGCAAAAAAAAAATATTGATTTAAAAGCAGCTGTGAATCATGCTGACAACTTGCTGGCGGTACTTGAGGACAAGCGTGAAAATTCAATTTTAGCTTAGTAAAAGCTAAAGCGCAAGATCACGATATTTCCATTTCGCTTCCAAGAAAAGAAAGCCAACAACGGCGCAACAACTTACAAGTGAATGATGTCGAAAGTTATTTTCGAATCACTGTTTTTCTTCCTTTCATTGATACTTTTATCTCAATGCTTAAGAAAAGGTTGTCATCACATCGGAAGCTATTTACTGGCTTTTCTGCTCTACTTGGAATTTCAGGTGAAAAACAAAGCCTAAGATGATCTTCTTAAGTTCTATGGGGATGATCCCTTTTTAGACAGTAAAATAATTGTCAACGCTGAAATGTCCCTTTGGCATCAATCATGCGGAACTAAAATTTATGACACTGCAATTGATGCAATCGGAAATTACGATAAGGATATGTTTCCAAATGTGATTAGATTCTACAGTTTATGATTACACTTCCTGTATCCACTGCAACAAGTGAACTGTCGTTTTCTACCTTAAAGCGAATCAAAACATTTTAAGAAATTTTGATTTTAAAAAAGTTCATTTGAAATATTTTTTTTTACAGAACCGTATGACAGCTTTAGCTATGATAAGTGTGAGTGGCAATCATTCAATAGATGGCAATAGGATCATCGACATTCTTGCTAAAAACAAAAATGGTCGTTTGGAAATAATATTATAGTTTCAAAATTGTAATATAATATGTACATATAATGTATTGAATAAAGTCATATTCTTATCTAAAAAAAGTTTTCACAGCACTAGTTAGAAGGAATAGAAAGATAGAAGATTATTTTACAAAAGTTATGCGAATGCAAAGGACAAAATCTTTCACATAAGACACTGTTGATTATCGATAATGCTC
The DNA here is from genome assembly GCA_910595825.1 of Philhelius pedissequus. Taxonomy (NCBI): domain Eukaryota; kingdom Metazoa; phylum Arthropoda; class Insecta; order Diptera; family Syrphidae; genus Philhelius; species Philhelius pedissequus. Next base: position 256,353,093 of record OU343160.1, read on the forward strand.
CTTCTATCCAACAGAAAAAGAATCAATGGCTCAAAATGGAAACATATGAACAATGTTCTTGCTACCAAACGTTACATATTTGATACATCCTCTGGATATCAAGCTTGCTCTCGTCAAGCATTGCCCTGGAAAATGGCGACATTGGTTTTGCACTGAAAAATTTAAATTTACGTCAGGCCATCCTGGGAAAAGGTGTCCTCTCAGATTTTTAAGGGTTGCAACCCAATCTAAAATTGTGACGGTCATGGTTTCTTAAATGAAGAAGACGTTGTGCAGTTGTCCATTCAGAGAACGCTGGAGAAATAATCAGGGAAGTGACCAAATGAAACATACAATGTTTGCTGAAAAGAGTAGGTAACTTTCCCTAATATACTTGTTTTTTAACAAGAATTCGTAACACACAATTTGTTCCGTTTTCATAGGAATTCAAAGAAGATGAAATCAGTGAGTGGTTACGTGATGAAAATGTTCCGGATTTAGTAGTAGAAGAAATTGAAGCTGAAATCGAATCGCATTTTGGTGATGTACCTACACATCATAAAAATGTTGTGACTGACAAGGATGCAATTGAAATTTCGATAAAGCCATCGATTGGGCCACTCAAAAACAAAAAACTTTTTCAGAACTCACAATTCTGCAGAATCTCCGAGAATCTGTTTTTCAAAATGTGCTGCTTAAAGCTAAGCAGGGTAAAATAATGATTTTTTTTTAAGTTGTCTTAAAAACGTCGACATCTCAAATTATTTATTCATTATGTCATTATTTATGCTTTAAAATCATTGAAATTAAGTATTATTAAAAAAAACAAAAATTTTTTATCTTGATTCAGTAACTTGCACAACCCTATATCTTGTTCACTCCTGGGCTCATGTTCTGTGACTTTCGAATCGATAAAAATGTCGAGAAACAAAAAAAAAATGTTGGTTTTGGTGTTAAGATGCCAAAATGATTTTTTCAATTTATCGCCTTCCATTGGAAAATCCCAGTCCAACATATTAAAAATTTAAAGTATCGCCTTAAATTGCAAAAACCCATTTTTTCAGAGACGTTAAGTGAGGAAAAATGATCGCTAGAGTTACAGAACATGGGTCCTGGTTTCGTACCTACTTCTTCAAGTTAACGAGCGTCCTCTGTAATATTAAACAAAATTGTGGTACCTACCAAATTAAGATTTTCATACCCAGTAACAGAATGAATTTTCTTTTCCACTTACCCCCCCCCCCCAGTGGGAAATTTTAAAAAATTCATACATGAATCACCAACTTTTCCCTCAAAGAATGGAGGCTACACCCAAGGAATTTCAGGTGAATACACCGATGAAATTAACATGGGCTTGGCATTGGCGTTCTCCAAGTGACTTTCTTGGTGACTATTCAGTAGTAAAATCCAAAATAAAATGTACTGGATAAAAAATTGCGTGAATACGTACCAGTGAGTGGTAAGAGGAGTTGCTTAAATACTAGGCCATAACTCATAACTGAAAAATGTGATGAATATACACCAAGGAAATCACCGCCAATGTGAATCGTGTAATCAGAGATGATAATTCATGAAAAAGAACATGAATATAGACCAGTGATTTCACAAGCTAAAGTTATTTATTCATCAGACATTAATGACCTGGTGTATAATTTCGTGATTTTGTAGTAAGGATTTCACTTTGCTATGTATTTAATGTACCTACCTATTCCTAAGCGAATAATATTTGATACACAATCATAAATATTTGTATTTTACCTTTTTTTTTTTTGGATACAAATAATTAAAAATTAGTTATGTATATTTTTATAAGTTATTATTCTTTATTAAAGAAATATAATAAGTTAAGAAAGCAAAGCAAAAATATTGGGGCATATTCATAGTTAATATGTTTAGGCTTTTGCTATTATGAACTTCAGTTAATTTTATGATAATTAGATATGAAAAACTCAAGTTTTTCATTTGCAGCAGTTTAGAAAGTGACTCTGAATATGCCCCATTGTCTTTTTATAATAATATAATAATAATGTGCCGATCATTTTGATCGAAACTGCTATTTTCAGTCTGCACGTTTATTTCTAAATTTTTGAAAATTATAAATTGTTCCACCGCACTTGACAAATTTTCTATTTCTTTGAACAAAGTACTTGAACTGAAAATATTATAGAACAAAACGAAAAAGAGTATGTCTAATTATATCAACGGCACGCGTTACCAAGAAAACTAGAAAATCCAAGCGATGAATGAAACACTTTTATGTTTTTTTTTTTATTTATTGAAATGCTCGTAATTAGCGGGGCAGGTATATAGAAAGGCATTTATTGAACAACACAAAACCTAAGTCGATTGACGAACTCGTGAACCTATCCATTACTCATCACCATTGTAATCATCGTTGGATCTTCCTCAATGACTGGAGTACATGAATTCATGGTGCTTTCACTTTAATTTTTCATAGGTGAGCAAATTTCCTACTGGGCCAGTACCAATTTACAACCGCACTACATTTACATAATATGTATGTAGGTATCTATTAATGTGCTTAAACGTACCTACATCTTGAACTTCCAATTCAGAAATTATTTTGGCTTCGGAAATTTTTTTAAGAAAAGAAAAAAAATATTTCCAAGAAAAGAGCTCTTGCGCCCTACCGAGTAATTAATATTAGGTATAATCTTTTGAAGCTTGGTTACCGCAACAAAACAAAAGTCAGGAAAATCTACTAAGTGATCAAAGACAATTTTATTTCCCTACTTTTAATTTGTTTCAAATTTCAAAAGCCCTATAAGTATTTTGGTTAAAATCTACACACACACACGGAAGTACATGTAACTTCCTACCCACCTATTTCAAAAATACTTAGCAAAAAATGAGCATATTAGTCAAAATCACTTATTTTGCTCTAAAAACTAAATCAAGTGAGTGAGTGAAACACTTAATTTTTCTCATTTAATCAATTTCTTGTACGTTTTCTTTCTAGGAGCCATCCATTGATTAGGTAGGTTAGTATTGAGTCTTTCGACTTACGAAAAAAAACATACCAACAATGAACACAACAAGCAGCATCTACATCTAAAAATAATCCAAAATTAATGGCACAACACTTTCGTTTCACAAAACTATAAAATCACTTTTCTTTTTGTTGTGGAAACAATAAATACAAAAACTTTCAAATTTATGTAGGTATAATTGAAACATATGAAAACTATAACTAGTTCTTAGGTAGGTATTAGGATGAGTTTCAATTGAAAAAGTAAGAACAATTTAAAAAAAATTATGTATTTCTTTTTTTTTTTGGGTTATGGATTTTTGTTTAACTAAAAGACGAAAAAAGGGGCGCGTTTCTCATATCCGCTCTGTGGATCTGGATATAGTTAACAGTTTTGTGTATACTTATGCGACACAGTGACAACCACTAGGACGAGAGTGACGACGACGCCGCATCTGAAAACTGAAAGATTATTTCGAAAATAGACAGCCGCCAAGAAGAAGCAAACATTATTCCTATCGCACAAAATCGGCATTGCGAGCGAGTCTAAAGCCACCCCTAACTAAATAAATACGCCATCGCCATCATCACCACATACCTATTCAGGATCCAGCATCAGACGACCAGGAACAGCAACAGAAACACAAACAGCAGCATCAAAAACTACTATAACCCAATGTAATCAACAAAAAAACTGCTGCTGCTACTTGTACTGCTGAGGCCTGGCCTGGTGAGAATATTGAGGAAAATCACAAACAAACTCGGGTGGGTTACTCTTTCTCTTCAGATCGGGTAGCGTTTGTGTTATTATATGTATGTATATTCCGTTCCGTCTACAAAAGGTTCTATTATTCTATATTTACAAAAAGGGCCCATGAAGTAAGAGCAAAAGAGAGCGACGGAAAACAGAAGGGTAGATATAGAAAACAGGTATATGTATGTGTAATTTTCTCGGTCTTCTATAGAGTTCAATGTACCCCTTACCTACTTGGTTGGATTTTGTGAACGAGTAATGTTTCTGGATTTTATATTACTTTTGCTCTTCTACTCTATAATTTTCCATCCCTGAACCGCGAGGGGTACACCCATACACATATGTATATCTTTCTATTCCTATTTCTATCTACAATGTAAAAGCTATCTATTTTATCCGGAGTGAATGTAGTGTATGTTTGTTAATGTATAGCGCACCTTGCTTCCTTTATCGATTACGACACATTTTCCCACTTTTCTTTCTCGGTTCTCGCCCTTTTGGACGCAGTTTCTACATAAAACAGCAAGAATACGAATATGTACCTACTATGCCATCACGGCAGGCTATCTACAACGAACTGACGACGGTAGAGACACCTCTTGGTCTATGATTTCCCTAATTTTTTTTTGATAATAGGTAGAACATCAGAAAAAGTAGCAAATGGAGATGGAGTGTTCTGAAAGAAAAAAAAAATGTGACGTGACTCCAATCACATCGCGCTTTTCTACTATTTTCTATTTTGTTGTTCGTTGAGTGTTGGTAGTCTTCCTTTTATGACAGCGCACACTACAGTTCAGTTCAGCTAGACTAGACCAGACAGTTGTTAGATGAGGCGATGGCGTATGAGTATGGAGAAGCCAGAACAATGTTTGCACATTTTTGAGGGAATCTTTTGCTTCGTGTTTTCATTGAGGGAACGCAAAAAAAAAACACTTTAAAACTTTCTGATTGAAGCTAAAAAACGGAAGACTGACCTGGGTGGGGTTATTTTTAACACTCAAGAGTAAACAAAAACGACCTCGAGATTTTAATCAAACATACGAGTACCTAGTATGTATGTATGTAGGTTGTATGCAAGTACGTACATACGTCAACAAATTTAGCCCCGCTATTCTGCCTGGTCACCTATTATATCTAGTTAGTCGGTCAATTAAAAGGCTATATTATTCATCTAAAATAATTCACTATACAAATTTCAGCGTCAATTTAGAAAAACTTTGGAAAAAAACTTTAAAAAATATATAAATACTAGCAGACCCGGCCCTACGTTGCTGCGGCATTATTGTATTGCGTTCCATTATTTGATACTAACATTGGTATTGTTAAGGAAGTGATTGGTAAAGATTCTAATTAGTAGCAATCAGTGATTTCAATTAATTAAGAATTAAAGGAAGAACAATATTTCTCGTTAATCTGTCTTTCATTAAAACAAATACATTTTATGGTTTTCCAACGCGTAAGCATGCAACATGCTGTTGCCCATGATTCTTCAAGTCCAAGCAACAAATTGTCATTGTGTGCCCTTGCAACTTATTTATGGAATTGTAGCATTTTGAAAGGTATTGCTGATTCAGATGGAATCATAAGTATTCGAGGGAATATGACGTCTACTTTAAGATATCCTGTAATTCTTCTGATGACTCATCGTACACCGTTATATACTTTTTCTGTAATATCCAGATAATTCAAGAATTCAGTAGGAAAATTGACGATCTCTTTTCATCAATAATAGTATCAATTGACTTAAAAGTCATCAAATCACCTGGCAATAAAAATTTGAAAATAATAAATTTAATGTCTCAAATTTACGTTTTGAAGCTGGCTGGATGAGGACGATGCTGGTTAGAACACACAACCAATGTTATATATATGAATTTGATAATATTTTTATTTGTTTTCAAGGTATCCTAAAATAAACAAAATGCACGACTGGACTGTACGAACTTACTCTTGCAGCTAACAACTTTAATGAAGCTAAACATTGACGCTGTTTAGTGGGTAGATGGTCTAGTTATCCTATGCTAACCAAAAGTTGTCTTCTGTCTCTGCTGAGAGGCAAAACAGGTTTCTGAACTAATCGCACAACTAGGTGTAGAGTTGTCTCTTAGATGGGAGGATGGATCCATGTGGAGATCAGCACCGGATGATATACTAGTAAAACTGGATGACAAATTGCATACAGGATTTTTGGAGTACGCCACTAACTCATTAAGTCGCCTGGTCTACAAACGCCTAAACCATTGTCTATTAGAACAGAACTATTTCCATGAAGACTACAGCAAACATTAAATAAGCTAGATTTTTAAGACAAGAGGGGAACTACTACCTATTAACTACAGACCGCACAGAATCGACCTACCATCACTCTCTATACTTTGCAACCTGCGCGAGAAAGAAGATGTATTCCACTTGATTGGGAAATGTCCGATTCTCCAGGAAATTAGAAGGCTCTATTGGAACAAATCATTTCTATCGCTGGAAGAAGTACTGCAGATTCTGAACCGATTGAACTGGACGACTCTACGCAAGTACGTCTCTGATGCTCTAGCCTTCAGGATTCCATATATAGAATATTAAAACATTTATGTAGCAAATTATTAGCATTGCCAAACGTCGAAAATATGTAGTTGAAGAAAATTCTCATTATAATTTATGTTTCAAATCATTAAAATTAAAAAAAAAACCCGCCGACACTATGCTGAAGTAAAAAAATGGTTATAATGTTTCACTTGCTAATTATTATAAGCTGCTTTATAGTCTCAACCTGAGATTAAATCTTAGCTCAAATAAATGATACAATCAATATTATAGAAATTATTAATGTTTTAATACCTTACTTATCTGTAAATTGTATTACTAAAATACAAATGTAATTAAAATCATTTAAACTGTCAATCATGGCTGACGGCTTTTGCCATTGCTTATATGAATAGTCCAAGAATATTGTAAACAACAAATGATGAAATAAATAAAATGCAGTCTACTTACTAAATAAAATTAAGAAAATAAAGTGTCAGCCCTGATAGGCTGACAACGACGCAGAGAATCGCATAAGGCTAGGCATAGATGAATCGTTGCCGCATTAAGAATCTTGTATGACGCGAGATGCGACGTGTGCAGAATGCCTTACTTTTGACAAATTGTAGTCATGATTTGAGTTTCGAGTTTGTAGCCAAATACAAATGACAGTAGAGGTGTCCTGTCTTTTTAATTCAATTTCTTTGTCTTTCATTAGCTTTGAAGTGAAGGGTGCTGCTAAGTTCAGCAGTGTTTCAAAAATATAAATTATTTCGATGTTATAAATTTGTTTTGTTTTTTATTTATTATTATTTTTTTTTGCTAATTCGTGCAGGATATTTTGAGAAATTAATTAATTCCTGGGAATTAATTAAGAAAAAAATATATGGGGAAAAGTTCTATCTCCTGATTTCTTAAACATTGAATTAAAATGGAAGGAAAAATATGAAAAAATCAACTAAGCACAAATATAATAATGTGATATGGCTTTTTTGAAAGCTATCATTCAATTATTTTATGTCTTTTTTTTTTTTTTTTTTGGGAAAAATTTAATTTCAGTAAAAAAAAAATGTTTTTTTTTTAAGTTAATTAAAAAAATGTGCGTAATGAAGTACAACAGTCAATTTTAGTCAAGTACTGAACTTTGTCTTAAGAAAAAAAAAAATGTTCATTTCTTTATGTTCTCAAAAACTAAGAAACATTGTTACAACATATGGTTTTTAGTACTCTAGTACAGACTGTACTCTGTCCAACATAAATAGTCAGTACATGAAAGATATGACGCTTGTCTCTCATTCTGACTGTACTAGATGCTAATAATTTCGTACTATTTTAAAGCTCTAGAGGATTGCAGTAGTAACCATACCAAATTACCACAAACGTAGCAGTTTTTTTTTTTTTTTATATTCTACACGCGCTCCAGGGATTATATACTATCTGTTAAATGTTTCAACACAGCGCGAGCGTGAGGTTAAGGAAGAGAAAGAATGATAGGAAAGATGTGTGGCGCGTTGTTCTGAGAATGTAGGTGGTTGTTGTCTCAGATTTTATCTACAGGGATGGCGGCTGAACTAATGCGGAGAGAAATTCTGGTGTCTTATTTATCTATGCCTCTTATAATTCGCATTATTTTTTTTATTCTTTGTCATATTTTATCGGTATACTAGTTTTACTCAATCATATGTTGTTAGTTTTATGCCTAAACAACATATAATGATTAAACCAGCATTTCATTTATTTTTAGAGTTGGTTTTTAATGGAAAATAAGAGGACAGGCAGGGATCGAACCTGTGATCATGAGGTTGACAGGCGAACACACAAATATCGCGCCACAGCCACCTCCAAGTGGTAACACTGATTAAATGTGTTTATTTTAAAAGCACACAGCGAGAGTTGATTGCATTTAGTGTATTTCAAAAACGCCTGCACTGAATATTTTTGTTGGACAGACTGTAAGAAAAAAAAACCCAGCGACACCGAATACGCAAAATTTTGAAAACAATCTAATTGAAACAGTAAATAGTCAAAATGTTAATTCTGATTATTTATTGTACTTACCTTTTCGTGAAACACAATACAAAATTTCTAATGGCTGCCCTAAGTTTTTGTTTAAAAGTACTTTAAAACAATGCCAACTGTTGCTAACTGTAGAGGATAATATATTTTCAAATGAAGAACATATACACTTTTTTCTCATTTAAAAAACGACTAATTAAACAGAACACTGGACATGGTTTGTATATAGTCATAACATAAGTAATTTGCAACTTTAATTGATAAATCTTAAGTCACATCTGAACCTTAACTTGAGATTATATTTTTGAAGTTCAACTTATCCGGTTTCACAATATAATCTGAACTTCAGTTAAATTGAACGTATTTTAACTAACTTCATGTAAAGTATTGTAAACAGTACGTATCATTAGAAGGTGACTTTTTTGTCGGTATGACAATGGTATATATCTCTACTAAACAAATTAGAATTTCGTTTTTTGTGTTATTCGTTGATGATGACTTCAATTTCGTTCCAATATACGCACGCAGGTACTTTTAAATTTAGTACACATAAAATTTATATTTTAAAAACAAAAATCGAAGAAGATTAATGTTGGTGCCTACTTTTGAATTTTCGTATATTTTTTTTACAATGTATAAATTTACCTAAGAAACTAATTATGAAAACATAATTCATCAATGAATTCCCTGCGCAGCAAAAAACTAATCGAATTGAATCAAAATTACGGATCTATTATTAGGTATATAACATTGTGGAAACTTAGGTTTTGTATAGAACGGAACTGAAGTATATAGGAAGCAAAACGAAAATTGAAAGAGGAATCTCTAAAACTTTATACACAAAACAATGATTTAGAAGTATTTTACCGAAAAGTGACTGCTAACTAATAACAAAGTAGTTAGAAAAAGTTTGTAAATTCATGTGGAGGTGATAGTGTGACACATTTATACAATTACATATTAAATGGCACAAAGCACGGGGCTCTTTTCGTTTTATTCTGAAAAACCTAATAATGTTAGTAACTTCTGTGCCTATAATTTAATGCTAAGAATTCCGCATGGTAACACTTGACTCATTCCATACGGCCTAAGATTTACTGTCTACTCAGAGTAGGGAATCAAAAACACTTATTAAAAGTTCATTCACCGCCGCCTCTGCCAACTGGTGAAGATGACCGCTCCTCAGCAGTGGAATGGAAGTAACATGCTCTGGTAAGGTGAAACTCCTTTCATTTGGTTTCTTTTATTTTTGGTATTTTTTGTTGTGCCCGGAAAACTTTTAGGTAGATACATACATATTTATAAAAAAAAAAAAACTAAATTCGATGATGTTGATTGTGGAATAAATGAATTCTACTGGGATGAGTTTCCTGTGTTTTCCTATGTTGCTTTGTTGTCTTCCTGGCCTGGTAATATCCCCTCTTAAAAAGAAAGGGAAGAAAAAGCAAGCAGTTTGTAGGTATACCTATAATATACATAGTCATATACCCCTGATGACCAAAAGAAAAAGTGGCGCACGGTGCAAATAAGAAGGTCGATATAATATTTATAACAGATCAACACATGAAAAAAAGGTATACGCAAGATGTGTTTTGTGAAGGTTGCCTGCTGAGCGGGGATGTATTTGGACATTAAACAAATTCAAGGCGCAGCTATACATACTGTATGTAGGTACAGTTATACCCGGATAAGTACCTCTCGCTTAAGTGCTTAGCCCGCCTAAGTACCTCTTTTTTTAGAACCAAGATTATGAGGATTTTTTCATATAATACTCATCGTATAAGTACCTTTCGCTTAACTACCGTTCCCGCTTAACTGCCTTTTATTGTGTATTTTTTTATTGAAATTTACCTGACAAAAATTCTTTTAAGTACACATTTGAAATCAGCTGATAAAATACAGAAATTTGTTTTCCTTCCCGCTTTCTTTTGTTAAATACCTTAAAATTCATAAATAAAAAAGTAATAACCTTAATCTACTACAACGATTTGTGATCCAAATGCCATTAAAATCTATTTTGAATCAATAATTCAACAAGTCCGATTAAATATAATATAAAACACCTTCCTAATTAACTACGGTTACTCACATAAATATTGGATAAAATATTGATTAAAATCAAAAGGTAATATTTATAACGGTGATTGTTTGACCTTTACTTGCAGTCCGATCACTTTATTCAATACATTGTAATACCAAGCATACGATTTTAGCGCTTTGAATCTGTCAAAGCAAAAATGCACCGTCATATCATGCCAGGAACATTATTGTGCTGCAGATTAGATCATATAATTATTGGGTTATTCGATCATTTGTTCAGTGTATGGGTGCGAATAAACATCTTTGTTTGAGATCAGTTAAAACAAATTGTTAATTCTTTTGAAGGTTGGTCAAATCGATAAATTGAGCAATTATTTTGTTTTCATAAGCCTTTATTTTTTATAGAAAATACAACCTTGGAGGTAAGGAAACTTGTGATTTCCCATCACGAAAAGGGGAAAACACAGCAGACAATTGCCGAAATGTTGTCAATACCAAAGAGCACAGTCGGAAATATTATTCGAAGGTATAAGAATGAAAATAGGATCAATTATAAACCTAACACCGGACGCCCTAGAATTTTGAATGAGCACACCAAAGGTGGATTTTAAAAAGTGTAAGAAAAAATAGCCACATAAGTGCTCCAAAAATAGCAACCGATGTGCTGAATTACTGTGGAAAAAATGTCCATCCCGAAACTGTACGCCGTGTTCTCAGGGAAAATGAGTATAACGGTAGAGTGGCCAGGAAAAAACCATTTGTAAGTGAAAAACATCGAAAAAAGCGATTGGAATTTGCCAAAACCAACAAAGATAACGGACTGGACTACTGGAAAACAGTTATTTTCGCGGATGAAAGTAAATATAATGTTTTCGGCTCCGATGGACGAGAATTAAATAAGGAAAATCTATTACTCACATTTAAACATGGAGGAGGATCGGGTATGGTATGGGGGTGTACATATGTCGTATTCAGGGGTTGGAAAATAAGTTTTTATAGACGGCATTATGGATAAAATGGTTTATTTGGATATTTTGAAACAACATTTGAGAAGAAGTGCGGAAATAATGGGCATCTAAGACAGTTTTACGTTTTACCAGGATAACGATCCTAAACATAAATCCCGAATCGTTCAAGAATGGTTGCTGTACAATTGTCCAGGAGTCATCCAAACTCCAGCACAAAGTTCAGATTTAAACCCCATTGGGAATTTATGCGAAATTTTGGATCGTGGAGTAAGAAAACACACCATAAATAACAAAACAGGCCTTTAAAAGATACTTTTGGAGGAGTGGGAAAAAATAAGTATTACTACAACTTAAAAATTAGTAAACTCCATGGATAGGCGTCTCAAAAGTGTTATTAAACAGAAGGGTAATCCAACAAAATACTAAAAAAAACTCAATAAAAACGAAAGTTTAGTGTTTACTTGCAATCAAAATATGTTGACCCAATAATTTTGTGATGTTAATTTAAACATAAACTATAAATTTAATTTATTTTATTTTCCTTGCTAAAGAAAATATGTGTGTGAAATAAAAAATTATGTTCCTAATTAACTAAAGAATAAAAACATGTTATTTTTATATTTTAAAAATGTCTTTTTTTTCGTTTTTTTACTTAACACTTAAAGGTTAAAGGAGACCCAATAATTTTGTGAGTAATATGTCTGCCCCAGGGCAAAATCTTCCGATTTTAATGATTAAAACTTTTAATCTTGTTGGATTAATAGTAAGATGAACTGAACTTAACAAAAAGTGCGTATTGCTAATGTCATTACTAGCCAACTGATGAGTCCACATGAGATCACTGGGACGAAACGAAAACTTTGTGGGCTAAGGGCTGGGAAAAGCTTTTTTGAATTAAATGTTTTTTTTTTATCAAAAATGTTTGTTTCAATTTTTGTATATGTAATGTATAGAGATAAGTACCCATGAATGAAGGAATACAAGATTACGAAACTTCTATTTTTTCGCTTTGTTGTTGTAAATTTTGACAACTCGTGTGATGTCACGTGAGATTTTAAATGAAAAGAAGATAAAAGCGAAACAACGTTGGGAATTGTAAAGTTTGGATTGTATTATTGAAATTGAATATTTTGTTTTATGCGAAATAGCTTAACAATGTTGTGTGATTTTTGTAGGTGTAATAATATGAACAATAAAAACAATAAATTAAGGTTTCCCAAAAGATCCTGTAGTCTTGAAAATTTGGATTCGGTTTTGTAAAAGAAAGGATGCTTTTAATACAAAAACAGCTAGAATCTATAGTGACCACCTTACTGCAGATGGCATAGAAACGAACATCCAATTTGAATTGGGTAAGTGCATTTGAGTTCATTTATAATAAATAAATTAAAAATATACACATTTGGTGTGTTACGTCGCAAGGGAGGCCGCCATGATCATCCTAATCGAGAAGAATTCCGCTTGAGGTTAAGGTCTCATATTTTAGGACACAATGAGTGTTATTTCGGACGCAGCAAATGTCAGCTATGACGATACCCCAGATTTAGAAGCGCCATTGAACGGTTTGCAGACATTGCTTTTGCTTATACAAACAAATAATCTGAAATATCTTCTTAGGTACTATATTTCAAAGCATTGCTTGCAGAAGAGGTTAACACTGATGGCAACAAAGATGATGAAGGTTTGGCACAAAATATCAGCCGGAGAAAATGTCGCATCGTATTCATGGGTGGACCACCTAAGTGAAGGCGGCTTGTCAAAGCCATCACCAAGGATGTTGAATGATTTGACGAACTTGGACAACAATGACTGCGATGTGAAAATAAAAATACTGTTGTATTTTACAATAAGAACACTTAACAGAATAATTGTAGCTTATCCAAATGCAAACAAACAAAAATACAACAAAATCAAAACATAATTAAAACATTTTTCATTTATTTAATGCACAATAATCTTCACGAATTGTTGTTTTGCTTAATTTAAGTTAAATCTTCGATACCCATTTAGCACTCCGAGTTTCCCGATTCTTGATTTTTTCGCAATTAATTTAAATTCAATTAAAGTAAATTTAATTCAACAATATTCAATTATTTAAACAAATTGTATGTTTATATTATTCGCGCACGAAAAATCCATTAATCCACATCGGACACACAAAACAATTTCTTTGCTGTAAGATCTCGCGTGACGTCAGTCAAAAGAGACAAAAAAAGAAGTGTCGTAGTATTGTTTTTCTTTGATTCATGGGGGTGGCCGTGGCGCGATAGTTGTGTGTTAGCCTGTCAACCTCATGGTCACAGGTTCGATCCCTGCCGTAGTCTATGTCTTCTTATGTTTCCATTAAAAACCAATTCTAAAAATAAATGTCATACAATGATTTGCTGGTTTACTCATTACATGCTGTTTAGGCATAGAACTAACAACATGTGATTGAGTAAAACTAGTATACCGATAAAATATCATAAAGAATAAAAAAATTAATGCGAATTATAAGGGACATCGATAAATAAGACACGGAAATTTCTCCGCATTAGTTCAGCCGCCATCCCTGGAGATAAAATCTGAGACAACAACCACCTACAGTCTCCGAATATCGCGCCACACATCTTTCCTATCACTCTTTCTCTTCCTTAACCTGACCCTCACGCCCGCGCTGTGTGGAAACATTTAAAGGGTATTCATAATCCCTTGAGCGCGTGTAGATTATATAAAAAAAAAAAAAAAAAAAGTACCTATGTGCACTTAAGCGGATTTTTTAATAACTTCCTAACCCACATAAGTGCATATTAATGTGGGGCATTTAGCGTGAGGCACTTATCCGGATTTTACTGTATTGATTTTATGAAAAAAAAAAACATCTGACAGATGGTATTGAGAATATGAGATGAAAAGAAGTGTTTCAGATTGTTCTATGGCTAATTTGATAAATCAAAATTAAAAACACATTTGACAAAAATTCTCTTAAATTGTATCAGGCCCTTAAATCTTTTTAGTTTCACCAATCTAAAAAGGTATATTTTTGTTGAAATTGAGTTCTTTACACATCCCTAGAAAAATAATTTGTTTTTCTTTCTACCGGAAATTTATGAGGAAAAAGGAGTAAGCATCATGTGTTGAAACAAATGCTTAGAAATCCAAAAAAGTTGAAGTGTTGGTGAGTGACTGCTTTTATTTATGTTGTTTATTTTATTTGGAAAACAATTGAAAATTATATTTTGAAGAATTTATTTAATCAGAAACTTTAATATTTTTTTCTTTTTCTTTAGAATGCACTTTTTTTTATAAAAAAAGCGTATGAACATTTGACCAGCTGTGGCAACTTTACAAAATGTAAACATTGGAATTCGTTCATTTCAGAATAGGTATTCAGACGGAACGGCAATTTACAATAAAATCTTGTTCTTCATCATAATCCTTGAATGAAGACGACGACTAATCTATGTTTCTAATAAAAAGCAAATTAGTTATTATTAACTTTTAAGAAGAAATGTAAAAACAATACAAACGCATGTGCATACGTAGGTATTTGTTTTGTTCTTTTTTTGTGGACTCTGCTTTTAATTTTAATTTTGCATTTTTATTTTTAATACCTACGTGTGCGTATTGTGTTTACATTTCTTCTTAAAATTAAACAAGCCAGACCACGGGCATTATTTTCTAGGTGCCTGAATTCGACCGAATTCCCCTAGAAAAATTTAATTCACAGTGTTTGAAAGCTGTAAATTGTATTTGTGTCGCTAGCCATCGACATATATTTTGCGTCTTAAAAGGCAAAGTCGAAATTTGTTAACCTATTCATTTTGTATCTCCAAAAATTGAAAATTAAAATGTTATAAAACAAAAATTTCAGTTAATATATCCACTTTAATAACTCCATCTAATGACATTTGCATGACACTTAAAATTTAATGGGCCCAGAATGGGTATTTAGTTTAAAAGGTTGTTTAAAAGCTTGCGTAGTTTTAAAGCGCTTTGTGAAAACAAAAAATCCCATTTAAAAGTGTATAAGCATGATACTTGTAAAACTAAAATTCTATAAAATTAATTTAGGACTAAAAGCTGTAAAAATAAGATGCACGACTAGCTAACCACTAACGCTGTTAGTATTAAAATAATTTTGTTTTATTAGTTTTGAAAATATTGGCTCAACATTTTAAACGATTTAGTAATATGTTAAATCATTCTTAGTATGATACTAGGTTAAAAAGAGGATTTTGCTAATTTTGAACGAGTTTAGTATCGAATTATCTTATTAACATTTTACTAAAGATAAAATCACCAAAATGGCTACTCTTTTTAGTATCGTATTAAATTCATGTGGCATCTGATAGTGTATCACCGATGGACCCCAGGGGTCCAGGTTCGAGTGCTGCTGGTGCACAACTTGTTTTCTTTTTTATTTTTATAAATAATGAAGTTGAAATGATGAAAATATAAACATCAAATACTTATTTAGAGCACATGTTGAGCTTCCATCAACAGATAATTAATTTGCAAACGGAAATAAACAATAATTCTGTTCATCAAAATTTAAACAAACGTTCTCCTATCTGCTTAATTAGCAATTTACTAGTTATCAAAAGTTTAAAATGTATGAAAGTAGACTACTACGTCTATATAGTAAATTGTTATCGAGTATCGTGTTAAGGTCTTTGCGCCATGCATTTTTCAAAAAAAAAAAACATTCCAAAAATAATTTTACTTAGGGCCGAATTTTCAATCTGTAGATAAACATATAGTTAGTTGCCTGCGGAAAAAACTTAATTGACTGTTAAACAACCGGATAGCAACTTAGAATTTTTCAATCAAGAAAAAACAATCTATAGAATAATTTAATTAGAACGTCACTTTTATTTCGAGTAACGAACTTTTCATAGAAATTAATTTTTGTTTAACGTTTATTTTAAAGCAATAATTTTTCAAAGTGTTTTTGACATCGAAAATAGCTATTTATTTTATTCCTCAGTTAAATCCTTATTCCGTTCTAAAATGAGCAGTTAGTTAGTACCAACGTTTTCGAGAAAAATAAGCTTTTCCTTAACGATTATATAGCAGGTACCGTTATTTTAGTCCTAAAAATAAAATACTGACAGACAGGCAGACATTTTTTGTCGATCACTTTTTAAAGCTCATTTCATTTGCATGTATAAACCAGACTTATTTTATGTAAATGAACTCACATCAAAGCCAACACAAAGTCCTACTTGTCAAATGTTGAGCCCTTAAAATTATGTTTATTCAGAAACTTAGGACCTATTCATTCATGTTTTAGAATTCCAAAATCATAAACCTGTTCATCGAAGGTTTTTGTTAATTTAAAGGTAGCGCCCATGCTTTTTTCAAATTCAAAGCTGTTTTAGCTGCAATAAGCCTTTAAATGTAACTTTAGTGTCCTTGTTCATACAAATCCAGAAAGGGAATTCCGAAGCACGCATTTCTTCATTCTCTCTTTCTGTATTTTTCACTTTTTTTTTTTTAGGCGCACATTTCTCTCTGAGGTGCTCGCTGTGCAATGAAGGCCGGTGCACGCCGGACGGTGGTTTTGTGCGCTCTAGGACGAATGGTGTACGTGTGTTGACGTCGGGTGAAAATGGAATCCCACTATAAAGGCTTCAACAAGCAAAAAAAAAATACTAAATTTCGCAAAAAAAAATTAATTCATTTTAATTCATTCGTCTGGGCCTTTGGAGCAATTTTTGCACAAAACCGTAATCGAAGGAAGTAGACAAATCATACAATACATACACCTACAATATGTAGGTATACAAAGGTATGTATAATGCCTGGTATGAAAAAAGGAAGAAAAAGAACACCAGGCAACAAATAGCTATCGTAGTCGTGCCTCTTGGGAGGGCAATATATTTGATATAATTTGCTGATTGATGGTGAAGAACTCGATTCAGACAGAGCAGAGGGTAGAGAAGAGTTGCGAAGGGCAAATTTAATAGCCCCACAAAACCTACCCTTAGGGTACATTTTATTTACTTTTTGTTGGATCTGAACTGTGTTGTTTTTGTTTTGTTTTGTCCTTTAGGATAACCATGGCTAATTGTGTTAGTTTAAGAAAAGGAAGGTACATGTCTATAAATATAAATATACAAAAATGTTGATATACATATGTAGGTTCCTATCTATAGGAACAACCTCTGTCGTTAAGTTATCGTTATAGGTATGTATATTTTTATGTATACATAGAAATACCTTTGTATGCATGATTATTATGGAACCAAACACACTCAGTTTTCTTCTGGTTTGTTGTTGTTTCAGAGCGTGGGGGAGGCTTTTATAATTTTACGAACACAGATGAGTAATAGAAAGATGGGAAATTTCGTCATTTAATTTGGTTTGCCTACAAGCTAGCATACCGTTGTGAAACCGATATTTTTGCATCTGTGTACATAATACAACTGATATTTTTGCGTCTGGCTGTAGTTTCACTACACCACCTATTGTTCTTGGATTTCACATATATTCATGGATAAAAGTCAAATTTACAAATACACCTATGTAAACAAATGAGGTTTGGAGGGTAAAACGTCCGAAAGTTTCCCATCTTGGTATTTCTTATCTGTGCCTAGGAATCCATATACATACATACATATGTACATATGTATGTATGAGTTGAATGGACTTTTTCAGCACTGGGTTTTTGGGGATATTCCTTCTTATTTCGTATTTTAACTTTGTGAAGTTAGGTGTGAGATGAAAAAATACGTTTGTTAGACCATCTCCCATTTTGTAAAGCTGGAGTAGGTAGGTATATAACAGAATTATTGATGGGATGTTGCGTAATAGAACCTTGGTGTACCTACCTACTCAATCTTTTAGCAGTTTATTGGACTTTCGAAGAAGGTCCATGTTTTCAAGGACGGACATTTTGTGAAAAAGTTTTGCGGTCCACTCTTATTGCTTCAGGTTCATGTTTTCAAGGACGGACATTTTGTGAAAAAGTTTTGCGGCCCACTCTTATTGCTTCAGTTATCAAAGATTTGATTTTTGTAGGTACCTACCTAGGATTATGTAGGTAGGTACATACATATATACCTACGTGTGGAGTCAAATGTCATAAAGTGAATTCCTACTTCAACCATGCGTTATAAGAATAACTAATATTTTTCATACATTATACATCAACTCAGAGGTTCGTCATTTGACCAATATGTACATCAATTTTACACTTAGTAAATTTTAACTGACAAAGGATCCCAATATTGTTTTTTTTTATCGAATTTGGCGAGAAAATCTGATCTATCTACTCACTTTCACATGTTAAAAATTACATAGAGTTAACATATGAACACATGTATTGTGTAGTGAAGTTTCGACGGTTGTTCTCTATGGTTTGACAGTTGATAATATCAAACCGTTGACATTTTTGTTCAGTAAGGTTTGGCAATTCATCATGAATCGCTTAACGCCGTCTTAGAGCATTTTTACTCAAGAATTCTGTTTAGTAATGAAGCTCATTTCTGGTAAAATGGCTTCGTCAATAAGCAAAATTGCCGTATTTAGAGCCAAGACAATCCTCAAGCCATTAACGAATTACCATTACATACATTAAAATTGACTGTTTTTTTTATAGTGACATTTTGTATTTCGCAAATTAAAATAGTTTTAAATGACACTCTTACATATACTTTTAAAATTGTTATTGTAACATTAATGTGTGGGGTGAAAAATGTTTGAAAGAAAAATTTTACAAAGGAAGCTATAATAAAAATCATTAAAATACAAATATGATAATAAATATATAAAATAAACTGTTAGAAAAATTGATAGAAAAAACGGAATATCTGAATAATTTAAACATTTAATATTAGTGGACGTAGCTCAACACAATCTCCATTTGTGTCTGATTCAAGAACCCAATTTTTTACTTTTCGCAAGAATGATGATAAGAAACGAATAAACGTAAAACGGAGGGAAACGTATTAAAGAATTTGCAGGGCACAATTTCGCGAAATATCTTAAATGAGTGGTACAAAAAAGTGGGACAGGTTCAAGGCATTCGAGATTGCTTCGCATAATAATAATAGAAATTGGACTTTGTAAATAACCACCTCTTATAAAGAATATTTTATATTTGCCCGAATAGGTGTCCGAAGGTAAGCTGTTTAAAAATCTAAACAGCGCCATAGAAGATGTTATTCGGTTAGCGCCTAAAATCTCCCTAAAGCACATTTTTGTAATATGAGAAGAGGCTAGATTTTCCTTTGATATGATCCACCCCAACAGCTTGTGCCGTATTGAATTTTGGAATGAAATATACCAAAATAAGTAGTTTTTAAAGTAGAGTTATATATATATATATATATATAAGAAAAAGCAACAATATTTACATATTATTCCTGTGTGGTTTTTGTGGTCTGTGTGGGCTAAAGCCAACTGTAGAGTTATTATACAAAATTTTCTGAGGTGATATAGTCTATGGATGGAAGAAGCGTAAATATTGATTCTATATGAGTATACCCACAACAGCAAGGGTTTACGAGTAACATTGACATGATATTAAAGCAGAAATTAAAGAAAAAAAAAAAACACTAAAAAGAACTTAATCAAAAACATCTGTCAAAAAATATGTCTCAACGAGTTGCGGCAAAAAACCTCAACCCATCGGACCATTGAGCCGAGTAATTGATAATCGTTTACTGCGTTACGTTTTGCATAAATCACAAGTCTCATAAAAATTATGCTTAAATCACAACACACGTTTGTGGCTCGTCTTTTTATTTTGTATTGGCTCGGTTTTGGCACGTCGCGACGCATGCACAATGCATGATCAAAAAAAAAAAAGGAGGAAATGTTTGCGATGGTGTGCTGCAGTCCTCTGACGTTTTTTAGGAGTTGGGCCAGCAGAGACGACCACGACCGTGATTGAGGTCAAAGACGTTACTAATTCTAGACTTGTTTTTTTTGGTTTAAGTGATTCTTCTTTTGTTCTTCTACGGGGGACGCAGTCTTTATTCTTTGCAAACATAGTCTACCTAAATGTTTTCGACAAAAGATGCTGAATTATAGCTAATTTTAATTTTGAGATTTAAAAACAAGAACCATAATCGGTATACATACTTCAAAACAACCAATAATTTAACAAATTAAGAGTGACGACTGAAGACTAAGGAGCAGCCGAATAATGATATGTCCGCAAAACTCGTGATAGAAATGTTAATAGTTGTCAATGCAACCAAAATAATTTACTAGTGCAGGAAAGAAAAAAAAAAGCTCTACACATACTTCTGAATTTTGGTAATACCTTTGATCTTAAATTTTTTTTATATTATACGCGCACTCAAGGGGTTAAGATTATCCTAAATGTTTTGACTAGGAAAATAGGAGAGGATTAAATAGTAAAGCATATTGGTGCGGTGCGTTGGCCGCATGGGAAAACTGATGAGTAGAATTGTTTTAGGGGAGGAATGCAACTGGCTATTTCATTAGATCATTGTCTATAAAAATAACGATAAAACAATGAAAGGCATTGCAACGTTGTTCGAGAGGTGTAACTGTTTCCGTTTCTGTTTTATCATACCTATCATTTTTAAGCTTTTGATTCTATCAAAGCAAGAGAGTTGTGAGAGCACCTACACATATATGACAGTTGTAATCAAGCTTTGGAGGAATGTAGGATTTATAGATTACACGCAGATCAGATGGGGAAAAATATTTCTTGCATCGTCTAAGAAAACCTAAACACTGCAGCGTTTTTGGTAACATCGAATATGAGGTCATTCCACAATAGGTGGTCAGTGATGCACATAAACAATACTGCATACCAAAATTTTCGATCATTTGTCTTTTGGATTTTTGAAAATAAAACGTTCTTTTTTTTTTGAAAATTCAATATATATTTCGAAAACGGATGACAATTTTTTTCGAAATTATATTTTTATATACAAACATATATTATACTAAAATATTATTAAATTACATACTTTAATTGCCACACCAATTTATTTTTTAGAAAAAAATTAAAGAAATGTAATATTGAATTTAAAAAAAAAAAAAATCAAAAAAAAATATTTTTTGAAATTTTTGGTATGCAGTATTATTTATAATTCGATGGACCGCCTTATATAAACATTTTGATCGAAATCCGTCGAGCCGTTAATGAGAATGTAAAAAAAAATGTTTGTATGGCTCTTCTCGCAAGAAAAAAAAATTGTAAAAAAAGTTTACCAAAATGTAGACTATACATACCTAGAGTAGTGCACACACATTTTTTTAAATTCAAAATAGCTTTTAACGGCCTTTAGTCCACAAAACTTGCGTTTCGTCCCGGCAATCTCACTTGGACTCATCAGTTAGTTAGTGAGCACCTTACCAATACTCAATTTTTGTTAAGTTCAGTTCAACTTAAATGCATTTTTTGACAAAAAAGCAATGTGAACTATATCCAACAAGATTAAAATTTTAATTATTAAAATTGGAAGATTTTGTCCTTGGACAGACATAAGTTATATGAAGGGGTTTTTTTTTTATAATACAATTCTATATACTACTGAAATTACTTGTCTGAGTAATTTTAGTAGTATATAGGATTGTATTATAAAAAAAAAACACCTTCTCACATTTTTTTTATTAAAATCGTTAGGACCATTTTCCAGATAATTAAGATGGTAGAAAACATTGTATGGCAGGTACCGTTAGTTTTGGGACTCAGAAAAATCGATTTAAAAATCTATGAGTACCAAATTTTCAAAAAATCGCTTCAGCCGTTTAGCCTGTAGATCGATGTTCAGACAGATATACAGACAGATAGATACGACAGACAGACAGACGGAATTGCGAGACCCACTTTTTGGAGTTATTTATCATTGTAAATGTCAAGTTCGATTAAAATCTCGAGTTCTCGAGCTAATGGAATCCTCTCTTCAAAAATGGACAAACAGTGCTCAATTGGGATCAGGATTAGGAGATCCAGATGACCATTTTAAATAAGCCAGTGTTATTTTCGGGAAAAACTGCTGTGATTTTCTGATTGTATGTGATCTTTTTGTTGTTGGAAAGTATAACTTCCCAAAGCAGTTGTTAAGTTTTCCCTTACAATGTTGACGTAATTAAAAACCATTCATATGTATGTATGTGTGTATTTTCGCAAGAGTTTTCAAGCTGCTTTCATGGAATCGTATATGTAGTTGATTGCAATTTGTCTACATTATTTTAAAAAAGAGCACATGAGTTAGGAATAAAAAGTATATCTATAGGCCACATAAATATTTCAATCTTTATAACGTAATAAACATATTAAGAACAAAATAAATAACAGATTAAAAAGTGATAGGTTAGGTTAGAAGGGGTTGTGAAGCGGCAAGCCGCCTTAACTCACTTGGATCTCAATGGATTCATTTCGGTCCCCAGGGTAGGAAAGGGAAAGTTGAAGGAGGGGAGTAAATGGGAGATTATATTTGATGTGCGTCCCTAAACCATACTGACATTTGAATAAATTTCAGGATATTTTTAAGTGGCTCATTTAAGTTCGTCGAAGAAGTAATCTCCGAGGGCCTCTTTATTTGGTTCGGGCTAGGCTGGGGCATTAACAAAGGAAGTGATATGAGCCCTCCTCTTCGTTCATACAACTTCCACATACGTCAGATGTGATGGTGTCCATTTTGGTCACGTGGGTTCCCATTGAGTTGTGACCCGTTAATCAGGAGGGATAGTTGACGTCAATTAACCCCTAGTAAATATTCTGTTTTTTTTTTTAGAGATATCTGTCCAACGATTTCTCGAAAGCCGACAACTGTCAATACCTGACCATTTGTCGTTTGCGGTTTTGAGGAAAATTCGTTGGATTCTAAAATTTTCTTGCTCCAGTGGCCCAAACATCTCGGTAACAATTTGGATCGGTTCACGTGATGATACGGTTTTGGCCAGTTCGTCTGCGGTTTGCTTCCCTTGTATGTCAATATGTTCTGGGACCCAGATTAGGGTAACTAAAAAGAGGTAGAGTTGATACTTATTGGAGTAGATTTTGTTCGTGGATTTTTGAATTTTTATTAATTGAAAACTTTAGTTCGCAGACTAACTTTGATTCTATGGTTTAGTCAATGACTTAGCGATGGAATAATCATTTTTAATAATATGGCTGTAATTGCTTTAAAGTTCATCTCAGGGATACCTACAACAGTTTTTTTTTACAATCTTATCACGTTTGCCACACACGGTCGATCATAATTAGCGATATCGCATAATTGAATCTAATTACATGTCCGACACCCAAGCCATATACATAAGTATGATCTCATTAACTGTAGGCACGTGTCCCCGGAACACCCTAATCTTGTCTGCTAAACCCGTCAGAGTTTTTTCATGATTTGAATAAAGAATAGAACATCTGTTCTGTTTATGTATATAAAAACCATAATATTATCCAACTCAGATGCATTCATAAAAAAAATTTAATGATGCACTTACATAATCATAATCATTCATTAGGCGACGGCAACAGCTATATCAAACAAAAAATCAATTGAACCGGTTTGAGGTGTGAAAAATTATGTCAACTCCAATTAAATTGTCCGTATTTTTCCCCACACACTACACGACCCAGACAACATAATACAAAATCACATTTTTCTTTAATACTTTAATATGAGGTTCCATATCACCACCGATTATCATTAACTCAGATGATACTTTATGACCAACGGAGAAGAGAGCATCATCACAACATAACCAACATATTAAAGCAAAAAGCCCTAAGGTAAAATTTCAGTTTCAATAAAAATTGATACAAAAACAACAAACATCCACAAAATGTAAATTTACCAAGAAAAAGATAAAATAAAATACGTAAAATGTTGTTGACGTGCGCGGTGCGGTGTACCTTGTATACATACGCGCAACGTGTGTTCAATAAATACCACCTACCTACACTGCGACTCCTGAAACTAAAATATTCTCAAGATATGTACCTTCTTTCCAATTCAGGATTGTTGGTCAACAAGCAAACAACAACAACAAACTATAAAGAACTACTTACTTTGAAGTTTTGTAAAGGTGCACGGTGCTGTGTCGATTAAGGCTAGTTGCAGGTGTTTCAACGATGACTTATATTCGCCATTCACTTTAAACATAAATCCAAGGCGCAGGTGAGCTTCATTGGCACGTGGATAGTCCGGATCCAGATAAAGTAATTCGCGAAATGCTCTTATCGCACTGAAAATAAAAACAAACAAATAATTATATACAGAAAATATTTGATTAAAAAGATGCATTTAAATTTAACATGAACGAATTTTGAAATTCTAATATTTAAAATTTAAGAATTGAAATAATAAAGGATGAATATTTTTAAAAAGCAAATTTAAAATAGTAAAGTACTTCACATGAGACCGCCAACGAATGAACGAAGAAATGGGATTTAATAATTTTCTCAACCTCAATTCTTACCGAAGCGTAGAGAAAATGGGAGAAATTTAATTTAGATTAACGTAGTCATCAAAATTTGCATTTTAATTTAAAAAAATAGAAATTTTAGAAAAAAATTATAATCTGATTGATGCGACCTGTCAAATCATTTTCGTATTCCACACTGGAACGTACCAACTGTTGGCGTGTGATCAACCTCAAAATCGGGTGGCAATGGCGCAGTGGATATAGTGATTGACTACTTACTTAGACGTGTGAGTTCGATCCCCACGATAGGCAGCATTCTTTTCTATACCTCCAATTTTAATTGGATGCCGCCCGTGGGGGTTAACATGATATAGTAAATACCTAATTCTCAAATCCACTGTGCCACCAAAAATTATTTCCTATCTTTCTATTCTCACCAGTGCCGTGCAATTGAGGTTGCATTTAAGATCTTAGGTCTTACAGGCATATAGTTTAAATTATTTAAAAATTATTATTAAAAATCACTCTTCTGATTTGTTTTTTTTTTTAGTGATTTAGTGATGGCTGAAGCGATTATGGAAAACACGTAAAATTTAATACAAACCTAAGTTCGTAGTGATATACCGACTTAAGACTGTACCTATTTATTTTTGGTAACGGAACTGTTTTAAGCCTGTTTAACTTTTGTATGTTTGTCTATAGCCATGTTTTATTATCGCCACAATAACCCATATGGTTCACCCCGTAAAAATAAAACGATCTGGGTTATGTACTTAAATGTACCCTCTGTTCGCCGAATTTAATACTAATATTTGCAAACCCAGATAGAAGCCCCGATAGAAACGTGGACCTCGTGTTGGTTTTGTAATACGTCTTAAAAAATAACCCAGACCCAGAACTGTAGATAATAAAATGCAGCTTATATGTTCCTACCAATTGTGAAGAAACTGTTCCGAAGCTGCTTAGGTCGGCCCTACATACCTTTACTTTGGAGAGAAGTTAAGCTTGTGTTCATACTCAAGGCGGGTAAATACACCCAAGTTATCCCGAAATACATCAGACCTATTAGTCTATCATCTTTCCTTCTAAAAACTCTTGAAAGATTGATTGATATCCACTTACGACTTTTGTCCAAGGCATAACAGGCGTGTTGTTGTAAAGGAATATCGGTAGATACTGCCTTAGACTGCACCTACAGTAGTGAAACAAAGCGATGCGATGCGAGAAGCGATGCTTCAAGTGATTTTTTTTTTTCGCTTCAGTGTGCTTACGTATAAAAAAAAATATATAAGATCCTTCGATGAACCACTGTATGCGCAGCCTAACATACACTAGTACGAATTATCGAATACTCCATTCACCATAATGTCGACGTATCTGCAATCGCATCTACTCTGTCAAGTCTAAGAGTACAAGGATCGCTTGGTGAACTGATTAATTAAATGCTGACTAGCAGCGCTATCAATTCAAAACTTGGTGGTTTCTCTGCAAGAAGATTTGTCAGTAGAGGTACGCCCAAGGCGGTGTTCTATCTCCTCTTCTCTGGAACATGGTAGCAATTGAGCTGTTAATGGATCTGGATATTGCCATTGCCGTATCAGGAAAGTCCTAAGATAATTCCTACAAAACGCTTTAAATAAGTTAAAATAGCGACAAAAGTGTGGCCTATGAGTCAACCGTCAGAAACCGGAACTTATCGCATTTTCAAATAAATACAAAATTCGTCACGCAGATCATCCTACTATCAAAAGAACTCCACTAGCTTTCTCAGATGAAGCAAAATACTTGGGTCTAATTTTAGATAAAAAATTAAGTTGGAAGCCTAATATAGAAGAAAGAGTTAAAAAAGCCACAGTAGCACTCTTCTCACCCAAAACAGCACCTATAGGTAATAACTGGCTACATACTTCTTCGGTAATCGGGCCGATTATTAACTATGGCGTAACAGAATGGTAAACCGCTCTAAAAAAGGTTGCAAATTGTGACAATCTGAGCAAAGTCCAACGATCAGCTTCAATGTGTATAAGCGGAGCATTAAGAACAACTCTCTCTGTTCTTGCTAGGCGTTCTACTTCATCTGCTACCCTTCAATATTTTCAGCAAACACTAGTTTGCTTCCCAGTTACATTCAATACACCATACCTAAACTAGAATTCGGCAAAAACTTTCAAGTCACCATTCCTCCTAGATCTGCCTGGGAGGACTTTAGCTTCAGCAGTTCAATATTCATCTATGTTGGGTGCCAGGGCACAGGGATATTCCCGAAATGCCAAAAGTGGAACGACAGTACCATTACTATTTGACAAGGCTACATGTAAGTTAATGCTTAAATAAGAGCTTTAAAAAACTACTACCACCTGTCTGATGACAAAAAACAGTTCTAGGCAAAACTTGATCTGAAACACTCCAAGTGTTTGATGTCCTTAAGCAGATTGCACATCAGCTCCGTAATTGGTGTCATAACCGGATACTGCCTTATAAATTAGTTACATATATATTCAAGCACGCAACGAGGCTTGGCGTTTATTCAAACGATTTTTGTAGAAGCTGCCTGGACGAAGAAGAGGTGGAATCTATTCCTCGTCTTCTGTGTACATGTCCTGCTCTATCTTAGAGACGGAAGCTCCATCTTGGAGAATTTTTCTTCGGTGATCAAATGGTTTAACGAATAGGGAGATTATTTTTTGGATTCATGTGGTATCACAATTGACCAACTCTGGTCTAAGTGTGTCCGCTCAATTGGACTCATCAATATTTAATAAATTAAAATAAAATTCACATATAAATATATATTTTTTAACTTGCGATTATAGATACTATAAGGCAAGTTATGCATTCGTCGAAAAAAAAGTTGTGAGATAACAATCAAACATGACATTACGATGATAGCGAAGACGAAAAAAGATGGTCTAAAAATTCTGTCCGTCTGTATGTCTGTCTGTCAGTATTTCAGTCTGTCTTTATGTACATATGTATAGACACCTACATCCCAAACGCGTAGGCCGAATTGCTTCAAACTTGGTATAGAGTTTTTTAGGTATTGTACAGAGGGGAAATTGAATTTATTTTTAGCTCAAGAAATAACGTTACCTTCAAACCTATTTTTCTCGGAAACGGCTCTAACGATTTTGATAAAAAAAATTAGTGTGGGTTTTTCTCTACGACCGATCATATAGTTGAAAAAAAAATTAGAAAAATGTCTAAAAACGGTACTTTCCACCGTTTGTTTGCTTTCGAATATCTCATAAATGGGTTAACCGATTCTTTCGAAATTTCACAAAAATATAGGTTTAGGTTTAGGATTTTTAATTAATATTTTTTTGTATTTTTAAAATCATTTTTAAGAAAAAAATTATTATTCGAAAGATGCTCTTTAATTTTTTTTTTTAATTATATTTATTTGTATTTTCTGAATACCTATAAATTGGCGTTTGAATTTTTTTTAAATAATTTTCAAAAAGTTTAAAAAAAAAAAAAAACTTTTTTTCTCAAAAACCACTCCACAGATTTAAATTTTTTTTTCATAAATTCAAATTTATCCAAGAAATAAAATGGCGTACTTTTTTTGTAGCTCAAATTAGTTTAATTATTTATTTCAGAATTTTGAATTATTTTTTCTTTAATTAAACAGATCTAATCTTTTGTTTTTAAGTTTATATTATTAAATATTTAATATTGTCATACCAATTTATTTTAGAACAAAATTAATTAAATTTTGTATATGCATATACAAAATTGAGTCAAATCTCGTATATAGTGGACTCATCAGTTTACAAGTGAGGACCGAAGTGAGTGGAAAACAACTAGGTAGTCTGAGTATATTACGAATCGATCTAACAACTCTATCTATTCATATTTATTCTCTTACATTATCTACACTGAAAATCGATACATTTTATTTTATCAATATTATATGGTAATCATCTCATCTTACTGGCAACACCTCTCTCAACTAAGGTAAGCAACAGCTGATAAAAAAAACTTTTCCTTATAAAAGAATTCGATGCAGTTTTAGCAGAAGCCAATAGCTTTCTTGTAACAGACTGCTATGCGCTTCTGTAATTTTCCCTTCTTGTATAAATGTTAACATGCTCAAATGAATAACGCATGAGATGACTCACAAAAATACAATGGAAATAAATACATATGAAGCTACATACATATCTGCAAGCGCGTGTTGTGTAAGTGCTGTTTTAACAAATAACAGGTGGTTGCCCCAGGCTGATGATGATTCTGCTGTTGTTGCTTCTGTTGCTGCTGCGTCATCCCTTGTTTTTGAAATTCCAATGCCAAAAACAGGTGATCTCGAATGATTGTTAAGTGAAATTGAAGTCAAAATAAAACAAAAAAACAAAACAACTCTTTTGCCCGCCTTTAGCATAATTATTATTCATGAAGTAAATTTACATCGTTTTCTGAATTCAAACTGAAAAGGGTATTAGAGAACCCTTTAATAATACGACGCGAAGCTCGGTCGTAGAACTAAGATTGTGGTTGAGTATCCCGACCCGATGACGATTTAAGGAAATGAACCGTTTAAGCGACAAAAAATCAGTTATTCTAACTGGGCACTCGTGTGCACATTTAATATATTAAGCACAAGTGCATGCCACGTAAATATGGTGACCATCTTCCCTATGTTTATAACAAGATTTATTTTATTTTATGATGAAGACGGTAGGGTAAAATATGAAATAATAAGGTTATTGAAGGTGTATAAAAAACAATTATTTCCATAGATTTAGTTTTGATAACAAAGCCGATTTTTTTAACTTAGATTTACCTACATAAGCAATGCGAAAATAAACATCTCCAAATTGTTTTTTAATCTGATAATATGGTCACCACAGTATAACCCTTATATATACCGTCTAAACACGCACGCTTCTTTAACTGCACAATTTCGCGTTGATTGACCGACCGGAAGACAGAGGGTCACATGATTTTTATATTCCGGCCGGGTTTTAAATTTGTATAACAGCTAACAGCCGTCATAATTTCTTATCAAGAAAACTAAATCAATTTCCGCCAGCACAATAATCAAGCAAGATGGTAGGAACTGAGCGGATTGAAATGAAGTGAAGGAAGGGATTTTATTTAATGACTTCCAATACAGTTTAAATTGTGAAAAGTAAAAAAAGAAAACGAAGACAAAATGAATGTGGTGTTGATGGACTGATAAATGCTGACATCAGAAGGCAGACGGATTGCCATTAAAACTTAACTACTAGTAGGACACAGGCAAAACAGACACTTGTAGTAAGTAAGTAGGTACGAACGCGTGCACGTTATGAAATATTAATAAAAACCGAGTTGCATTTTGAAATAATTTTTTTTTTAATTTATGCAAAGAAGTTACATTTATTACATGGCGACTGAAGCGGGTGTAAGTTTACGGGTTTAATTATTGTGCAGCGATTGGCGTTGGCGACGCCAACACGAGGCCAAGGATTTAGGTATTTGTAAACATACATAAATCGGGTCATCGTACTTAAATGCGAGATTTATTGACAGGGGGATAGGAATTGCCTTGGTTTGATGTCTTGGAGTAAGTTAATTTATTAACTAAAAGAAAGGATTTTCGACATTTGTAGGTTCCTGGGATATATAGAGTGGCTTTTTAGGTGCATAAGAAGTTTCGATTGATGTTGTTTGACAGTTGAGAATGTCAATTGTAACTTTGTGCAGTTATTGCTCATTTTCGAAGACGCCGAAATGTCGATTCATCGCCCTTCTCCACTTGTTGGCCTTTGTCATTCGACTACGTGGAAAATTTAAGGGAAGGATCTGCGACGATATAAATAAACCAGAAGACCCGTGCGAAAATTTCGTAGATTCAATACGGGTTTCCAATTAAATTTGCAAATAGAATGTTTGAACAAAACAAATTAATTCGGTGCGGTGGGTGGCACACGAATCGTGCTACACAAATAAAACGTAATAACTTTTTTTCAGTGTAATCGGCTCATTTTTTTATTTTATAGGCTACTATTTAGATTTATCAAAATGAATGCTTGGGATACTGAAAAAAGGATTTGGAAAGTGCAGCAATACCATCATTTGTAGTCCGTTCTAAAAGGAATTTAAGCTGGAGTTTGGCGGTATTCCCCCGAGTACATGGACCATTAATTATAAGGCTGGTGAACATGTTTGTCGAATCTGGAAGCATCGAACGAAGACCGTATGGTCGAGATCCCAATGCTCGGGTTCAGGATACAATCGTGGCTGTTACATCGGCAATACAGGCAAATCCAAGTGTTTCGACTCGAAACTTATCGGGCCAAATTAGAGTAAGCAGGCGGTCACTACAACGGATACTTCATGATGACTTTTTAAACTTGTATCCGTACAAAGTCCAAATTACAAGTAAGTTAAACCCTCGGGATTTGCCTGTTCGCCTGGAATTTTGCCGAAAAATGATTGCAATGGCCGATTGCACATTGATAAATTGTTAGTTCATGTCTGATGAGGCCCATTTTGACTTAAACGGCAATGTTAACAAGCAAAATTGGTGATAAGGCACTTTTTAACCGTCTTAACAATGAATTAAAAAAAAGAATCTGTGAGTTCAAAAATGATTCACTTATTAGATTCCTGAAAAATCTGACGACAGATGCTTCTTCCGAATACTCCTTATGGAAAGCAGCTAAGCGCCAAAAAAGACTTTAGACACAAAACCCGCCAGTAAAATCTGAAGATGGTAAATGGATCGCAAACCCGAAACAAAAGGCTGATCTCTTCGCTGAACATCTCGCGAATGTTTTTAAGCCATTCCCAGCAAACACAGCTACCGATCCCTTACAGTTTGTTGATAGAAACGACGAATGTGAAATATCTTTTGTCACACTCAAAGAAGTAAGAAGCATGTGTCAACATAAATTGTCTAACAACAAATCACCAGGGTACGATCTAATAACTGCTCAGGTTTTGAAAGAAATGCCATCAATAGCCTTCAAGAAACTCCAATTTATATTTAACGCATGCCTTAAACTAAGATATGTTCCACATTATTGGAAAATTGCAGAAGTCATTGTTATACCTAAACAAGGTACGCCACCAACAGAAGTAACATCTTACAGACCAATATCGCTTATACCAATCATGGCAAAAGTTTTTGAAAAACTGCTACTGAAAAGGCTTAACAAAATAATAGAAGAAAGAAGACTAATTCCGAGCCATCAGTTTGGATTTAGAAATAAACATTCTACGATAAACCAAGTGCATCGAGTTACGGATGTCGTGGAAAAGGCACTTGAAGAAAAATAAGTGTGCTCGGCTATATTCTTAGACGTTGCTCAAGCCTTTGACAAGGTTTGGCACTTGGGACTTGAGTACAAACTGCATAGGGACCTTCCCAGGAAGTACTACGAAATACTGAAATCCTACGTTACGAACCGACTCTTTAGAGTACGGTACGACCAAAATTACTCGGAACTAAAGAAAATTGAAGCCGGTGTACCACAAGTAAGTGTCCTAGGACCAACCCTGTATCTGTTATATACAAGGGATATTCCAGTGGACATCAACGCTATCATAGCTACCTTTGCTGACGATACGGCAATATTGGTGCCAGATAAATCCGTTACGAAGGATACACTAAAATTGCAAAATGCTGTCGGTAAAGTTAGTGATTGAACGCAGAAATGGCGTATCAAATTAAACGAAACGAAATCGACACATATAAACTTTACTAACAAAAACATAAACAATGTTCCAATATTTATAATACAGTAGTACCTTACTCCAATACCGCCAAATACCTTGGAATGACTTTGGCTGCAAAGCTTAAATGGAAAGAGCACATCAAAAGGAAACGAGAAGAACTAAACTTGAAGTACAGAAAAATGTACTGGTTACTAGGAAAGAACTCTGACCTATCTATCCAGAACAAATTAATGTTATATAAGCAAGTACTGAAACCCGTTTGGACATATGGCATCCAACTATGGGGCTGTACAAAGAAAACAAATGCTGAACCCATCCAAAAATTGCAAAGGAAGGTCCTTCGTGGAATAATAAATGCCCTTTGGTATATAATAAATAGCGATCTACATCGTGACCTTCAAATTGAAATGGTTACAGAAGTGGTTAAAAAACACGCTGTATCACACAACCAGCGACTGCAAAGTCATACCAACTCCGAAATGGAGACCGTCTTAAATGTACGAGACAATGTTCGGAGATTAAGAAGAACCCAGCCTCATGAGCTGAGGGTCTAAAAGCTATGGGAAAGTGTAATAACTTTTTAATGCGCTTTAAATATAAATTAAGATAGTAAAATCATTTGTCGATCTTTCATAGATTGGTCCTGATTTCACCGGTGGTTTTAGTGCGGTAAGAGTCCCACACTACTCGGTACCGATTCTTACCGAGTGTCTTTTGAAGATTTCCATCGGATAGAAAAAAAAATTCTGATGAGGCCCATTTTGACTTAAACGGCACTGTTAACAGGCAAAATTGCCATATATGGAGTGAATCTAATCTAGAAATGAGTCACTGCGGGGTGCGCAGTTTCATCAAGGTGTATTGTCGGGCCATACTTCTTTGAAGAAAACGGTGTAACAGAAACTGTCAATGAGGACCGTTATTTAAAGATGTTGAAGGAGTTTTTTTTACCCAGAACTTCGCAGGATTTAGTTTCAACAAGATGGAGCAAGTGCACACGTAGCCACACAAGTTATGGCAGAGCTCCAACGAAAATTCCCAAACAAATTGATATCCAGAAACTGCACTTTCCGCTGGCCCCCAAGGTCACCTGACCTGACAGCACCAGACGTTTTTGTATGGGGTTATGTCAAGTAGGAAGTGTACAGAACGAAACCCAGAAATTTGACTGAATTGAAGCAGTTCATTAAGACAATAATTGAGGCGAAAAACAGAACTTTAAATTACAGAATTAATACATATTTTTCTCTTGCATACATTAATTTTTTTTTTTATAATCTACACGCGCTCAAGGGATTATGAATACCCTATAAATGTTTCAACACAGCGCGGGTGTGAGGGTGAGGTTAAGGAAGAGAAGGAATGATAGGAAAGATGTGTGGCGCGATATTCGGAGACTGTCGGTGGTTGTTGTCTCAGATTATATCTCCAGGGATGGCGGCTGAACTAATGCGGAGAAATTTCCGTGTCTTGTTTATCGATGTCCCTTATAATTCGCATTAATTTTTGTATTCTTTGTCATATTTTATCGGTATACTAGTTTTACTCAATCACAATACATTTTTTTTTTACGAAAAGTATGTTTGTTTTTAAAATGAATCTTTTTGAATAATTGAACGTTTGTTTACAGAATAAATAATTTCTTTTTACCAACTATGGGGAAAACAAATCTAAGAATTTTTAAAACTAAAAAAAAAACATTGTATTTTGTTTGCATTATTTATGTATTTTATTTTTGTATCAATAAAAGCTACAAAAATTGAAAATTCCATATCAAAATTTAGCAACAAAATTAATGAAAATTTTTATTGGATCCACGTACAAAGGGGTTCTTATATTATTTATATCTTGAATATAACAAATGCTTATGTTTAATAATATATATTGTTTTAGTTCTCTTTAGAAAAACGAATTATATTAATTAATTTCACAAAATGAATGATTTTATCAATTTTCCGCTAATACAAAAATGTAAGAAATACATATACCTTTAAATTAATAGAAATACCTACATCCATATTATAAACATTTGCGCAAGGCCCAACTCAGTCATTTTGACATATTGAGCTTTTGCCTTATAAAATATGGGATCATAGAAATTCATTAACCCTTATTTTACTTTAGTTTCTTAATCCCCCTTCCCATACTACGCACGTGATATCACTTTGACTGACGACATGAGCTCATTTAAAAAAACAACAACAACAATATGGGCTTGTTTGCATTTTTTATCAGCGAAATAAAGCAATTAAAATTAAGTTTTGATATATATCCTTCTTGATTTACATACTCACATGTATTCTTATTATATTAAAGTCATAATATGGGTACCCGTTCATAAAAAATTTAGTAGTAAAATGAATGTTTTTCAGATCATTTTTTGGTTTTTTCTTGTAGGAAATACATTGAACGTCAAAGCTTAACGCAACTTAGAGGTTAAGGGCGCGCTGCCGGAGAGGCCCTTTAAGATCCTAGATGTGAATGTAAATTCACTGATAGGACCGAACGTAGAGCGAATCTATTTCAATTGCTTAAAACCTAACTCCAGATGTGCTTTTAGCTATCGAAACTAAGCTTAACCATAAACATAAATTGACTAACAACAATTACAATACCGTAAGTAGAGACCGACCCAATTCCACTCAAGGAGGAGGTGTCGCAATCTTTTTACGTAAAGGCATTAGTCATAAGGTAATATATAATAGTGATGTGCTAAAATTTCGTTAGAGGCATGCATCATATGCATTCATTTCCAACAGGGGAAGCGAATGTGTGTGATCGCTGCCTATGCACCGGAAACACCTCAGCCCACCCAGCTTATAACAGAGCTTGAAAAGCTTTTTGAATGCTTAAGATTGAGCTCGGAAGAGAACTTTTACATATTAGCCGGTGATTTAAACGCCAAACATATAGATTGGGGAAATCAAATACAAAATCCTCGAGGTAACCATTTGTATAATTGGATGGGTCGATACAACCTTGAGTATCGCCTCGATCTTCTAGTCACAGAGAGGCAAAGAAGCGGTGTCCGCCGTAATACAACTTCCAAACGAGCTTATGGAGTTGGAGGAGTATGTGCCTGTGCATACTTATAACTACAATAAGGTGCGCTGGCCACGCTTCTCCAACGCCTTATTGAGCGAATTACGGTCAAATGGTATATCCCCACCAAACGACAGGAACCTGACAAATACAGAAATCGATAGATACTTAGAACAAATGGACGAAACGATTCTACGAACAATGAACAGAATAATACCGAAATACAAAGAACGTAATGCAACGGACATGTACCGTAACGCGACCATTGACGCACTACACAGACAAAAAAGTGGTCTACTGACAAGACTAAAACGCTTGTACAGACGATTTACTGATACACGAGATCTGGAGATTAGGCCACTGAAGTCATCGATCAAAAACATCAACCAATTGATCAAAGAAAATTAAAGGTTGTCATTAATTTGTTTTGGGACAATAAAATTCGGGCCGTTACCTCTAGCGACCCCAGTATGTTCCCAAAAATTAATAAGATTTTTAGAAGAAAGGATCAAAATGATCTTCCGTGTCTTAAGCTCCAGAGGACGACATAGAACAGAGACGTTCTTTTGACGGCAGGCATAGACCCAGAGGACGCCGTCTTGGTTGCTGTGGGGGCTGCTTCCCAGCAAGTGTACAAGGTGAATGCTAGCATTCGGCCGAATCATGACCTGGAAGACAAAGCTCTGCTTCATCACACCTGGCTGCGGAACGATATAACCGAATGTCGATCTGAGAACCTAGTTTTACCGGGATTAATGCTGAAGAATTGGCAAACGCCATAATCGCCGACCGAAATGGGCCCAGTCCCCTGTTAATTTCGAAGAATGAGCTCCAGTTCATCTTCGATTCATTAAAGAAAAAGAAGTCAGCAGGAGTCGATGATATATCCAACGATGTACTACGACATTTGCCTCAAGAAGCAGTTGACATTTATACCACACTGTTTAACAACGCGCTGAATAATTCATATTATCCAAAGCGGTTGAAGACAGCTGTGGTGCACCCTCTCCCAAAAAAGTTAAAGGACAACTCCAATCCGGCGAATCTCCGGTCAATAAGTCTTCTTCCAAGTATCAGCAAAGTATTTGAAAAGGTTATTAATAGAGCCCTATTCAAGTGCGCGGAGGACAAAAATATCATCCCGGATAATCAGTTCGGTTTTAAGGCGGAACATGACACAATTCATGCCGCGTCTAAACTGGTTTCTGATATCCAATGGAACAAAACTAAAAAGCACTGTACGGTTGCCTGTCTCGTGGATTTGGAGAAAGCCTTCGACACCGTACTTATACCAGACTTGGTATAAGTAAACCGCTATTGTATATATTTTATGACATGCTAAATGGTAGGAAATTTGTTGTCAAGAGTGGCAATGTAACTTCTACAGCAACTTTTAATAGTGAAAATGGTCTTCAGCAGGGAGCGGTTAACTCCCCAATTATATTCAGCATTTACACCACCGATCTAATAGGTAGTCTAAGTCAGGCAATTGCGTACGCCGACGATCGAATTGCGTACAGAACAGCTCATACAGTTGAGGTCATCAAAAATCTCTTGATGATTTCGTGACTTCGACAAGACTTTGACAAAACGACTGTTTTATAGCAGCCGTCTTGACAGCAAGGTGAAGGTGATTTGTTACATGGCCCTCATCAGGCCGATGATTGCCTACGGATGCCCGGTGTGGTTCAACGTTGCCCCATCTCAAATGGAAAAAATTCGGGTGTTTGAGAGGCAATGTCTTAGACGTTGCCTTGGATTACACAGAACACCAGAGTCGGAGTGCACAGGATATTATTCCAACCAGGTTCTATACAACGGAGCCAACATAAACAGGATAGATAATTTTTTGTTTAAGCTCATTCGGAGTCACGGTGCAAGAGCGATGTCCTCAACTAACAGTCTAATTTGTGGGGCGTATTACCCCAATAACGAATATTTTGAGAGTGCGCGGTTAAGTGGTTACATCCCTCCCGAGGCATGCCTCTATTGAGACAGTCGAGGGCTAATACAGGATAGAATGGCTTATCTACCACGTCAGCCGGAAAACTGTAGAAAGGCGACTCCTATATGGTCGAGTCGTCATCGTTCAAGGTGGAGAAGAACGCCTTCGGTTCAGTAGGACTGTGTCCGATCGGGAACGAAGGGATAGGGCGAAACAAGAGAACCAGTTCTGGTGGCTCTCTGAACAGCATCATGATATTTAAAGTCAATTAAGATGGTATGTCTTGGCCGACTTAAATAGATTTAGGGTAATTAGGTATAGGGAACAGTCGGGTTGGCACCAAAAAAAAATTCAAAATTTGTATGTATGCGGAAGCATATGTGCATGTACCTGCGTGTCTGTACATGTATGTGCGTACGTATATGTATGTACGTATATACATGTATGTGTGAGGTGTATGTAGCTGTGTCTGCATGCGTATGCAAAATATAAACAAAAAAAATTAAAAACAAAAAAATGCTGCTGTGGCTGTTCTAGTTTTTAAGTAGCTTTAAGTGGTTTTGTGTATTTTTAGGTATCTTAAGTAGTTTAAGTTAGTTTTAGTTAGTATATAAGTTAGTTGTATCTAGTTTTAATATTGTTAGTCTAGATTTAGGTGGTTTATAAGTAAAAATGATACGAGACCGAGTTTTTAAAAAAGTTTTCTTGGTAAAACAAAAATAAAATAATTAGAATTAATTAAAATAGTTTTTAGGTCGAAAGACATTAGTATTAAGAGATATAGTTTAGTTTAGAGCACATGTAAAGGGCCAGTAAATTAGTTGTAAGTTATTGATAAGTATGCTAGTTTTATGAATTTTTGTCTAGCTTTAAGATAGTTATAAGTCAATAATAAATAAAAATGAAATACAAAAATAAAAAGAAAAAACATTGAACGTCAAATCGAAAAAATATCTATCTCCAATTGAAAGTTCACGCGCTGATTTCCAGGTGGCATGAAAGCAACTTACCAGGTGTCAATAGAAAATAAGGTGGTGGAAAATACAGTTTTGTGAAATGTCATCGCTAGTGTAAGTTTCAATCTGTTGATAAGTGATATTTAATTTAATGGATATGACTATTTTATAAATAAGAAAAAAGGAGTTTGACAACAGAAATAATATACTCATATCTAAATGTGTATATGATGAGGGTTGTGGGAAGAAAGAAGATATACAGTATACAACAATGAAATAAAATAAAAATGTAATAACGTTCTGTTGCATCGCAGCGTCTTCGCCACGGTTTACATGTATCACCACCTACGCAGCATACAATATCACAAGCAAAATATTGTTGTTGAAAATTGAGACGACACCCAAAACCTCTTGCTTACCACAAGAGTGTGTGTTTGTTGTTTACGGAAACAAAGGGATGACGGATGAGTACAGGACGACAGACTCGGACGTCTTAACGTCTTTTATTTTTATTTAGCTTGAATTGATACTTAGGCGGAATATTGTTTTCGTTTTTAATATTTTTTTGTTGTTGTGAGATAATTTTTTTCAGGAAATTTATATTTCAAAGAATATGTTTCAGTGTTGCTTGTGTTTTTTTACTTATGTGGTAAATGGCTTTAAGGGGTTTATGATTGCACTTCATTGTGTAGACATGGCTACATAAAAATAATGTTTAATAAATGTAATACACTTTGGATTTTGATTCTTAGAAATTGAAGATGAACAAAGAAAAACATTGTTAAAATCATTTTAATAGGGATTTTTGTTCGTCACTAGATAAAACATTAAGCAGTACAAAGAAATATCTAATCGTTATCAGCAAATAAAATATAAAGGGAATATTTAAACGCTTGAAACGGAATAGATAAAGACTTCACAGAAATAATTTTTTGTCTAAGAAGAGGTTTTACCAGTTCGTTTGTCCTTTTAATTAATAAAAACAGCCTACAAATTCAGAATAAATGATTGAAATCAGGCGCTTTCATGTGCGCCGTGAAAAAGTTAGATACAAATAGCGGATAAAAAATAGATAAGATTTAATTATTTTTAACATGTGGCGTGTAATCGAGTACATAATCAGACATAATACATACAAAATTGTGTAGATTAATCCATTAATTTGTAGTATTTAATAGTCTTTAATCATAAATACATATGTAGCAAACAAAATTTATATTTCAGTAGCTACCTATATATGTATGTATATATATACTCATCTATGTACATATCTGATTGTTCTTAGCGGGTATATGCACATATATATTTAAGTAGGTAAACCTGTATGATAGCTGCAGATTATTATAACACAAATGTCGCCAGTCCGTCAATGTAATTCCAAAATGATGGTCATAAGATTTGACCACATTCGATCCAGTTGACGACAGGAAAAAAATTTGTGATTTTTCGCATTAGAGTTTAAACGTCGTGATTTTATTTTGGAAGTATACGTAATTGTGTTTGCGCGTTTCCAAAATATTGCGAATAAATTGAAAAAAAATTTCGAAAGCAAGTGCTATTTATTCATTCGTAAAAAATATTATCAACATTTAAACCGTTTTTGGGCATTAAAAATTCTGTAAAAAAAAATTGGAAATTCACCCTAATTATGTAGTATGGAAAACTTTAATCTATATGATCAATTGGACTTAAGTCCACACAGTCCACTAAACCAAAAACAAAAATAATATATAGGTATCATTTGCGTTTTCTTCTATTTACTTTGGTTTTCTATCCACATGACATAGGGCTGAGTTCATGACATCCCGCATTTTTCTTACCAACAAACTGCTGAGATACCGTACTCTATCTTTTCAATTTAGACATCTTTTTACTACAAAAAAAACACTATAGAAACCAAGACTAATGATGAGACCGAGACGAGACTGAAATTTGTCGGTCTTGACGAGAACGAAACGAGACTAAAGTTACAATTAGACGGTCAACGTAATCGGTCATCGCGTTGACTCTCTGACGTCAAAATATGTCCTAATTGTGTCACGTGCGTCGTGTGATAGTTAACGAAAAACGTTTTCAATGCGTTGACGAGAACGTTGACATCTACGTTGACTCGAATGTGTGGGCCAGCGCATTGACCCAGTTCGATGACCGTGTAATGACTGTGTCAACGTAATTGGGACGCGTTGGCAGAGTTTTTAGAACTATTCGTCATCGCATTGACTATATCCCAACATTGACACGGCACTATTATATACCCGCTCAAAGTAGCTTTGATATTTTAATAATTGATATAATCGGTTTTGCTTTATAAAATAAAAAGAAAAAAATATACACATACTCGTATTTACTAGCTCGAGTAAGCTTGTTCGCATATTAGTGTTTTTTCTTTTGCATTTGAGGCTTTACTAAGGACAGTAAAAATCGAACTGTTTGGCTGACATGCGAAGGAAGTTCCGATAAAAGCTTGGCTCCTCGTTTCGCAATTCGCGGAGTAATTTCACACCGAATCCTTCTTTTTCACGCAGCATCAATAAACTTTTTGTCCAAACGGAATGAAGATTTCCTAGCAGCCTTTCGCTGCTAATATAGTCTTCGTCCTCATCTGTGCTGCTGTGATTTATAAATATAAGCGACTAAAGCAGCCATTTCTAAATCCAAGTTTCTTTTTGTCATTTGTATTTGTGTTTGTATTTTTTTTTTTTTTTAATATTCAAAATTAACTTTAAAAGATTTTTTTTTACAAACTCAAACAGATGTCTACTCAAACAACACGTGAAAAATGAGCGTCCCTTTCTTCTAGGTCAACGCGTTTGAATTTGGTCAACTCGTGTGATCGTCAAAGTTTTGAGCGTCAACGCATTGGCAGTGAACAATAAAAATTACATTGTAACACAAGGCACGTCATCGCATTTTGGGACATCATTGATCGACTTGTGTCATTCGTGTGATCGTCAACGTTTGAAACATTGACCCAGTAAACATTGACGCTGTAGTGGCAGAGTCAATATTAGTTTTGTGGTGACGTCAGAGTCAATGCGATGACTGATGATTACGTTGACCGTGTAATTGTAGCTTAACAAAGATCTCGCCTCGTGGACATCCCTAGATGGAAAAGGAAACAGTACTCACTTCCTTTGCAAGTGTCCCGCTTTGGACAGGCTGATAATGCAATCCTTTGGAAGGGCTTTCTTTTCCGATCTAAAAGAAGTTTCTGATACAAAAGGAAAAAACTTAATCTCTTTCCTCAATGGCTCTAGCGACCCTCCACTTGAGTGGTTTCCCTTTCGTTGTCCGCTAAAGGCCCGTACGATTTGTTTGGTATCAAAACGGCGCTTTCCAGGGCTTCTTGGGTCTAGCTGCGAGTTCGGTCTGACCACTAATTTACCTACCTACCTTGCACAAAACTCTTTCATTGATGTCACAGCTGTGCTAGGGTACCATTTTTACAAAAGTAGCTTTTTTACTTGCGATTATAGGTACTATAAGGCAAGTTATGCATTCGTAAAACAAACAAAAAAATCTAACGATCAAACATGACATTACGATCATAGAGAAGCTTAAAAAAGTGATCGACAAAAAATGTCTATCTGCCTGATTGTCCGTCTGTGTGTATAACGAGCTGCAGCCTAAACGGCTTAAGCGATTATTTTCTAGGCCTAAAAATAACGGTACATGCCATATGACTTTAAAGGAAAATCTTATTTTTCTTGAAAACGGCCCAAACGATTTTGATAAAAAATTTTGAGAATTTTTTTGTTTGTAATAGCTACGGGTATCATTTGATATGAACCAAGTTAACGGGAAAAGTCTATTGACGGTACTTTTCATACGACGTTTTTTTTTTAATTTTTGTGTTTCTCGGTAACTGTACATTTGATTTCTGTCAAATTTTATATCTGAGAAGACCTAGGTAGCCAAACTAATTCTGTATATTAAAATTTTAAATAACTTTTTATTTATAATTAAAATTAATTTTTGAATTCTTTATTTTGAAAAATCAATATTTTTAAAACTAATCAAAAAAAATAATTTTAAATTTTATGGTCACGTGTATATTAATAAACTCTAAAAAAAAACTGCATACCAAAATTAAAAAAAAAAACATTTGTTTTCAAAGAACTAAAAATAAGAAACCGGATTTCATCAAAATCGGTCCTACAATTTTCGAGATACTTTTTTATAAAATTTGCATTGATCGGTGGCATCTAATGGTTTTCTTGTTTTTTTCGAGAAACCGATTAAAGTAAAGGTTTTGTCAGTTTTTATAAGTTTAAAACGATTTTTACCCACCTATATGACATTCAATTTCATTTATACATATGCATGTACATATCTATATACCTAGGTTCTCTATATAGAGGTAGTTACATAATACCCTACTAATTTTCATAATTCAAATCCCTTTAAATATAAATTTGTAGGTAGGTACCTATGTAACGATTTCTTGAATCATATGTATTCCACAATTCATTATATTAACAATCAGGGTTATCTTACCTACATCGGCTTTAATCCTGCAAAGGATAACTAGACAAACTGTACCTAGTAACAGCATCAGTAGTTAGCTACACTAAAGTTGTTAGTTACAAGAGCAAGTTCGTACGCTCCAGTCGTGCATTTTATTTTATTGGAATTAATTACGGTACAATGGAGAGATTCCCAATCCATCAGAGTTTTGAGCATCCCCTTTCTTCTAGTTTTGGAGGAGTTATTTTTCACCTTACCGATTAAGTATTTGATCATCTATTAAACGACAACATGCCCACCAAGTTCAAGCACTTAATTTAAACCTAATTTAAATTCCAACAAAAAAACAAGCAAAATGTAAACTTTAAAAATACAGAATATAGTTGTGCTATAAAAAAAAACAGCCGACTTAAGAAAAAAATTACACATCGATTGTTTACACAGGACATGAAATTGAATGGCCCTGTATAGTATTCATCAAGATAAAGAGGATGTGAATCGTGTTTGGTTCAAGATCACATTTTTTTCTGTCACAAGGACCATGATGGGAGTACAACAAAAAAAAATTAAGCAAAATCTTTAAAACAAGTCCCTGCTCACATACAAAGTAGACAAACCACCATCTGCGGAAACATGTACCTACCTACCCCTACCCTTTCGCTTCCGAAGGATAATAATGTCTTTTTGTTGCGCATTGTTCTTTTTAGAAGAGATCAGAAATGAACGAAACAAAAAAAAAATGGAATAAGTATGAAAATTCCAAGCCACATGTAATAAGTTTTTTTTCCCTGTAGGTACATATCTTCTTTTTTGTCTGGCTGGCCACCTGCTTAGAAAAATAAAGAACCCAGCCAAAGGCATCTTTTTTAGAAAGTATAACCATATGCTCTGAAAATATGATTGTGGAAAAATCTACCTGTTGATGTTATGTTATTACCTACGTATCTACCTGTGTACAAATTCCACTTACGTGTGGATGATATTATTTTTTTTTTTGTTTATTCTTTGTCTTGTGCTTAATCCTTCCTCGCAATGCGCAATTCCTTAGAACTCTCCTAGAGTTAATCCCGATCCAGGTCTTGAAGAAAATCCAACTAACCTCACCTCATGTGGAATGATACCTTTCCTAAAAGCAAACAGCCTCTGATCCAGTCCAACCAACCCAGATGTAATTCAATATTCTATTGTTGTGTATTGCTTGGTATTTTTTTGGGTTTCTTCGTGCCTAGGTCCATTCCTAGAAGATTTCTTAGAGTAAGTATCCCTGCTCAGATTCAACAGTCCAACGTTTGTCGTTACAATCAAATGCTTGCATTTTTTTATTTTTTTTTCGTACGCCTAATCAATACGCCTTCGAGAAACTCTTAAACATTCTCCATCAGACACACGTTTAGATACATTACTCGTCATCAGCACCAGGTGGTGGCCAAAAATAACCACGATATATATTGATAAGTATCTCTTTTTCGTGCGTGTATACTGTGCATAGGGTATGTTTGGTGTGTCAGTTTGAATAATTCCATAGATATACAGTCTAACTTCGATAAATGGAATATTTGATAACTAGAATGAAATTGGTTGGCAATAGCGCGAAGTCTGAAGTTTACATGTAATTTTTGTTTAATAACTCGAACTTCTATAACTCGAATGTCTCGATAACTC
Organism: Philhelius pedissequus; assembly: GCA_910595825.1. Lineage (NCBI taxonomy): Eukaryota > Metazoa > Arthropoda > Insecta > Diptera > Syrphidae > Philhelius > Philhelius pedissequus. The sequence goes on from OU343160.1 coordinate 256,397,434, forward strand.
AAAGATATTATATGGCGTCACCTTCGATAAGTCGAATTTCTTAGATAAATTATCAAATTCTGTGGATTTTTACAAGTTTATTTCATAATGCATTGCATTTGTGGGCACTGTGTTTGTATGTTCTATGACCTTGTATACATATATGTGTGTTAAAAATTGTGATTCCGTTTAGTGTGATTAAAAGCTGTCATGTTCCGGTGTTAGAACATACATTATTAGGTTGATATACGTATGTTATGTAATACGAATTCAGTCTTATTTTAAAAAATTAAAAAAAGACGCAACAAAAAGTGAAAAGAAACTGACGTAGATATTAACAATGCAGTGCGAAGTTTTTATTAAAAGTAAAGCCAACGTGGATATGTCGTTAAACGAACATTAAAAACATCGTTTGAAGATAAATTTAAATTTAAAAAAAGGATTTGGCTATTAAATAGAGCATTCCGGCAAATCCATTTATCAGTCATGTATAACAGAATATTTGAAATAATCACAACAACAACTGTACTTTTTTTATTTGCTAATAAATATTACGTTAATGATATTAATTTTCTGTTTTACTTGATAACTCGAAGTCTTGATAACTCGAATTATTTTGTTGGCAATTGATGGTTCGAGTTATCGAAGTTCGACTGTATTTTCTGATATTTGTACTAAAAAGCAACGTGCTCAATTGGCTAAAATCCTGATCGGTTTATTAATATGATGGTACAACTATTTAACCCCAATTCACGTATCCGATCGGAACACAATTTACTCCGATTTCTACAAAATGTAAACATTTTGTATCATTGAAGCCATTTCGATTAGATAATCGGAAAGACAAAAGACCTACTAAGATTTTTATTTATTGCGTTGGAAATGTCAAGTTCATGCGTTGCATATGCCGATGAAATGACTAACTAATTACTACGCGTCAAAAATTTATGCGATGTATGACCATTTTTCTTGCCGATTTCTCCGACAGAAACAATTTGCCGCAAACATTTGTAAGAAAAAAAAAAACAAAATAAAACTAAGACTAAAATTAAAGTTCAGCAAGTTTTAATAAATTATTCAAGCATTTATGGATAATTTTCAAATTGACAATGGTCTGCAGCATCCTCTGAGTTCAACAAATTTCAGATCCCTTCTATTCCTGCCGAATAACTTAACACTCACACGAATAGTTGATAGTAAACATTCACGGATTTTCCAAACTAAATTCAATATTTAAATACGAAATATCGTTTTTTAAAATCAATACACTAGTTTTAAAATTTCTAAACACATGTTTTTATTATAACATGTGATAAAATATAGGGCAAATTGTGCGTCGTTGACACTGATGCGCATGCTCTTACTCGCCCATAACGAAATCACGAGTTTCTTCACGTATGTATACTAGATCAAAGGAACATACAAACACAGTGCCCTCGAAAGCGGGCATTATAAAACGAACCTGTAAAAACATGGATAAATTTTGGAATTCTCCTTCAGAATTCGCCTTATCGAAGGTGACGCCAAATAATCTCTTCGAGATATCAAGATATTCGAGTAATGGAAGTTCGAGTTATGAAATAAAAATTACATGCATAAATTTCAGTCTTGGGCTATTGTCAGACAATTTCATTCGAATTATTAAATATTCGAGTTATCGAAGTTCGAATATATATGTATACTTTAAGTGGAGGATCGGAAATACGTGAGCGTAACAGATGATCCCAAAATAGGAGTTCAAATCCTTAGAACCTGCTAAGCGGGCCAGCATGATGCTGTTGTCGGAGGAATGTATTGACATAGGGAAGTAATTTCATATAATTTTCAAATGAAATTATTTCTCAACTTAGATACAAAAATCTGTACACTTTAAAATAAAATAAAATGTTATAAACAGTACCTGCCATAGAATACTCGTAGTACAAGAGAGATTGCGTATCAAAATTCTTGAAAAATATTATTTTTGAATTTAAAAAAAACATTTTTCGAGTATATGTACATACATACACTGCCGCTCAATAATATAGGTTCACACCATTTACAATAAACTGCAGCTATTTTTTCTTCAAAATAGTTTTGCACGAATATTTTCATCGGTGGATTTTCAAAGTATAAATATACATACATACTTTGAAAATCCACCACTTACCTTTTAATTAGAAAAAGTCAAATTGAAAATAATAATTATTGCACAATGCAATCAAATAAATTGCCATTTTGATCGGCCAATAGAATAGGTTCACCTGTATTAATTTTGAAAATTAACAGAAAATAATGGAAAAATTAAAACAATTCTTTGTAAAGCTAGCCAATTTTTATTTATTTTGTAATGAGTCGATCCTCCTTTATTTACAGTTCCCTCAAAAATTCAATTTGGCATGGAATCGTACCGTTTTTGTAAATAATAATATAAGGACATTTTTGACTAAGCTTGTTTTATTGATGTTGTAAGTGATGTTTTATCTTCCACTTGCTGCCAAGTCTTGAGGTCCATCAAGTTAGCAGAGCAAGTTGAGCAGAACACATTTTTTGTGATGCCATAATTAGATGCTAATTAAGTGCTAATTAAGTGTTAATTAAGTACCCAAAAAAAAACTAAGTGCTCCAGTACATTCGTAGAACACTTAAATAGCACCTAAAGATTATACCAAACCAAATTTACCAATTCAACGTTTTAAGTATTTAAGGTGATTGCTCTGCTAACTTGAAATCAAGATAGCAGAATATTAATTTTCTCAAAAAATACTGGAGCACTTAATTTTATTTTTGGGTACTTAATAAGCATCTAAATATGGCATCACAAAAAATGTGTTCTGCTCAACTTGCTCTAACTTGATGACCTCAAGACTTGTAGACTTCACGGACGAGCCATCCACAAACATTCTCAATAATATTTAGGTCTGGTGAGTATAGGGTAGGGAGACCATTCCAATAATCCAACGTTTTGTTGATTTATACAGGCTTTAACGAGTCTGGCAGTCCATCCAGGAAGAATTGGAAATATGACGAAATGTCTCAAGATTTCGATGTAAAGATTTTTACCGACGGATCTAACCTAACCTAAGGCCAACTCAAAATCTAAATTCGGCAATATTCACAGATAGTCAAGCGGCTATCAAAGCCGTAAATTCAACAAAAATATCATCAAAACTGGTCCAACTATGTCGAAATGAGCTTGAAAAAATGAACATTAAACATAGAATCACATTAGTCTGGGTTCAAGGACACAGTGGTATCGAGGGCAATGAACGGGTAGGGATCAGCCCTTCATAGCTCGCTTGCAGAGAATGTATCTATACCACTCGCTGCTATGAAGGGCAAAATTCTTTCAGTTTTCCTCACGGGATCCAACAAAAGATGGAATAATATAACCGACTGCGCGATATCTAGAATGATATGGCCTTCGTACAATAAATCCCGCACAAACGATCTCATTTGTAGACCAAGGCGTAACATAGCAAGGATAGTCGCTACCTGTACGGGGCACTGGCCCTTGGGGGAGCATGCAGCAAAACTGGGTATTCCGCATAACACCTACTGCCGTAGCTGTAAAAACCAGTTGGAAAAGGAAAGAGTGCTTCATTTCCTTTGCAAGTGTCCGGCTTTGGCCAGTCTAAGAATCTAAAAGAACTGTCTGATACAAAAGTAAAAAACTTACTCTTATTCCTCAACGGTTCGAAATGACATTAGCGTCGCTGTGCTTCCGCTAAAAAAAAAAACTCTTAATGGCCGAAATGCTTGCTGTTGTTCCAGATATGGTCTTTATTTGAGGAGCTGACTGGCAAGAATTAGATGCCAGTCGGGCATTTAATCTCCTTTCAGCAGACGACGCACGTTACTTTTGGTCGTCCTTTCATATTATTTCCATAGTTTTCATTATTTTTCCAGAAATTGCTCACAACATTTTGCGATCTTCTAATTTTTTCGGAATTACTTAAACTTTGTTCAGCGTATAACTTGATTTTGATTTTTTCATTCGAATTAAGCCACTTTACTTTTTCATTATTCCTTAGAAAAGTATTTCGAATATTACGCTCTAATCTTTAAAATTCTGAACCAGAACTAACTTTGAAGCAGATGACCCTCTATTGACCGATGGGCAAATGCTCTTTTTTTAATTCTATTTAATAGTGTGATTGCAATTTACCGTTTTGGGCATATTTGAACATGTCTCTTTATTGTTAATAGATCGGCAATGAAATATGATTTCAGAATACAAAAAAAGCTTTTTCGAAGCTCTATTCAGGAGAAAAATAGATTTTTACTTTGTAAAAGCTATTGAGCCTATTCTATTGGCCGGCAGTGTATTTGTGATCCAGTCGCATATAATCTACTATAGTTGGGCATAATGGCATTTTAGATTTGGACTTTATTTTGAACTATTGAAAGTGCATTTGCTCTGGACTTTATATCATGGCACCATCTGCTTCACGACAATGTAGATTATGTATGTTCATGTACGACAATATCAATTCGTATTCAAAGCGGGAACAAGAAATAAGGAGCACCAGCCACCAACTACCTACCAGATGATAATGCGTCTAAAGTTATTCTAATAATTTCTTGATTTTAAACTTAAGTTTACCCTATAACTCTGATGAAATAACACATTATTTGGCAAAATATAAATAAAGTCTGCGAGTGTTTATTAGTCATACTAAAGAGTGAATTGTATCTTATGTCTCGAAGCAGACATTTGGGGATAAATATCAGTTGAAATACTGGTCCAACTACCAGAAATTTTCATATTGTATACTACAATGTAAATAATATGTACATACATCCAGTTCATAAGCTAGACGGTAGATATTATTTCTTTTGATTTTTTTTTGTATGTATTGTGTTGTTTATTTTGCAACTCTCGTTTGTAAACATTCACTCGGGACAACATTTATGGATTACCTAGATTAAACAAAACAAAAAACTGGATAAATAAAAGTAATAAATTCAAAGGCAACCAGTGGAAAAATATACACGATTTGTGTGGACTATGCTAAAATTAACTTAGGTCAGTATCGGCATCGTCATCGCCATAATATTTCACAATACATCGCTGGATATTTTTACTACCGCAGTTGTGTATGTAGTTCCTTACTCGTCGTGTAGAGTTGGTGGAGGTGGTTATGCTAGGTATGTACCTTCATTGCTTAGTACTATTATGAAATACTATTTATAGTTGTAGTTTTTAGGTTTTTGATAAGCTTCTCCGTGTTGATTGGATTTGCGATAAGAGTAGATATTTAATTTTATAATGGATTTATAGAGATTTTAATAGGATGCTAGGCGAATAATCAATAATTTATTATCCCTAATGAAGTAAATTAGTCAACATATATTAAAAATTAATTGGCAATAAGCTACCATAATGCCAAAACACTCCTGCAGGTACTTATCTGGTATAATCCAGATTGAAGATGCATATGTGAATTGGGGGAGCATCTCGCCAAAAAATATTACTAAATCCTAACTCCGACACATTAAAAAGTCAGCCTTAAGCTAGGCACAAACGACGAACATGCTCACTGAGCATGCTCGGTTGCTTTAGTCCATACACGGCGATCACATTTGCCGAAGATTCATTTCGTGCTGATTCTTCAAAGCATTAACATGTGCGATTTGCCATGATTTATTTTTCCCACCTTTATTTTTGTAGTTTTCACTTTTTGAATCCCATATAAATTCTTCGATTTGCTCGCGAACATGGCCATACACGACGAACATCGAAGCCAACGAACACGACAATATCAAAATGTTTCGCCAACAGCGAGCGGCTCGCGAACCAGCCCATACACGAGAAAAACAAAGCGACCGCGAGCATGCTCGGCGAGCATGTTCGTCGTTTGTGCCCACCTTTATTTTGAAATTAACTTTCATGCGAAAGATCACTTAAACTTCAAAACTAAGCAAATTTTGACTTTCGAATCAAATGTTATTTAGTTCTCGTTCAGTTTTTTTCTGGCGAATATATTCACAAAACATTTAAGTTAAGAGATTTTTTATTGAAAAATAATTAAAATAAATTACTTTAATGAGTTATTTGTTGTTTTTAATAAAAGTCGCAATAATATTTCAATTAGAGCAACCGGAGCAGAAATTTACAGAAAACAATCCTGAGATAGCCAAGGGATTTTCAAAAAACCGTGCTAAAACCGATAGATTTTGTAGAGATATTGCGTAGAAGCTGAAAAATTACGGATCACCTTCTAAAGATGGCTACTTATAAAAAGGTGTATAAAATGTTTGCACAAAAGAACACAAATGGCTACCCTGGGGAACTCCAGAATTAACAACATTAAAATTTACAGAATAGGATCTGTCAATTAAGCTGGCACTCGATCAGGGCCAGTTGTGTCATTATCTTCAAGAAGAATGACATATGAAGGCACTTTGAAAAAAGTCTGAAAATAGTTGCGTTATGATACGTGCGTCATGTCATGGTTTGAGACATTGTTATGTTTAAGAACGAATGGATATGGATTTTCGTTTACTATTAATGAAATTCCAAAAGGATTTACGATCCGTTTTCGAATAAACTTGAACCTTTTATATGTAACTAAAAGCTCGTTTGCTGATACACAACTTAAGCAATTAAGTTCTACTGAAGCTCTTATATGACAGTTTACGCAGAAGAAAAAGTAGACCATAAGCGTTTGAAGTTGAACATAAATATTTATGATGCGTATCAACAAACGGGCCTAAGGTACTCTAGACTTGATTCAGTCTTGAAAATATTTCTAGCCTCATAATAACTATTAAAATCGGAATCTAATCCATCCAGTTTTTTCGGTGGTTTTTAAATATCCGTACTTCACTGCAAGTGATTTTGATTTAATAAATATATGAACAGATACTAAAAGCCAATCAAATTTTTGGCATAAAATTTTAAGACCATAGAATTGATATCTGAGAAAGTATAAAGACAAGACCAAGCAGTTAAAATTATTCAATTTAGTATAACCAGTTTTTTTAAGCTAAATTTAAAAACATTGTTTACTACTCGTTTAAAAGTTTTGAACAGATATGATGAGTGCTGGATGATGAGAGTCTTCGTTCACGAGAGGATCAGTGGATTGATCAATTGAAATATCAGTATTAATTGTTGTAAAAACTAAGTCAAGAATCTTAGCGTTTGAGTTTGGAATGTTGTTTATTTGGTGTAGAACAAGCGACGTAATATTACGCAGAGTATGCGAGTATAGAGTCATCCATTAAGATGTTGCCTGTTGGCACCATAGCGTTTTTATCAGGGCATTACTTCCAAGACACATTGGTTAGATTAAATCACACATAATTTCGTCATCGTCGTTCATTAAATCCGAAATGAAATTTAAAAACGATGAAGGCTTCGTTGTAAATATTAACTGTTAATTAATTAAGTGGCAAGATAATGTTTTTTTCGTGGTAGTTCCATCTTCACACACAAGAACTCCTCTTTCAAACAAACAGGAACTTTGACTAGTGACGTCAAAAAACAAGGTTTAATAGAAATAAGGACACCATCGCCAACAGTAATAATACTCGGATCGTAGTATCTATCACGAATCAGAAAGTTCCAAGTCGTTTACTCCGCCAAATAGACATGTTTCTGTCAAATCACATTGTGTAACAGGTTTGTAGATCCGAATGGTTTTTAAGAGACAAACCTAATATGTGCAAGACATTGTATTTGCAAACAAAAACGTGGCTAGTACTGTCGAAACAATATTTTATTTATATAAAATTTAATTTGAACAAATATTTCCAATTTCGCAAGAGAAGATCAATTTGGATTACAGAAAGTTAAAAATTTGCTTTCGATTTTCTGAATGCTCAATTTGAGCGAAAATAAATCACAATTTTTCCATTTTTGATTTATTCCCGCACATATGGAAGGTATGTACGTTATGTATCTAAGTTCCGAAATCAAATTTGGGACGACATACTTATATAAATATCTAACTTAAGTGCAAAACAAAGCGAAATATTTTGATTGATGATGGGAAAAAAGTTGCAAGGACATTAATATTTAAAGTTAATATTTGAACCTTTTCCGCAATCAAACATTACTACCGATTCACATTCGGCTGTCAACAGTCTCTTCAACTAAAATTTCTAAGTATCATTTGAAGACATCCATCTGCAGAATAAATAAAAACCGAATACAGTTTCCAAAAAACTGTTAGAACTGTTTAACTGAAGTGTTACCCACTTAAAAAAAAAAAAATTAACAGACAAACGAAAAATTAAGCCAGTATTTTAAACTAGGTGTTCGGTACACTTTAACAATATAACACAAATGCGGCACTTGAAAATGTTCTTCAATTTCACAACCAATCTTAGTTTTCTCATAAATTATCACTAATAGAAACATTGTAAACGGCAAATTGATTTGAATAAAATAAACCTTAAATAAATAAGAAAAGAAAATGTTTGTTCTTTTTTTTTTTAAAACACCCATATGATGGGTCCAAACCATGTCATTAACTGTCCAGCAAAGAAAATGCAGATGGAGGACTCATGTGATATTGCGACATATATACATACACATATCTGAATATACATAAACTGGCAAAACATTTGATTCTTGTTTCTTACTTGACAATTTAAATTCAATGTGCTATTGTTCATTGTTGGAGATCATAAAAGTTACACTTTTTGTTAAGTGTAAGCAGCTTCTACTGTATTATTATTTTAAAATTGTTAGCTGCGGTTTAATATTTAAATTTCTTCAAAAATTCAAAAAAGAAAACAATTTGCCATTCTAAACTAACTTTTTATCAAATTTGTTATTTGATTTCTAATAAATTATTTAAAACGAACATAATTGTCTATAAAAAATTAATTAATCATTGGTATATCAACGGGTTATGGGCCCAGTAACCTTAAAATAAAGATTAATCAATTTATTTTATTTAAAGCAAATTTTACAAAAATGGATACTGGAAGGAAATGGAAAGTCAAACTGTGGCTTGGAGATTTAAACTGAATTTGTTGTTTCAAATGAAAAATCTGTTTTAAAATTGCTACGGGTGAGGCTCCACTGCCAACTAAAGAAATGCTAAAAAAATTTGATGCAAAAAGACATGGAAGCACAAGCAATAATTGGTCTGAATGTAGATGAGTAAATTGCACTCAAAATTGCTACAAACGATTCTGCTTCCCCAATGATTGGACGATTAGAACAACTATATGGTCAGAAAAATCAGAAGTGTACAACAGTATTACAACAACGATTTTTAGTTATAAGTATGATGAATCAAAGTCGGTAGCAGAAAATTGTCTCCACATATGTAGATGTTCTTGCAAATGAAGTACGTACGAATGATGAGAAAGTGAAAGATAGTGTCAAGAATTATGAATTCATTGCCAGCTAAGTTTGACTTTTCCATGCTGCTTGGGAATCACTATCAGGATTTGTGAAGACTCTGCAAAAATTACGTGATCGTCTTCAACAAGAAGAAATAAGACTGCAAGGTCGCCAGCTTTTGATAATTTTCTCATTGGAAAATACATGTTTCACCAAAAAAATCAGTAAATTACGGGTTTGGGCAATAAAAACAGTCAGGTAAATTTGAAATGAAATGTCAGGTAAATTTGAAACGAAATGTTTAAAATGTGTTATTTAGAATCTTGTTAACAAAATTACAACTGCAACTATTGTCAGAAGAAATTCATTTTGTAAATGATTGTTCGAAGAAACCAAGTCAACAGTTGGTTCATCACCATCTCTTCTTGAAAAGACACCAAGTAAACAGTTCTGCTACCAAACATCTGACTGGAAATCTTAAGTGCTTGACAAATAAATGATCTCTGCATATTCCAGTTCAAGTCGAAATTGGTGATTCTACAAAGTTAGAAAATGTTTCTTTTGGTGATATTAACTTGCTACCTTATGATGGCAATAAATGGTATCCAATTACATATATTGAGAGATAACTCATTCTTTCTTTAAATTAATTACTTTGAACTAATTTTCTGTTACAACTGTTCTTGACAAAGGTTATACTTTAAAAAGCTACAGCAAAAGATTGATTTATTATGGAAGGTGATGAAGTCGTATTAATCGCAAAAAAGTCTGGAGGTTTGTTTCAAATGTTATTTGGCCTGCGAGACTAGCACATCAAAACATCTGCCACGTGAAAGAATTATTGAAGAAAAATGGGATTCGTTATATTGATGACTGGGAAAGTAGTATCTTTAAAGGATGTGTGTATGGAAAGGAGCATAAAATATCCCATCCAAAAAATGACGAAGTTGCAAAATATCCACTTGACCGAGTTAATGTTGATCTTGTTGAAATGAATATTCGAATGTGGTGTCAAATATTTCTTACTGCTCAAGGATGACTTTACACCATTCTGAACAGTTTATTTCATGAAGCATAAGTCAGAAGCAGTAGACAAGCTCAAGATTATTTTGAATTTAGTTGAAAATCAATTTGGAAAGAGTTAAAGTAATTGTATCCGAAAATGGAAAAGAAATCAAAAACGAAAGAAGTAAGAACATAACATAAGAAATACCCAAAAGTATTTAATATTCTTTTTTATATTGCTTTCAGCAGCATTTATGTACTGAAGATACAAAAATTTGTTCAAAAAATCAAAAAAAAAAATCATACAAAAACTGAATAGAAAACCAACAATGTCAGGAGGAGAATTTTGAAAACCGTGAAAATTTTGAATCAGATCCAAGTCAAGAAAAATACATATATTCCAGAACATAACTTCCAAAATCGTCAAAGTATCAAATCTCCAAAGTATAGTGATTATGCAATTGTTGGCGATGTTGAAAATATTCCAATCAAGACAGCACTATAACATCCTAGATGGAAAAGGGCGATGGAAGATGAAATAAAGCATTAAATCAAATGAAAGTTTGGGAGTTGGTAAACTTATCAAAGAATTGTAGGCCATTTACTTGTAAATGGATTTTACGTGAGAAAACAGATTGACGTTTGAAAGCACGTATTGTTGCAAGAAGTTTTGAACAAATTCAAGGAATAGACTACAAAGAAACTTTTGCACCTGTTTCAAGGTATGCATAAGTTAAGTATTCGTTTACTATTGAGTCATGTTGCCAACAAAAGGCTTAAAGTTCATACATTTGATATTAATACTGCATTTCTTAAAGGAAAGTTGAAAGTTACAACCCGAAGGATTTACTGACAATTCTAGAAGAGTTTTCCTTTTAAAAGAAGTCTCCAAAGGATTGGAATGTCACCTTTACCAACATTTTAAAAAGACTGCAATTAAATGATTTGGATGGATGGTCCTTGTATTTTCTATAATGAAGATAAGGCTGTTATTCTCAGATGATGGGATTGCTATTAGCCAAAGTGAAATCAAGATACCATTTATACTATCAGAGCTAACAAATAACAGGATCAAAGGAAGGACGATTATATTATCTCGGAATGGAAATTGTTCTAAGAGAAAATTGATTGAAAATTGGCGTTACTAAATAACGCAGCAGAAATATAAAAAAAATAATAGCCCGTTAAGGATTTCAAGAAGCAAATTCTGTTTTGTTTCAATACTAAAAAGATGTCACTGGATAATAACTAATATAATAATAAATATATAATAATAATATTTTTTTTTAAAGATGGAATTGTGGTGACCTTTTTTGTTTACAAAATGTTTTGTGTAATGGGCTTTAGGTCAAATAAAACAAGTTATTTATTTTTCATGACGTTTCTTCCATGTCTATGGACATCATCAGATGAATAACTATGAAAATCCATATTGGCATTGATTCTTACAAAATGTACAAACAATATAAACTTACATTTGTTACATTTATGTTGCACAGAAAATACAAATATTTATGTTCTTGTGAATAGAACTACAGGATACTACACAGTATAACAGTATAAAGTACAGTTGACAAGTGACACAGAGAAAGATTATTATATTAACTAGTCATATTTTTGGTAAACATTATTTTTTTTTTAGCGTTCTTCGCTCCCCCCTCATCTCCACTAGATGTTTGTATTACGGACTTACTTCTTCCATATCAGTTGGACGGTTCCTTGTATTGTCCGCGTTAATGATATGAAGAGTTCGATGATCATTCTTTTTTTATTTTCTTCTCTTTGAAGTATTTTGACACTACCGAAATTGGAAGAGTGGTTGAATGTTATGCAATGTGATATCAGTGCTGTCTTATGTGGTGCGGTGCTTTTAATATCGGATTTATGTCCTGCCAATCTGTTTTTTAATTTTTGTTTTGTTGTTCCTATGTTAATCTGGTTGCAGTTTTCGTCCAATTTTCTATTACAGTTTATTTTGTAAATTAAGTCTGAATTTTCCATTTTGAAGAGTTGTGAGGTTGTGTTTGTCGATTTCATCACTAGCTTGTATTCAGTTGTATCTAACAATCTTGCATTCTTAAATCGGTCAGCTATTTCTTTAATGTAAGTGAATGATTTATAAATTTTGTCTTGTTTTTCTCCTCCGTCAGTTGGATGTGTAATACTATTTTCATATTGTGTTATTATTGTTTTTATTATTTTAAGCGGAAAAGCGTTTTTTTTGTAATATGTCTATTGTAACAGAACAACATTCAACATTCCTTCATAATGGATTCGCATCATTACATGTATTTTCAGATTCAAACAGTAACGTTCATTTTATTTCATTTCCTTTCATTCTTTTATTTATTTCTTAGAGTTCACATTCATTATAAAACCTACCTATCAGATTCAAATTGTAACCGTTTTATTTTACTTTTGAAAAAAGCATATTCATTTCATTTCTCTCTTAAAATTCACATTGTCTTGAAACAAAATCATTTACAAGTATTAGTTTGAATTTCATATGTTGATCCATCAAAAAGTGTAATTCGTGATCTTAAATAATTATAAGATAGATAATAAGTTTGTTTTAAAAAATTAAATATTTTGTCGACCATTAGTTTGAAGTTGGATACATTTAGTCAGGAGTTCCTCCCGGCAACCACACACATACATATATCAAGAAACAGAGTATCCAGAGGCAGATAAATAAGTATAGTTTCGTTGGTTCGTTAGGAGATCCTCCAGACAGCCATTACTATACCATCAGTTCAGTTGCTAGTTAGGGAGTTCTTCCAGACGACAACTTGAGCATTGGCGACAACCACAGTTACATTTATTACACTATGATTTTTATTTTGTTATTTTTGTGAAACTCTATGTCACTTATTGAGAGAACACTTTTTATTAAGTTTCTGGCTGTGTTAAAAACTGTCTGTTTTGGATGTTGGGAAAGGAAGTTAATGAGTCTACCGGATGAATTGGGTTTTTGAAACCATCTATTTTAAGTTCATCTCCTTGGTGAATGACAACTGTGTCATGGTAGGATAGTCTACTATTTTTCTCGACTTCAAAGGTGAACTTCAGTTATTTGTGGAAGCTGTTGAGACAGGCGAGGATACTCTCAATATCTTCTGCTTTAACAATGGCGAATATGACATCTACATATTTAGTCAGAATCTTTGGTTTGTTTGTCAGCTTTCCAAGGCTACTGTCTAAAAGTTCTTTGAGAATTATATCCGCTATGATGGGTGAGGCTGGGTTTCCCATGGGCATACCATCTCTTTGTTTATAAGTTTTGTTCCCATAGACCAAGTAGTTAGTGTCAATTATACAGAAGCGAATTAGTTCAATAAATTTTATTTTCTTAATAAGGGTATGTTCCTTTATTAGGAATCATAGTTATTCATCTGATGATGTCCATAGACATGGACGAAACGTCATGAAAAATAAATAACTCGTTTTATTTGAACTAAAGCCCATTCAACAAAACAATTTATAATAATAATATATAATCGATAACAAAGCAGCTATTCCATATGTTTGAAAACTCCGAGTCAGAAAAGTGACAAAAGCGAAGAAACATATTGAAATACGACGGAAGTTTGTAAATTAACATATTGGGAAAACAGTAAATCTTGTATTTATTAACACTAATATATATTTGAAGATTTGAAGTCGAAGCTGCTGGAGATCATAAAAGTTACACTTTTTATTAATTGTAAGCAGATTCTAATGTATTATTATTTTAAAATTGTATGTATCCGAGACTTGTTTAAAGGAATATAATTGTCTGCCATAAATTAATTAATAATTGGTATATCAACATTAATGTAATTTTGAAAGAATTAAAATAGTATTTTGTGGGAATCTTAAGGGGCAACATTTTCCGTTGGAAGATTTACCACTAATATACTACTTGTAAGCACATCACAGCCGGCTGTTATCTAGTTGAAAATAATTCTAGATAGCTAAATGAGTTATTAATTTGATTGTAAAGAAAGCGTCATATAAAAACAACATTAAAAAGAAGTATTGCAAAAAATTAACATTCATAACAGCCAGCAATACATAAACATATACACAATATGTGCATAATTACATACACACACTACATTTATTCAACTCATTTTTATTTTTTTTATTTTTCCACAATTTATACCACAACGGCAATGAATCATTTTTCAATAGTTCTTAGCTATTTTTATTATGATTTATTAATAGATTGCCACACAAAGCTAAATTATTTTTTGTATTTCCCAGACTGCTTGGGTCGATTGTCTCGCCCTGAGCGAGATTAGAATTCCAAAAATTCTTTTATATAATAAAGCCTTGATATTCTTTCTGTGAATTGAGTTTATAATGTGTCATCAATGGTTTAATTTATTGTTTGTTTATTTTCAGATGGGAGATAATATTCAAATGTCATGATATTTTTTTAACCACAAAAATGAATGACATTAGCAGTAATATGCAAGAAGATAAACGGTTTAATAGCGATAGGCTAAAAATGCACCCAACTACGAGTAAAGGCATATATAAGGAGAAAAATTTTGGAATATCATATAAGCTATCACGGAAACTGCTGTAATTAAAGCCTTACAGGAACTGGGCAATAGAAGAAATGATATCAGATATGTTGTTTAATCATTAAAAAGCTGTCAAACTAACAGGGCTCGACTTTCGGAAATTAAATGTTTGCTGTAGCAGTCCCTTAGCCTCTCAGCGTGGAATTTTGAACATTTTAAGGGCGAATAACTGTTTTAAAACTGGTATAATTGTTATAAATTAGCATTTCCCTAGACTCCCCCATTTATAAATCCAATTGCACCGCCACTAAACATCAGCCATCACCAGAAAATTCATCAAATTACCGTCAAACTTTTATTGTGCTCGAAATAACTTTCCGAAACCTGTGGGTAACTTGGTTGGGGCTAAATGAAAATAATAACAATTTTCATTACTATCAACATCAACATTTGCAAAAGAGAGAGAGCAATCATTTCCCTCTTTTTTCTTTAATAATTCACAGAAAGACTAACATTCCTGTTATGAACTACAAGCACAATGCCTACAAACAGGAACGGACTAAGCCGTGTATCTAGATAGGTACCAACCTAGCCTATAAAAACTGATTTTTGTTTCACAATATGAAACAGATATGAAAGCAAGCTCTGTTTAGAGCTTTATTGGATCTTATTGACCTTAGCAGCAGCATCGTTTTTTTATCAACATGATGTGATCTTGATCAGATTAAAATAATAAAACAAACAGGTTTAAAGTGACAACAGCGCTATGTGTAATTGTAATACACCTACATAATGTTAAAGAAATAGATTGAAGTAATCAGGATTTCAACAAAAATAGTCAGTACAGCAAAAATAGGACGCTTGCCTCTCTCTATGACTGTAATAGTGATAGTATAACTGTTTTAAGGCTCTTACAGGGTTGCAGTAGTAAGCATACTAAATTTCAACAAACGTAGCAGTGGTTAGGTTAGGTTAGGTTAAAGTGGCTGTCAGGAAAACGACTGACACACTTAGACTTTAGATAGGTTGATTGTGATGCCACGGGAAGAGATATTTGCTCTTTAATTAAACCAAGTGGAACATCTAATGAAGCGGTATAGCTGGTGAATCTAAATATGTTTTAGAGATCACTGCGGTCGTCGAAAAAGTATTCTCCCAGGTGTTACCAGTGGTAACTCTTGATTCAATTTGTTTATTTTAAATGCACACAACGAGGGTTGAGTGCATGCCGAATGCACACAAGCAGCAGTGTGCAGTTGGATGTGCAATAGGTATGTAGGTACCTAGGTCATGGTGGTTTTGGTTTTAAAAAGATTACAAAACCAATTTGTATCAACCTACCTAGGTAACTTAGTGATTATTTTCAGTGCTAATTTCAGCAACAAGTAGCAGTGTATTTCAATACAGAGTACCTATATATAAGATTCCTATATTCACACTGATTACAGAATCCGATGAGTGCTCTACGGAGGAAGCCAGGCTCAATTTTAACGTTATAAAAATATAAAAATTGAGTCTGATTGTTTTTTTTTTGTTTAAATTTAACTATATGCCTGTAAGACCTAAGGTCTTTTAAATGCAACCTAGTTTGGCACAGTGGACTTGAGAAACGGGTATTGGCTGTCTCATTTTAACCCATGGGCGGCATTGAATTAAAATTGGAGGTATAGAAAAGAATGCGCCTAGCGTGAGGATCGAACCCACACGTCCTAGTTAGCAATCAAGCATTTTATCCACTGCGCCATTCATCGTATAGGTACCTAGGTATTCCGTCATCAGGTTGATTTATTTAATATTAGGTCAAAATTCGTCTTTTCAAACAATTCCAACAGTAGGCATCTCCCTACATAACAAGTGAATTACCTACCTGTCTAATGAATGTAGGTATTTATTCGGTATATTCTTACATACATACACATTGGCCAATCGGTTGATTGTGTAAGTGTCGCTAAGAATCTCTATTTTAGTGAAAGATATTACATATGTTCTCCTATGCCGAATAGGTAGGGCCTTTGGTATAATCCGAGAAAGACTGTCTACACAATGTGCGACGTACTTATTATATGATGCATGTGCATTGTGCAATGTGAGGCAGTTGTTGCAACACAAAGTATAGCTGCACCAGGGAAGAGAGGAAAATATACTTCAGCTCCCAGGTATCTACCTTTTCTATATTGCACATGTTCACAATATCACAATCACAACTCATCCCTTGTTTGTTTTCTTCCGTTGTTTCTATATATAAATATTTTTAGATAGAAAGAAGCACAACGAAGGAGTAATAATAAATTGAGTTAGAGAATACAAGCCAAGCAGGCGCAGTCACAGCACCAGCAACAGCAGCAACCAAAACCAGACGGTAATATATTATGTCCACATGGATAGAGTGCAAGGACCGACACCATCCCGGCATGACGACGAAGCGACGACACCGTATACGAATACAAATACACCAACGACAACGGTGATTATGACGATGAGAAGTATGCGGTTCAATATCGTTGTGCTTCTGTGTTCGTTGAGTTCAGAGAAACTTACAACATATGAATATAGTAAAAGGAATAACGATAATTCCAGTCAAAATATTCGCAAATGGCTGAATCTGAAAGCAAAACAAATAAAGGATAAAAACAGTCAGCGAAATATATTTCGAGTCACCTTTATTTGTGTTTTTTTAGTGTTCCTCAAACATTGATAGTTCAAAATTCTGATAGTATCGATAGTTAAAAAAAAAAACAATTATAGGTAGGTACCTATATCAGATACAATCCATAGTTTTATGTGGTATGTAATGTAATGTTGTTGTAATGCCTTTGAAAAATAAAATGCACCACTGGATCGTACGAACTTGATCTTGTAGGAAGTTAAAAAAACTTTAATGTAGCTAACCACTGACGCCGTTAGTAGATTAGTTGTCTAGTTATCCTATGTAGGTTTGAATTCCTGGACAAATAAGAATATACCTACTAAAAAAACGCCATTTTGAAATAATTATTAATATACATACCTACCTACATATAAATTTCCAATTTCAAAAAAAATTAGGTTTTTTGACATATCGGTTTTTCAAACAAGAACTTTTATTTATTTGTTTTTGTAAATCGAAAATTTTTTTGTTGAAAATTGGAGTATGTTGTTTTATTAAAACTTTAAGGGAGCATTTGCACACAAAAAATAGTTTTAATCGTGTCAACCAATAGTTAGGTTAGGTTAGGTCCATTGTGATACCACATGAATAATTATTAACACTTTAATTAAACCAATTGGAATTTCTGCTTGGAACAGGCTACAATGGTCAGGGAGACTAAGATTTAGTCTGTCTGAGTACACACCACCACCCACTCCCTCTTCGGTTTTCGAACCGTCCGTCCGTATAAAAGTGGACTGACTCATCTTTTAATAACCTCTCATCCTCCCAATCTGATCTTGGTGAGATGGTAACTTGGAGGTTCTTGTCGAAGATTAGCTGGTGTGTGGTGTAGTCGGAACGACCTAATTTAGGTCCGAATTTGTTCAGAATATTAGATTTGCTAGTCCATTGAGAGATGGCTTTGAGACGAATAGCTGTATTCGCGGCCACTTGTTTATTAAAAATATCGAGGGGTGTAAGGTTTAGTAGTATATTAAGGGCAGCCTAGGGTGTAGAGCAGGTTGCTCCGCTGATACATAAGCTGGCTGACCTTTGGACTTTATTTAATTTGTCACAATAAGTGATTTTGTCCAATGCAGTCCACCATACTGCTACCCGATAAGTAAGTATAGGTCTGATAACCGCTGTATACAGCCAGTGGGTAATCCGTGGCGAAAAGCCCCATTTATTCCCAATGGCTTTTTTGCAAGAGAAGAGTGCAACTGTTGCTTTCCTTACCCTTTCTTGTATATTGGATTTCCAGCCAAGCTTTTTGTCTAGTATGAACCTAAATATTTGGCTTCATCTGAGAAAGTTAGTGGCGTACCATTTATTGATGGTCCAATAGTTAAATAAAAGTTATCTAAAACAATAAAAATCAGTACCCTGGAAACACGTCAGTCCTCTGGCGCAATATCCCACAAAGGACTGACGCCAACGGACTGATGAAAAAGGCATGAATTTGAGGTCATTATTAGAACCAACGTATATTTTGGTATTTTCGAATACAAAGAAGCTACATTCAAATAAATAAAAGTTAACTACGTATAAATTAAAATAAAACAAATGTTTATAAGAAAATACTAACTCGCCATAGTACTGATATTTTGACTGGACACGTTCGTGTTTGCACGCCAAACGCAACACTGGCACTGGCACAGTAATGGCGACCGTCAAATGGCGTTGTCTGCAGCTAACTTTACTAACAACTTTGAACGTTAACTGTAATTTGGATTTGAGTATGTGACATTTCGCGGGAAATTCAAATTCAAACAACACACAGCGGACTGACGAATAAAACTGAACACAAAGTTTCTTATTATTTTATCAACATCGGTGAGAATATTATGTTACGAAAATTGTGATATACGTTATTAAGTACATCACAGATTGTAGTGAATTACCAAATTTGCTTAAATTGAAAATAATATTTAATATACACAGCCATTTGATTCCGGATTTTTGGAGTGGTGAGATGCCAAAGAACTGACGTTTTGAGAATATATTGTTGTGTTTTATAAACTTATATTTAAAATAAATAACTGAAATTGGGTGACCAAATAAAAGACTTTAAGTTGTCTTAGAATAAAATAAGAAATATTAAAAAATATAATAACAATTAGTTTTACTGACTGATGACAGCATGTTACCCAATTTTTGTGGAATCACCCGTATTTACCTATGTATTTTTTTTTTTTTTTTTTTTTTTTATAATCTACACGCGCTCAAGGGATTATGAATACCCTTTAAATGTTTCAACACAGCACGGGCGTGAGTGTGAGGTTAAGGAAGAGAGAGAATGATAGGAAAGATGTGTGGCGCGATATTCGGAGATTGTAGGTGGTTGTTGTCTCAGATTGTATCTCCAGATTGTATATATCGCTCGGATTGTATATACGTCTCAGATTGTATATATCGCAAGTAAAAAAACAGCTGATGCACTAAACATCTGTTGTGAAATCGCAAGCTAAAATTATTGGATTCATTTGGCTAATTCAAAACTGCAGCTGTAGGAATATACAACACAACTGACTACTCTGTTCAATTTATATTTTCAATACATGGAAGATAAGATATTTGCCTTTCGCCCTTACTATTATACATTTCAATAAGCTATCTCTATTTCCATAAAGCTTTTCCATTTTCCATGGTTGCCATAGTGAGCATTATAAATTAACACATTTCTGTCACGAATGTCGGTAGAGTTATTTGTTAATTGTTAATTTAGATTTCATGAACAGAAACAAGTACATCGTAAACTAAATCTAAACAAAATTAAAATAAATCCAAATAAAAACAAATCTATCTTTTTCAACACCACCAAGAAGTAAGATAGTAGGCGCGTTTTTTTAAGAGTTCCCCAGAAGGCCTAATCTGTTTTAACGTGAAAATAAACCACAGAAAAAACATATAAATAAGGTATAACAAGGAACTTGTGTCCTTCGAATAACTTGAAGCCATTTTAAATTTAAAGAAACACAACACACAAATAATAATATCACCTCAAATTGCACAGCACTATATTTAATATTATAAAATTAGCCGTGGTTTATTATCGCAAATAACCCATATAGTTCACCCTGTAAAAATAAAACTATCTGGGTTATGTACTGATATGTACCCTCTGTTCGCCGAATTTAATACTAATATTTGCAAACCCCGATAGAAACCTGGATCTTGTGTTGTTTTTGTAATACGTGTTAAAAAATAACCCAATTCCAGACCGGTAGATAATAAAACGCAATTATTTATAAATATACACGAAATCTTCTTCATTTTATTTTTTATTTTCATGAACAAAACAACTATTTGGTAATTTAATGTTGCAATTAATTAATACAAAATTTTTTTATCCAGGTTTTTTTTAAATTTTAAGTGGAATTTGAGTTTATTTTTTTATTCGAAACCCATTTATTGGAAGAAAAGAGTAAGAACTTTGAACAATATTTCCCATTATATACATGTTTTTTGGATACCGGGAAAAAAACAGCAAGTAGAGGACGGAGGTACGCTTATGGCAATCAAAAATAATATTCTGTCAAAATGTGAAGTAAAAATTGAGGAAAATATTGGTTGCATAGCAATGAAAATTATGAACATAACGCTTTATATCACACTAATTTATATGAATTGCAAGAACTGGCAGCAGGAATACGATAAATTTTACTTATAATCGCTAAAATCGCACAGTATAATGATAGTTGGCGACTTAAATGCGCGAACCGGAGATCTGGAACGGAAAACACATTTGGCTACCAAAAACGAAAAAGCAAAGAAGTTAAGGTAAATAACGAAGGAAAACAAGTAGTCCATCTTTGTAATGTGTTTGGTTTATGTATATTTAACGGTGGCACAGAAGGAGATAGAACAGGTGAATTCACTTTTGTTGGAAAGCAGGGAAGCTCTGTGATTGATTACGGTATAGTTGGTGGAGAGTGGTTGCCTATAGTAAAAGATTTTGTGTAGATATCTCATATTCGGATCACTTTCCAATATTCCTGAATATCGCAATTAAAAAACATAATTTTTATCCAATTAAACACAATCTGGTGAACCAAAATATGCTCAAGTGGAAAGCATCGGCATTAACGAATTATCAAAATACGATGTATAACAGGCGGCATTTGAAAAACACGGTTTCTTTTAAACTTATTACAATCTCTGAGCTCGAACGTATTATATGCGAAGCTGCGAAAGTAATGAAAAATACTTAGATTAATAAAAAAAACTGAGTGGTATGATTTTTTATGTGAAAATCTAAGAAAAAAATCATTAGCACTCCTTAATCGCCTTCGTAAATATGAAATGCCAAGTGTGAAGTTGGAATATATGCAGATAAATAAACTCTACAAAAATACATGCAAAGAAAAGAAAAAGAAGTATGAAGAAAGTTTAGCGATCTGCTTAAGTCAGAGTAAGGATTCAGCAGAATTTTGGATTTTAACTAGGAAATTGAATGGTAGCTGTGCCTTTGGTATTGTTAAGTAATCATTTCGCTTCACTCTTAAATACTACAAAACAATTATCTTGGCACTTTGCACGACCATATACCACGATTGATAAGGCGATAACGGAAAATGATGTGAAGATCGTTCTACAGACTCTTAAGGATGGCAAGGCGGCCGGATCAAATAGTATACCAGCAGAATTTTACAAACATAGTACAGATTATTTTAAAGTAAAACTAACTGAAGCACTTAATATTATGCTGAAATATGGAACGTTCCCTGATCACTTTAATGAAGCACTTATAATGCCAATTCATAAAAAGGTGACGCAGAAGACCCTACAAATTATAGAGGAATATCGTTTCTGAATGCAGCTTAAGAATATTTACAATAATACTTTACGAAAGATTGAACAGTTGGGTGCAAGATGAAAACAAGTTCAGTGAATTTCAAAGGGGTTTTCGTAAAGGGATACTCTACAGTGGACAATATCTTTGTACTTCGATGGCTTGCACAATGGAAACTTGACAAAAATAAAAAATTATATGCCTTCTTCGTCGATTTCAAAGCAGCGTTTGATTCCATCAATAGAATTGCTTTATTTTATAAACTCTTTAACTTGGGGGTTTCAACTAATTTTGTCTGCACTATTGAAAAACTGTACCAACAAACAATAGCATACATTTACAATGGAAAAGAAAAATCAGAAAAGATTCAAGTGAACCAAGAAGTAAGACAAGGCTGTAACCTAAGTCTCCTGTTGTTTGCTTGTTTCCTTTTTTCCTTGATGTTTTGGTAGAATGTCTAACTTGTGAAGTGGAGTTTGCTAATAAAAGGTTCAAGGTGATCATGTATGCGGACGATATTGTCAATCTTGCGGAAACCCCGACCCCTCTACAAATGATGATCAATAAACTGGATGATTGCCAATTGTGGAATCTGGAGGTGAATACTGAAAAATCAAAAGTCCTGGTATTTAAGAATGGCTCCGGAAGACGGGCGAGCAATGAGCAATGGAAATTTGGTGAAAAAACCTTAGAAGTTGTAAAGTCATACACGTATTTAGGAATGGAGTTCACTTTCAACTTAAAACTAGATGAACATCTCAAAACAAAATTAAACAAGTCTAAATCGGCAATATGTGTAAATTGGTAAAGAATTTATAATAACAAGCTAATAGCGACCGATCTGAAGTATAGAGTTTTCAGCGCAACTGCCCAGGCTATACTGTTTTATGCAGCACAAGTGTGGGGAGTGCAGCGACATGAACTAGTTGAATATATGCTACGCTTTTTCCTAAGCAAAATATTCTTTTAACCGATAAGCACGCCAAAATATATGTATTATCTGGAAACCGGTTTGTCATCACTGTTTATTGCAACTCCCAAGCTGAACGCAGACTACGTAGCGAGTGTACGTATGGATAAACAGAGACTACCAAGAATTATAATGGAGTATGCAATTCGTCAAAAAAAGTTGGTCGTAAGAGAATGGAACTTGTTGGCCGCAGACTGTGGCTTCACTTTAAATTGAAGTTTGGATGATGTACCATGCAAAAAATCACTGTTCGAAGTAATATCAGTCACCGACGAAAATGAAAGGTATGGCTATATTGAAAAAGCTCGATCGTCTACGGAAAGGCAGTATTATTCGAAGTGCGTTTTTAATCTCAATGAAAGAAACTATTTCACCAATACACATAACAGTCTTACCATTGGCACTATTTTTAAAATAAGAGGGGAGCTGATAAGGCTTTACCAAATGCCCCACCGTAACGAGGTTTCTGATATTTGCACACTCTGTAATCTACAAGAGAGAGAAGACGTGCTACATTTTATTGGCGTTTGCCCTATGCTAATGGAGATTAGGCGTGTACATTTCGGAAAAAGCTCTCTATAAGTAAATGAGGTTACAAGCTACCTTAACGGCGCAAATTGGATGCTTCTTTATGAGTACCATAAGGAAGCGATGACTTACAGAACGCGAATCATCGAGGAAAGTTTTTGATCAAAGCCATTCATAAACACCGACATTAGAGAGCATGCCCACTCAACTAAAAAGCGTTTCAAATTTGTCTTATATAAACTAAAAGTCACTTCAAGTTTATTTTATTACACGCTAAAAGTATAAACCTAAATTATGTGCAAGCTATATTTTGATTTAACTAACCTAAAAGTTGTAAATATTTGTTTTAACTAAACTAAAAGTCCTGCTAAGTTTTTGTTTTAACTAAACTAAAAGTAAAATTATGATATATGTGAACATTTGCCTAGTTACAATTATTAAAAGAAGTCCAATTATAATTTTGTATTTTAGATTAACTTTTTGCAAAAAGTGTAAAATTATTTATAATACAATGAACATACAATGATTGCTCCTCAGACAGACAACATTCCATGTCATGCGCTTATTATTTATTCAAGAATTATAATACATAATGTACCTGTTAAACAATTTAAATTGATGAATAAAGAATATATCTCTATCCATCTATCTAATTAATGAACCGAACTCCATCAAAAACTTAAAAAAATATACCCAACAAATAATATATAGCTGAATTTTAACCGTTTCCAAAAAAAAAAAGATGTAAGCAGATGGCAGCATTGACGTTTTAGTATCATTTTTAAATTAACTAGAAAATCTACATTAAATATTACACTACTCCGTAAATCTACGCAGTAGACACTGAAGCACTCGGCAATTAAGGATATCGGCTTAAACATTACAAGTCATTAATACAAAAGTGAGAGACACAGAAAGAAAGAACAAACAACAGAAGAAACACATGTCAACAGACCGTGGTTGGTTTTGAACGGTCCTCCATCCAAGTACTAACCACGCGCAATGATGCTTGATTTCGCTGATCAATGGAAGCAATTATTTCATTATTAGAGCCAAGGCCGTTAACCTAAAAATCTATATATTTACAATTCATCTGTTTAGAGAATTTTCAAATTATATCAAAAATTCTATAAATACACAGTACACATACTTCAAGGTATGTGTCAAACATTAGACATATTGTGTAAGATTTTGTTTTCTGAATGACATTATTACAATTCAATTTTGACAACATGCACACAACTATGCGTTGTAATATGTGTACTGTCACGTATACAATTTATTCAATACATAATTTAAAATATATCTGAAAATTCATTCAATACTTACTACCAAAAAAATGTGCAGATTTCTTTAAGAACTTACCTGAAAAAAAAAAATAATTTTAAATAAATTTAAGTTTATATAAAATATTTACAATGCAATTTCTAATAATGAACTAAATACATAATGTTGGAGGAGGACATACGTAAATTAAAAAAAAATCTGAGCGCTGATTTTTTTCATAAAAAATGTAGAAAATTCTAAAGAATAAAATGACCGAATGGATCGCACCAACTTGCTCTTATGTTCGATCACATCGTAAGCACAAGATTCTGAGTAAAATGGCTAAATATATTTTTAACATAGATTTTTACTTAATGTTTTGTGTACAAAATTTCGCTAATTTTTTTCTAAAACATAAAATTGTATGTCAATTTTAGGTTAATAATATAAATTTTACAAAATACTATCAATAAAAATCTTTAAAAAATCAAAAAAATTATTTAAAAAAAATTTTGGTATACAGTATTACATATTTAGAATTTGAAGGAACTTTTGTATACAATTTGACAACTACTGACAATTTGATCGAAATCAGTTGAACCATTAATGAGAAAGTAGACGGTTTTATAGCAGCTATTATTAATAACATTTTATTTAAAGAAAATGTTAAACCAAAATGTGACTACTCCTATAATAGTTCACGGATTTATTTTGATCAAAATCGTTAGAGCCGTTTTCGAAAAAAAAACTAAGATTTACCATTTTTGTTACAAAAAATTGTATGACACGTACTTTTAATTTTGGGGCTAAAAGAAGATTAGAAAAAAGTAATCGATATAATCACCTAAAACACCGAGTTTGAACAAAATCGCTTCAGCCGATTAGGCTCTGATCAACCTATAATAGGTATCCGGCAATATCGCAATAGTGATGGAAAAGCAGTTTAATTTTTTAGATACATACATACATTTTTACTATTTCCATACCTTTGTTGTTAAAAGGCTTTGTATCCGCAAACGTTATTTGCTTGCACCACAAGAACAAATTCGTGTGATGCAATAGTGCATATTGAAGTAAGGTTTTTTTTAATTAATAATACAAATAATTTTCCTTGACCAAAACTTCACATCTAGGGTAAGGTCGGGATGATTTGACAGGGAGGAGGAATTGACATTAGTACTTTTCTTGAAAACTATTGCTTTGAGAGCATTTTAAATGATGAGCCAATGAAGATAGTTACGATGAGTGTGAGTGGTAAATAACTGATCAGTGTGTCTTTGAAGATCTGTGAAGTTGATGTGTTTTTATGTTTTTAGCTGGTTGATGTAATTTTTGATGGTAAGTAATCCAAGTGCAATTTCTTTAATTTTAAGCTTTTGATACTTGAATTACAATATTGTGGTGCACCTGCATATGACTTAAAATTATAGGTAGAAAAACAATCTTTCCAAGCGCTTTTACAAGTTTTTTTTTTATTTTTTTCCAAATGTAGACCGAAAGGAGGTTTTGACAATTGTTTTGAAGGAGTAATTGACAGAATGTCAAATCCTCCTGCTCAAGTTAATAAGAGTATCTTATAGTAAAACAAACTTTTACTCTTTTTTAGAATATTAAACATGCCCAACTTTTATAAAAGAAAACATCCTAACCGCAACATCAATGAAATAAATGTTGAAAATGCTATTAACGACATTCAAAACAAAAAAGAGTCTATAAGCAGTGCTGCAAAAAAAAGTTGGTATTAATCGTACCACATTAATGTTCCGATTTAAAAAAATACAGGAAGGAAAACAAATTAATGACCGATATAGTACAAAATATTCGCATACACAAATTCTTAAAACAGCTCAGGAAAGCGAGCTCGTTGAATATTTTAAAAAATGCTCCAACTTACATTTTGGATTGACATATGAATTGGCTATACAATTAGTTCTACAATATGTGAAAATTAACAAAATTCCATACGCAAATTCGTGGAATGTTAATAAACTAGCTGGAAAAGCTTGGCTTGCGGGTTTTATGAGACGAAACAGTTCTCTTAGCTTACGCAAGCCAGAAAATACGAGTTTGGCACGTCTTTACGGCTTTAAGAAAGCACCAGTGGAACTTTTTTTTTTTCAAAATCTCAAGCGATTGTACGAAAAATATAAATTTGGTCCTGAAAAAATCTACAATTTGGATGAAACTGGTTTAACAACCGTACTTGATGCTCCAAGGGTAGGACAATTTTTATTTTTCTAAGAGGTTTTACACAAACATTCATAATTTCTAAAGGTGATTGCTGAAAAGGGAAAGAGAACCGTTTCTCAAGTTTCATCCGCAAAAAGGGGCAGCCTAGTTACAATGGTTGGTATTATTAATGCCATAGGTAATCATATTCCGCCGGTCTATGTGTTTCCACGAAAGCGGATGAAGCCTAATTTCGTGACGGGTTCTATTACAGGATCCATTGGCCTACTCTCAGACAGTGGTTGGATAAAAAGTGAAATATTTCCAAATGTTCTGTCTCACTTAAAACAATATAGTAACTGCTCCAAGGAAAACCCAATACTTTTATTGCTCGATAATCATACATCTCATATCAGTCTTGAAGCCATCATATATTGTCGAGAAAACGGAATTGTTATGCTTTCTTTTCCTCCGCATACATCGCATAAATTACAACCTTTAGATGTATCCATTTATGCCAGCTTCAAAGCGCTATGTAAAAAGATATTCAACAATTTCTTGCTAAATAATCCTGGCAAAATGATTAACATCAGTGATATTGCACATCTTACGAACCAACCGTTTAAGCGAGCATTTAACCCAGATAATATCACAGCCAGATTTCCTGCAACTGGTATCTTCCCCTATAATGACAATACATTTTCTGAGGACGACTATTTAGAGGAACATGATTTATCTTATATACAACAACCAATAGCAGCTGTATCTGAAAGGGAAACTGTAACTGAGTCAAACTTTCCAATTAATTCATCAAATAAAGATAGTTTCATTATGCCTGAAACTGAACCAGTAAATTTATTTGCTTGCTCAGATGATCAATATAAAAGTCTCGGACATTCCCCATCAGTTGAAGTAGTTGATCCGATACACGTAACACCTGAATTACTTCGCCCGTATCCGAAAATGTGTAAAAAGAAATGCCGCGCCAATACTGGAACATCTAAGGTCTACACAGAAACACCTGAAAAAAATAAATTGGAAGCATTAGCTGTCCAAAAAGTAGTCAAAGATAGAAAAACTAAAAACAAAAAAGCAATTAGCCAAAACCAGCTTTTGTAAAACGCGTTCTTGACAGTGAAACATCTTCCGACGAAGGTCAAATCAGTCTAAAGGACGATTCCGATACATTTCAAGTATCAAGCGAAGAAGAAGTATCAAATCAGCCGAAGGTGAACTTTTGCTTGTAAAATTCGGGACCAAACACATATATTATTATGTAGGTATCATACAGAGTATCGATATAGCAAGTTTCTTGCCATACACAATAAAATAATTTCGCCGCCAAGGATATCAAAATTATTTCTACGAACCAGCTGTCGATGACATAGGCTTGGCTTTAAGATCTGACATTGCAGCGAAGTTGCCTTCACCAATTGATCTACCTGGTAGCTCCAGATCCAGGCAAAAGATTAGTTTTAATGTGGACTTTCATAATTTTGAAGTGCGTTAATATTATTTATTATTCCTTACTTTATGATTTTGAAGAATCTTATTATATTTTGTTTCTTGTTTCGTTCTCTAGCTGATGTGTATTTATTTTATTTTTAAGTACTTTAGTACTTTAAGACTTATTTACAAAGCCTGAGTTCATTATAAGTTCAAAAATAATAACATAACTAATTACTGAAAAAAAAACAAATGTTTGTTTATTTAACAATTAAAAACTGTTGAACCATGATCATTTGTCAAATCCTCCTATCTCTGTCAAAAATTACTAACGGCAATGTCAAATCATCCTACCCCGAAGGAGGAATTGACAATTTGGAAGGTCTCAAAAAAAGTATATACCTCATATACAAATATTTAAATCGATAATTAAACGATGTTTTTATGTTGATAAAATGATATTTTAATATATGCTAATTTTTAATACATAAAATTATATTTGGATTTTGAGATATTTTGCAAAGCCTGTTAACGTGTCAAATCATCCCGACCTTACCCTACTTGTATCCTATACTTTTGACGTGCTAGAGAATGACATCTATTCCGACAGGGTATCAGCTAATACTATTAACATCAAGTTTCTCATAAGGAAGAAAATTGTTACAAAACTACATAATTGCCTATCCATTTTCTCAGACATCTCATTTTCCGAATTTTTATTTTAAAGGTGTGAAACGCTTTATCTATGTATGTATGTAAGTATTTAAATAAAAATTTAAAAATAATCAATATTCTTAATCTGTCTGTTAAAATATCGCTCACTGTACTGATGTTTCATCCATTTTTGCACTCTCGTAAACCACTACATCTATAGCACTTTGCCGAGCCCTCTTCGTTAAGCTAGTGTGATGTGATGATGCTTCCTCTGTTGATGATGCCTGCACATTATTTTCATTGCATTTGACAGAATGTGTTTGAATGGATTAAAGGATATAGAAGGGTTCTTTGGCCAGACGAGGCCGACATACCACCAACACCAACATCTAGAAGCATACGTCCATTGTGTAGGCTAGGCAGGCAATTTATATTCAGGATACACATTTGAGAGTATGTGTGTGCCATCCCATCGATTGCATTTAATTTTTGCAATGAATGATTTTTTCGGCTCTTTTATTTGGCATTTTTGTTCTTTTTTTTTTGTCGTGTGTAAACCTTTATGTTTGCTTATTTGTGGCAAGCGCAAGGGTAATTTAAGGATCATGTGTGCGATTCTTGTATTGGTTAATGCTTGAAGAACGATCGACCTTAACAGATGACCATTGTGATTTTGCTCTTATATTTCCCTTTATATATGTTGTGTTAAACATACCTATTTATTTAAAATACTTACACCATGCATTTAAGCTTTAAATAGCTAACTACTAAGTATCAAATGAAAAATTAAATTTTAAATTTCGCGCCTACCTTATTTACCTATTTACGAACATTTAATTGTCGTTGGGTAGGTACATAGGTACGATGATTTTTGATAAGTAGACAAACAACTAGGAGGTAAGTATCGATACACGAAATCATTCAACAATTTTCTGCACTTCGACCTTATTCGAAAACTTTGAAATGGATTCGAATTGTCAAAACTACAGTTTTGTCAATTTTTATTTTATCTCTAATGGGAAATTACTATACTGCTTATGATCATGGATGTAATAGCATAAAATGCACGACTGGATCGTACGAACTCGATCTTGTGGCTAATAACTTTAATGTAGCTAAACAGTGACGCTCTTTGTACGTAGACAGCCAAGTTATCATATGCATGTTTAAAGCCGATGTAGGTACGATTACCTTTGTTCTTAGTATACCTAATAAATTGTCGAATGGATGATTCAAGGAATAGTTACATAAGCACCTACCTACAAAAAATGGATTTTAATTATGTAAATTAGGAGGATAGTATTTACGTACCTATGTATATAGATGGAACCTAGGTATGTAAATATGTACATATATGTATATTGTATAAACTGTTACCTTTGGGCCTCATTTGAGTCAAAATGGACTCATTTTTTTTAGGTTGGTTCAGGGACTTATCTTTTTTAGATTTGACTCATTTTTTTAAGACCGAGTCAATTTATAGTTTAAAGCACTTATTTCATTTTGCAGAAACTATTTTAAAAAGATTGAATAGATTGGATAAAACGTATAATAGTTTTGGATGGATGTTTTAAAATTAAAATATGCATGTGAAGTGAAGAGCCATTTTTTAAAAACATTTTCAACTTTATTATGAAATAATGACGTTTTTTTTTTAACTATATGCCTGTAAGACCTAAGGTCTTTTAAATGCAACCTGAATTGCACGGCACTAGTTTGGCACAGTGGATTTGAGAATTTGAGAACTAGATATTGACTGTCTCATTTTAACCCATGGTTAAATTAAAATTAGAGGTATAGAAAAGAATGTGGAATGTGCCTAGCGTGGGGATCGAACCCACACGTCTTAGTTAGCAATCAAGCAATTTATCCACTGCGCCATTGCCACCCACGTTTCCTCAAAGTTCTGCAGCCGTAGAACGAAAATTTTCAGATCTGAGCTAATCAAAACAAAACGGTTTAATAGATTTAAATTAGAAACTGTTGAAGCAAATAATTTTGTATACATCGAGTTGTGCCTCAAACTATAAAGTTTGGACTCCAGATTAAAAACTATGCTTTTGTTTATTTGTTTTCTTACTTTTGCATTATTATTGAATTGTTCCTTTTTGTTTACTTTTAAAAAATGTGTTCTTAAGACTTTTTAATTTTTTAATCATAATATTCTTGTATATTTTCGAAAATACATCATTTTGTTGTGATATACACCCTTAATTGGGAGGGGATCACAAAATTTTTGAGGAAGGAAAGGGGTTTTTTGAAAAAAGTTTTTAGTACACATTGTAGATCATGTCCTTATACACAAAAAATGTTAAGACACTTTTTATCGTACAATTGATAGATTTGGAGAAAAATGGTGGAAAACATTTTGGTGTACAACTCCATTTTTTTTTCAAAAAAATGTAATAAATGTATGTTTTTGAGTTGCGCAATTTTTTGTTTTCAGTTATGTTTGGGAAAACATGTTCTATTAAAAAAAAAAAACAAGTTTTAAATGTGGAACCCGAAGGGAAATGCTGCCATCTTAAAAATAATAATTTATTTTATTTTGTTCAATAAATCTCAAAACCTTTAATTTTCTCAATATTTTCTAAGAACAACTTGTAGACAGTACAATTATCTACATAATGACATATTTATTAACGACTTCCCAGTGCCAATTGGTTCTAAGGTTATAGAGTTCTAAAGTTAAATTGTTCCTCAAAACGAATATATAGATTAAATTCGTTCGTTAAAGTAACCAGACTTGACTCAGCACTAGCTCCCATTTGTGTAGAATGACATTATCTACAATGTGTACCAACAATTTTTTTTCAAAAAAACCTATGGCTTTCGAGTAATTCGAAAAAAAAAAATTAAATTTTACCCCTTTCCCCCTCTAAATTTAATTGCTTTTTAAAAAAAAAGGTATTACTATAAACTTAAGAAATTTTTTATTGGGACTTATTTATTTTGAAAATGCCTCATTTTTTCAGCCTCTGGGACTCATTAAAAATTAAACCTTTGGTAACTCTGATTGTATATAATGAAATAGAATGGCGTATAGGATGTGAAAATCGTCTTTTAAACTTATGAAAACAGCCAAACCCATCACTTTAACGGTTTTTCGAAAAAAAGGACAATATTAGATGCCACGGATCAATGAAAATTTTATAAAAAAATATCTCGAAAATTGTAGGACGGATTTTGATGAAATCCTATTTTTTATTTTTTTTTCTTGAAATTTTGGTATGCAGTTTTTTAGAGTTTATTAATATACATACAAGTGATAATACAATTTAAAATTATTTGTTTTGATTAGTTTTAAAAATATTGATTTTTCAAAAAAAAATTTATTATTTATTAAAAATACAGATAATTACAATTTTTATACAGCGGTAGCTACCAGGTCTTATAGCTGGACATTAAAATTATACATTACTAATTTAATTTAGTTGCTTTGAATATAAATATATACATATTTACAAATAAATATACACTTACGGTGTTTTATTGATGCATACATTAGCAAGCGGGGCGATCGAAGTGGTGAAGGCACCAATGCGGTTACATTCGCGCATTCTAATGCCCCCAGTCTAGGTTAGGACCACTTATATGTCAGATACCCTATTTACTATTTGATTTATTTCTGATATTTTAAAAACATTTACAATATTTTGTTCTGAAGGAACTGACAGCAATGATAATAGATTAGTGTTGAATAAGTTGTTTGAAACGGAGTTAAAATCTTGGGCATTCTGATGTGAGGTGTTTGATGGTGATGATGGCTTCTGATCTCTAGTGAGAAGGAGTCTTATGTTTCCAACTGCATTAAGTGTTGATAGGCTGTCAGAGCAATTGATTGTTTATATTATAGTTGATTGCTAGATCAGTGGCTTTAATGATTGTTAAATATTCGGTTGAAAACGACGAGAAATAGTCCGGTATGTGTTCTGCGTACATTGTATAGCCTGTTTTGTTGGCAATGGCAAATCCGGTACCTACTTCGCTTTTCGAACCCTCAGTGAAGATGAATTCCCAAACTGAGTTATCGAACGTGCTCATTACTTTGTTATAATGCTGGATAAATAGTTCCTTGGGAGTGTTTTTTTGTATCTTGATAACGAGGTGTTGATTACTTCTGATGGAAGATTCCAGGATGGGTATTCTTCAACTGACAACAATTTAGGATCTGGGCGGATTCCAAGAGCTGAAGATAGTTCTAATGCTAGATATATCGTTGAAGGACACTTGGGTGTTTTTTTTTTCGTTTCATAACTTTTTTGGCGATACCTGGAATTGGTGAGTTGTAAGAATGTAGGATTTTTGTGATAAGCCGAGATAAAAGGATGTCTCTATGTGCTTCGATGGGAATGTTTTTGACTGGTGATGTTCGGAATGCTCTTAAACTGTACCTCAAAGCTGCGTGGTAAGACGAGTTTAGTATCTGTAGAGTAGTTTTCTGTTTTTCCATAAATAACAAGCCCGTAGTCAATCTTAGGCAAGATGATCGATTTTGATATGCGCACTAACGTGTTTGGGTGTACAAAGCTATTTTCTCTTAATAAATAGACAATGATCTTTAGAGCTTAACTTACTATCGAATATAATACCTAGAATACATAACTTATTTACATTAGGTATTAGTATTGATCTTGCTTGCCGAGATAATAGCACCGGAAGTGGTACCCCAGTTATGAAGACAACAAAGAAGATCTTCAAAGATAACTTTGATTTGTTGAGTATTATTGCGCTTAGCGATTGCATAAAGGTCGTCAGCATAGAGGGTGTGTTCTAGCTTGTTAAAATTTGTTATAATTTTACTTATTTCGTCGTATGCAATTACATATAAACAAAATCACGGGGTTAACCCTGGAGAATACCGTTTTCAATATTCCTTTTTGTTAGATTATTAAGGAAAATGTGGATTCCAATGCCGTCAGGCTTTTTCAAAATCCAAAGAAAGAATGGATATGTGGTTTTTGCAGGAAAGAGCAGAAGAAACGAGTTCGTCGATATGTAGTAGAGAATCTAATGTGCCACATCCTTGTTTAAACGCGACTTGTTTACGACTAATTAGGTTGTTTCTTTCTGTGTACCTACCTTACTTATATATATTGAACCTAGGCATGTAAATATGTACATAAATATTGTGTATAATGAAAGTGAATGGTGTATATAGGTCAATAAAAATCGTTTTTTAAACTTATAAAAACTGCCAAAACCAGCACGTTCATCGAATTTTCCAAAAGAACACAATTAGGTGCCACGTATCAATGAACATTTTATAAAAAAGTATCTCGAAAATTTAGGACGCATTTTGATGAAATCCTGTTTTTAATTTTTAGTTTTTTTAATTT
This sequence comes from Philhelius pedissequus, assembly GCA_910595825.1. Classification (NCBI taxonomy): domain Eukaryota; kingdom Metazoa; phylum Arthropoda; class Insecta; order Diptera; family Syrphidae; genus Philhelius; species Philhelius pedissequus. The sequence goes on from OU343160.1 coordinate 256,432,011, forward strand.
TTTGTTGAATTTTTTTTTTGAATGTTTGCTATGCAGTTAGCAAAATTATTTATTTTGACTACTTGGTTCGGATTAAATGATAGCTAGTACCAACAAAAAAATTCTAAAATTTTATCAAAATCGTTGTAGCCGTTTTCGAGAAAATAAGCTTTCCCTTAACGGTTACAAGCAGGTACCATTATTTGTAAGCCTAAAAAATTCTATTTTCCCTCAGAGGAATTCCAAGAAAAGCCAAAGATATCAAAAAAAAATTCAGGTTTTACAAAGTAAATATGCTTAAAATTATTGAAATTGTTTGCTAGGCACTCAGCACCGACAATAGAAGAGGTTACATTGCAATAGATTTGCAAGTAATGGCAGCAACCCGCTTATTTGGACGGATTGAGTTATGTTACATATCTATATTGTAAAACAGCTCGAAACCTAACTATATTTTTTATAATTTTTTTTTTTGACAAGCAGCTGATTTTATCATAACAGCGCCAAATGGAATAGATTTCCCGTTTCTGGTACTTTTTTTGACATAAGCTCTGCATAACTATATATGGAAAAATCTTATAACTATATAAAGAACAATCCAAATTATGTTTGTGCTTACAATTCGTTGTGAAGCTTTTAAGATTTCAGTTAATTGTGAAATTTGTTTTGCATGCATTTTGGGTGAAGAAGTTTATGAGATATATATAAGATGACGCTGTGCTGCGATCATGCCACAACCCGATAGATTGCGTTATACATTGACTTAGGCTGTGGGCGATTTCACAAGTGTCCTTCGATTTCACAAGTGTCATTTCATATTATAATTTTCTATTCAGCAAATGTGCTATTTTATTTGATGCAATTGATTCGAGTTTTGCGTATTATTACACTGATTCCGATCGAAAGTTGGACGACTTATACGGCTTGCAATAATTAATCAGAATGTCTGTGATAATCAAACGCAAGATGTGCGTGCAGAAGAAATATATGAAGACGTGTCCATATTGCACAGCTTCAAACTGCACAATCACCACCACAAATTCGACAAAAAGAGAATGCAAAATCTTAATGTGGGATGAATGCACGATGGCCTATAAACGAGCTTTGGAGGCAGTTGACCTAACAATGAAGGATTATAATCGAGATTATTTGGTGGGGATATGACATTGCCAGCGGAGATTTTTGTCAAACGCTTCACGTCATCACCAAATCTACTGCTGACGATGCATGCTTGAAATCGTCGTCTTTGTGGCGGCATGTCTAGAAGTTGAAATTGACCACAAATATGAGAGTGGCAATGCAGAATGACCCATCGGCTGCTGAATTCTCAAGACAACTGCTGGCGCTTGGCAATGCCAAATTTCTATTGATGTCTCGACTGGATTGATATCATTCCCGGCAAAACTCACCACCAAAGTAAAGTGTTCACCGGCAATCCAAAAAATTATAAAAACCTCGATTAGATTTGTGAACGGGCAATACTAGCAGCGAAGAAAAAACCAACGTTGTTGATAGCTAGGTAAACGGTCTTTGTTGTTTGGTTTTGTGCCGGAAAACAAATCGAAAAACATTGCTTAGCATATCACTATCTCCTTATTTTTATTCCACTCAAATAAATCACATTGAAATTTGAACTATATGTGTTTTATTATAGCCCTGCAGTTCATTTGAAGGCGTTAAATTGGGACGATACGAAGTTCGCCTGGTCCGCTGGTGTTTTATAAATAAAAACTTATAAAAGGTAACATAGAGGCTACATAAGCCCTTATGCACTGCATAACTATTCATCTGTTTAGAGCATTCTATTAAATAAGACTGTAAGTCTATTAGTTGATAATACCATTGACTTTAAGGTTATAAATCGGGTTTCAAGAACTAATAATTTTGGTATTACTTGATTTTTCAAAAAATATTTGCAAAAGAACAAATATTTTTGGTTAAAAATGTATTTATTTATTTATTTTCCTGGTGAAAATTCATTTTTCGTGTCAGCTGATTGCACTTTGACACAAAATGAAACAAATGATTCCAATGATTTGGGTTCCAATTTCTCTCGTTCCAATTACAGAATTGTGGACGAAAAACTTTTTCGTGTCTTTTGCAATTAGGAAAACTTGATGGCGCAGATTGGGAGTGATTGCCAGCCAACTGACATAATTTTCCTTTTTGCTATAAACGATCGTCTGGAAAAAATATTCATTTTCATATTGTTTCAAATTTTCCTGATGCGTTTCCTAATCGCTATATCTGTCCCCTTATCACACAAAGTGTCCAGTATTTCATTCACAAATTTCAATATGTTCCAGGTAGAACAATTAGAGCTAGATTTGTTTTATTTGAAAGAACGCACAAAACCAGATATGAAAGTAATGCGTCCTTATCCAGATCCATTGCTTCTTTCAATAGGCGTTTTTCTTTTTTTAGTTCAGAACAGAGTCTGAGTTGTCAACAAATTTATTTGTGTTTCTTTTTAACTCAGAGCATGCAGAGCTCCAAATGTGTGTTTCTTTTTTCGTTCTGAACATGTGTAGATCGCACTCGACGTGCTCGAACATAATTGACTGAGCATGTGAGTAAATTGCTGAACGCACCAAATGCCATGTGTACCAAGAAGGAAAATGTGACGAAAAAAATAATTAGATACATAAGTTAGCGAAAGAAGTTGATCGCTTGCTGATTTTCTGTATCTGGTGTGTGTCAGTGTACAAAAAAGGGTAGATAATGCTTTTCATGGTTAGAAATGAAAATTGTATTCTGACTTGTGTGGTTCAATTGTGTTTAAAAAACATATCAGTGTTCAGAGCTCGCTCTGTTTGGAATAATTTGTGTTCGAACTCTGTTCAGTGCTCTGCTCTGAACGAAAAAAGAAAAACGCCTAATGAAGCATCTTTGAGTGCAGATTTGTATGTATTATCTGCTCACGAACATTTTAAAAATCAATTAGATATTGCATTTATTTAAATTTTATTTTTTTTTGTTTGGAGTACCAAATATAATAAAGTATGTAGCCGTTAGCTGTAAAGCTGTTTATAGATCATAAATAAATAACAATGAATATCCATATGTACCCAAAACAGAATGAGAGAACAAAATCAAGGAAGTGAGGAAGTGCAATATGAGTTCAAGTGTGTAGTTTCATGGGGGGTCCCGTCTGTCTGATGCTGATATAGGGCATTCGTATAGGTATAACCGACATCGTTATGGCTTCCACCATCATCAGTTTAGGGGATGTGAGCATTTGGATGATTTGGTCATGCTATTGAAAATCACAAGAGTGGAAAGGGATTATTTTAAAGCTTCTCTTTCACCTTCTGTCCCTATACATTTCAATATTTTGATTCGATTTTGTTTTTTGTTCTCTTCATCGTCGTATTTGGTAGATAGGTATTTGTTGTTGGAAATCGAATACCTACGTTGTTATTGTTGTTGAGCTCGAACCACCTGTCTGTTGGATTTCTTCCTTTTTGTCCTTTTTTGTGGTTTAGCAACTGACCCAGGTCCCAAAAATTATAGCTAAATAATAAAATTCGGGAAGGAGGAACAGTGTGGATGAATTTTGTTTTTTTTTTTTTGGCTTGAAACCTCGGTACGGTTGTGAGAGCGAAAGGGAATGTTCAATAAAAAAAATGCAATAGAAAAAGGAGATAAACAAAGAACCAGTGATTTTGCACGTTCAAGGTTGTGAGAGTTGTGTGTATTTTTATTTTGCTACCGGTCGGTGTCATATGTAGGAAGGTAGGTAGGTATACAATAGAGATGCTAGGTGGTAAAATTGAACCATGCCTACCTATTATTTGTATGAGAAACTTTATATTTATACGTACAGGGAACATGAGATAATACTAAAGCGAAGATACTAATATTGTATAGTTATGGATCGATACTTGCACATGGTTAAAATTCATTATCTACAAAAATGCAATCACGGAAGCGTCTCTTTCAAGATTATGATTTTGTACACAAATTTATTGTCCTTATCAAATTAAATCTGGCAGGTAGGTATAATAATCGCATAAAAAAATCCAAACAATAGGTACCTACCTATTTACGAAAGTTAAAAGTTGGTTTCGCACTAAAAAGTGAATATCATTCGGTTATAACGACTTCGCCTATAATGACCATTTCGGTTATAACGACTATTATGACGGACTCTGTTTGTCATGAAATTCGGATATAACGACCGAAAACAAAATTAAAGAAAATTTTCCCATTTTTTCTTTTTTTTCTGTGTTGCGTGTCTAGACATAATACAGTTAGACTTACATATTTAGATACATAGTTTATTTTGGTTGATACAAATTTGAGTCAGTTGTACTTGTGCTAGTTATTTTTCGTGAAAAGTGTTATTTGTTTATTGTACATCTACATAGTTCAAAGTTTATTCTGTCAATTTGGGGAACAAATCAATGTGTTTTATTCTTTCGGATATAGCGACGTTCGCTTATAACCACTGAAAATTTGTCTCCCATGAGTGGTCGTTATAACAGAATTCTACTGTATTTCTTATGAGAGTTCCTATATAATCGTTAAATCAAGTGAAATTTATGCATAGGTATGTACCTAGATTTTGAAAAAAAAAAAAAAAAAATGGATTTTAAATTCAAAATTTGGAAAAAAAAGAAGTGTAATTTTTCAAAACTGTAAAATTGTTAAGTTATAATCCTTTTTTTGAAATTCTCTTTTAGTTTTTTGAGAAAATTAGTAAAACTACATACTTTTTGTTTGTTTCTGGTACCTACCTACCTCTTTGTGTTTTGGTATTTACGGTGACCACACTCTGAGCGTAGAGTACGATAACTACGGTGCCGCAAAATAACAGATCTTTGTAGAGGGATTTAATGCAATGAAGTTGCAGAGTGGCAACAAGCCCCCTGCCCATAAATACCTACCTCACTTTTTTTTGGAAACATTTTGGGTTTGAAGGTATTTTTATCAAAAGCTTTTAACACAAATAACTACGTTAAAAAAAATTAAATGCACGACTGGATCGCACGAATTTGCTCTTGTAGCTAACAACTTTAATGTAGCTAACCATTGAGGTTTAGTTAGTTAGGTGTAGTTATCCTATGCAAGTTTAAAGCCTATGTAGGTAAGATTAACTTGATTCTTAGTATAATGAATTGTGGAATGGATGATTCAAGAAATAGTTACATAGGTACCTACTTACAAATGAATATTTAAATCTAAGTTATAGATTTTAATTATGTAAGTTAGGAGAGTAAAATGTATCTACTTATATATACAAATTGATGGAACCTATATATGTTAACATGTACATATAATAATGAAAATGAAGGATGTAGGTAGGTAGGTAGCTATATGCATATAACTTTATAATTTAAGTGCAATATGCATACATAAGATTCATGTGATATTTCAAGACACTATGTATATATATATATAATGTAGGCCCTCATTGTATTTAGTATTCAGTGACCTACGCAAAAATTCGTAAAAGGCGAAAAATAATAAGGTAGAAATAAATGGATAAAACACATAATTAAATGCTCTTATATTGCTTAGTCGTTATAGTTTAAGAGAAAACAAAGATGCAATTTGAATTCATGGATAAATGAGAATATATCAACAAAAAAAAAATTCAAAAATCATTGGAGCGGTTTTTTTTAATAATCTAATTTTGTATGTATAAAATTTTTAGGTATAACATTTTTAGAAAAAAAAAATTGAAACGCTATTTTGAAGATATTATTAATATACAGCTGCTGTACAAAAAAAATGCACCATTACGAAAACCAAATTTCGTTTAAAAATGAAGTTTATAATAATGTTTTGAGGAACATTTTGAATATGCGAAAAGCTTAAGTCGAAAAACTAAAACAAATAAGCGGTAAAAAAATAGCACCATTGCTTCATCATAAACTTAAAACTAAAACATCATACAAATAAAAATTTTTTTTCTATGATTTTATTCCTTAGGGGGGTAGTCCAGCAAAATTAGTATTTTCTGGAATAGCCTTTGTTGTACTGCTTTACAACGTCTGGTCATTGAATTTACCAATTGTTGGCCCTTTCTACCGGAATATTCTCCCAATAGTTCTGTGTTACTAGTCGGTTTGGTTTCAGAGACTGCTTTCTTCACGTCAGCCCACAGATTTTCAATCGGATTTAGGTCAGGCGATTGCGCTGGCAACTACATCACATTAATTGAATGATCTTCAAACCATTTTTTAGCCTTCTTACTGGTGTGCTTGAGGTCAATGTCCTGGTGGAAGACCCACAAAAGGGGCATATCTTCCTCTGCATAAGGGAGCATGACTTTTTGGAGTATATTAACGTCAACATGTTGACCCATGATGGGTTTAAACCAATATATGGGCCCAACTCCGTAGTAAGAAAAACAAGCCCACACTATTATGCTTGAACCTCTGTGCTTAAATATTTTATTTGTGTATTTGGGATTATACTCCACTTTCGGAGGTCTTCTCATGATCCTTTCATCTGTCCATAGAACGTTTCGCCATTTCTCTACTGGCAAATTCAAATGATGTCTTGCAAATATTAAACGCTTTTTAGCATGTTTGGCAGTTAAAAGAGGGACTCTTCTTGTAGGTACTACAAGCAGTTAAATAATGTTCCTTCAGTCTGTGACGAACGGCCCCCTCCCAAGCTGTAATATTCAGCTCTATTTTTTTAGCTCAGTTGCAGGCTTAAAGGGATTTTTATGGCTTTCTCCGAATAGGCGCCTGGTGAGAGTTGTCGCCATAACAGATTCGGTTTTCGGTGTGTATGTTATTGCATTTCGAATCATTTTGTTGGAACAGGCAACAAACCGTCAAACTTCTCCTTACGTTTTACCTTCCGATATCATTTTTTTTTTTTAATAATTTCAAGTTTTTCCTTGGTACAATGCTTTTCACGACCCATTTTCTTTGAAAAAGCGTAAAATTTGTATTTTAAATGAAGATACGAGTACCAAATAAATATAAGCAAATTCTAACACTTTACCGCCTTACCTTGAAATATGCACAAAAAAAAATATTTTTTTGTAACGAAAATTGCGATCAGGGCTATTATTTTTACCGCACAAAAATGGGATTTTCGCATTATGGCTTTGTAAGAAAAGAACCGTTACTATTTTAACGCCAGATATATACAATAGAGAGAGGTGGTAGTTCAAGCAATAACATAATTATAGTAGAAGCTGTTTTCCTATTCACTCGTTTAAAGAAGTTAAAATGAAACTTGTAACAGTGGTGCAAGTTTTACTTGCGATTATAGATACTATAAGGCAAGTTATGCATTCGTCGAAAAAAAAAGTTTTGAGATACCAATTAAACATGACATTACGATGATAGCGAAGACGAAAAAAGATGGTCTAAAAATTCTGTATGTCTGTATGTCTTTCTGTCAGTCTTTCAGTCTGACTGTATGTACATATGTATAGACCTACAGCCCAAACGGGTGGGCCGAATTGCTTCAAACTTGTTATAGAGTTTTTTAGGTATTGTACAGAGGGGAAATTGAATTTTTTTAGCTCAAAAAATAATGGTACCTGCCATATAACCGTTACGTTCAAAAATATATTTTTCTCGGTAACGGCTCTAACGATTTTGATAAAAAAAAATCAGTGTGGCTTTTTAGCTACGACCGATCATATGGTTGAAAAAAAAATAGAAAAATTTCTAAAAACGATACTTTCCATAGGAACGTTTTTTTTTTTTTGCTTTCGAGTATATCATAAACGGCTCAACGGATTCTTTCGAAATTTCACACATATAAAGGTTTAGGTTGCCCAAATTATACCGCGTACCAATATTTTTAATTAATATTTTTTTGAAATTTATATTTCGAAAACTGCTTATTAAATTTTTTTCAAAAATTATATTTATATGTATTTGCTGACAACCTATGAATTAGCGTTTTTGAATTTTTTTTTTTAAATAATTTCAAAAACATTTTTAAAAAAATTCAAAAACTGCTCCACAGATTTTTAAATTTTTTTTTGTAAATTTAAATTTATCCAAGAAATAAAATGGCGTATTTTTTTTTAGCTCAAATTAGTTCAAGTATTTATTTCAGAATTTTGAATTATTTTTTTTTAATTAAACCGATTTAATCTTTTGTTTTAAAGTTAATATTATTAAATATTTAATATTGCCATACCAATTTATTTTAGAATAAAATTTAAAAAAATTTGTATATGTATGTATATACAAAACTGAGTTAAAAATGACTTTAAAAATATATTTAGCTTTATTAGAACATAAGAGCAAGTCGTGCATATTATTTTTACTGGCACTGTACATATAAAATTGAAATTAAAAAAAAATCTGTGACTGGTTTTTGAAAAATCGATTTAAAAAAAATATTGTATTTATTTTTTAAAAATCGAAACTTTTTTTTGAAAATTTGAGTACGCTGTCTTATCAAAAAATTTAGGGAGCATTTGCACAAAAAAATTTATTTTAATCGGTTCATACAATATTCAGAAAGTCGAAAATATGAAAAGCGGTTCTATGGGAAGTACCGTTAATAAGTTCGCAAAAAAATATGTTTATACTCAAAAGTGAACTGTACTAATTTAACACACACTTTTTTTCTAAAAATTCTTGGAGCAGTTTTCGAGAAATACATTTTTTTCTTAACGATTTATCAACATTTGTATGGGAGGTACCGTTGTTTTTTATTTTAGAAAAATAGTTTTTTTTAACTATTCAAGATAATGTCAAAAAACTACCAAATACGAAGTTTTGAAAAAATCTATTGGTTCGTTTTCGAAATTCTGAGTTTTCAAAAAAAAATTAATTTCCAAAATTTTTTTTTTGAAAAATGTTGGTATACAAAGTGTTAAAATTTTCTAGGAGCTTCTGCAGAAAAAATTTCAAAAAACTCAAATTAACCGTTTCCGAGAAAATCGAAAACCAATAAAATAGTTCTCAAGAGGTGGCAACAATAACAATTTTTTTCAAAAAAAAAATTATCAAAAGGTACCTTTTCCCTTCGTTAATAAACTGATTTTTTTTATAAAAATCGTTAGCGCCGTTTTTTAAGAAAAATAAGATTTTTTTTTGGTAGAAAAATTTATGGGAGCTACTGTTATTTGTCGTCTTAAAAAAAATTTAAAAAAAATGTGTGGGCATATTACCGAAAAAACAATATGTACCAAGTTTGAATCAAATCCACCGAACCGTTTAGGCTGCAGACTCGAGGACAGACCGACAGACGGAATCGGGGGACCCACTTGTTTGATTGTTAGAACAATTTTTTTTTACGAATACAGTGAACATTGGAAAACGTGAACCAATTAAAACCGAGGGTGTTCATGTTTTTGAGATTGTTCATGTTTTGGAATGTAACACTTTATGATTTAAATTGTATTCCTATCGTATTGTCGTAGATACTATTGCTCTTAAAATTAAACACATTTTCACATTGTAACGTTGTTAATATGTATGTATATTATGGGATCCGCCGAAGTTGTAAAAATTAATTCAGTGCAAATTTATGTAGAAATGTTGAAAAAAAATTCTGTTCAGGTTTTAGAGCTTTTAGATTTGTTCACGTTTTAGAGCACTCAATGTAAAAAATACAGTGTTCACGTTTTGGCAAGTTCACATTTTGCGGGTTCACGTTTTTCAACTTTCACTGTACATAACTTGACTTATAGTACCTATAATCGCAAGTAAAAATTATATAAAACAAAAAACGTTTTTGTCTTTCAGAAAAACTGCAACTTTTTTATTGTAAATGTTGCCGTTGTTTTTATTTTTTTTTTTTAATTTCAAGTCATTTTTTTTTAGAAAAATGACTCTGCCGACCAAAAGGGTGATATACCCTCATCCATAGGAAAAAATAATTCTATCAAATCCCCCGCGACACCGTACCATACTACTGTACCCTAAACGTGAGAAAGTGTGATCACCATAAAAAAAACTGTTTCGGTAATTTTAATTTTCTCAAAAAACCAGAAGACAAAATCAGTTTATGATAAAGAATTAAATTATGCCTACATACATATATACCAACCTACCTAAAATCCTGTGTGTAGGTATGTATGTAGGTATCCCTTGAACTCTAGGAAAAGATTATGAACATAATTTTCTATTCTGCACCATTTTTTCAGATCCTTGATTCAATGTGACAGATCTGTCACGAATTAATTTCAGGTTCCGGTTGACTGGCAGTTAGACAAAATGGTTATATAAAACCCGCCGATATACCTACACGCTATGGTTAGATACATAATAATGTACATACCTACATATATCCATTTAACCTTTGCTCTTTTTTTTGATATTGTATGTACCTAGGTAGGTATGCTCAGGGCTCAGGCAGACTCACCCTAATACCTACCTACATATATGTATGTATGAATGTACCCAGTTAAATCCATTACACATCCCTAACGGTTTTGCTATCAATAAATTTCGTAAAAAAATTTTGACATTGTTTCTTTGCTCTACCCAATGTATTATCCACCTACCCCCTTGTAACCTTAATACTAGTTTAGTTCTTTATTTGTTTTTCTTACGTTATTTTTGTTCTGTCTTTTGTTATTTTCATTTTATTTGCCTATTTGCTGCATCACACAAGTCACGTACACATTCTTTTTTTCCCCTCGCTCTTTCCCAGCTTGGTTTTGTGTACCAACTTTATTTCATTACGAATCACAAACATAGATTCTGTCTGCAATGTTACGAGATACTCGTAAGTTACACAATACTTACTTACCTCTTTATAAAAGTTCTCGTTCTCCCTTCTTTCTGATTATTTTTTCTAACGTTTTTTTTTATATAAAAAAAAATAAACTACTCTTTTATTCTTAGGTGTTGTTTTGAGAATATGTAATTCTCTCTTGAAAATTCTATTCTCTTACTTACGATATTCAAGCGGATGCTGACAAATCAGTGTTCCCACATGTTGTATATAAAAAAAATTGATAATGTATTGAAAAAAAAACTTGGCAAAAGTTTGAAATTACTGTAATAGAAAATTGGAAATTTAAATATGAGAACCTTGATATGTATTAGAGATACCGTTTCAAAGTTAAGTTTTGCATTTAATATTATGAATACCTAGATTGATGTAAGATTTACCTACATATTACTTATTAATAAAGCTTAGAGTTGTGCCAACATAATGGTAGGTACCTACCTAATAAATAGGTCCAAATAGGTTCAACTAATAATATTAAAAATTTACCATACCTAATTGAAAGTTCATAAAAGAAAACTTCGACACAAAAATAGACTAGACAAAGTACCTATTTCATTATTGTTGTAAGTACCTAGGTACATACCTAGTCAATTTTAATTCAAAATCAGGCACGTGTACTATAGCTCAGGCACCGCAAAATAATAATGATTTTTTTTATGGGGTAAAACAAGCATTTTTTACTATGGGCGGAGCGTTCTATCACCCCCCGTTTGGGCGGTAGGGGCAATTTCATAAGAAAAGTACTAACAATGGAAAACAAAATATTAACAAATAACGGTAATAGGTATTTATATAAATAAGTACTATAACTTTTTGTAAAACCAATACCGTCTCTATCAGCAAATTTTTAAACCCAGTGAAATCTTTGCATAGTTAAAAAAAAAGAGTTTTAAACTCAATTTCTGGATAGAAAAATATGAAAAACAAAGTTTAAAGTGTAACTTTTCAAAACTTCAAGATAATATATTTTTTTTTCAAAAACCCGTTGCTCTGATTAATTTTTAACCCTGCAAACTCCACAAGCAATAATTTCTTTCAGAAAATCGAACACCACAAATTTCATGAAATAAGTTATTTTAACTTAATTTAATTTACTTAACTTAATTTTTTAAAATAAATGAAGAAATAATTTGGCGTCTAATGGCAGATCGACTGACATTTGTGTGCTTTTACCTTCCCATATGTATATATTAAAAGGTTGAGTTGGAATTATAGGTCGAGAATGTAAATACAATACAATAGGTGGTGTTGCTTGCTTGGCACTTAGATTGTCAATAAGATTTCATGCAATAATTTGCCCTCTGAACGAAGAAATAAAAATTTCCGAAATTAATGCTGAAATAAAAACAAAAATAAAAATTGCTCGTGGAGGCGCAGGGAATTAAAAACTGAAAAATATGACTTTATGTCTTCTAGTTTTCCAGAAAATTGAAAAATTACTTAAACTAATTTTCTATGAGATTTTTTTTTGTTTGTATGGTGATCTCACTTAGAGTGAGTTTTTTTTTTCAGAAAATTGCCCCTTCCGCCTAAAACGAGATAGACCCCCTCTTGGGCAGGAAAAAATGATTGTATTCAATCCCTCTACAAGTCAGTTTTTAATTTGCGGCGTCGCAGTTTGCGTATTCTCCCTCAAAGTGGAATCACCGTAAATACAAAACAAAATCTTATAAAAAATCAGTTTTAGTAATTTTCAATTTTCGCAAAAATTAGAAAACTAGAATACATACAGTTTTCGATGGAAAATCAATAGAAGTACTGAATTCAGAAAACCAATTTAGTACATATTTTTCAAAATTTTGAACAAACAATTAATACAAATTTTTTTTTAAATTATTTTTTTTTTTAATTTTTAATTGAAAATTTATTTTTTTTTTTTAACTTTTTATAGGCATTAATTTACTTTTGAATAATATGAAAGAACGGACTTTTGGCTTTAAAAAACTGTATAACAATATTGTACAAATTGCCGTTATTTTTTTAATATTTGTGCACATTATGGTCGGGTTCATTTTTGAAGAAATATCGACCAATGATTTCCTGTACCCATAGAGCACACCAAACAGTGACTTTTTGAAGATGTAACGGCGTCTCAACAATGGCTTGTGGATTATGATCATTCAAAATACAACAATTTTGCTTACGTACCCATTTAATTAAAAGTGAGCATCATCGTTGAACAAAATTTTCTTGTGAAATTCGGGATCGGTGGCCATCTCGTTTTGGGCCTATTGACCGAACGTTGTTCAGGAGTAAGTATATTCATTATGAAATGGCAAACCAAACTGAGCACAAATCAAGTAACAGCTGTCAAACAGACAAACTCCGAAAAAAGTATTGCCAGATAAAAAACCACACGTCTAAAAAAAATACCCTTTATTTTTTGGCGCCTCAGTTATCGTACTCTTCCCCAAAATCAGTGTTTCCGAATTGGTAAAATTTTTGGTAAATTTGTAAAATTATTTTCTTGCCTTTATCGCACCGGTCACTTGACCTAAACGTAAGTACAGTGCTTTAATTTGTTTGCTTAAATTAGTCAAGATCAATTAAGTTTAAAAATCAATATTAAATTGGCATAGGAAGTATGTATTCGTATTCTTTTTACTCCTTATGTCTGATGAAAAATAGGATGTTGACGTTTTTTGTGAACATTGTTTCTTATATGTATCTCAATAATAGATTGCCGATTTTTCCACTACTAACAAGCGGGTTGGGATTGAAATCCCGTATGGCAAAACCACGGATTGCGAAATTTGGCATGAGAAACTGCGAATAGGTAATAAAATCCTGAATGGCTTAGTACTTTTGTTTTGTATTAGTAATCGCGCGTGCGATCCGGGATTTCTACGTTTATTGTGTGAAAAGATTATGGTGCGTAAGGGGACATGGTGACCCCCGTACTTGTCCACAATAAAGAACTTGGAATGGGCTCTAGTTTGGGTATATTCAGCTTTTTGTTGGATTTAAAATATTTTCTTGATTTATAAAGGTACTGTAAAAGTGCGGAAATTCGTGATTAATCCCGAAAAAAATATTAGGTTTTTGAAATACGGGATTCGGAGTTTAGAAAACAGGTAGTTTTGTTGATCGGTCAAGTACCTGAATAATAATCCTTTTATTTCTTGTAAAAATAGGTGGGTACCTACATCTGTCTTTTCGTTGAGGATAAAAATGAGAAACAATATTTCAAATGGTTAGTTATAACGCAACCAAGTGATTGATATGTTATTTAAATTTTTGAAAACTTATGTGAACATTTTAAATTAAATTGGAAATTACGTACAGCGACCTATATGAAATTCCTCAATACAAAGAATTCATAATACGAATTTCTCGCGAGTGTTAATATCAGTTTCCAGAAAAAAATGATTTAGAAAAAAGTTTTCATCATTTCATATAAACGCAAATGCAAAATGGTTAGCAATAAATGATGATTGGCTGTCGGCAGCCTTTTGCATTGACGAATTCGAATCAGGAAAAAGTTCTAATGGATAATTTATGATGTTTTCACTTGTTTCAAAATACAAATGCTACACTAATCGATAGCAAATATTTCAGATAATATTTTTTGGAAAAAATTTTTATTTTCCTGTTAAAAATTCATTTATCGTGCCAGCTGATTTCCATTTGACACAAAGTGGAACAAATCATTTCAATAATTTGGGTTCCAATTTCTATCGTTCCACTGACACAATCGCGGACGCAAAGCTTTTTCGTGTGAGTTTCAATCAGGAAAACTTGAGTGAGGTTTGCCAACTGACATAATTTTCCTGTTTGCCATTAACGACCACCCGGAAAAAATATTCATTTTCATACTGTTTCAACTTTTCCTGATCCGTTTTCCTGATATAACTGGCCCTTGAGAGAGAAAAACCTAAAAAAAAAACACTGGACTTATAATGAAATGAAACAATAGAGAAAATGTCAACGCTCGACGACTTGACAACCAGAGTGTCAACGCATTGATCATTTGCGCAAAAAAAAAAAATACTTTTTTGCCACAAAATTTGGTCTTAGACTATGAGAAATCATAGACATACAGTTAGACAGGAGGTTAAAACATAGAAGAAGCAAAGAGGACATTCATGTTCTGGAATGGAAATACCATAATATAAATAACCAACTATTCGTTGTGAAGGGTTGAGGGGGTTCGATGTTTTTTTTATTTACTCAAACTTCTCATCATTGCATAGCCCGAACAGGATTAAGACCAACCATTTTTATTGCATTACTTCTCTCCCCGGGACTCTCATTCTTCTCCACAGTGTATTTCTATGTAAACATGCTGTACAGCATAATTTGGTTTCAGTGTCCATTCTAAGCTGAAAGGAAAGGGTAATTCTAGGGTTGGCGGAACCACAATCGCCTGTTTGCTATTTATTTGAAAAAAAAAAACATGTTAAGATGCCTTTTTTCTTGTTCTCCTTCGTTTGTGTGTCTATGCCCTGTTTAGCCTAGAACATTGTTAAGTAGGGAGGGAGGGTGTTGAAGATTAAGTTGGAATCAGCATAAACATAGCCTGCGAAAAATAACAAATCTATAGGTAAACTGTTCTTTTGGAAAGAAATAAGCTAAAAGAAGCAAGAGGGGATAAATGTATGGTGTGTGCTGGAAAAATTGACATTCTAGGCCAAGATTGATTTTAATGATTTTTTTTTTAAAGATATGTTACATACTTTATTGTTGCAATAAAGAACGCATGATTAATTTTAACGAGATGGCATTAGAAGTTTCTCATGTGAGATTTCAGGCTTTAATGTTGTTTATGGGAGGTATTATGTCAAGGTGTATAATTTTATTTCATAGATGCATACCTAACCTATTTACATAGAAATGTAGAGAACAAAAAATAATCATCAGTTTTATTGAGATTTGGTTGGTCTATACAATTTGAAACGGGTCTGGGAAGCATGTTGATTTCTCTAGGGAAGAATTCTATTGATAGAATGATGGATCGCTTGTACCATAGCTTTATAGTAATCTCTGAATAAAAGTGTTTGTTGACTTTTGTCAAAAAAACAAGTTTATTTTTAAAGTTTTTAAATTTACACGAAGAATTCTGCATAATAGCATTGAATAAACTTATCAATGTAAGACATTTCAAGATCAGTTGCATATGCATGACTAGAAATTATTGAAATGATTTAGTTGTAACAATCCACATGCTTTTCTGTTTAACAATATGATTTTACTTAATAAAGTTTGGACCACCTGCTTGTCTGCTGGACTTGGACAAATTTATAACATACGTTCGTAGTAAAATTGTGAAGCATTAACGGTTGGGGGCGGCTGTAAAAGAACACTCGGGTTCCAAGATACGAAGGCAGTATATTTTATAAACATAATTGTTATCAATTTTCAAGTATGGATTCATTTCTTTTTATATTTGCGAAATTTCTAAGAAACTTTAAGGTTTGCATTTGGAAAACAATAAACTCGAGTTTTTTTATCAAATTTACCTTTCCGATGATAGGGAATACGAAAACAGTAAGTCTCTTAATTTCGTCTATCTTTCGTCTATTGTTTGTCAAAAAAAAAAAATATTTTAGTTATAAATGTTATAAACGGTACCTGCCTTTTTAAAGACAAAACAATTAATTAATTTGTATAAAGCGTACTCTCAGATTTTTTAACTAATGCACGTGAAAAAACTGTATAATTTTAAGTGTAACTACTTGTTTAGAAGTATATGTTTAAAACTTCTTTATTTATTGCAGGTGCTCGACCCTCGAAATATGTCCCAATATGTTTTAAATAAAACATTTCTTAATAGTCCAGGAAAATAAGAAAAAAATCCGACAAAGTTGCATTTTGGTGGAGAGCTTATTTTTACGTCCTAAGCATTTCCTAAGACAAACAATTTTAGAGGGGGAAAAGGGGGTAAATTCAGCTTTTTTTAAATTACTCGAAAACCATAGGATTTTTTTGAAAAACTGCACAAAAAAGACGAAGACGATTTTTATCGTACAGTTTATAGATTTGCAGAAAAACGGTCGAAAACATTTTTTTCAAAAAAATGTAATAAATTTATGTTTTTGATTAGGGAATGTCCCTTTTGTTTTTAGTTATTTTTCAAAAAACATGTTCTTCAAAAAAAAAAAAAAAAAAAGTTTTAGGAGTGGCACCGTAGGGAAATGATGCCATCTTAAAAATCCTAATTTATTTTATTTTGTTCAATAACTCCCAAAACCTTTAAAAAATTTACTAAAAACAGCTTTTAGACAGTACAATTATCTACAAAATGACATTTTAACAACTTCTGTATTTTAATTCGTTCTTAAGTTATTGCGATCCAAAGTTTAATTGTTCGTCAAAATGGATATATAGATTAAATTTATTCGTTAAAGCAACCAGACTTAACATAATTGTAAAATTGTGCAATATACCACCCACATTCAGCTCATCACAACAGCATCTTTTAAGAGTCTATCCCTTGCCTAGCAGTCGTAACTTTAAATCTATAGTAGGTATTTAAAATTTCATAATGCAATATCAATATTATTGTTATTATTTGATTTTAGTTTTTATGTTTAATTGTTTGTGCTTATATTTTGCGATACATGTCTGTCCTCGATTGCTTTGGAAGCATGAATGATTTGTCACATAAAAATAATTACTTGAGTGTTCAGGAATTCCGTTTCATGTGAGAGTGACACTAGCTCGACTCTTGTTCAGGAATAGGACCGCAGATTGTTTTAAGCATAAGGGCGTGCAATTGACGTCGTTAGAGAACTTTTAAGGCCAGACCAGATTTGTAGGACTGATAATGATTATGGCATAATGATAGTCCCATGTCCCATGTCCCAGTCCCTACTTCCATACTTATATGACCGGGAAGAAAAAAAAACTTTGATAGCTCTTTTTCGTCTAGTGTTTTTGAAAAGTGGTGTCACAATAACATTAGACCCATTCCTTTAAGCCAAAACACAAAACTACTTTTGAGCTTTTTCTTAAACAAATAATAACCGATTCTACCTACACCATTCTCACGTAAGGTCAAACATTGTAGGAACGTGGAAGCTTTGTGACAATTTTTCAGTCTTATAAATCCAGCAATACCTACATACACATACAAACATATATGTATCTATCAGACATCACTAGGTACATTATCATTACCATACTCGTATTACCGTAAATGTAAGATTTATTTATAAAAGCTGGGGGAAGGTCAACTTATATAAATAATTATGCATTTTCAATGTGTATATGTATGACTCACATTCGGAACTAAGAACGTGTTATGACACTGAATTACGCTCTTCCATGAAAAATGCACGTTATTTTTGTTTTTTTTTTATTATATTTAAAAAAAATTCTAAAATTACAACAGCACAAAAGGCTTATTTATTCGTCAACGTTGTTGGCATTTAGGTATACATACTACAATCTTACAGCATCAACAATATAAACAGCTAGGGGAGAGTGGGGCTAAAAGTAACACCTTTTTACTAAAATTGATGCTGTTCCAAAGATCTTGAAAATGAGTTAGCCAATTTGTTCCTGTTAAAAGAGCAATATTTCAGCTACGATACCCAATGAAAAAGGCCAAAAAGTACTGATCACAATTTGTAAAAATAGGTATAACATTTAGACAAAAAACGTGTTGTTACGAGTTACCCCATATACGGGGGAAAGTTGTAACACAGGCCGGGTTAATTAGTTACAAGAAAACTATTAATTTATAAACAAGATTAACAACAAAAAATATAACACATAGAAAAAGAACAAGAATAACTTTTGAAATTAATATTAAAATTTAAAAATTATTATATATTTTTTTTTTATAACTTTGCACGCGCTCAAGGGATTATGAATACCCTTTATATGTTTTTCTTAACACAGCGCGGGCATCCGGTGGAAGAAGAGAAAGGAGGATAGGAAAGATGTGTGGCGCGATGTTCTGAGACTAGAGCTGGTTGTTGTCTCAGATTTATCTCCAGGGATGGCGGCTGAACTAATGCGGAGAGAATTACCGTGTCTGATTTATTTATGTCCCTTATAATTCGCATTATTTTATTTACTTCGTTGTCATATTTTATGGGTATGCTAGTTTACTCAATCACATGTTGTTAGTGTTATGCCTAAACAGCATGTAATGAGCAAAGCAGCAACTTATTTTATGACAATTTTTAGAATTGGTTTTTAATGGAATATAAGAAGACATAGACAACGAAAGGAATCGAAGCTGCACCACGAGGTTGACAGGCGAGCACACAACTATCGCGCCACGGCCACCCCTTTAATTTACAAATTTAATTAATTAATTAACTTCTAATGTTCCTAGAAAAAAAAACAATACCTATTAATTTTTTTGAAAAAAAATCTAAATTTAGTCACATATGTACATCCCTATTAATAAAAAAAACCCTTAGTACACCTAAGGTCCATGAACTACAAAAAACATGGAATAAGAGTTAGACCATGGGCTAAAATTTCCTATTAATAAAAAATCGAGAAAAATCTAATAACTAAGTATTTTGTTCTTAAATGCCAATTCTTCGTCAATAACTATATCACCGTCTACGAAGGACTAAGTTGGTAAACGTCAAATAGCAGAAACTGTGTTTTATTAATAGTATTATAATAATTTTCAATTTGAAAAAGCCTAAAGCCATTTGTTGCTCAACTACTTTCATAAACTTAACCAAAACATAAATAAATATTTAATAAAACAACTAGAACTTCGTACCTACCCATATTTCTTCCGAGTGAAGGGGAAAACAATACAAAGAGAAAATAATGTTACAAGCGTATCAATTTTGGGGACTACGAAAGTAGTTTATGATGTCTTATTCACAGCTAAAGTATATTTAACGTTAGCTTTGAAGTAAACGAACATTTTCCTCGTTCACGCGTTTCTTAATTTTCAGGGATACCTACAAACCTACTATTTCATTTTTAACTGTTACTTTTTACCCCTGTTACTTCTTGCACTGCTCTCCCCCACCCACCTAAGTTTCCTATTATTTCAATTCTAATTTCAACTAGGTACCTAGGTACCAAGGCACATATTCATCTCGTGAAATAGGTACCTACCAACCAACAAAAATTGTTCAATATCTATTTTTCTTTGTCTATTTTAAAATTTATTTATAGTTTTGACATTCCTACCTATAGTTAGTGAAGGCAAGCAAGCAATTCACCGACACCGCGCACCAATTATTTGCTAGACAACTTTTATCATTGGGTTGAGTTATTTATACATAGCATAGGGTGGTGAAGCCATTGGTCGGCCACCTAACTTTTTTTTACGTTTGATGAATGTCCCTTAAAATTCAGCTGTTCGAGTTTTTAATATAAAATTTAGTTTATCTGATTTTTTGGAATGTCTAATTTTCGAAATTCTTGTTTTTTTAGTCAATTTGCCCTAAAAAACGAAATATTTAAAAAAAATGAAATGAAAGTGCGATTCTTATGAAGTCGACCCCCTAAACTCCAGAGGGCGGCCACATGAGTTTCCAGTAGGCGGCTTCAATATAAAAATTTATATTTTCATACTAAATCTGAGTCTATTTCCAATTTCATAGAATGTAGGTATTCAGAAATCATTTTAATTTTTAATATAAGCAGTTCAATTAAATAAAAGAACGCAATTTCATATTAGGTACAAAGACATAGACCTTTTTTACAAATGTTAATTAATAGAAAAAAAATACATTTAATTTATATGAAAATGAAAACTAATAATAATAATAATAATAATATTAACTACATGCGTTTAAGACCTAAGGTCTTTTTAAATGCAACGTGAATTGCACGGCAATAATTAGAAGAAATAGAAAGATAGGAATATATGAAGCTACTAAGTTTGTTTTACATGTAAGAAATATTTACATATTTCAGACAAATGTTATTAAACTTTATATAAAACAACAAAAAAGCAACTTATATTGTATTCATATTTATGAAAAAGTTGGTTTTCTTAATATGTTCTCTTGTTCCTGAAATGTTTTGCCATTTCTATGGTATAGCATATATAGTAATGTAATGTGGACGGTCAGTGTTTGGACTTAGGTCCATGGAAAATGCGTTTGTTGAGTACACCGACCCGAAACATTATTGGCCGTTTGATATTAATTGAATAACAGCCGTTTTCGATCGCAACTGGCCACTTTCTGACCTACCTAAAAACTGCTTGCCGGGCATAGTTTTAACATAGTGGCGAGGCCACCAGAGGAAGGAACACTAGCTGTACCAAATGCTTTCATTTGCACTGAATACAGAGTAGTTAGCCTCATTATGGTTTCCTAATGAATCATTAAGCAATTTGTTGTATCATTTGGGAACTAAGCCAATACCTGATTTCGAAAACAGGCAGAAGGAAGTTTCGTTGACATTATCAAAATACATGAAGCGTCTCCCAAAAAGTTTTCGAGGCATCTATTTTTAATAAATACTATTTTAGCTCCAGGAACTACTTTGTCACTGTCGTTTGTATTGCCAACTTCGAAGATGTTTGAAGAAATTATAATAGCAAGTCTTCCATCTTAAAATGGGTTATTGAAATTCTCTTTTAAAATGTTTGGACCGTTTTTAATAAACCTGATGATGTTTATGAGAGTTCACATTTGTCAAAGGCCTATGGACCACTTCAAAAAATTTGTATTCCTTGGTCGCACTAAGGTCTGTATTAGAATAAATTTTTATTATAATTTATTATTATAATTTCGGTCTTGCAGATTACTTCTACTCCTGAATTGTCTATTTCAATTTAAAATGTTTATCTAATTTTGTTCTGTACTGAAGACTGCCTATTCCTGAGTTATAAATTATTTTTTTGCTCTTCGTTGTTTTTATATTTTTAAAGTTCTTTATAACAACATATTAAACAAATTTTCGAAATCTGTATAACCTTTCCATGAAAATAATCATGGATAGGTTATACATGGTACATGTATACGTTTTATTTATAAATTGCGAAATTCTTTAATAAGTGTCTTACAAGAGCAGTTAAGTATAATAATGGCGAGTGCAGTGAATTCTTCTCACGCAAAGCAAAAAACTTCTCCGTGAGTAAAACAACGTACGGAAGTTAGTAAATTTTACTGTAACTCACAGTAATATTTCTTAAAAAATTAAATATATTTGTAACTTATCTAAGTAAAACTTACATAATGTAATCCCAGCCTCTATACTAAGCCCAATGGGCCGACACGTGTCTTCTATAGTCGCCCCCCCCCCCCCCCCCCCCAATATCTCTTAACGTTAACAAGCGGCCGACTACTGAAACCATGGAATATTTTTTGATTATTTTGGTATAAATAAATAGAAAATAAAATTTCCTTTAACTTTGCATACTCAGTTTTAAAAAAATAAAAATAAAGTAGTCTTCAGTAGTCGGCCGGGGGCCCTAGATCGGGAGAATTGAAAAAAAATGCCTCTTAAAGCCGGCCCCCTTGTAAATTATTAACAAACAATATTTTTTTCAAGTCTTATAGCCAAAAAACAACAAATATTAGCTATAAATAAATAAAAAAACAATCAGAAAATTCATCTACATTCAATAGTTTTGCGATTTTAGCTCTTTTTAAAAATCACCTCCACTATTTTTTTTCTATCGAAAAGGCACATTTCAAACGAAAGCTAAAACTTGAGCCAAACATGCATTTTTTAGAAGAAAACCAGTAGCTACAATGGAATTAAATTTTGCACTGTGGAAGAATAATTTTTAGCCTTTTGGAAAATATTTTTGCCGGGAGGTTAAACGAAAACTTTTGCTTTTAACTTGCACTTTACAACGAAGTGGCCGACCTCACATGCCATCACCCTATAACAATTGCAACGAAGAAAAATTCATCGCAAACCGAATGTATAACGGCAAGCGCAGTACCCACAACAATGCGTACGTGATTTCAAGCTTCACTATAATGGTCGAAAACTTTAAAGCGATGTGATTTGATGTGTGTTTGTTTACATTTATAATGTACATATGTTATATACATATGTATGTATATGCTACATGAAGAAATCAAACGCAGAAATTCAAAAACGAATGACAAACAAAAAATAAACAGGAAAAAAACGAAAAACTAACCAAAACGAGAAAAAAATACACGGAACTGTTTTAATTGTGAATCATATTAAATTCTCAATGGTCATTGGACGGATATTGACTAATTACACTTGTGTTACGGGAGCACGAAAAGAGAGAAATTTGTTTAAAGAACTTCCTGTTTACGTCTACAATAAAATGAAATGTTGCACATGTTGTTCATTCTGTTGGCAGCAAGTTTTGCTCTTCCCGATTCCCTAACTAAGTTTTACCTGGGACAAGATGGGAAATTTATGTAAACTTCATATGGAATCCAAAAAATGAACAACACCCCTTCGAGCTCCTTTTTATCTCTCTCTTTCTAATCTCTTGGGAGTTTTTTTTTTATTTCTTAAAGTTTCAACAAGAACGTTACGGCGCAAGCAAACAAAGTTCAATGCACCCGTTGGTCGTCGTCATCATCATCATCGTCACCGGGATGGTGAATTCAACTACGCGAGACTAGACTAGAGAAGAAATGTTTTTTTTTATATATATAATGGGGATGGGTATTTGGAACCTAGAGCTGATACAAAAATGCCACTTGGCTATGTTCTCTGGTTTTGGAGCAGCAAAGGTAATGTGCATACGGAAGATGAGAATCATGAAACGAAAGAGAGCGTACAATAAAAAACTAGCTCTATACAGCTACACATTAGTTTCGACCGAAGAAAAGTAAACATGAACACACTAATGAATGCGCTCACAAACGCATACATACCTACATTATGTATGAACATTATGTCCATATATAACTGGCACAGTATAGTTTCCAAGGTTTTGTTTAATTTTGAAGGCACCAGCCGGGCATGCTAGCAATTGTGGGCCTGCATTTAATAGTAAATTTAACAGGAAATTAATGAAAAAAATAAAGGTATTATAGTTACATAATAAAGCCTTATGTAGATATGTATTTCAAAGTACGTAGGTATTCAAAAATCAACAAAATTATAAGTTTAAATAATTGAATCACTTATATTTTAAACATTGGATTATTAGGGGAATTAATATGTACGTAAGGTGAATTTTTACTTGCGATTATAGGTACTATAAGGCAAGTTATACATTCGTAAAAAAAAATCTCACAATCAAACATGGCATTACGATTATAGTGAAGCCTAAAAAAGTGATCGACAAAAAATGTCTGTTCGTCTGTCTGTCCGTCAATATGTATAACATGTATAACGAGCTGCAGCCTAAACGGCATAAGCGATTGATTACCTTCAAATTTGGTATGAGTGATTATTTGGGCATTCCTCAGAGGGGAAATTGAAATTGTATTTTTAGGCCTAAAAATAACGGTACCTCCCATATAACCTTGAAGGAAAATTTGACTTTTCTCGAAAATCTCCAACGATTCTGATAAAAAGTTTTGAGAATTTTTTGTTGTTGGTAATAGCTATCATTTGATATGAATCAAGTTTACGGGAAAAGTCTATTAACGGTACCTTTCATATAACGGTTTTTAAAATGTTTGGCTTTCTCGGCAAATGTACATTTGATTTCTGTCAAATTTTATATCTGAGAAAATCTATGTAGGTAGCAAAAATAAATCTGCATATTAAAATTTTAAATAACTTTTTTTTGTATAATTAAAATTAATTTTTGATTTTTTTTTTTGAAAAATCAATATTTTTAAAACTAATCAAAAAAATAATTTTAAATTTTATAGTCACTTCTTTATTAATAAACTCTAAAATAAATTACATATTAGAATTTCTAAAAAAAATTGTTTTCAAAATACTAAAAATAAAAAACAGGATTTCATCAAAATCCGTCCTACAATTAAGATACTTTTTTATTAAATTTTCATTGATCCGTGGCATCTAATGGTGTTCTTGTTTCTTCGAGAAACCGATTAATGTGATGGTATTATAAGTTTGAAAAACGATTTTAACCCACGTATACAGCATTTACCTTCATATATATTAAATGTAGGTACATATACATACATATATATATACCTAGGTTCTCTATAAATTACACTCCTAATTTTCATAATTCAAATCCATTTAAATATTCATTTGTGGTAGGTACCTATTTAACCATTCCTTGAATCATGTGTTCCACAATTCATCATATTATTAAATCAATAAGGCAGTCTTACCTAAATTGAAGAACTCCCCCATAAAAAGTAGTTGCCCGCCCATAAATTTGATTGCATCTGATGCAGACCAAACGTCCTGCTGAGCGCACATCTGACTGAATGTTTGGAAATGAAAAATACGTTAAAATGCAGTTACAAAATTATAAGCTGTTTTCTGTGAAGAAGATCATTATTTGTGTAGATGTTCGTAGCGCGCGGTCAATTAAATTGAAGTAAAGTATTTTTATCTAAATTGTATTTTTAAAAGGTGTAGGTATTTTTTTAAAGTTTGGTGCAATTTATGTTTTTAAGATGGGTAGTTTTTTAAGAATGATTGTAAATTTTTTTTTTGAAAAGGTGTAGATATGTATTTATTTGGTTTAAAGTTTTGTGCTATTTGTATTTTCAACGAGTTTGTATTTGAAGAGTTTTTGCAATTACAGTGAAAGCTCTACTTGAGTACAGCTCCAATAAGCGGACAATTCCCTTAAACGAGCACACTTTCGGGAACAAATTCTTTTTTGAATTTATCATACAAATTACTTTCCTATAAACGGACACTCCCATAAATTGACGCGGACACTTATTCATAGCAATTTTATATAGAAAACTTCCCATACACGGACACATAATTTTATTGAGGGACTATTTTCGATCAACAAATCAAACAACCAAAAAACGAAAGGACCGTTTTTTTTTGTATTATTCATATCATATAGTTATGACTGGAAGACCTAAGGTCTTTTAAATGCAACCTAAATTGCACGGAACTAGTAAGAAGAAGTAGAAGGATAGGAAAGAATTTTTGTTGGCACATTGGATTTGAGAATTAGGTATTTATTATCTCATTATAACATGGGCGGCGTAAGAAAATATCCGATAACCGGACGCGAAGCTCTAATAACCGGACAGAGCACTGTTTCGTTGAAGACTTATTAGGGGACTTCCCAGGTAATTTTGAAAGTGTTTGCTTCCCTTTCCTGGTGGCGTTCCATTATTACACATTTCATTTCCTTTCCTTCTGCTATTAATTTTTACAGTCATTTGGTCAGTTATTCTTTCCCTTAACCGGACAGTTCTCATAACCGGACAAAAATTGGGCGACCATGAGTGTCCGCTTATTAGAGCTTTCACTGTAGTTCGAAATGACTTCGAAGATTTCAAAAGATTAAAGTTCCGAAAAAAAAAGAAATTGTTGACGTGACAAAAAAAAATCATAAGAATTTGCAAAATAAAACAGAATCTGTGAATCAAGTAGCTGATATTTTGTCTGCGGGTGAAAAAACAGTTTACAGCCTTCCTTACGAAAACAGTACCAACGGCATTAACTCACCAGCAAAAAAGAACAAATCTGGTGTCAAATGCAAAGTAGATTGTTTGACAAATGTGCCATTAGACAAAGCCGGAATAAAGCAAAAAAAAAAAATGAGAGAAGTGAGTATTGTTTTGTTATTTTCCCGTTACATAATAGTCTAATGCATGATGACAAGCAACGTTTGCCGAAGTGGCACGATCGTGCACTTTTGGCACTTTTTAATTTAAATGGCACTCAAACGCTTCAAATGGCACTCTAGAAATCAACGAGCAAATAGCTAAAAGGGTTGTTTAACGCTTAAATAACATTAAAACCCATTGTAAAAATCGTCTTTCTTATAAAGTAATAAATTCAGTTTTGTCGTTTATTGAAATAATAAGGGCTAAATCTTGCCAGCAATTCATATCACCTAAAAAATTATATTCAGATTGTTCAGTGATGAAAAAGTTAGAACAGAACAGGGCAAAGCAGAACTGATTCGTGAGAAACTTCAGAACAAGATAGAACAAATTATTATTAGGTTCGTTCGTTGAACTTTGCGCAGGGTCGACCTAGGTTTTTTGATAACCTGAGTTTTTCGGTTCTCAAGAAACACCCGAGGGCGATTCATTTTATGTATAATTAAAACTTGAAATGTGTTAAATTTAACTTCTTAGTGATTTTTGTTTGGCCTTATGCATAATCCACAAATTCAAAGGATTACATTTTGTATGTCTGTGTCTGAAAATTAATTTGAGTATTCTTTTCTTTCCATTTTAAAAATAACAATTTGACTTTGACGTTTATTCATTTACCTCAACTTGTCCCAGCTAAGAACCTAGATCTACTTCAGGGCCAGTTGAGGGCGAGCCTAGGTTTCAAAAAACACAGAATTTGTTTATCAGGCTGACTTTAGGTTTTTCAAAAACGCTTTAGGACGACTTAAGGGTTCAACGAACAAACCTATTATTATTATTTATTTAATACGTTAAATGCGTACGCTAACGTTAAAATTACAAAAATGTACTTCTTAAATATAAATTTAATTAATTATAATTATAACGAAATTTCAACTACTCAGACCAAAAAAATTACATTTAAAGCTTTCAGATTTAAAATTATCATTTGCAGAACCAATGATAATAGAGAATTTATTGAAATTTTTGATTAATTTATTAAGGGGACCATTAGCGCCATAGTTTGATCTGCTAAAAATAGTTAGAAGTTGTAAATTGCTTCTTAAGCTAGTCTGACTCATATTGAAACCTATTCGAACGAGAAACTATGGACATGAAATAGATCCATTCATTACTCCAGTTATGAATAATCTTTGTGACCAGAAAGAGACGGGAGGTTAATCAGTTGAAGTCTTAAAGTATATGGAGATTTTAAAAAAATTATTGTTGTTTACCTATAATTCAAGTTCGTTTATTTTTGCGGAAACATTCTTAAAAATAAATTGAAATGGAGTTGTGTTAATGATTTATCAACTAAATCTAACACCAAAATTATTTTTTAACAACATCAACAATTCTCACAAATCTGTTTTAACCTGTTCTACCTAAAAAGTAAGTGCAGAGAAACGTGTTCTAAAGTGTTCCAACTGACTCATTGAACACCCAACCAGAACAGTTAAGAGCAGAAAATTTCTCATTGAACAGCAAAATCCTGTACTTTCTGTTCTAAAGTGGTATAATCTGTTCCGAACATCCATATTGTTAGTTGATTTTTTGTATGTTTCGTTTAATGAAGTTATTTTATTTTATCTATTAATTTTGTGTTTATTTATTCTTATTAATCCTTAAGTTTTGAGGTGTAATAAACAAAACTAAAAATTACTTATGAAATCTTCGGAATTTTGTTAGTTTTATGTTGGTGGCCTCCAGTGGCCTAAAATGGCACTTTCTGTTGTCAGAATTGTTTCCGACAAAGCTGATGACAAGGTAATTCATTTAACTTTTTGACATGATCACTCATTCTAACACGTTCAATTTAAGTGCAAGTTAATTAAAAACTTTTAAATGTGGCTTAAGAAAGGTATTAAAAAACTTGGTGTTTAAATAACAGTTTATTTCTTGAAAATAACGGTAATATTTTATTTAAACATGGAATCAATAGCGTCAGGTATCCAATTTATTATTTTATTAAAAAAGTAAGAATCAAGTATTTTTTAAATTTTATGTTTTTAAGTGATTTATGTATGGTTCACAATTGTTTATTATTTTTTTTTTCTAAAAGTATAAGCTAACTACGGTTCCGCACGCTATCGCGTCAAGATTTTGATGACATTGTATAACCTGATTTTATTGTCTAAGAGAATCAAAATAGTACGGGCGCTCATACGTGCTCCGTTTTTGCTTATGTTTTTTTTTTTTCTTAGCAACGATTTTCTTAAACATTGTAAGAATATTTGCATATTTTTTTATACGACTTATTTTTTGGTGTAGGTTTACAGTTCAATTAGCTATTTTCAACTCAAGTGCAGTTATTAATATGATGAAGAAAAGCCACATTAGAAGAAAAACTTCAATTCTTAAAGCTCACCTTCACAACATCTCATAAAGGTAAACAAACTTAATTATTTCAAACTAAATATTTTGGAAAAAAAATTGCAAAACAATGTTAGGTACAAATATATTTTTTTAAGTGTAACAAGTACCTTAACATTCATTGAACAAATGGAAACAGTAAGTGTCTTTTTTAGAAGATTCAATATTATGAAGACTTGTTTTTTTTTGAAAAGTAGTAGGTATTTAACTAATTTCAATTCTTTCAAAAACTAGAAGGTATTTTACAATCTGGTTATTAAATTTCGGTTTAAATTGTACGTGGTATTGAATACTAGAAGCTATACAAGTTTTTTTTTTTTTTAAGAAAAAGATAACTGAAAACAGTTTTCTAAATAAATAGTACATAGCCCAAAATTTTAAATTTAAGTTGCAAACATGACAATGCAATGCCTTGAAAAAACTTCACATTAGAGAGTTGGTACTGTACATAGTGTTCTATTCCTTTGCATATATGTAGGTAAATATACTTCATTTTATATGTATGTTTTTATTATACCTACATATAATGCAACCGATAAGCTAACAAGCCACGCATTCAAATTGTATAGGTACCAGTTTTTCTTCGTACATTATACTTTGGTAAAAATTAGGGTCATTTTTAATCAACCTCCGCGTGAATAAATTTGATTGTTTTCCGAATACAAAATGGCGGCTAAACAGACACACATTGCTTCATCCGAAGCTGAATATTTTTTGAATGTCTGCTCTTTTAGGGATTTGGGGTCATCCAACGAAAAACCATGACATTTTTGGAAGAAGTTGGACGTATTCCTTACCTTTTTTTGTTTTTTTCTTATGGGAAATACATTAAACGTCATTTCGAAAAAAAAAACTATATTCAATTGCAAGTTCACATGCTGACTTCCAGGTGACGTGGAACGCAACTTATCAGGGGCCCAACAAATCCGCCAGCATGAATGATGGTTCCGTGAAAAAAATGTATTCACGCTCAAAATATGGATGAATATATTTGCCTATCTGTGTACACGTTATCTGTCAAACAAATTGAATGTCACCCTTGCGTAATCGGAAGTATGTACGTGTACCCGATTTTTTGTGACAACATAGAAAGCTCACGCTTGCGGAATTGGGCAAATATAGTCTCACAACTTGGAAATAATAACTCTTTTATACAAATCCGTTATAATATCCTGTCGTCCGAGATATCGTACTCTTCCCAAATTCCCCTTCTTGTAGTTCTATTTTCGGATGGCAGTTTATATTTCCAATTATTTTTTGGAGCGAATTAGTAGACAAATTAAAAAGAAATTAAATGAATTACTAAATATGACTTTTTTATTTTTGATGTATAATAATTATTTTATATGTATTACTTGTCTAAATTGTAAAAAAAACTCTTTTGTGTTGGGTTTTATGCATTTTGTAGGTGTATGTACGTCTTTTAGGTCGTTTTGATGTACTATTAAATATGGGTATATGTTTGTTTAAAATTTCAGGGTGAACACAAATTGTTAAGGTGAAATATTTTTTCAGGAAGATTTGCTGTCAGTATTATACTTGGTAGGTATATTATTTATTTTGACAATAAAAATAAAATTATAATTATTATTTCGTTGTTTTAAAATGATTTTTGAACTTACATTCGCCGTAGACAAATTCATGATTAAAAACTTACGTGTTGATTAAACAAATGTTTGAAAAAACTTACCTGAAAAGAAAGAGAGATTTATAATTAGTTAGCTAAATGTTAAAAAAAATATAAATTTATTTATACATATGTATATGTATATGTATTTAATTGAAAGAAAACTAATACGTCCCTAGATACATTTATTTTCTGATAAAATTTTTTTTTAAATGCATAAAATTCAATTCGGTCGGCATTTCGTGTTGAACTAACCACCTTAATAGCTTTCATTGAAACTCATCATTGAAAACTTTGACTATAAGTTCTGAGGCACTTAAACAAATA
This sequence comes from Philhelius pedissequus, assembly GCA_910595825.1. NCBI lineage: Eukaryota > Metazoa > Arthropoda > Insecta > Diptera > Syrphidae > Philhelius > Philhelius pedissequus. The sequence goes on from OU343160.1 coordinate 256,462,584, forward strand.
AAATTAATGTCGTTTTGGTATCAAAATTAAGGTAATAAGATATATAATATTTTTTGTTAAGAAAATATTTTATTTGCTCTACCACTTTCTTGTGAATTCAATTTTGATTTTTCAATGATGGAAAGCGTTTTCAATGATCATTCAATGATCATTGAAATATCAAAAGTGGATTTACAAGAAAGTGGTAGAGCAAATAAAATATTTTTTTTGACAAAAAATATTATATATATATCTTATTTCATTTTGGTACCAAAACGACATCAGTTTTATTTGTTTGAGTACCTCAGATTTGATAGTCAAAGTTTTCAATGATGAGTTTCAATGAAAGCTATAACTAGCGCCTAAGACAATAGTCGTCAGATGAAAAATAAATTCCAACGAAATTCCTCAATTATTGTTAAGGTGTCCATCTGCCCTTTATTTTAATTTAAAGGACAGTTAAAAATTATGATTTCTGGTCTGGTGAAATGAAGGTATGGATTTTCTATGATATATAATCACTAATCTTTTTTCAACTGACAATTTTGTCTGCAATGACTGATAGTAAATACGCAATTTTTCTGGTGTTAGTCTAAACTAACACCCGAAAAATTGGTCTTACTAAAAAAAAGGAAACATACATTCGTGTAGTTGAAGGACACTTAGTATGAATGCAACACACAATAGAGCAAATGATATCGTTTTTTCATCTAATAAACATTTTACTACATACATATGTAACAATTTAAATGGAAGGCGACATCTTTATAAAAATTTAAAAAGAGAATACTAAAAACGTCGTGTTTTTTGTTTTATAATATGGTCACCTTAATTACTACAGCCAATTTTGTAGCGGGCGCCACTTCTTGTTTCTATGTTAGGTTATCGACCAAATACAACTTTTATATTGTGACACACAATGTAACAATGTGTTTTATACTTCACAAATAAAACACATTTGAATGTTAGAGAACTGAAAATTCATTTAAAAGAGACTACGTTGTTGTTAGTTTTTGTTATTGTTGCTGGTGTTTGTTTTATCCAATAAAGATCTATGTTTGTGTGAGCATATTTGCCTATTTGATATTTTAAGTCTGATGTCTCGACATTTTCTGTCTCGATCCCTATTTCTCACCTTCTTCTTTTGTTTACATTACAATCAATCAAAATAGAATGCCAAGTGAATAGTAAAAAGAAAAAAAAAAGAGACAAAAAATAGAAGTCCCATGTTGTACACTCCACGTCAATTGATTAAGACGTAGCTTTGTTTGATTAATTTTTTTTTCTATCTACATACATTATGTACAAATCGATCATTTGCTGCAAGAGCGAGATGACTGAAAAACATCCTATTCATCGCGTTTGCAATTTTGATATCGTTTGGTTACAGTAAAATGCACATCCTCTTTTTTTTCTATCTACATACATTATGTACAAATCGATCATTTGCTGCAAGAGCGAGATGACTGAAAAACATCCTATTCTTCGCGTTTGCAATTTTGATATCGTTTGGTTACAGTAAAATGCACATCCTCTTTAGAATTTAACAAAAACTTCTAATTTAATTTACTGAAGCGGAGTGTATGTTAATTTAAATACACTAAAAACATTGTTGAATAGGTAATTTAGAATTGAAAGCAAATCATATGGGCAACAGCAGCATGACAGAAAACCACAGACGACACAAACGACAAACAAAAACTATTATCAATGGAATATGGAATTATTTTTGTTTGTAATGGTCATGATATGAATGCTGAAAAACTGACTTCCTATGTTATTTTTATAGTTGTTTAATTATGATTAAAATTTAAAAATAAATTTAATATGTATAAATTTCTATTTTATGAATGGAAACAGCAGAAAAAAAAGTTCCGGTCTATGAGGCACGTTGACATGTTTTAGATTTGGCGTAATCTTGACACCGTGGGAGATATAGTTTTTGTTTTGTTATTTTTGTGTTTCCATTTAAATAGACCAAAGTTTGTAGGTTAAGCAGTTGGTGAGATAATTAGGTATGTAGGCACACGTACAAGTACATACATGCTTACATATAAATAATAAAATGCACGGCTGGATCGCACGAACTTAAATATATTTTTAAAGTCGTTTTTTACTTAATTTTTTATATATACAAAATTTCTTTAATTTTTTTCTAAAAAAATATTTAATATTTAATTATATAAACTTAAAAACAAAATATTAAATCGGTCAAAGAAAAAATAATTCAAAATTCTGAAATAAATACTTAAATTAATTTGAGTTCAAAAAAAGTCACCCTTCTATTTCTTGGATAAATCTGTGGAGCGGTTTTTGAAAAAAGTTTTTTTTTTAATTTTTGAAAACATTTTTCAAAAAATATTCTAAAACGCCAATTCATTGGTATTCAGCAAAGACAAATAACGATAATTTTAATCCTTTTAAAAATACAAAAAAAATATTAATTAAAAATATTGGTACGCAGTTTGAATTAGGCTACCTAAGCCTCTTAGAAAGGTACGATAGCATCTAACTGATGAGCCCAACTATCGTGTCCGGACGAAACACATTTTGGACTATAGGTCACAAAATATTTCGGGGAGAGTACCATAACTTTGGCGCCAAGATATAATAACGGTTTTTGGTAGAGGGGCTTAATACAAGCATTTTTTACTATGGTAGGGGGGGTCTATCTCCCCTCGTTTAGGCGGGAGGGGCAATTTTATAAAAATTTACTTAAAATCTTTAAGAAAATATTAAAAAAGACGGCAACACTTACAGTTATAAATTATACCTTTTTCAAAAGTCAGAACTCAACAATTTATAATTAATTTTAAATAAAGTTGTTTTAGTCAATAGTTTTTTTTAAATAATTGACTTCAAAGTCAAAATTTATGAAAAAAAAAGTTAAAAATCACTTTGAATATTATTTTTCTCATGATTATGGATATCGATACAAAAATAATTGATGTAGTTAACTGCTCCAATTATTTTTTTATTAAACACAGAAAACTACTTCTTTTTATGTCTTCTAGTTTTTAAGATATGTAATTGAAAATATTTTTTTTTTTTTATAATCTACACGCGCTCAAGGGATTATGAATACCCTTTAAATGTTTTAACACAGAGCGGGCGTGAGGGTGAGGTTAAGGAAGAGAAAGAATGATAGGAAAGATATTGGCGCGATATTCGGAGACTGTAGGTGGTTGTTGTCTCAGATTTTATCTCCAGGGATGGCGGCTGAACTAATGCGGAGAAATTTCCGTGTCTTATTTATCTATGTCACTTATAATTCGCATTAATTTTTTTATTCTTTGTCATATTTTTGTCGGTATACTAGTTTTACTCAATCACATGTTGTTAGTTCTATGCCTAAACAGCATGTAATGAGTAAACCAGCAACTCATTGTATGGCATTTATTTTTAGAATTGTTTTTTAATGGAAAAATAAGAAGACATAGACTACAGCAGGGATCGAACCTGTGACCATGAGGTTCACAGGCGAACATACAACTATCGCGCCACGGCCACCCCAAAAGACGAATACATAACTTGCCTTATAATACGAGTACCTATAATCGCAAGTAAAAATATCTTATCTAAGATATTGGGAAGTTTTTATTAGATAGGTACTTAGGGGTTATTCCTAGTAACATTGGGCCATAATTTTAAACGATTTAGTACGATGTTAAAGTAATTTTATTATGATACTAAGCTAAAAAAAGGATTTTGCTAATTTTAAGAAAGTTAATAATCGTACTATCTTTTAACATTTTACTAAAATTGAAATCACCAGAAGGCTATTTTATCTTTTTAGCATAATAATAAATACATATGACTCGTTGACAATTACAAACGCCAAAAAGTTATATTCGCTTATAAAAAAATTTCAGTGTAGTACTTTAATATAAGGGAAGTGTTAAGACCTTTGCAGCAAGCTGTTTAAAATTGTGCGAACGCAGCTTAACACTTAATGGATGAAAAAATACCATATTTTATTTTATAAATATTCTGTGAACATTTTATTTTTAAATATTCCATAATAATTTAAATTAATGATAGTTTAATTAAGCCTACTTTTACTCGTACATTAGCATGACATTGTAAAATATAATAAGGACCTCAGAAATTCGTTGGGTGTCGACAGCGATGTTATACCAAAACAATGCTCAGAATTTTTTGTAATCGTAAACATTAATACTCAAAGTTTGTTTCGAATTTAGATATTTGTTTGAGGAATCGAAATTGGATGCAATTCGTATATCGGAAACATTGTTTTCTACTAAAATTAATGATACAGATTATTAAATGAATGGCTATAAGCTTTTTAGGTAAGATAGATGTGGTCGTGGAGTTGGTGCTACGATTTTTATTAGAATTGGTTTGCCGCGCAAAGTACTTTACTCCTCCTCTTCAGAGTCATTTACCGTCCAAATAGATATTTTGTATTCAGAAACATTATTTACTCTAATGCAGCAAATTAAATAATAATATTTTAGCCGATAAGTCTTTGCGAGGAAATGATCACTTTTGATCTTTATTCCGTTAATTCTTCTGCCTTAGCGCTTTAGCGCAAGCTCAGATGGCCAACAGCTTTGGAAAAGCTTCCAGAATTTGGAATCGGGAAACAAAGTCCTGTAATTCAAGACAGCATTCATTTGCAATGAAGTTTTTATATCATTCAAACCCTTATAGAAGACATTTTCGTTTTCCTCATTTTATTTTTCAGGAGTAACAAATATAGATGTTGTCGAAAACTTCCTTTCGGTCAAAACTAATACAGTGGGGTGGATGGAGTTAACTCTATTTTTCTTAAAGCCATATTACATTTGTTGCTGTCCGTCTTAAGGCATATTTTCAATACTGTTCTAACTACTGGAATTTTTCATCAAGAATGGAAATTGGCTAAATTTATACCTATCACAAAAGATTCCTTATGCGATGAATTTAGACCATTCTTCCATTCATATCAAAAGTTTGTGAACGTATAATGAAAACGCAACTTAGTAATCTATATATATAAAAGACAAATGTCGTCCGTGTGTGCGCGCAAACTCGAGAACGGATAGTTCCATTTTCATGATTTTGGGCTTGATGAATTCGAATTGAACCAAGGAAGGACATAGGACACTGGAGGAAAATCCCGAAAAAATTTCCATGAAAATTGGAAATCAGGGATCATCCTCTTTATATGGCATATCTCGAGAACGGTTTCTTCGATTTTCACGATTTAGGGCTTGATAAATTTGTATTGGCCCAAGAAAGGTCATAAGATAAGATACTGGGGGAAAATCGCAGAAAATTTCCAGAAAAATTTGAAATCCTGGATCGAATTCGCACTGATAATGATAATGAAATAGAAATGTCAAATGAAATGCGCAACGAAGTTTTGATTTTGAGCGAAGACATGTGTCTGCTTATGAGTGGCAATTTGTTGTGCAAATTGGGAATGCCACCACCAAATCGGCCAATGCATGACATCATTTAATCGAGAAAAGAATTTCGACCAAGTCTCATTAATTCATGCAGTTCGAACACAAGTGCCAATGTTGAATCAAAAACAAAAGAAATTGTACGATGAATTAATACAGGCAGTCGATAACAGAAATGGTGGCATTTTCTTCCTAGATGCACCCGGTGCAACTGGAAAAACTTACCTGATTTCACTGATTTTGTCTACTATTCGTTGGAGATCTGAGATTGCTTTAGCACTCGCCTCTTCTGGACTACGTTGTTGGAAGGCGGTCGAACAGCTCATTCTGCAGGGAAATTGCCATTGAACCTTCAAGTGAATGAAGAACCTTAATGCAACATCTCAAAGAATTCTGCGATGGCGAAAGTTTTGCAGCAATGTAAGATCATCATCTGGGACGAGTGCACAATGACTCATAAACGTGCATTGGAAGCCTTAAATCGTACGTTAAAAGATTTACGAAATGATAACGACGTTTCGGTGCTGCAATGTCAGGCGACTTTAGGCAAACTCTGGCTGTCATTCAAAGATCAACTCCGGCAGATGAATTGAACGCTTGCCTGAAATCATTGGTCTTATGGCAATACGTGAAGAAATTGCAATTGAAGACATATATGCGAGTCGCTTTACGAAATGACCAGTTCGCTGCAGAGTTCCCCAGGCAATTATTGGCGATCGGCAATGACGTGATACCAGTGGACTTAGTCACCGGCCTGATTGAACTTCCGCCGAATTTTTACCACTTTACAACAATGCTGGAAGAGCTCATCACGGATGTTTTCCCGAATATTGCTAAAAATTATGTTAGCCATGATTGGCTGAGTTCACAAGCGATTTTGGCTGCGAAAAACAAGGATGTAGATCATTTAAATTTTGTCATTCAAAATAAAATCGCCGGTGAGTTACATTTATTCAAATCCGTGGACTCCGTGATGAATGAAAACGAAGCCTCCAACTATCCCACGGAATTTTAGAATTCTTTGGATGTTCCGGGCTTTCCGCCACACAATTTAGAATTGAAAGTCGGCTCAGTTATAATTTTGCTGCGCAACCTTAATGCACAAAAACTTTGTAAAAGAACGTGTTTGATTGTGAAGAACATCAAATCAAATCTAATTCAAGCCACGATTTGCGGGGAAAATTCAAAGTCGAAGGTGTTCTCATTCCACGGATTCCGCTTATTCTGAACGATTTGCCATTCGTGTTTAAGGGTCTTCAATTTCCGGTGCGTCTCGCTTTAGCTATGACAATCAATAAATCGCAGGGACAATCGCTGGATGTTTGTGGCGTCAAACCTACCATTTTATGCGCGTAAGCGCCCGAAATTAAAACTAAAAATGTTGTGTTAAAATTGTTAGATAAAAATAAATTTCAAAAAAGTTCATAAAATTGTTAAATTACGCTCAATTGTACTTATCAACACTATTTGTTATTATTTTTTTACTCTTTTTTTGTTTTTAGTTGCATATTTATTATACATATCTCTATCTATTTAAAATAATTGTTTCGATATATTTTCTGTTACTGTCAACTCTTCATTGTATAGTTACTTTTATTCTCTTTGTAAGCTTGTTAAGATACTATAAAAAGATTGATACTTTTTGTATCATGTAAAAATTTCGAATGCAAATACAAATACAAATATGTATCCTGAAGAGTTATTAGTTATTTAACTGCCTATCTTATTAAATATTAAAAAATCAAATTTAAACGAATGAAACTAAAATAAGTAAGAAAAAAACCCGCAACGTTCGATTGATTCACCACAATGACTGAAAGGAAATGAAGACGACTTAACTCCAATTTAATTGTAAAAGATCGATGTGTGCACACCAAAAACGAACGGCCTCTCAGTCGTTGTGGTTTTCAGAGCAGACAGAACAAAATATGTATTAATATACTAGGTATACATTGTACAGAAGAGGTAGAAGGTTTTGGTCAATGGCCAGAGGTCCAGTTAAGCGGTTTGGATATAATAGACGGGAAGTACAATCAACCAACCAATAGGTAGATCATCAGACACATAAGCTAAAAAGTATTTCTTTGCTTCATTGTAGTTATTTTTATTATTTAAGTTATTGAAAACAGAGTTGCCTTTGAGATCGCTTAAAAGACACGTTTTTTTTTAATGATATTTCAAATATCAGCTGATATTAAGGCCATTTGCCGAAAAAAAGGCAATGCCAACTGAACAATTTTTTTTATTGTGATAGGTGCCATAACATTTGACGGATGAAGAGAATGCTACACGAGAGTATTTTGTTTAATATTCTAATTAAAATATAATGCCTACGCGAGTAGCAAAAGCTTTCATTGATAGTCGAGACTTAGTCGAAGTTTTCTTCGTCAAGGATGAGCAAATTACAATAATTACATTTATTAGCAGAAAAATTAATATATTGGAACACTATCTAAATTCTAAATTATTATATATCTAAGGATCAATAAACAGAAGAATAATTATCAAAACGACAGTCAATTAATCGAGCGATCGCTTTTGCCTTATGCGGTACGGGCATACGTAGGTGTATGTAGTTGAATAATATAGATTTTAGTTTATTTATTTTTTTTTTATTGTTTCATTTTTTATTTTTTATTTATTCTTTTTATTTTTTATTTATTATTTTTTTTTTTTATTATTTATTTATTTATTTTATTATTTATTTTTTTTTTATTATTTATTTATTTTTTTTATTATTTATTTATTTTTTTTATTATTTATTTATTTTTTTTATTATTTATTTATTTTTTTTATTATTTTTTTTTGCGGTTTTACAATTAAATAAATTATTTATTGATATGATCATATTAGTTTTAGAGTCTCTAATTGTAAACACGATCAATCAGCTTCATTATTGAAGAGTGATACCTAATTTACTGCATTAGGTTTTCTATAAATACTAAAAAAAAAGAATACAAATATGCGACAAATAAATATGTTACGCATTCACTCATTCATGGTGCAGCGAAAAAATTGTTCTCCACCACTCACATATTTTTCTCTTTCACTCATTCATTGGGCTAAAAGTGAGACATTCTTTATACCAAATTAATCAGTTACTAAATTATTTGAAATTGTGGAAATTTATAGAAAACAAGGTGACATAACATAAAGTTTTGATGTCAACGCTATGTTTAAATTTAAAGTGATCCATAATTTAATGGATTTACTATTTTATAAATGAGAAAAAAGGAGTTTGACAGCAGAATTAGTGCCGTGCAATTCAGCTGGCATTTAAAAGACGTTAGTAGGTCTTACAGACATAGTTAAATTAAAACAAACAAAAATAATATTATGATACCTATGAAATGTATTTCGAAAATCCGCTTTCCTTGGCTATTGTTTCAAAAATTAAACGGTATTTTTTTAAAAGTTGACTAAGCAACCAACAATGGTGCTTTATTTAACATACTTTATGTAGGTACCCAGCTATCTTTTAACATGTGCTTGCATACATATCTCCATTATTTAATATATTTTTAGTAATATTTTAAAGTTCACGTTCCCACGCAACATTGTTCTATTTTAAATCATATTACCTACACACTTATATACATGTCAAGACTGTCAATATTAATGACAATTTACAGTCAAATTGTTGATTTGTTTAACCTGCCAGCGGCTGTCAGATGACAAACTAGAACCCAAAATAATACTGTAGCATTCCAATGTTATCGAATTGACAGCTTAGAATTAGCATAATTTGGAAGAATTACATTCCAATTTATAATACTGTGAAAACGGCAATACTGTCGTTTAGAGAGTTTGAAGACCTTTCAGACCAGTTTTGTCAGTATAGTTGTATGTGTACATTAAACACAGTGTCGTACATCTTTAAAGATCGTCATTATCATGACGATCATCAGTCCACAATTCTTTCTATTATTGTTGTATTCGTTGTAGCTAAAGCTATACATACAGTCGAGCTTCGATAAGTCGAACTTCGATAACTCGAATATTTGATAACTCGAATAAAACTGGTTGACAATATCGCGAAGCCTGAAGTTTACATGTAATTTTTATTTGATAAATCGAACTTCTATTACTCGAATGTCTTGTTAACTCGAATGTCTCGATAACTCGAAGATATTATTTGACGTCAGCTTCGATAAGTCGTATTTTTTAGGGAAATTATCAAATTCTGTGGATTTTTACAAGTTAATTTCATAATGCATTGCGATTGTGGCACTGTGTTTGTATGTTCTATGACCTTGTAAACATATGTGTGTGTTGAAAATTGTGATTACGTTAAGTTTGAGTAAAAGCGGTCCTGTTCCGGCGTTAGAACACACATTATTAGGTTGATATACCTATGTATTATACTATGAATTCAAAGTCTCATTTTAAAAATTAAAAAAAAAGATGGAATAATTAGTGTAAGGAAACCGTCGTAGATATTAACAGTGTAGTGTGAAGTTTTTATTAAAAGTAAAGCTAACGTCGATATGTCGTTAAACGAACATTAAAAGCATCGTTTGAAGATAAATTTAAATTAATAAAAGAGGTGGAGAGGGGATCAAGAAAGAAGGATGTTGCTATTAAATATAGCATTCCATTCGTCAGTCAACTATACAAAACATTTTAAATAATCACAAAAAGTGTACTTTTCTTATTCGCAAATAAATATTACGTAATTTATATTAATTTTCTGTTTTACTTGATAACTCGAATTATTTTTTTTGGCAAGTGAGGGCTCGAGTTATCGAAGTTCGACTGTATATCTATCTATAGTTCTCCACTGTCTGTCAGCAATATTTACGTTTTATATGCCGTCGGCCGGCGCACTGTGGTCCAAAATGACTTTTTTCGTTGCAAAAATCATAACTTTTGAACACGTGAAGCTATCGCAACAATTTTTTTTTCCCTTAAAGGTAATTTCCAAGGCTATACAAATTGTGAATTTTAAGAAAATTACTTTACAGGGTGTTTCAGAATAATTGGTTGATGTAAGATTTTCTTAGAAAAAGAAGTTAACAGAATAAAGTCTGAAAGTAAACCTTTTAAAAACAGTCCTAAATTTTTAAAACTTTGTAAAAAAAAAGTTTTTGACTATTCAAGTGAATTTATAACAACAGTGGATGCTTAAAGTTAACGCACCAATTTCAGAAATATTTTTTAAGGAGTATTATAAAACAGTATTTTTTCATGTTGTGGGGCATCAGTTTATTCTATAAACTGTTTGACTGATATATTTTATATGAAACAGTGTAGGAAAAAAGTAAACGGACGAAAAAAAAAATAAAAAAAAATCAATAGAATATAAAATTTATATTAACAAAATAAAATAGAATACATTATAAATATTTGTTTACAATTAACTACTATAGATCTAATTTTCAGAAAAAAATTCATCGGCATCGTTATCATTTTCAACAATTAATAGACCTATTAGTTCTGGGCAGTAACTCTTTTTCAGCTCTTTTTTTGATCTAACGTGTCTTAAAGATGAAACAAATGGATCTGATGATATAGCTAGCATATTAAATAAATCTTCATTTTGTCGTTTCCTTGAGACTTTGCATGTATTTGAGTATCGATATCGCTTGTAGTCTTTATTCCTTGATTCCTGTGCTTCCTCTGAAAGCTCCCCGATTGGCAAAATTTGATGTCTTATAAGTTCCCCTCCATGGTCCAAAATTTTGTGCAGAGTTGGTGTCAGGAGTTTGTAGCTGTATTTGGCTTTTAAAAGATCCGAAGTGATTTTGGTATACTCGTTGAATTTATTTACATTAATAGATTCTTTAGATGACAGCGCATTTAAAATAACTTGCAGTTTCTTTATAAGATCCTTGTCTACTCGGGTTATAGCTGACGTAATTTCTGGATTTTCAAAAAATCTTCGTGAAGTATTTCCATCATTTGTGTTACCGAATCCTTGTTTTGGCGTATCAATGATTAACCCGAGTTGTTCCCTAAATTCCTTTTGAATATCCGCTTTTCTTCTTCTTTCGGCTTCCTTCTTGTCGGTTGTCTCATTTTCTTGGTATAGTCCATAAGCTAGTTTAAGAACGAACTCCATACATCTTATTCTAGCGTGTAATGGTGAAATTCCAAATTCGTAGTTCCTCTCATCTGCTTCGGCTGACTCGTCTTCTTTTCGAAAATTTTTTTGTGTCCTTTTGCAAATTGGACATGACAATGTTGATTTTGTATTTGTTAGTTCATTTAACACTTTCCCGTCTATCATGGTTAGAAAAAACTCATGTCGAACCATCACATTTTTTTCTTCAGCAACAGTCACTACAGTTGGCCTCAAATTTTCTATTTGGTTCCTTATATTTCTGACAGTTGTCTGAATAATATCACTTGACTCCTTTGCATATTTAAAAAGAATCGGTCTGCAAAAGTGAACTGATGACGGCCTTGGATTTTTCCAATATTCGGTTGATTCACCTTTTATACGAAGTGGAACTAGTGATGCCATGAACATGTTCGCATCAGATATTACCTGGCCACATTCTGAAACTATTGTTTGCTTATATGCACTTTGTCCGGAAGATCCATCGCATCCCCATTTGCTCATCAAAGTAAGATTTGTTGGAAGTAAAAGAAGATCCTGATTGACTAGGTTATTTAAAATCCTCTTTGCTGTATGGTCCACCAAATCTTGGAGATTCACTTCAACAGAAGTTTCTGTTACTATCAAATTTGATGGAGTTGCTTGTATTTTAGCTTCCATTAATAAATTGTAGCTCGGAAACACATCAACGTTATGGCTTCTTAAGGATTTTCTCATCAAATTATATTTTTCTTTAGAAAGCCCCATATCCAAGAACAAGGCTAGCGCAGTGGGACCATCGTATTTTATTAGATCCCTTTGAGGTGTGGGAATACTCGCCTTTATCCGTTGTACTCGCAATGGGCTTGCATTAAAAACTGCTTTTGTGATATCCGCTTTTATCTTTTCGTGTTCCTTTTTATATTTTATACTCAGAGCCGTGGAAACATTTTCAGTCGAAATATGGACCGTAGTTTCCAATAGTTTCCTCCTTTTGGTATATACTGAACATGTATCTAAGGATTTCGAAGGCCTTCCTCTTGATGTACTTGGCACGTCACTGTCTTCAATTTCATTACATTGGATTGTAAATGTTCCATTCAAAAATTCTTCATATTTTGAGAGAAATCTTGTTTTAACTCTAAAACAGTCAATCCATTTTTTTTTAAATGATGCGTATAATCTTTGGAGTTTCTTTTTCGTTTCATCGTTGTCACTTATATCTTCGTATTGGTTTTGGATCAGAATTAAAAATTCTTCAGAATTCGAAACATTGATAAAATGTTCAAAAATTGTTCTGTTTGAAATATTCATATTGGTATTTAATTTGCAAACTCCACTCTTAATGACTCTTGAAAACTAACAATATATATCCATTGTCATAGTTTATATATACCTCCATAATGAATATGCACAAGGGTTATTTTACCTGTGAAATTTAAGCTTAACAATATGGGGTATCGGAAGGAAATTATTATTCCTACCTGTTTTATTAGATCATAAAATAATAATCCAAAATTAAATAATTCTTTCAACTTTGTATATGGAGTAGGCAATAAAGCTATTAATCCTTTTCTTTTGGCAAGTTAATCTATGTTTAGTTACTATTAGAATAAGATCAATAAATATTTACAATAATTTAAGTTAAGGGGAATTTATTCAAAGAGGGTCGTTAAAGTGGGCGGATTAAAAAATTTAATGTTCAATAATGTAATCAATAGTTTGTGTACAATATTTTATATTTTTTTTTTTATAATAATTGGCATTTGTATAAAAAGGGGCGTAGAAGTGGGCAGTTTTTTTTTGTCAGAATCAAGATAGTAATAAAACGACTTTTAATTAAAAAGAAAATTTCACGTTCTCGACTATTTTAATTAATAAAATAATTGAAATTTTCCATAAGGGAATTTGCTTTTAAGACCAAAAGTTCAGCACTGGGAACACGACTTTTTTTAAACAAATTACAATTTCTCTGAAGGTTGCAAATAGTTGCAGCTACAATTTTGCATATGGTTTAAGAAATAGTTAGGGTAAACTATCATGGTCAATTTTCCGCGCGAACTCGCGAGTATTTTCTTGTAGCTCTATTCAAACCGAAAAAATCTGCTAAAAAAGGGTTTTTTTGTTTTATTTATTAAAAATATTAAATATTTTTTTTTTTTTTTTAATTAAAATTTTGATTTTCGCACAAATAATACAACTAGAATAAACTATAGAAAATTAATATTTTGCATTTAATATGCCAAAATTTCAAATACGAGAACGAAGAAGTTAGTTTTTTCTGTTTTTTTTTAGCTCTAGAACGAAATTGACCAACTTTGAAAAGCTCTATAAGTCAAACTAGTTAGCGGAAAATTTTTTTGTTTGCTGTTTTTGGAGCTCCGTTTATATCTCTATTAGAAATAAAAAACAAAACTTTAAAAATAAAACATCGAAATTAGTATTTTTGCCACGAAATTTTCCTTTTCGGACCACAGTGCGGCGCGCGTTGGTACAGTGCACAGCAATAAACAGATTAAAAGCTAAAATCAAAGTTATGGGAACATTTGTTATTGTTTTCATTTTTTTTTGTATCTAATTCGCCATTTAGAAGAAAGAGGTTGTGGTTGTGAAATGACGCAAAAGAGCATCAACAGTATCGATATAGAGTGTGACGAACACGATGAATGTGAATCCGGTTCTTCTCTATATCATTTAGTTTTTTTTTTTTTAATTTCAGTTTTGGATTTGTAGTTTTTTTTTTCTTCATCCCTGTTTGTTGTTATTTTTTTGTATCTATATATGTATGTATGTATATAGATACATATTTTGCTTTTAGGAGCAGGTAGGAGATTCGCAAGATTAACTTTGAGTTCTTATTGCAGCGACCTTCAACAAATTGTAAATTTTTTTTTTTTCATATGTACCTACCTACCTATAGGTATGTTGCAAAAGGAGAGTCGAACGAAGACACCAAAAAAGTAGACTAAAGATGAATGTCTACTTCTTTTAGATACGAGTTCGTTTCTTCTTTATAGTAGATATGTATGTACATACATAAATATATGAACATTTTAATGTGGTTAGGAGACTTTTAGAAGTCAATGAACTTATTTATCTTCGATTAGAAAATAAGTTGGTCTTTGTATTAGACTGTTTCAAGGACTTTAAATAAATACAAAAAGACTGATTATCTACTTCGTCTGGGAGAACAAAGAACTTTAAATTGAAGCACCTGCAAGATAAACAAATCAGACTATATCCAAGGAGAATTAGTAGATATTTTGGTTAAGTTGCGGCTTGTAATTAGTGATGTCTCACTCTCAAGAAATATGATTATAAATTTACAAAAAAAATCCATCTCATCATTTATTTGAAGGGTTTTTTCAATTTGGTTTTTATATTTCAGGACTTTTTCCGAGTGGATGGAAAACAGCATTTGCCCAGCCTGTCCCTCACCAATTACCATCCAATTACACTTACGTCCCTTATGTCCAGGGTCATGGGAACGCTGTTTAATTAACAGCTTATAAATATGTTGAAAAACGAAGACTCATTAATGGCCGGCATTATGGCCTTCGTAGTATTGGGCCCCAACAGTGACCTGATGGTAGTATATCTTACCGAAGAGTGGCACAAATCTTTACATCGTTTTGGAGAAAGCAAGATTATTGCACTTGATATTTCAAAAGTTTTTAATAGAGTTTGGCATCAAGCTCTTTTATCGAAAATGCCTGCATTTAATATCGATGAATCTGTTCTTCGTTGGATTAGAAATTACCTTTCAGACCGCTTTTTTTTAAATCTAAAACAATATTTTTTTTAAATGTTGATATTCTGTATTATTTAAAATTCGAAGAACCTCCTATATACAAATTTGATTCGAACTCAGTTGAGCTGTTAATGAGAAAATCGAAAATAAAAAAAATATTCTATCGCAGGTACTGTTGGTAACAATATGTAAGCAAATTTTTGTACCAAAATTTAGTAGTGTGCAGATTTTTTTTTTATCAAAAAAAAAAAAATATATTCCTTAATTGCAAGTACCTACATATTAGTACTTTTTTATGAAGTTGACCCTCCCGCCCACACGGAGGGAAATGATTTTTTGTTTAAAAATTTTGTTTGAGCTTTTCAATATCCAACTAGTTTTAGAGATAATCAATTTCGAATGGCAGATTGCGCCAGTCATGGCCCATCACCCAAAAATATAAAATTTAAGCTTCTTTTATTTCGTTCTTAGAACCAACTGAGTATATGCAAATTCGAATCTCAGAAAGTAGGAAAGACGAACAGATATAAAACAGGCCCGTTCATCTTTTCGAATTGTTCATCTTTTTAAGCATCAAATTTTTAGCTGGAGAAGAAGAACATATAGCCAAACATTAAATGTTAAAATAACAAGACAAACTGAATGCAATGAAATAAAAAAAAATAAAATTGGAAATAAGCCGTTTATCTTTTTGAGTATCCAAATCGTTCATCTTATAGAACCTTTCATGTTTTAAAGATTCTACTGTATATGTAAATATTCTGTACTTGTTTATGTAGCAGCACATTTTTGATCATTCTACATATTATACATATATGTAGATATACACGTAGATTAAAAATTTATTCACTCATAATTGTAATTTCTTGCGAATTCAACTCCTATTAATAAAAAAACACGCAAACATTAAGAGATCGCGCCTGCAGATTCAAAGGAATATTCATATCATCATTTCACTTTAAGCTGTCACATGCTTACAACATTTCATTACACACTTGTCAACAAATCAAAGACTAACCACAGCACATAACCATCATAAGACTCGCAGAAGTTAAAGGAGGAAAAACAGCTACCTACCTACCTATATAAAAAAAATACACAAAAGTGCAGTTACACTTTATGTCCACCAGACGTATGTAACGGGTGATTTTTTTGCTACTTGGTTTTTGACGTTTATATTTTTGACAGATTACACATGACAAATTCCACGAACATTTGACATTTCGATTCAGTATTGTTTGCCATTTCATCATGAATAGACTTACGCCTGAACAACGTTTGCAAATTATTGAAATTTATTATCAAAATTCGTGCTCTGTGAAAAATGTGTTTCGCAAGCTACGTCCGTTTCAGCGACGAGGCTCATTTTTGGCTAAATGGATACGTGAATAAGCAGAATTGCCGTATTTGGAGTGAAGAGCAGCCAGAGGCAATTCAGCAGCTACCAATGCATCCCGAAAAATGCACTGTTTGGTGCGGTTTATGGGCAGGCGGCATCATTGGGCCGTACTTCTTCAAGGACGATGAAGGCCGCAGGGTTATGGGGACAAGCCAAACACGATTGCTGCCTTGGAAGCCAACATTGAACGCGTCATTGGTGAGATTCCGGCCGAAATGTGTGAAAAAGTTTGTCAAAATTGGACCTTCAGAATGGACCACCTGAAGCCTAGCCGCGGGCAACATTTAAGTGAAATTATTTTTAAAAAGTAAATGGCAGAAATTGATTTATCGATCCAAATAAAAATTTCATTCACTTTTTACAAGTTTCTGTGTTTTTTTGAATTTTCAAAAACCAAGCTCTTAAAAAATCACCGTTTATTTATTTGTCGGTGATGATAAAGACATTTTTTTATACTCCTAGGGTTAAAAATATAACAGCTGCACCATGACCATGACAGCGTCCGACGGCAGAACTAGAACGTGTCGCTTTTACCGTCCACCCAGCGGCCATCATCATCTCACAAAATTGCATTATCACTGTTGCATACATTTATTGCCACTCCTGCTGCATTACCTTCATACATTTTCTGAGAAAAAATGTCAAACCTAGACCTTGCTGATTTTGTTTAGTACCTATATTACACTTATAGTATAGAATGTATGTGTATCTACATACATTCCTTGGCAATTATAGATTTCCTTAGAAAAATAACCTGATATCCATATCTACTAACCAGACACTATATTTACAGAATCTTTTTTGTTTTACTTTTTTTACTTGCGATAACTTAACATTAAGGTGAGGCGAAAAAAGTGGGTCCCGCAATGCCGTCCGTCTGTCTGTCCTCGAGTTAACAACCCAAACGGTTGGATGGATAATTTATTCAAACTTGGTATACATATTGT
The DNA here is from genome assembly GCA_910595825.1 of Philhelius pedissequus. Taxonomy (NCBI): domain Eukaryota; kingdom Metazoa; phylum Arthropoda; class Insecta; order Diptera; family Syrphidae; genus Philhelius; species Philhelius pedissequus. The sequence goes on from OU343160.1 coordinate 256,480,111, forward strand.
TTTTTCTGTAATATGCCCACGTTTTTTTTCATTTTTTTAAGACGAAAAATAACGGTACCTCACATACATTTGTGTTTGCCCAATAAAAAAATCTATTTCTTCTCAAAAACATCTCCAACGACTTCTATAAAAATGAAATGCACGATCACATTGTATGCAAAAGATTCTTAATAGAAACAGCTAATATATTTTGAAAGTCGTTTTTTACATAATTTTTGTGTATACAAAATTTTTACGTTTTTTTTATATATATATTTAATGAAATAAACTTAAAAACAAAATTTCAGAAAAAATCGTCCAAAAGGTTTAGAAAAATTGAATTATCAAAAATCAAAAAAAAAACTATTTTTCGAAAATTTTAAAATGCAGTATTATTTGAAATTAGAAGAACCTCCTTTATAAAAATTTTGATCGATATCCGTTGAGTCGTTTATGAGAAAGCCGAATATCAAAAAAAGGTGGCATGGCAGGTACCGTTAATAACAAACTATGTCAACATTTTTTTGACCAGAATGTAGATTCTCTATCAAAATCCTTAGAGCCGTTTTCGAGATAATTAAAATGGTAGAAAAAATTGTATGACAAGTACCGTTATTTTTGGGACTAAAACGATTCAAAAATCTATTTTAGACAATCACCTAAAACGCCTAAGTACCAAGTTTGAAAAAAATGGTTTTGATTTCAATTTGCTGAAAAACGGATGATTTAGTTTTTCTGAAATTTTATGCAGAAGCTCCTAAAATGTTTTTTTTAATTTAAAAAAAAATGTTTGAACAAATTTTGATGCTCAAGATTTCGAAAACTACTTAATCTATTTTTTCACAACTTCGTACTTGGTAGTTTTTTGACATTACAACAGTTAAAAAAAACTGAAAAACAACGGCACCTTCCATACAAATGATAAAAAAACGTTTAGAAAAACATGTATTTTTCAAAACGGCTAAACGAATTTTGATAAAAAAAATTGGCCTTCTTATAGTAGCGCAATCCACTTTCAAGTAAAAAAAAAATATTTTATTTTGGATATTAACGTCAATTCCCATAGAACCACTTTTGATATTTCTTTCTCACTATTGGATGGACCGATTCAAACTATTTTTTTTTTGAAAGAAAATGCTCAATAGAAGTATTAATAAAACTGTATAATCAAATTATCAAGAAAATGGTTTTTCAGTTTTTACAAAAATAAATAAATATAGGGTTATCCATTTCGCGGTTTTAAAAGTATAGGGCTGGAATTCGACATCTGCCAAACTAAGTTGTTAAACCAATTTTTTTATTTTAGTTGAAAGTCTGACATTTACGAAAATGGATCGCTTAACTATCGCACAACGCATACAAATTGTTAAAACCTACTACAAATATGGTGATTCTGCCAGAGCCACATATAGTGCTTTAAGAGGAGATTATGGTTTACATAATCGTCCAACTACGCACGCAATTGGCAAAATTGTGAAGAAATTTGAAGAGACTGAATTGGTTACAGATATTGTAAGGCCTGTGCATCAACGTTTCGCTCGTAACACTGAAAATATCGCTGCTGTAAGTGAAAGTGTTGCCGAAGACGCGTATGCGTCGATCCTCGTCGTTCTCAGGAATTAGGACTGTCTTACGGGACATTATGGCTTATTTTGCATTTGGATCTACACCTACATCCATATAAAGTCCAGCTCACTCAACAACTACGGTGCCACATGCCACACAACTCGAGCCAATATGGCTTTATTGCAAGAGACATTTCCTGGCCGCGTAATTTCTCGTCGTGGCGATATCAACTGGCACCAAGATCATGCGATTTGACACCGCTGGATTTTTTTTGTGGGGCTACGCGAAAGACCGTGTTTTTGCAGATAAACCTTTAACTCTTGAGCACTTGAAAACCAACATTCATCAAGTTATGGCTGAGATACCGCCCAATATGTGTCAAAAAGTGGTCGAAAATTACCTCAAAAGAATCGATGCTTGCAACAATTCGATTGGTGGTCATTTAAATGATGTAGTGTTTCACACATAATGTCAACGTTCAAACTTTATGAGAAAAAAGAAATATCATGAAAAAAAAAATATTTTATATGTGTTTTATTTACGTTTACTTTTGAAACCGCAAAATGGATAACCCGTTATAATGTAACTAGCAAAACTGTATGATTATAATACAGAGCAACAGAAACAGCAGGCAATACATTACAGCCGCCAATTCACGTAGTTAAAATTGACATAAGAATTGTGATTAAAATAAGATAACAACTCTAACCGAAATCTCAATAAAATTCAAATCAATATAATGTAACTTTAAACATCACATAAATTCTATGTATATTGCACCTAAGTTATAAAGTTATGTACATATAGCTACGTACCCATCTACATCCTTCGCTTTCATTACGCTTACATACCTAGGTTCCATCTATGTAGGTAGGTACATATTACTTTCCTAACTTACATATTTAAATCCATAATATAGATTTATTAATACATAAACTACATATGTAAATATTCCTTGATTCATCCATTCAACAATTCATTATACTAAGAGCCAATGCAATCTAACCTAGATCGGCGTGAAGCCTGCATAGGATAACTAGACTACCTACCTACTAGCAACGTCAATGTTTAGTTACTTTAAAGTTGTTAGCTACAAGAGCAAGTTCGTACGAAACAGTCGTGCATTTTATTTCTTCTTGCCTTTCGATGCCAACATGGTTGGTCAAAGCTATCGTCTTATGTAAAGGGTTATTAACTGAATCCACAGATCTCTACATGCTAAATTAATAGGTAATACCTTAAGCACTCGACTTGACAACTAGTTTAATGGTTTAAATAGGTACAATCGTCGTATTCAATAAGTCGTCTTTGTTTACATTCAAATTATATTCAGAATAACACTCCGGAAATGTACAGAAACCTATAAATATTTTATTTCTTCATTTGCAAAATTCACGAAATGTATTTCGTCCCATAAGTACCTAGGTACCAACAATATCAAATTTCTCTAAAGAGGACAATGATCAGGTTTTGTTTGGTTTTTACTGCCTACCTACATAATTTTTATTTTTGATATCATTCTTATTCTCTAGATGTGAGTTATAGGCCTTAAATCTGTAATATTAAATCGTATGTATGACAAAATGTAAAATTGCGTTTTTTTCTTTTAAATGGCGACTGAAATTATTTCTGCCTACCAAACACCACTGCAGTCATACATTTTTTGGGCATTAGTATTTTTGCAGAAGAAAAATGGTTTTTCAAATAGAAACATTTACAAACCAGTCAAAAAAGTTCGACTAACCTAATTAGCGACAAATAGCCAGTGATGACTTTTTTTTTACTCGCCTAGGCACGTGTTTTATTTCATTCTGATCACAGATAAGTAATACGTAAACCCATTTGTTTACATTTCTTGACTTTCTATCCATGAAATCAAACAACAACAAAATTTACGAGGGATGGGTTAAGAAATTTAAATTTTGAAGGCATACTTTATTGGTGAAAATATTTTTTTTTTAATTTAACTATATGCCTGTAAGACCTAAGGTTTTTTGAATGCAACCTGAATTGCACGGCACTAGTTTGGCACAGCGGATTTGAGAACCAGGTATTGACTGTCTCATTTTAACCCATGGACGACATCCAATTAAAATTGGAGGTATAGAAAAGAATGCGCCTAGCGTGGGTTCGATCCCACACATCCTAGTTAGCAATCAAGTACTTTATCCACTGCGCCATTGCCACCCGATCAAATTTGTGTACATGAAAAAAGATCTGTGGTACTGTTACCGGAATTTTTTGTCCTGTGGTAGTTTACAGAATTAACAAAATCGTCATCACATAAAATATACTGTTCGAAACTAAAATTATTTTTGTTTTCGATATTTTCCTATTTTATTTTTCTTTTAACACGACACTATACGAAGCCATTTACCAACAGAAACCGAAATGACCCACAAATGATAATACTTGTAAATTCGTTTTGTCAAAACAAAGGCATGTAGGTGAATTGTTTTCGGAGAAACAAAATTGTGGTGATTATAAGATTTTCGAGAGTCCTCGAGTGTTTTCTGGCTCGAGAAGCGGAGCCAGCTAGAATTGTGTACACTGAAATCGTCCGTAATGACGATTTTAGTGCGAGGATAATGGGAAACAAATTCTTTGATTGGAGTTGGACAGAGCATCAAATTCGTTAAAAGTTGAATCTCTGTCCAAATTTGGGCTTCGATAAATAAAACATTGTGTATGATGTGCTTATTTAACGTAATTTTAACCACATGAAATTAAAATTTGTATGAGCTCAAACCATATTGGGGTAGAAGTTGGTATGCGACATCATTTCTTATGTATACAGCGAGACCATGGTGTGAAAAGAAAATTGGCACTAAGTTGTACCCAAACAGATGAAATTCCGATTTATCAGAATTTTCACCTATTTGCGTCTCACTCAGTGCCAACACAGCCTGTTTTTAAGAGTGTGGATATACGGCACTATTTTCTTTCCTAAGCCCGCGAATATTGGTATAATCGACTCTAAGACTAGATACCAACCATTTTAAAATTCAAAAACAAATTGTCACTATACTATACACTACTTGTCACTATATGTAGGCAAGGACGTTTGCCTGTCATTCTCGGTATAGTCGATTGCATAAATCTGTCACTCAAAAAAGCTCTCAAAGGGTTTTCGTAGTGTGTATTTTAAATGATAGGTATCTAGGGTTACCGCGCTTTTCTTCGATAGGAATTTTTATTTAATCGTTTTTATAAAAAAAAAATATATTTTCCACACCACCATGAGGTAAGATTCAAGTTGCGTTTTTTGAAGGGTATCGCCAGTAGGCATCTTCCCTTTTAAATTAAAAAAAAACAAGGAAAAATAAAAAAATATTCATTATCAGATTTGTTTTTCTTTGGTTGCGAGTTTGGGCCTTTGGAACTGTTTTCGTTAAGAATTTTGTAAACTGTTCGTTCACCTACCGGAAAAATATCAGCTACTTGCTTCACAGCTCTGTCTTTTTTTTTTCAATTGTTTTTGATTTTTTTTTGTCGCGTCAACAATTTCTTTTTTTTCGGAACTTAAATCATTTAAAATCCTCGAAGCCATTTCGAACTAATTGTACAAAACTCTAAAAAAAAACACTCCTCTTTAAAAATACAAATTGCAGAAAACTTTAAAATAAATACACCTTTTAAACATACATTTTATACAAAAATATTTTACTTCACATGCAAATAATGTTCTTCTTCAAAGAAAACTGTTTAAATTTTGTTCCTGCATTTTAACGTATTTTCCACACCTTAAAAGAAGTGAAAAGAATGAAAACACTCCACGATAACACTCATCATTCAAAACTTTTTTTAAAGCTCTCAAATCAAAAGCACCTCAACAGAAACCCAAGAAAAAAACCGAATGAGTTAACAAATGGACACGGTAACTCTGAAAGCACATCAATATTTAATGGGGGTTAAAAGCAGCCAGTTTTGCCGCAAGCCAAAAAAAAGTCGCTAGATCGACCTCAAAAATCCGCTAGATATCTACGCTAAAAATTTGAAAAAAAGTCAATAGAAAAAATTTTCAATACAAATATCAAAAAAATATATTCAATTTTAACAAAAAAAATTATTTTGTATAACAATCTTAAGACCAAAAACAAATTTAGTATGCAAAATAATTATTTTTATTTTTTAAATGAAAAGTAAAGAAGTTTTAATACTAACTTCAAATACCTATTATAAAAATAAGCAATCACAAATAAATATATCCTATCTAAAACATTATTTTTTCAAAAGAACATTTTTGGGGATTTCGTAAATATGACAATTTTTTTTGTATTTTAATTGATTTCTAATGCGCATTATTGAATTCAAAGTATTCGTTGACACTTTTTTCACAACTTATTTTTAACATTATTCATCATGCTCCAAATGCGTTCAACTTGGGCATTTGAATGTGGAAGCGATATTACTGTTCTAGCAAATTAGAAAATTAATTCTTCATAAGTATTGGCCCCATCTGCTTTTTTATAACGTGAAACTTCTCCCAAAGCTTAAGGCTATCTTGAAGTTCTTGCCATTTTACGAAATTAATATTCGTCCATTGATTTAATTTTTTGTCCTAAAAACTTAAATTTTTGCGAGATCTATGATAGAACGATCTTTAACAGGTCTTAAGGTATTTTGCACAGATAATAACACAGGTCAATAAAAAATATTTTTTTTTCGTTTCTGGGTTCAAATAGCGATTTTTATTGGAAAATATTATACAACATTTGTTTTTTTTTTCAAAGTTTGTTTCTATACTTTTTAGAATGATAAATAAATATTACGTGTTGTCAACCACGATTATAAGGTTTGATTCTTCTCTTTAGTAAAAGCGCAATAAGCGGTGAGAGAATAATGATGCTTAACGCATCACGTGGTGTCAAATCAATGCTGAAAATCACATTTCAGCGATTCATCTTAACGGTACATTAAAACTGGCCTCTAGTATATGAAAATATTGCTACATTTGCGGCAAATTAAGTAAATAAAAAAATTACAAAATTAGCTTTAAGTACTAATTTAAAGCTTTGTGAAGTATATGGAGCTTTTTTTAAGCTTCCTATGCGAAGCTAAGATAAGTGCCGGGCTCCAGTGCTGCCTTTTCTACTGTTACGACAGTAGACTACTCTTTTTTCGCTCCAAAAACATCAATCTACTGTGGAAACAGGTTCCACGACATTTTTTCCACAATTCTCCTGTTTTTTTTCGATTTGCCTTACTATTACAATTATAGGCTTCTTAATAAAATATTTTGTTACTTCCAAAAGTATATGTCAGTTCTTAAGACATTAAGTCTAGTACTCAGTTCGAGCAAACGCAAATTTTATCTCTACATATTTGTTCTCAAGCAAAATTTTGAAGGTGTAGAGATAAACATTCCATTCAAGTGAGAACAGAAGCGTATCTCAGAAATGTTTAGTGGGGGAAATAGGAACACAGTCACTGATGATATTAATGTTGGTGACTTTTTAAAGAAATAATGTACATTGTTTAACTTGCTTTGCTCTTAATTTCATGTTGAGTTGTGTATTCATTTATAATGTAGATAATATGGTATTAAATATGATGTAATAATATGAAATATTATATATACATTTCAAAGAATTTGCAATGAATAAGAAATATAACGCTAAGGATTAAACAACATTTAACAAAAATAACGCGAGCTCGTTTGAGTTTCTAAGTGTTTTCAATATACATTATACATACATTATATAAAGTCAATGAAATATATATATATGTGTATATAAACAAAAATATTAAGGGTATTCATGAAATCGCATCGTAAAATGGAAAAGTTTACCACGCACATTTCATGAACGCACTTATAAAAATCAACTTGCGCAAATGTGGTAAATGATTATTTTTTCTTCATGTACTTTAACTTGACTAATAAAATATCTGCCAGAAATTAAAAAAATGAAGAGAGATAGTTATACCAAGATTATGACACATAAAACGTCAAAATTAAACGTCAACATTTTTTTACATTTACCAAACTCAGATGGTAAACTTTCCCACAGAAAATTATGCGGAAAAGTTTACCATTTTTTTGTAAAGTTTTTCCATACAAATGTTAGCAGCTCATTTACCACATTTAACATTTTACCACGTTTACCGCGTTTACTCATTTACCGCCTTTACTTATTACTTGTCCCGTTTCGATACTATTTTTTTTAACTGTTTTATCGATTTTTTCAGCTTCAATCTTTTAGTTTTAAGGTTAATTGATTTTTCTTAATTTAGTTATCCCTTCTATTCAAATTTATACAAACACATACTTGGATAAGAAAACACCAAATAAATCTCAAAAATATTTTCATAGTATATTTATTCAAAGTACGTCCTCATTGTACGAGTACTTACTAATTCTCATTATAGCTACGCTACTGCCTAATACTGAAACCAGCTGTTGAATTGATTTAATTCTTGCAACTAATTTACCTACACACTTTTTCCATTCATTTTTTTCTGGTCATATACCTACTTCCTTATCTTTTAATATTGCAAACGCTAGGGGATACGATATGAGGTGATAAAAGGCACGATTTACATCAAACATCAAAACTTGTTTAGCAAAATAATGATTCGAACATTGTTTGTCTTGGAAAAATTAAGTGGAGATTTTTGTATATAGAATTCAAAACAAAGAGTACTGGGTCGGGAAAAATTAGAGATAAAATTTGTACAAAATCGATTTTCTTAATAAACTACAACTAAACACGCCTAAAATAGTGCAAAAAACATAACTTTTTGACGTTTGTGTCAAAGGGGCATATTGATTTAGTACGATACTAAAAAAATAAAGTAGCCATTTTGTAATTTTAACTTTAGTAAAATGTTAAGAAAATAGTACGATACTAAACTGGTTTAAAATTAGCAAACTCCTTTTTTTAGCCTAGTATCTTACTGAAAATGATTTAACATATTACTAAATCGACTAAGATTTTGCGCCAATGTTATTATAGAATATACCTGTTCAAGTTCTTCCCCGAGTTCATCCCTGTTTTGAAGTCTGTGTGACAGCTTGAAAATTATTGCAGTTCACAGCTGATTTAGAATTTGGACTAATTTGGAAGATTGAGAGGACTTTGGAAGAAATTTGAGTTAAATTAATATATCGATTCGCTTGGCGTAATAGGTCGTTTTATGTAAACTGTCTACTCATTGAACAGGAAATTTCCTGATTTTCCAAAATCTTCGGACGGCAGCACTGGTGGGCTCCGCATTTTTCATTAGTTGCTGCAAAGTTATTCTCGAAGGTAAGGCACGGGATCCAATTTTGTTTCCAATTACATTTTTCTTGTAATTGTTAATGAAAGAATGATAGGAGACTATATAGATGGGGTCTTATACGAGAAAGTTCATCCATACACAAAAAATATTAATTTTTCAATATTTGCATGTATTCTTTATTAAGTTTAAACTATATAAAAATTAAAAATAGTTATTTGAAATCATTTTAAAATTTTGTTTTATTTTAACATACCATTTTAAACAAAACAACAAAAAATAGGATTTCCCATAAAACCAAAATATCAAACTTCTAGCTATAAAAACAAACTTTTTCAGGTAAAACTTTTTTATAATTAGTAAGTTATATGGGAGGAACAAGAAAATCATATCAGGAACCCAGAAACAAAAATAGTGTTGACCTGTGTAATTCAATTTAACGGGTACTTGGAACCCTTTACTGAGCAACTCGGATGCCAGGGATGTTATATCACCAGTGGTGAAATATTTACAAAGAATATGTTTTTGTAAAGAGTGAAAAAATATTTTTGTCGCTAAATATAGTGTCAAAGTCGCTAAAACGCAATAGCAGCAGCAGCCAAAGGCAACAACAAAATCAATTCAGTACACACTCAGATGTGCGCTTCAGATGCAATGAAATATTTTTTTAATATTTTATATATTTACGGGCGGGCAAACACTGTTTATGGAGAAGTTCTTTCAATTTAGTATGATGCAAAAATATGACACTCTACTAATTTTGAAAAAGCTTTCCCATAAGATGTGAACTGCCTATTTTTCTAGGACAGAATATAGTATTATGCCTTAGTGACAATTTGTATTGATCCGCCCCTGGTTAAATAGATAAAAACAGACAATAATCCATTGTGATTGAATGGAATTCCACAAAAAATTACCACGCACAAACATTTAAATAATCCTTTTTGAAACTGTGTGGTATTAAAATTGTACTTCATTCGTTTGGAATTATCCTTTTTGACTTCATTTAAAAGCTTTTCAAAAAAACTCCAAATTTAATACATTAAAGATGAGCCGTTAAACTAAATGTTTAAATGTTAGATAAACAATTTTTTCACGATTTTTTTCTTTTTTATAATATTTATATTGTTTCATAAACATATTTGATATGCATTTTCGTTTAAATAAATTAATTTGAGTTATAATATGATATGGGTTAATTTAAAGTGAGGTTAGCACTAAAAAAGTAGTTCATCCCGTTTTCGTACTTTCTGAACATACCCACCGATTTTTTTTAAATGAACAACAAATTGTTGGTGAGACGGAAATTATATGTGGATGGTATGAAGAGGAACTTAAAAGATACTTGTGTGCTGTTTTTGTCTATGTGTCTATTGGAAGAAGGTCCTAAAAGATACTTGTGTGCTTCAGCTTGTAGGCAAATGCGAACGATAACAGCAGAGGTTTCAAGTCTTTATATTTTTGGTCTATGATTCTGGCCGTCTATATTTCTGTGCATTTTTTGTTCATTTGAAAAGCGATTACAATGCAATTTACACCGAGTTTATGTGCGTTTATCATCATAACCACAGCTAGAGCGGATAATGTTCCACCTTGCCTTTCCAAACAGGTTTAATTCTGTCTCATTTCTCTGTTTACACATAGCATTCTCTTGGCACGCATTTTTGTTTCCTTTACTGCTTACTGCACCACGTCTTCCCTGCCTTGTAGCTTGTGGGTATTCAAATTGTTTTTCTTGTCTGCCTTCTTGTTTATGTTTTTTTTTTTTATTCCGTCTTTCTCGTGTGATTTCACGTGATTACTCATCCGCAACAACAAACTTGAAAGTTCAGTCAACTTTTATTACAGATATACCTACTCATCGTCATCGCATAGGTAAGAGAAGGTGTGTGTGTACTATACGATAGTATTTTAGTTTTTATCGTATTTTTGTGTTCTTTCATTTACATCCCAAATCCTAAAGTTGCTCATTGTGATGTTTTTTTTCTTGAATTTATGTATTTTAGTCGAGTATCGAGGTGTATCTAGCTAAATACGCATACGCATGTCAAAACTCAGATCAAGTGTTAAATCAATGAAGCGCTCATTTGTAGGCATCTTACCAGGTGGTTGATCCTGTCGTCAGATCTGAAGCGATCAATTAGTTTTGTATAAGAAAAATGTGGGTAGGTGGTAGATACCTATGTAAGTACCTACGTATCAATATTTATTTAAGATATTAACAAAAATATAATATATAAGATCTTGGTGTCGTCGGTGTGCGCGCATAACTCGAGAACTTCGAGGCTTGATGAATTCGTATTGACCGAAGGATGGACATAGGACACTGGAGGAAAATCCCGAAAAATTTCCAGGAAAATTGGAAATCAGGGATCATCCTCTTTTTTTAGTGCATATCTCGAGAATGGTTACTTCGATTTTCACTATTTAGGGCTTGATAAATTCGTATTGGCTCAAGAAAAGTCATAGGATAATGGAGGAAAATCTGTTCACGATTTAGGGCTTTTGGCCCTAGGAAGGGCATATAGACACTGGATGAAAATTCCGGAAAATTGGTAATCCTGGAACATCGTTTGATTTTCAAGATCTTGGGATTCATGGATTCGTGTTGGCCTGAGGAAGGAATATGAGGTGTCCTTTTCGTTCCGTCATTCAAATTGAATTGTATTTGCTATTGCGTGCGGTCAAATAAAATTAAATTTGTATATATATAAAAGAGAAATGTAGTCCGTGTGTGCGCGCATAACTCGAGAACGGATAGTTCGTATTTCACATGGAATGCGTAATCGAAGGAGTTCCAGCGGCGGAAACAATGTGGCGCAGGTTTTGGATTCCCTGGTGTTCATGAAAGTAATGCCCTTGTTAGAATATATACAGTTCTCCCAAAAAACGATGAATGCTTCTATTTAAGAATGCTTTTGGTCAATGTTCGTGACCCCATTTCATTCGAATCTCTACGTATTGTTGACGGTATGTTGTGGGCGACATATCGAGACAACGTAGACAATTGCTTTAAAATTATAATCGTTGGGATTTGACAATGGCAGATGCCACTATCACTGCGCCTGCCAATCAACTTCGGACTCTCTTCGCAATCAAAATTTCGACATGTCTTCCATCGAATCCAAAAGACTTGTGGAATAAATAGAAGGATGATATGGTCGACGATATTTTGCATCGAAGTCGCACTGTGACTAATGATAATGAAATAGAAATGTCAGATGAAATGCGCAACGAAGCTTCGAAGACATGTGTCTGCTTACAATTGGGAATTTGTTGTGCAAATTGGGAATGCCACCACCAAATAGGCCAATGCATGATGCATTTAATCGAGAAATAAACCGAGTCATGCAGTTCGAACAAATCAGCCAATGTTGAATCAAGAACAGAAGAAATTGTACGATGAATTAATGCAGGCAGTCGATAACGGAAATGGTGGCATTTTCTTCCTCGATGCCCCCGGTGGAACTGGAAAACATTCCTGATTTCACTGATTTTGTATACTATTCGTTGGAGATCTGAGAGTGAATGAAGAACCTACATGCAAAATCTCAAAGAACTCTGCGATGGCGAAAGTTTTGCAGCAATGCAAGATTATCATTTGGGACGAGTGCACAATGGCTTACAAACGTGCATTGGAAACCTTAAATCGTACGTCGAAAGGTTTACGAAATGATAAACGACGTTTCGGTGGTGCAATGATTTTACTGTCAGGATTTTCGGCGAACTCTGCCTGTCATTCCAAGATCAATTCCTGCAGATGAATTAAACGCTTGCTGAAATCATCGGCCTTATGGCAATACGTGAAGAAATTGCAATCGAAAACAAATATGCGAGTCGCGAAATGACCTGTTCGCTGCAGAGTTCTCCAGGCAATTATTGGCGATCGGTAATGGCGTGGTACCAGTGGACTTAGTCACCGGCCTGAATTTCCGCCGAATTTTTACCACTTTACAACAACGCCGGAAGAGCTCATCACGAATGTTTTCCTGAATATTGCTCAACATTATATTAACCATGACTGGCTGAGTTCACGAGCGATTTTGGCTGCGAAAAACAAAGATGTCGATCATTTGAATTTTGTGGACTCCGTGATGGATGAAAACGAAGCCACGGAATTTTTGAATTCTTTGGATGTTTCGGGCTTTCCGCCACACTATTTAAAATAGCTCCATCTTCGAAAATACTTCTGAAAATGGGGACTTAATTCGAACTAGGTGCGCACTTAATTAATAAAATAGATTTGTATCGAAATTTGTGAATTTGTGATTTGTGAAATAAACAATTTTTTTGGAATTTTTGTTTGGATTCGTAGAGCACTTAAATAGCACCTAAAGATTATACCAAACCAAATTGTCCAATTCAACTTTTTAAACATTTTAGGTAATTACTCTGCGAACTTGATATCAAGATAGCAGAACATTAATTTTCTACAAAAGTACTTTTTTAGCACTTAATTAGCATCTAATTATGGCATCACAAGAACTGTGTTCTGCTCAACTCAATTCAAAGGCGAAGATGTTCTCATTCCACGGATTCCGCTTATTTCGAACGATTTGCCTTTTGTGTTTAAGCGTATTCAATTTACGGTGCGTCTCGCTTTTGCTTTGGCAATCAATAACACCAATCTCGAATTCCCATATTTCTAACATGGTCAATTATATGTGGCGTGCCGAAAATAAAACTAAAAATGTTGCGTACCTTAAAGCACTTCAGTAAAAAAGCATAAGGCTGGCCGACAAGCCAATCATTTTGATTTGATTGAAAAATATAGACATTATTAATTTACTTATTTTAATTGTATTTAATAAAGAAATAATAAAAGAATTTTAATTGACCGCATTACATGAAACAGCATTGTGCATGCTCGGAATTATTAGTTTCTTGACATAAATGAATTTAGGCGAAACCAAGTTCGCCGGGTCAGCTAGTTTAAGATAAAAATAAGAACTTCTATATTTTGTAGGTGCCACTACCTATATACCTCGGTAATATGTATTAAATACATAAGTATTTGGCTTTCGATCGAGTTCGGAATTAAAAAAGAAAAGATCGCTACTCATGAAATTTTTTTAAACCTACTAAATTAGGTATAGGGATAATAGGTATTAGCTGCGTTTTATTATCTACGGGTCTGGGTCGGGGTTATTTTTTAACACGTATTACAAAAACAACACGAGATCCAGGTTTCTATCGGGGTTTCTATCTGGGTTTGCAAATATTAGTATTAAATTCAGCAAACAGAGGTTAAATTTAAGTACATAACCCAGATCGTTTTATTTTCACGGGGTGAACCATATGGGTTATTGGCGACAATAAAACACGGCTATTGGCAAGTTAACTTTACTCGAATGATTTGATTAGTTGTAATTTATACCATAAAAATGAAATATGTACTTAGAACTAACTCTAATGCGTAATAACGAGAAAAATGTCTGTAGGGGATTAAAGTATCACCTAACGCGGATCACTCTAGCATACTATTCAGTATAGACAGAAATTCATATGAGATAAAACCTTTTAGAAACCCAAAAATTGGTTGCACATCCTCAATTATTGAGAACGTTTTTCATAGTCTTATTAGCAAAATGTAAACACTAAAGTGGTTTTTATTTCAAAAGCTGGAAAACCCACACGTCTGACTGCAAAAGATTACAGAAGGATAAGTTTCTCCTCGTTTCTTTTCAAGAGGAGAGAATCAGTGATCTATGTTAGAGCCCTACTCAGTCTTAACAACTACCAACACGTGTCGCTTAAAAAATAGAGAAAATCTGGCATTTTTGGCCATCAAAGGAGCGGTTAACAACGTAAAAACGGAGTATATTAAACGTGCTCTGGAGAAGGTTGGAGCTGAATCAGACATTGTGGGCCATGCTCAAGGTAGGATCATAAACTTACAACTTGGGTGACACTATGGGCAACAAACCAGTTACAAGAGGCACACAACCAGTAGAACTAATCTCACCTATCGTCTAGGTCCTTCTAAAAAAACGATATTCTTAGGTCCAATTTTTCAGTGCGAGAATAAAGTTTAACCCGAGTTATTTCTATGTTGGGTTAACCTTGGACTAACTGAAAAGATCGTTTTTTTTATCATGCAAGGTTTTCAGGCCTTTATGCATTCATACCCCTCTAAAATATTTCTTGAGGAGCTTGCAGGATTAGCTACATCTTCACTCTGACTGTAATAGATGCCAATAAGTTGCATGCCGTAGTAAGCATACTAAATAACCACTAACGTAGCAGTGGTAACTCTTTTTCAATAAGTTTATATTAAAAGCACACAACAAGGTTGAATGCATAGAGAAGACACGCAAGCACATTGTGTGTACTTGGATGTGCTGTATGTAGGCCATGGTGGGATATACGCTGGTTTTAACAAGATTTCAAAAATAGTTTGTATGTAACTCAGTGGTTATTTTCAGTGGGAATTTTAGCGACAGGAACTAGTGTGTTTGAAAAAGCTCTCCCATAAAGCCTGTACTGAAAATATAAATTGAACAAAGTATAGTTCTGTTTACGAGAAAACTGGATGACTTTACACCTCCCAAGCTGATTGAAATTCCTACGAATTTTTTTAAAGAAGCCAAATATTTGGATCCAATCCTAGACTCTAAGCTAACATAGAAACGCAACACAGAGAAAAGAATGAAATGGCGGGTGCCAATGGCGCAGTGGATATAGTGCTTGACTGCTAACTTAGACATTCGGGTACGAGCCCCAGGCTAAGCAGGCTAAAAAGACCTTAGGTCGTCTTACAAGCATATAGTTAAAATTATTAAAAAAAAAAACTATATACATAAAAATGAAAGAGTTATTTGATCTTGGACATCTAGGAGCGACAGTGCAATGTCTAGAAGTTCATGACCAAGAATTAACGAAAAAAAAAACAGTATATTTTATCACTGAGTAAAAAGGGCATCAGAACCATGATAAGTGTACTAACAGGACATTGTGCCATAGGTATAATGGCCACTAGATTGGGAGTATTGGCATCCGATTTCTGTAGGAGCTGTCAAGATGTTGATTAAAAAGAAATAATTAAACATCTGCTCTGCGGCTTTACAAACCTTCAAGCAAATCGCCTCCGACACGGAAACAGGCCTGTGGATTAACTGGACCTACCTACTGCAGGTGCCAATTGCAAATATGAAAAAATATATAGAGGGTACGGGCTGGTTCGTAACTGAAACAGTCTTCAGTAAGCATTAGTTTAGGGACATCGCTGTGTGAAAGGTGATCAAAATGGGCCAATAGGCCCCGTGTATGCAACAGCTGGCTGTGCACGCCCCTCCTAACATAATTTAACCTAACCTAGGTAGAAAGGTACCTGTAACAATACCCAATTTGTGAGTTGAGCTTTCAAGTTATTAAAAGCGTGTATTTCCTATTTTATGTATGTACATATAGTGCATTAAAAGTTCTTCTTTTTTAATTAAATAAATAATTTATTCTTCTTTAGCACAAGAAACCGATATCAACAGGAATTAAATCAAATTCCACAAGATAATTCCCACTAGGATTGGTATAGAAAGTAATAGTACATAACAACCCCATCACTTTTGTCACGTACACCATATTTGCAGTGTGTGGCGCCACTCCATACGCGTGAAAAAAAAAACGGAAACGCCAAAAACATTAAATACAGAAAACCGTTCAAGGTTTAAAAGCAATTTTTTTTATTGACAGTTCTAATTGACTTGCCAATTACATAAGAAATGGGAGGTTTGGTTTTTCTGCTGCTATACGCACCGGTAACACCCTCCAATTCAAGCTGAATTACTTTTTTTTCATACGAATAAAATTAGAGAGGAAAAGCTGACATCCACACAAATTTAATTTTTTTTAAATATGTAGCTACATATATGTAAGTAACGTGACTGTTTAGAAATTGAAATATAATTTGCACAGGGTGCTCTAAACACAAATGGAAAAACCAACTGATTTGTATGGATAAAAACAAATTTTGTTTGCGACTATCTGCAACTAATGAGGGTGTATATCGTTGGGCTTTTCAATAGAAATACATTATTGAAGAAATTCGGTGTATATTTTTATTTCAAGGATTAGTGGTTTTTTAGTAAATTAGTAGGCATGAGATGTTTTAGAAAATATTTTAACAATTTATCGCAAGCAAATACCAACTTTCATAAACAATAACATACAAATATCTAGAAGATGCAAAAGATTTCTATGAAGAGTCTAAATATATTTTCAAAGTTGTTTTTTACTTAAATTTTTATATACAAATTAATTTTTTTTTTAACTTGGTATGAAAATTTCAAATATTTAATACATAATATAAACTCAAAAACAAAATTTCAAAAAAAAATCATCCACCCGTTTTCGAAATATTAAATCTTCAAAAAAAAAATTTTTTTTTTCAAAAATCACAAAAAACATTTTTAGTAAATTTTGGTATGCAGTATTATTTATAATCTAAGGGACGTCCTATGTAAAATTTTTGATCGTAATCCGTCAAGCCGTTTATCAGAAAGTTCAAAATCAAAAAAATGGGCAAATTCCTAAACGCAAATCTTGCTCATAATATGCTAAGCAAACTGTCCCTAAACGCAAACAGAAAAATCTCTGCTAAGCACACTGTCCCAAAACGCAGTTAATTCTTTTTTTTGCGCAAACTTCAATGCAATTGTGCAAGTTTTAAACTTGTGCTGGGCACTTCACTTGCTTTTTAATTTTTATCGAGTTCGTGCATTTGCTTAGATGAGACTTGATTTGCAATTCTTGCGTTTAGGAATTTGGCCAATGATTGGCAGGCACCATTAATAACAAAATATTCCAAAAAAAAATAATGTTCGACCAAAATATAGAGTATACCGAAAATAGTGCATACATTTTTGTTTATTAAAATCGTTAGAGCCGTTGTCGAGATAATTGAGATAGTAGAAAAAATTGTATGAAAGGTGCCGTTAATTTTGGTCCTAAAAGCACGATTCAAAGATCTATTTTGGACAATCACCGAAAACGTTCAAATACCAAGTTTGAAGAAAATCGCTTCAGTCGTTTAGGCTGTAGAGCATTGTACAGACAGACAGACAACAAGACGGAATTGCGGGTCCCACTTTTTGGAGTGGGACCTCTATCATCGTATTGTCAAGTTTGATTAAAATCTCGAGTTCGATTTGAATGCAAAACTTGCCCTATAGTACCTATGTCGCAAGTAAAAAAAACTATTTTGCCAAAAAAAAACCACTCTACAAAATAAGATCCCAAGAATATTTATAATTCAAACAATTATATTTTCAAATCTTCAAAGATATTAGAGCTGAACAACAACTGGACATTTGTGATAGAACAGTTGGTACAAGACCTGTTGGATAGATCGCAAGAAGAGAAAGTCGTCTGTCGGGCTGTTTAATTTAATTTTAAATAACAGCTCACATAAAGATTGTTTTCATAATTAAGATAATTATTACTGATTCAATTCTCTAATAAGTTCAGTACGATATGGTGTTAAAGATTGTGAGCCTATCAAAATCGGTGCTTCTTTCTCCATTGAGTTTATCGATAATTTCAGCAACACTCTCAATTCTCAATAACCTAGACATCTACTTAAGAAATGCTGAATGTTATCTTCTTCTCTCAAGTTGCACACTGTACATAGAGATGTTTTGTTCTCCACAAACCTATTGCCGTTTAAAAGAATTAGGTCCCACCTTGCCTTGTAATTTTGTGGAGTTCGGAATTATTGGTGATGTAACATTGTTTTTGATCCAGATCATAAAGGTTTTTGTGCTGCTTTCAGATGTCCTCCTTTGGTATACCATTATACTGCCCAATTTCAGTTGTAATGTAGATTTGAGCTTTTTTGTGTTTCTACCAAATTCCCCATTTATTTCTTTCTATCAAAATTACAGATAGTATGCTATAAAATATAGAAGGTGGAGACACCGTGTTAGAAAATTTCATATTGCACATTGCACAGCTCATAGCATTCTATCGATAGTATACTATTTGGTTGCCATTTTCACTTTGACGTTTCGGGTTTGCGGCTGGTGAACGCTTGTGGTGCGTGTTTTTGTTATAATTCCTTGTTTTTTTGTTTAATTCCTTTTCTTGGACGTTTTTTTTTTTTAATTCTTGTAACGCTAATAAAGCAAGAACACACCGATACTTCTTCCTTTGCGACATTTGGGGAATTGAAATAGTATGCTATGAAATTCCCAATTGCCAAATTTTCTAGCATTCTATTTTTATTTCTGAGAAAAGGTAGTGTAAGGAGTATAATATGGTTGCTTTCCTCTACATAAAAGCTGGGCGGCTTCTCTGCATGAAAATTTGACAGTAGAGGTACACCGCCAGGCTGTCTTCTATCGTCTCTTCTCTCTGAAATATGGTAGCAACTGATCTGCTGATGAATCTGGAAACGGAGAGCTATAGAGTGGTTGCTTATGCGGATGATGTTGCTATTGCCGTATCAGGAAAGTATCCCAACGTCATAAGAGAACTTCTACAAAACGCTTTAAATAAGCTAACAAAATGGTGAGAAAGGTGTGGTCTATGAGTCAACCCTCAGAAACCGGAACTTATATTATATCTCTTATGGAGATGGCGCAGCAGTTCAATATTACCCTATGTTGGGTGCCAGGGCACAGGGATATTCCAACGACTTGTAAGGCTGATGAACTTGCCAAAAGTGACACTATCTTTATTACCTGATGAGATAAATATAGGTATACCCATCGCTACATATAAGTTAATGCAAAAACAAGATGCTTTAGAAAAGGACTATGATGGAAAATACATCCACCTGTCTGACAACAAAACAGTTCCAGTCAAAACTTGATCTGAAACGCTCCAAGTGTTTGATATCCTTAAGGAGATTGAACATTAGCTCCGTAATTGGTGTCATATTTTTATAAAAATAAACAATTTTATAACTTCCAACTTCACGAAACGAAATAAATAAATAAGCAATCTAGCCTAAACTAAATCAATCTGTCAAACGTCAAAGTATAAACAATTCACAATTTATACTTTTTCATTTACAATAACTAAGAGAAATCAGTCGATGGTGATCATCATTCAAAGTGCGATCGCAACATCGACAAAACCTATTTCATATCGACCGAAGACGTCAGTCTTATATGTATAATAATAATAATGGTTTGAAAGGCAAATGCATATTGGCGTAAAAATGTTGTTGTCGAGTAAAATTTTGCTTTGTTGTGTACCTGTAAAGTTATAAGACAATCAGGGCCAGAAAAAATATATTTTTATTTTGTTTGATGATTTGGTAAGTTTGTTTTAAAAATTTGACACAAAAAAATAAGATAGAAGATTATGAGACACCCTGTTTGCATTATATGACAAACACAACTATGACGACTCACTAGCGAAGCTAGATAGCGACAAGTCGAAGGCAACCATTTGAAAAAGTAGGTCACATGCAATTAAAACTATTTTGTTCGTTGCTTTTGCTTCCTCTCTCTCTCGCTCTCTCTATGGACACAAGTTATATTGCGATTCACTGACACTGTTCTTGAGGCTGGTTGTTTCTACTGTGTTCCAATTTTCAAAAAAAGTTTAAACAAAAAACATTGAAAAGAAAAATCATTAAAAGCAAAGTAGTTTGCCGTTGCCGGTCGTCGTCGGCCGATGTGATGAAATGTTGTTGTTTCTGCATTCACAGCCATAGTTTGAGTTTCCTTCAAAGTGGGTTGAATAAGTTCCGAGGGGGTGGTTTAGTCAAGTGATAAGCTTGTGCATCGTCGGTCGTAGTAGAGGTGTATAACTTTACCCAACCCACCTATTATAGTATATATTTTCCTTCAATACTTCCCAACTCATCGGACGATAAGTTTTCTCTATGTATGGTTGACCTAGTTTTCCAGCGAAATAAGTAAACATAACCACACTGACAAAACGAAAAAATAAAACAACTTGATAGGTAAAGGTACCTACTTGTTATTTTCGCAATGGTTGTTGCCTACCTACCTACATAATATTACACTGATGACGTTGCGTTTTGTATAAACATTTATATACTTCGACATAAATAATGCACTCAATATGTAGATACCTATATAGGGCAAGTTTAGATTGTTCCCAAGTACATAAAATGAAGGATTTCTATTATTGTTGTTTATAAGATTAAGTCAGCCTAAATCGTTAAAGACCCAAGCTTATTGACGAGTTCATTAAATTTGCGTTTCAGTAGAAAATAAATAAATAAATAAAGCCGACAATTACAACAACGACGTCACACGCATATGTATATATACATGTTTATGTATATCTACCAATAACGGCGAATTTTATCAATGGCAAAGTGCATGATGTGGTGGTGTTATAAATAAAGTAGGTTAGTGGGCTTAATTTGTGTATTTATTATGTGTTTCCCGCACTTAGCCGGAAGCTTGTGGTTGATTTAATGTTTCGTCACGCAGCATTGTTCTTAACAAAAAGAAACTGTTCGTGAGAAAATTTTCTATGAAACACAAAAGTTTTGGGGACTTATAGGAGATTTATTTATAGTTTAAGATTGAAGCTGCTTGAATTGTGTCCTTGAAATTGAAAACGTACATATGTACACTAGTCGGCATAAGTATTTTGACGAAATAAACATCGTGCATATTTGAGTTTAACTTTTAAATGGTTTCATAAAGAATTCTTGTTTATTTATTCCTTTTTATATATAACTAATAAAAAATTATATTTTTTCATAGAATTTTAAACAGATATAAAAAAAAAGTAATTTCCCGTGTTGGCATAAGTATTTTGACAAGTATGTAATACTAAGAAAACAAAGTTTAAACTTAACAAAAGTAAATAAGATGAATTTAGTAAAATGCATAACCTTCTTTGGCTTCAATAACTTTTTGAAGGCGTTTTGATACTGAATCCACTAAATTTTGAAGAATCTCAGGTGATATCTCTTTCCAAAGGAAAGTGACCTTTAGAAATTTTATCCTCTGTGGTTATCTTTAACGAAACTGTTCTTTTACATTTCAAAACAGACCAATGTTTTCTATAATATTTAAGTCTGGACTTTGAGGTGGCCAACAACATTTTTCAAAAAGTTAGTTATCATCGGGGCTTTGATCAGAGCAGAGTCTGAGTTGTCTTGTGTTTCCTTTTCACGCAGAGCGTTCAGATTTTCTTTTTTCGTTCTGCAGATTTTTAGAGCGCGCTCGGTGTGAGATGTCAAAGAAACCTCTAAAATTACCTTGCCATTTGTTCGATATTATGTAGGTATGTATATAGGTACATACCTATATCAAATGTGAAAATGGGTACATATATCTACTTTACACGATTATATTTTTACATTTTCTCGCAATTTTAATAGGTACCTTCCCATTCATACGTTTTCGTATGCCTGCC
The DNA here is from genome assembly GCA_910595825.1 of Philhelius pedissequus. Lineage (NCBI taxonomy): Eukaryota > Metazoa > Arthropoda > Insecta > Diptera > Syrphidae > Philhelius > Philhelius pedissequus. Next base: position 256,502,224 of record OU343160.1, read on the forward strand.
TACCCAGTAGGTATAGGATGTGGGGTGGGGTCAATGTTTGGCGAATGCAGTTTTATATAATAAAGAACTAGGTTACCACTGGGTAGGTACACTACACTTAGGACCACCGACTCGAAATCTAGCTACGAATTTGCTATGACAATTAGCTAAAGAAATAAAGGGGGTTCAAGGCCACCTACTTGATGAAAGTGACTCCCGTCTTAAATAACAGAACCAATCGCGGTGTGTAATTTGTCCACGCCCATTTGTGCCTAAAGCTTGCCGCCTACTAGTCATTGCTAAGTTCCATAATATTGCACATCCTGGAAAATATGCTACATCACACATTATAAAACAACGTTTCGTTGAAAAAAATGAAAATTATAGAGCATTGCGTGTCATGTCAGAGCACAAAGGTGAATAGACACATATCTTCACCACTAATTAGATATTCTTTACAATCACAAAGATTTGAACATATTAATATCGTCCTGATCGGCCCGCTACCACCATCAAACTATTTCAAAAACTGCCTAACAATCATAGAACGTTTTACGAGGTGGCCTGAAGTGATTCCAATCAGTGACATTAACGCATGCACTGTAGCATTTGCCGTAATAAACGGATGGATTAAACATTTTGGCATTCCATTACCAATCACTACTGACCAGGGTAGACAGTTCGAATCGCACCTATTCAATGATCTATATAATGCACTGGGTATCACACACCTTTGTACAACCGTCTACCACCCACAAGCAAATGGCATCATCGAAAGATTCCATCGCACAATCAAGACCTCAATCATTTGCATTAATTCTCAAAATTGGTCTCGTCAGCTGCCAATCATTCTCCTTGAACTTCGTTCTACATTTAAATGTGATATCAATTCAATACCAGCAGAGCTCGTGTACGGAACTACACTTAAATTACCAGGCGATATGTTTGTGCCATCGAAGATTTCACCACAAATAAATTTTGTAAGAGAGTTAGTTAACAATTATTATATGTGTTCGAGATTTAAGATATATCAACCAATTGGTCAATAACTTAACAATTAGTTAACATTATTCAACCAAAAGATACAGCTTTTCACAACAAGAACAAAACTTTCATTTTTCCAAAACTCGATAATGCAACTCACGTATTTATTCGCAATGTCACATCCAGACCTTCTTTAACACCACCATACGATGGACCTTACAAGGTTGAAGAAAAATCAGGAAAATTTTCAAAGTGGTGAAAAACAACAAAATTATTAATGTATCCATCAATCGAATCAAACCAGCCCATATCATAAATTATGACTACATAAATTCACCTGAAGATCTGTTACCAAATAAAATCTCCCACAAAACCAAATCAAGCGAAGAACCACTTCCAGTCACAAATCAGACGAACGTCATCTATTTATCAAGTTACGAATTATTTTAAAACATTCCTGCTAAATTATTTTCAATATTTTTATGTTTGAATATTCCTTTGTTTGGTCTAGAAGATTCCAAACATTTGTAAATAGTTTAAAGTATAAAATATTCAGTTACAGTTAGTTATTAAACAAGTAAAGACGTGTTTTATTATTGTGGAAATAATATAAAACCATGTCCATAAAAACATGACCGCAAAAGCAAGATTGGGGAGAGTACGATAACTTTGGCGACAAGATATAATAACGGTTTTTGGTAGAGGGGCTTAATACAAGCATTTTTTACTACGGTAGGGGGGGGGTCTATCTCCCCTCGTTTAGGCGGGATTTACTTAAAATCTTTAAAAAAATATTAAAAAAGAACGGCAACACTTACAGTTATAAATTATACCTTTTTCAAAAGTCAGAACTCTACAATTTATAATTAATTTTAAATAAAGTTGTTTTAGTCAATAGTTTTTTAAATAATTGACTTCAAAGTCAAAATTTATGAAAAAAAAAGTTACAAGAATCACTTTGAATATTATTTTTCTCATGATTATGGATATCGATAAAAAAATAATTGATTTAGTTAACTGCTCCAATTATTTTTTTACTAAACACAGAAAACTACTTCTTTTTATGTCTTCTAGTTTTTAAGATATGTAATTGAAAAATAGTAAAACTATACTTGTTCTTTAAACCCAAAAGATTCTATAATTTTAAAGAAACTTTGCATATAATAAAATTTTCACCCTCCCCAAAGCCTATAGTGAGCCCAAGCAGAGGGGTTGCAGGGGGGCAGCATGCCCCCCCTTAGGCATCTCACTGTTTGCATCGTAAATTTCATATATACCTTTGTGATTTTATTACAGTTAATGCGGTTATTAAGTGTTTCTTTTTTCTATGTACATACGTTTATGTATATAAATAATATCAATTATTTTTTTTTAATCCAGATTCTTTAAATGCAAAAGAAACTTTACATGCACCCATCTGATACAAAATTATTTTTTTTTGTTTTTCAATTTTCTCAAAAACTAGAAAACATAGAAACGAATAGTTTTCAGTGTTTGATTAAAAAATAATTGGAACAGTTAACTACATCAATTACTTCTTTTTTGGTATTTATAATCATGAGAAAAATAATACTCAAAGTAATTTTTTTAACTTTTTTTTCATAAATTTTGAATTTGAAGTCAATTATTTCAAAAACTATTGACTGAAACAACTTTACTTAAAATTTATTATAAATTGTAGAGTTCTGACTTTTTAAAAAAGTATAATTTATAACTGTAAGTGTTGCCGTTGTTTTTAAATATTTTTTTTTCTAGATTTTAAGTAAATTTTATAAAACTACCCCTCTCGACTAAACGAGGTGAGATAGAACCCCCTCCCATAGTAAAAAATGCTTGTATTAAGCCCCTCTAATAAAAACCGTTATTATATCTTGGCGCCAAAGTTATCGTACTCGTGCCGCAAGATTCAAGGCCTAAAATGCAATTGTCCTATATGTCCTGAGCACAGGAAAGCGATATGCTATTAATCAATTTGATTTAGTTATTTTTATTTCCTGACAATTATTTTATATTATGAATTTCCAATTTTCTTGCTTTGTTAAAGTCTATAAAGTGTTATGATTCAATAAATAATAGGTCTGATCCAGACTTTTTTTGGGCAGAAATTGGTAGATTGTCAAAACTTGAAGAGTGGGGATAAAATTCTCTTATTAAGAAATAAAGTCCGAAAAAGTCTGGAACAGCTTGAGCACAATTTTCTGCCAATTTTTAAACGTCAACACATTGTTTTTTTTTATTTCTTTATTTGCTGTAAATTCACATTTTTTTCTCTTCAAAATAATTATTTTGTATTTTAGTGTTTCTAAATTAATTTATTTGTTCAACAAATATTTTTCCACACCAATTAAGAACCGTTTTTTTCTTCGTTTATGACAGACGTCAATCTGACAATTGTAAATTTTCTGCTCACAAATTGCTGCCTACAAAAATTTATTGGGCAGGAATTGGCAAGAAATTGTCAGGAAGGGGAAATATTTTACTTTCTCAAGAGCGCTCTCTCCTGCCAAAAACTACCAAATTTGTAAGTCTAGAACAGGTTTTGACAGAAATTGGTGCCAATTGGCAGAGTGCAAAAAGCATTTTTTTTTTTTGCATTTAATCCTGGCTGGGGTGATATAGCACCCCTGTTCTTGTGTGTGTGCATTTTAAATATGTTGTCTTGTTATCGAAAGGTTAAAAATAGAAATAAGTTTCCTCAATTTAAAATTGTAATATTTTTTGTTTTTAGGCATAAATGGGGGAGACTTTCCATTAGGGGAGCACGCATAGAACTTTGATTTTTTTACAGTGAGCTAGGGGTCTCTATAGAACAGCTTTAAAATATTACGGTGAGGAAACTCTGTTAAATATGATTAAGAAATGTTTTAATTTTCAATTTTGGCCTTTTATGTACAACACTTTTGTTCAATTTGTCTTTAAATTAGAAGGTATTTCAACACACGGATACTTATATTCGGTAGATTTATTATTAAAGATAATAATTAAACGGTTTTATTAGGAAAATATAAGTTCTTCTATTTTTAGCATAATTTTAAAATTTGCAATATTAATACACAATATAAAAAATTCACAGCAACGAAAAACTGTTTTGACAGTTCTTGTTAATACTTCCCTCTGGTAGTGTTCTGATAAGTTTTTTTTTATACCTAGGTACTTTTTTTTGGGGAAATTTTAATGGAAACATTTTTTGGATTTAAAGTAGGTACAAGTGTAGTTTTTTTCAATAATCAAACTTACGTGAAAACATTTAACTAAATGAAATATCATATTTTTTTGAAAAGTAGTTATGCATCACTTTTAAAATACATATGTACCTATTTACTCTCAGTAAAAACAAATTTGCAAATTAAAAAAAAAAAACATTAAACAAAACGTATGTATAGATAAAAACCTACTTGTGTAAAGTTTTTCTGTAATTAAGTTCATAGCGTACAAAAAGCTCGGCGGGTAAGGGGGAGCATGCTGCCCTCTGCAACCCCCCTGCCAGTGCCAATTATAGGATTTAGGTTGTGTTCAAGGTTGGGCGGGGTCAAGGTTGGGTGCAGGCAGGATTTGACATGAAACGAAACCACAATAGTACATATTTTGAAATCAATTTATATTATGTGTGTTCAATGAGGCTGTTCGGAACAGATTAGAACACTTTAGAACAGAAAAGTACATGATTTTGCTGTTCAATGAGAAATTTCCTGTTCTAAACTGTTCTGGTTTGGTGTTCAATGAGGCTCTTTGGGAACAGTTTGGAACACTTTAGAGCAGGATTTTCTGCACTTGCTTTTTAGGTAGAACATGTTAGAACAATTGGTCAAAACCAATTGTTGTTGTTAAAAAAAAACATTACGGTGTTGGATTTAGTTGATAAATCATTTTTCGTATCGGAAGCATCTCAATTTCATAAAAAAATATTTATTTAAATAAATTCAACTCTACTTCAGATTATTTTTAAGAAAGTTTGGATTGTAGGTAAACAACAGTATTTTTTTTTATAATCTCTGTCAGATGACAAATTGTTCTATCTTGTTCTGAAGTTTCTCACGAATCTGTTCTGTTCTATTCTGTTCTAACTTTTTCGTCATTGAACAATCTTATTATCCCAATAAAAATGCACATACCACACCACTTACCATACCGAAGTTGCATACAGTCATCTGTAGATTGGTAAACAACTGTTCACACAAAAAAAAAAATTGTCGGTAGTCATCATTTGCATAGATTTTGTATGAAAAATGAAAACTTTAGAAATTAATTAAAATCTTTAATGTTTTTAAGCATAAATCCACCGAATAAAAGTATCCGCGTGTTAAAATTCGGGCTCCACTAAAGGTAAGTTCAGCCCATAACTCTACCGAATAAAAGTATCCGAGTGTGAAAATTCAGGGTGTCATAAAGGATAGTGGACCCTTTTTTTAATATCCATTATTTACTTCATATCAAAAATTCAAAACAACAAAATTAATTAGGTATCTCTCTAAACAATTACCCTTGTAAATGAAAATTTAAAAATAAAACACAAACCTTCATTAACTAAAAACAGAATCCACACGTGTAATCCAATTATCCAATTTCGAATCCAAATCCAACAGTGAAGTGTATAATTGTTTGTTGAACTTCTCTCCACGCACACATCCACAAGTATTTAACTTCCACACTCCACAAAATTACAAAAAGAAAACTCTTTGTCTTTGCTTTAAATTTTTTTCATTCTTCTTTTGTCGATCTGCTTATTCATTATTTTTATTACATAAGCCCCCCTAAACAGCATGATAGCGACATCGCATCGAGGAACTACGTATAGCCAGCATGACGATAAATCATGCACCTTTAAAAGTTGATAGCACTAGCACGATGCGCATAGGCAAAGCAAAAAATACACAAAGAAACGCAGAAATCAGAAAACACAAAAGAACAGAATACCGTAAACGAATAATTTATATACTATGTGGGTATGCACGTAAATATAATAAAAAAAAAAACGACACAAGCACACTGAGTAATAATCACTCGACGAAACCGTACACAGAGCCGGAACACGTTTAAAGTTTCTCTTAAAATTCGCCAGGGGAAACACTCTTTATCAACAGTTTTTTTTTTCTAATAAAAATCTAATCTCTTTTTGGAAGAGCGCTGTAAATTCACTAACACTTTATAAATATAACGTATTCACCACAATACAGTCACACCTGTGGTGTCGACACGGTACAAATATTAAACTCAATAACGTAAACGATATAAGCGTGTAAAGTGCAATTCGATTTTTTTAGAAATGGATTTTCTTGATTTTTCATTAATTATCTGTATCTAGTTCGTATAAAAATTTGTTTTCTTTCTTTAATTCGATATCCGTTTTTTTAATATATTTTGATTGAACACAATTTATTTTATTGGCAGGCAGCATGCATACGAAACTACGAGGATTTTATTGACGTTTTAATATTCGATATATAACACGATATTGAGATGAAAAATTATTTATTACGATACTGTTATTTATATGAATATTATTTTGTTACATATATCGTAACTTGGTATAAATATTTTGTATTAAATTGTCAATTTATATAATTATTTTGTTGTTAGCGGTTAAAATTGTATATTAATATGTAGACAGTGTTGGATTGGAGGTTATAATATAAGGAGTATGTACTACGGTATATATTTGTATATTGTAATAATTAAATCCTTAGAAAATAGGCAGTGATTTGTTTTTTTATTAGAGTTCTAACTCCAAAACCGAGCGACACACGTCCACTCAATGTGGCCGAATTCTGTAAACTGAATAACTGAAAAAAATTCAAGAGTGATTATCAGCGAAGAGAAACAACAAACGGCCCAAAGTAGGTACACACCCACATTCAACACTCACACACACATATGTATTCCAATTGGATTTTCATTTCGCTGCCGTTTGGTTAAGTGCTTTTATCAATTGTTGTTATTTTTTTTCGTTAAGTTTGGTAAAAGAGGTTGAGGTTCAGAAAATCGGAATAAAGGCACATAAACAAAATCAAATAACCAGAGAAGAAGAGGAATTTAAAAACGAAAATGAAGGAGGCTCGACTTTAAAGTTGCCACTTTTTGGATCTTTTTATAGGATCTAGAAAAAATCAAACTCGAGGTTTTGATCAAACTTGACATTACGGTGGTAGATAAACAGGCTGAACTTTTCTTTAGGGGAGCACGAATTTTAACATGTGGATACTTTTATTCGGTAGATTTATGCTTAAAAACAATAAATAGGTAGGTAGGTACCTTTAAAAATTTTAAAGTGAGGAAACTTTTGTTTCTATTTTTAATTAATTTTTAAAGTTTCCACTTTTCATACAAAATGTATGTAAATGATGACTACCGATAACTTTTTTTTACAGTTGTTTAAGACCGTAATGCATTAAATCACATGAAAGTGTCAGTTTCGTGTGTTTTTTTTTTACCGAAACGCAAACATTAGCTGTTTTTTATTATCGTCAATAACCCATACCTATGGTTCACCCCGTGAAAATAAAACGATCTGGGTTATGTACTTACATGTACACTCTGTTGCCGAATTTAATACTAAATTTGCAAACCCAGATAGAAACCCCGATAGAAACCTGGATCTCATGTTGTTTTTGTAATACGTGTTAAAACATAACCCAGACCCGTAGATAATAAAACGCAGCTATTGTATAATGTATGGTATACCCCAAACAGCATTTTATTAATTAGACGATTATTCAATAATATAACTATTCAATTGAGAAAAAAATACGATAGTTAATAATAATTAATGTATGTAATTGTCTTGATATAATCTTGGTGCGAAAGTAAACCTTCATTAGGTACTTGATTCTTTTAAATTTGATCTGATGTCGGTTTTAGCAATTCCATTTGTTTATCCTTTGAAGATTTTGCACTTTCAGTGGCCAGCATTAAGTATTGAGTCTGTACGCTAAAAGAAATATTGACATTTTTAAATTTTGTTTTGCTTAAACTAGAAGAAATACCCACCAGTCGCCAAATATTTTAAGGTTAATTGTAACCTTTCATTTGGCTCAATACAATTTCTGAACGAAAACCAACCACTTTGATTAAAAAAAACTTCTTTGATTTGTCAAATTTTAATGTGTATATGCCTTAAAAAAGTGGCTGAAAAATGTAATTTCCACATTCATTTTTAGTTATTTTTTAGTACTTTTTTCTTGACAGTTTTGCATTTTTGTTTGTATTGTGTACACTCTCACACTAAATTGAATTTTCCATTTGACTATTGTGGTACTACTCTGGGCTTTACCAATCCACAACTTCGGTATGGTAAGTGTTGTGGTATGTACATTTTTCTTGGGATAATATGTACTATTGTTGTTTTGTTTAATGTCAAATCCTCAAAAAACTTTGCATAGGTACATTCAACCTTGACCCCACCTCAAATAATTAGTCCAGGCAGGGGAGTTGCATGGGGGCAGCATGCCCCCCTTACTCACCGAGCTTTTTGTACGATGTGAACTTAATTACAGAAAAACTTCACAAAAGTAGGTTTTTATCTATACTTACTGAGAGTAAATAGGTACATATGTATTTTAAAAGTGATGCATAACTACTTTTCGAAAAATATGATATTTCATTTAGTTAAATGTTTTCACGTAAGTTGTATTATTGAAAAAAAAACTACACTTGTACCTACTTTTAATCCAAAAAACGTTTCCATTAAAATTTCCCCAAAAAAAAGTACCTAGGTACAAAAAAAAAAACTTATCAGAACTCTACCAGAGGGAAGTATTAACAAGAACAGTCAAAACAATTTTTCGTTGCCGTGAATTTTTTATATTGTGTATTAATATTGCAAACTTTAAAAATATGTAAAAAATAGAAGAACTTATATTTTCAATTTTAAACCGTTTTAATTATTATCTTTAATAATAAATCTACCGAATATAAATATCCGTGTGTTGAAATACCTTCTAATTTCAAGACAAATTGAACAAAAGTGTTGTACTAAAAACGCCAAAATTGAAAATCAACATTTTTTTAATCATATTTAACAGAGTTTCCTCACCGTAATATTTTAAAGCTGTTCTATAGAGACCCCTAGCCCACTGTAAAAAAATCAAAGTGCTATGCGTGCTCCCCTAATGGAAAGTCGCACCGATTTATACGAACATAGTGGGTCCCGAAATTAAAAAAAAAATCATCATAAAAAATGGATGGATGATTCTTTTTTTAATAATATTTTTTTATTTATATTATTATAGGTAATTAGGTATAGGTATATTGTTATTTTTTTTAAATAAAAGAAATTTGTTATATACAAAAAATTAAGTAAAACGGATTAAAAATATGTAGGTAGGTTGTTGATGTGGACATAGCTTTAACTCTTTTGAGCAAATGGTACTTACTTAACTGGTTCATTTAAGAACTAAAAAAATAAAATAAAAGACTGGATTGCACGTACTTGCTCTTATGTTCGATCATATCGTGTGCACAAGATTCTTAGTAGAAACAGCTAAATACATATATTTTTAGGATCGTTGTTTACTTATTTTTTGTTAGGTACCTACCTATACAAAATTTCTTTATTTATTTTTCTAAAAATAAATTGGTACCTATGACAATTTTAAACATTTAGTAACATGAACTTAAAAATAAAATTTAAAAAAATAAATCATTCACATGTTTTCAAAATGACTTAATTACGGCCGAAGTTCTCAAAACGCTTCCTCGCAAAGGGTTAGTTAATTTCTTTTATATAATAAATGCCACTCTAAGGCTAGAGTACGTTCCGAACCAATTGAAGTAATAATGGTTCTCAAACCAGGAAAACCATAACAAGATAAGAAATCTTATAGACCCATTTCGCTTCTATCCGTAATATCTAAAGTCTTTGAAAGAATATTACTTCAGTCAATAATAGAAGAAAAGCACCTTATACCTGAACATAAGTTCGGATTTAGAAGCAAGCATTCGACAATTGGCCAATTGCATAGGATCACTGACGTCATTGAGAAAACTGTTGCAGAAAATAAAATTTATTCGGCGGTCTTCCTAGACGTGTCGCAAGCTTTTGATAAGGTGTGGTACGAAGGCCTACATTTTAAATTAAACCAAATACTGCCTAAAAGCATATCTAGAGAACAGACTTTTTAGAAAAAGACGTGGAAACGATAACTCGGATCTCAAAGAAATAGTGGCTGGGGTACCACAAGGAAGTGTTCTAGGCCCATTATTGTACGTTTTATGAACACGTGATATACCTCAAACAAAAGACACTATCGTAGCCACCATTGCTGACGACACTGCAATACTAGCAGTGGGCCAAACGATAAATGATTCTACGACAAAATTACAAAAAGCTGTGAATAATGACAATGATTGGACAAAAGCATGGCGGATATCGCTCAAGTAAAATCAGTCCATGTAGATTTTACGTATTAAAAAATTAATAGATTACCGGTATTTGTTACTACGGTTCAAGTTTCGTTGGCTAATGAAGCATAATATCTCGGAATGACTCTAGACGCGAAATTAAAATGGAAACTGTATGCTAAAAAGAAATGCGAAGAGTTAAATAGTAAAAACTCAGAGATATGTACTGGTTGCTCGGAAAACACTCTAAGCTCAGTATCGAAAATAAGCTAATTTTGTACAGGCAGGTGCTTAAGCCTGTCTGGACTTACGGTTTACAACTCTGGGGTTGTATGCAAGATTCTAATTTTAATACCTTACAAACATTTGAAAATAAACTGCTAGAAGGCAGATATGTTTGTTATTATAAACTTTATTTTTTTGTTTTATTCTATAAATAAAATCATACAGAAAGTATATCTTGTTTTTTATGTCGAAGATATATCAAAGGGAATTGTTCAAAACTAAATTTAATAGTAATATCAAGTTTGATTAAAATCTCGAGTTCGATATTTTTCAAAATGCAAAACTTGCCCTATAGATATCGCATGTAAAAACAAATTCAATCCGCTCAAAGATACTTCAGGGAGATATTTTTTTTTACATATTGGTATTAACAATATACCTACATACGTATAGGTATTGTTTTTGTTCCTTATTTTGTGGACTGTAATTTAAATTTTAATTGAATTTTTTTTGCGTCATCAGTTAGATGCTGTTTTGAACATTCAATTGTTTTTGTTTTTGCATTTATTTTTAAAATATCGAACATCGTTATAACTGCAATCGAAATGAAATTTCCACGTGGACCTTTCGCCAAGTTAAAACCTTTTCATCCACCTTGGAGAACCAAAGAGTCTTCTTTTATCATTGACCTAAATTCAAATCGAAAAAGCAGTCACGACAATAAGTTCTACCTTGCTCTTTACAAGGATATCTCCTCCGAACTAAGATAAAAAAAATGGCATTTTCTCTTCACCGACGCACGGATCTAAAATTCCAGAAAGCGTTCGTATGCTGTTGTCAAAGATGGATCGCTCATTAATACGGGTCTACTATGCGAACAAGCATCGATTTTCACTGCAGAGGCGCATGCGATATTGGTAGCGGTCAAAACTGCTCTAAACCCACGGCAAATACATTATCACAACTGATAGTATGTCAGTTATAAATGCTGTTCGTAATATTAGATACAATGTTTTCGTTATAAACAAAATAAGAGATCCTTATTCGTTCACCTAAAAAAACTTAAAATAATGTGGGCCCCCGGTCACACATAGGAATGAAGCAGCTAGCGCGGCGCATAAAATGTCACTCTACCTCTTTTTTTTGAAACGCTTACTAAAAATGATGTAGCAAATGCCATAATATAAACTCAAAAATTATCAAGACTTGTGGAAATCATATATTCACCACTATACTTCTATCTATCCAACATCTACTACAAAACTCGCAAGTAGAAATTTCCTGAGACTTCGATTAGGTCATACATCCGTCACTCACCAACATCTACTCCGAAAAGAAAGCCTTTCGATGCACAACATGCAACGCAGTCATCGACATTAAACACATCTCAGTTCCATTATAAAAAATACTTTTAAAAACAACTCTGTTATCTCAATTTAAAAAAATTCCAAATACAGAAAACATATCAATAATTGATAAATTTATAAGATTTACTAATATCTCTATTTCTGTAATTTAAAATTCTCTTTTTTACTTCCGATTTTAGTTAATATAATGGCCTTTTCGATTGGCCGTCCAGAACTGTTCTGACCCCCACAAAAGGACAGTTGTTATCCTAAACAGAACAAAAAACGATTCTGGATTTCATATCAGAATCGAAAACAGAATTACTAATACACTCACATAATTAGAATGTCAAAATAATCGGGTTGTTTTGTTGTGTAATTTCGATGTGCTTATTGAAACTACTTTTCTGGTAAAATAAGGTAAAAAGAAGCAAGTTATAATTATTATTGATACAAGAAAATGTATATCTAAATTGAAATCAAGTGTTTTTGAAATTCTTTTTAGTCGATGTGATTTTTTTTAAATTTAATTTTTACAAATCCAGTGATACATACAATTTAGAATCAGTCAATTTTTTTCCCGGGTGTTTTATTGGGGGGACGTGTTCCGGACGGCCAATCGAAAAGGCCATAAGGCAAGTTATACATTTGTAAAAAATAAAATTCTAACAATCAAACATGACATTACCATCATAAAGAAGCCTAAAAAAGCGATCGACAAAAAATGTATGTCTGTCAGTCAGTCTGTCTGTCAGTCTGTCAATCTGTCAGTCTGTCAGTCTGTCAGTCTGTCAGTCTGTCAGTCTGTCAGTCTGTCAGTCTGTCAGTCTGTCAGTCTATCAGTCTATCAGTCTGTCAGTCTGTCAGTCTGTCAGTCTGTCAGTCTGTCAGTCTTTCAGTCTGTCAGTCTGTCAGTCTGTCAGTCTCTCAGTCTGTCAGTCTGTTGGTCTGTCCGTCTGTATGTATAGCGAGCTGCAGCCTAAACGGCTTAAGCGATTACCTTCAAATTTGGTATGTATGATTCTTTTCGCGTTCCTTAGAGGGAAATTGAAATTTTATTTTTAGGCCTAAAAATAACGGTACCTGCCATATAACCTTTAAGGAAAATCTTATGTTTCTCGAAAACGGCTAACGATTCTGATAAAATATATTGAGAATTTTTTTAATCTGAACCAAGATTACGGGAAAAGTCTATTAACGGTACCTTTCATATAAAGGTTTTAATATTTAGCTTTCTCGGTAACGGTTCATTGGATTTCTGTCAAATTTTATATCTGAGAAGATCTAGGTAGCCAAACTAATTCTGCATATCAATATTTTGAATAACTTTTTTTTCTAATTAAAATTAAATCAATATTTTTAAAACTAATCAATAAAGGTAATTTTAAATTTTATAATCACATGTATATTAATAAATTCTAAGAACCTGCATACCAAAATTTCAAAAAAAAAAAATTGTTTTCAAAAAACTAAAAATAAAAACATGGATTTCATCAATATCCGTCTAACAATTTTCGAGATATTTTTTCATAAAATTTTCATTCATCCGTGGCATTTAATGGTGTTCTTGAATTTTTCGAAAACCGATTAAAGTGATGGTTTTGGCAAATTTTTATAAGTTGAAAAAAAAAACGATGTTTAGCCACCTATACATCATTCACTTTCATTATATACATAATGTACATTCACATATGCCCAGGTTCCATCTTTATAGGTTGATACATATTACCCTCCTAATTTACATAATTTAAATCCATTTAAATATACATTTGTAGGTAGGTACCTATGTATGTAACTATTCCTTGAATCATGCACTCGACAATTCATTATACTAAGAATCACGGTAATCTTGCCTACATCCATCGTATTTAAACCTGCATAGGATAACTAGGATAGCTACCTACTAAGAGCGTCAGTGGTTAGCTTCACAAAAGTTGTTAGCTACAAGAGCAAGTGCAAGAGTAAGTCCAGTCGTGCATTTTATTTAGATTGCACATTGACTATTGAGTGAGTGAGTGGAGGATAAATATTTTATTTCGTTGTGTACCATGGATGAGTGGGGGAGAAACATATTTATTTGTCACTTCTGTTGTTTGTATTCTTTTCTTCTCATTTATAAAAAACCGAATGCACTCATTAGGTATCACTCTTCAAAATTATAGCTGATTTGATCGTGTTTGCAATAGAGACTTCGTAGAAATAATATTATCATATTAATAAAGAATTTATTTATTTTTTGAAAATTCAATTGCAAAACCTTATTGAATGTGCGAAATTTTTGCACGGGTTTTCTGGAGTAGCGTGCTTTTATTCATGGTTGCTTTGTATACATGCGATCGGTTGCGATCATTTTCGCTTACCGGTATGTTCCAAATCTGACACAATCCTTATATATTTTTTACTTCCTAAAATTTCAGATTTTGCCTGCAACTTCTTTAAGCAATACACAATACACCTTAAAAATTGACCCAAGAAACAGTGTTTAGCAGTTAGCAGGTAATCATTTATTATTATTCTTAATTCAATTAAAATTTATTGATCAATTACTATATAATTTCGCTCAGTTTCAATTCTAAATAATAAAATTCACTCTTCTGAATAAATTATCGCAGTAACATTTGACAATTAATTTTCTAATATTTTATATTTTCAGATCGAATGAATTCAGTCTTTCATAGATTTTGATAGAACAATCTTTCTATAATTTTTTTGTTCGTATGCATCTCACTTTAATTAATAAATATTTTATTTTTTTTAACACTTTCATAACTTTTTATTGATTTATATTGAATGGATATTCACCTCACTAGCATTGTTCAAACTTAAAAAAACTCTTTGTATTCTTCGTGGATTTTAGGGCAGCTTTTGACTCCAAGGACAGAAGATCTCTCTTCCTGAAATTTAGCAACATTGGACTATAGTCTATACGAAGAAAATTCCACCGCAGTATGGGATGGAAGCAGAATTTCGGACTGGTTCAGAACAAACGTAGGAGTAAAACACGGATTTCTTCTTAGTAGCCTATTATTTTCAATTTTTAATGGCATATGTATCAACCTTCTGTACGCCGACGATATAGTTTTATTCGCACAAACTCCTTCCATAATGCAAATGATGATTAACAAGCTTTATCAATACTGCACCATATGGAACCTCAAAGTGAACATCAACAAGTCTAAAAGTATGGTGTTCCGAAATGGAACTGGAAGGTAGGCACGTCATGAAAGATGGACTTGGGAAAATGAGGAAATTGAAGGAATATAAATATCTGGGAGTAATCATAACGCCAAAATTGTCATTTAAAAAACATCTGCAAGAAAAATTAAAAGAAGCAAACAAAATTATAAATTGTTGTTGGAGGTGTATTCTAAGCAAAACAAATGAAGCGACAAGTGCCAAGTATAAGGTTTTTGAAGCAGTTCTTAGATCGATTATGTGTTACGCAGCGCAGCGCAATGTGGGGTATTTTTAAGTTCGAGGAAGTTGTAAAGTTACTGCGCTATTTTATCAAGAAAATCTTTAGATTACCGGAGAGCTATCCTACTTATATGCTTCATTTGGAAACTGGACTGCCAACGCTTTATAGTTGCACATTAAAGTAGGACTTTCTTTATATTCTACAAGTACTGGAATTGACAGATATGCGCCTACCAAAAATTGTAGCTAATCATGTAATTACCACGAATCAACAATTTTTCGAAGAATGGGTGAGACTGGGAAATCAACATAGTATCGAAATTGTGGTTGAAAGTCTAATGTTAAGGTCTAATCTGAAGAATCTTCTTATTAATGTCGATGAATTTATTCATGAAACGTTTAAAGTTCAAGCTCAACAAAGCCAAACTAGAGTAACTTACAAACTCCTGCATCATGACCTGGTACAAAAAAAAAAACAATTTTCGGGACCGGTATAAATTGGAAGTCATATCACTACTCCCAGATGTGATCTACTGGGTTTCAACTATACACCACACAGAAATGACCGAAGTGAGATCTGTACATTCTGCAACTTAAACGCAAGGGAAGACACCTAGGATAGGAGTATGTCCCTTAAGTAAAATAACAAGAATCCACTGGCGTAAGAACAGCTTAACAGAAGCAGAAATAATATCGACTTTCAACGGAGACAACTGCATGAAGCTATACACATTTTTAATGCAAGCACTAAAATATAGACAACGAATAATAGATGAAGAATTTTGAATCAAACGAATTATTAAATCTAAGTTAAAACTGTATATGTAATTATGTAAATAACAATTTCTTTTTTTTCGGACTGATGGCAAAAGCCATTGCTACTATTGTGAAAAATGTAACATATTGTTCAATAAAATCTCATTTTCTATTCTATTCTATTCTTTTGAACAGATATTGTGTAATTCCACATCTGAATTCACGACCAAGACCCATAAATGCCTTTCAAAAATTTAACATTAGGTGTTATATTAGTTTAAAATAAAATTCACACACATAAACTACGAGTATATTATAATTCCTTAGCAGTGATGCATTATAAATTTCAATCCGACAATCTCCTGATTGAAACACCAATTTCATATTTTACACATTTCAAACACTTCTACACTTAACCCATTTTCCACGACTTGAAATTAGAACTTCTCAAAAATCTCTTCAATTAAAAATTTAAGAAAATCAAAAAACGCAAACAAATTCATACATAATTCCAGACTTGAAAATATGTCAAAGTACATTTAAAAAGGTTTTCAACAACCTTCAAACGCAAAGGATGATGTTTAAGTGAAGTGGTATATAATTAACATTGCTTAAATGAGAAAATTGTTTATAGATAAGGATTTTGCACTTAAGAGCTGCTTCAAGATATTTTAAAGTTAAGAATTTTTTGTACAGATATGACTTGGCTTTTTGAAAGCCAGAAGTCTTTATTTTATGTATTTTGTATACATTTACATGTGTATAACATGTTATGTACTGATGTTCAGATAAAGTGATATCTTTTAAATTTTGCTTTATCGAAACCTGTTTAAGTAAACGAAGAAAATATCACCACCACGCCAGCCAAGTCTGATATTATACAGTCATTCCCAAAAATCTCAAATATTTTTCGAAAGTGTTGGTATGCAGTACGAAATCCGTCGAGCCATTTATGAGAAAGTCGAAAATCGAATAAATTCACGAAAACGTTAGTCCTCATTTTAACTCTACAAACAATAAAGGAATCGCAAACAAATCTGTCAAAAATATCTAACTATGTACCACATATGTATGTACATACGAGTATATTACTTTTTTATATGTTTCTGACATTTCTATTTCTTATTATGTTTTGGTTTCAATAATGTTTTTTTTATAATAAATATTATTAAAAAAAAATAACCCAGTAGTAAGTGCAACAACCTCGGTTATTGCAACTGCCTGAATTTCTATTAGTTTCGTAAATCGAGTTTGTACTGTTTGTACAAAAAAAATTTGCCAAAATGTAGACTATAACTAATGCAGTGCACGCACTTTTTTAATCAAAATCTTTAAAGCCGTTTTCGAGATAATTAAGATGGTAGAAAAAATAATTTGGCAAGTAACAGTTATTTTTGGGACTAAAAAAATGTTTCAAAAATCTATTTGGATACACCTAAAACGCTTAGTACCAAGGTTGAAAAAAGTGGAGTTTTAAATCTAGATGAGTTCAACAAAAATTCCAATTCCTTCTTGAGGCTAACATATATTTGTATGTATCCATTACTTGTACCAAATTTGAATAAAATTATGACAAAGAATGGTATACGAAAATGTTTTTCTATTCAACTTTTCTAAATTATAAATTAATTATCGAAAACCCCAACCGCTTAGCCAGGCTGTATCGGCAGCGTGTATATAAAATTAATGTAAAACCATCGAGTGGTTGGGTGCTATCCATGAGCGGTACTTGCATTGAAGAAACCGATCAGCTTTCAGTTCTTGGCATGTGCATCACAGACCACCTCTTGTGGAATGAACACATATTTGATGTCGCCAAAAAGCCTGCAAGGTGTTTGGGTTTTCTTCGAAGATGCAAGAAATCCTTTTCCCCGTCTAATCTGGCTGTAATATATAAGGCCTTCATCCGTCCAAAGTTGGAGTATAACTCGCACATTTGGGCAGGAGCTCCTAAAACTCATTTGAGTCTCTTAGATAGAATTCAGAATAGAGCTCTAAGAATGATAGGCCTATAATGGAAACATTTACATTTCTAGAAGACCGCCGAAATGTTATATGTCTCTCATTAAAGAACAGAATAATATTATTTCTTATTGACCGCAAACAATCGATAAAATATAAAAACACAAGATGAAATTTTAGTTTTTAATATTTATTATTATAATCGTATGCATTACGAACTTAAAATTGAAAGTTCATCTTCAGCTCGAGTTTAATAAAACAAAATGAAGTGATCAAAAAAAGCTAAATTACCTGCAAAGACTGCAATGCTTCTTACATAGGACAGGCGAGGAGGGCTTTGAAAGCAAGAGCAAGTGAACACGAAAGAACAATAGACAACAAGGAAATTCAAAAGGCTATACCATCACACATATTTAATTTTGACAACACAGAGCCTCACTCTGTTACACCAATTGTTGACAATATTAAAATTTTAAAAACAGTGAATAACCCCTCAAGTTGGATGCTTATGAGTCATTTTTCATACAAACAACAAATAATTTAATAAATTTAGAATCTGGAGCAATAGAGTCATCCCTTTTTAACCTTTTGTAATGTATGTAATTCCTTATTTTTTGTTGTTTAATTTTTGTAAGTGAGCTTTTTGTAAGCAAGTTAATTTTGTAAGTTTGTTGTTTTTGGTTGAATGTAATTTAGCTTTTTTGATCACTTCATTTTGTTTTATTAAACTCGAGCTGAAGATGAACTTTCAATTTTAAGTTCGAAATGCATACGATTATAATAATAAATATTAAAAACTAAAATTTCATCTTGTGTTTTTATATTTTATCGATTGTTTGCGGTCAATAAGAAATAATATTATTCTGTTCTTTAATTATAACGACCACAAAATCTCGTTCATTTGAATTTTCGGTGATTAAAAATCGAATATAATTTTATATAAATGTCTCTCATTATTTTATCGCTATTTTTATAAACAATGTTATAGCGAAATAACCAGTTGCGTTCCTCCCCTTAAAATCTTCAACCGTAATACTCGCGCTTCCAGGATTGCTCATCAGTTCACCTTCGAGCCCTACTTCGGACGTACCGTCAAGTACAAATTCTTTCTTTAGCCGTACAACTCGAATGTGGAATACTTTACCCGGCTCTGTTTTCCCCACCCATTTTGATATTCGGAAATCTCCTCTTGCATCCTTCTCCACTTTCCTAACGCTCGCACTGTGCTAGTTTATTTTAAGAGTAGTCAAAATCCATTTAGTGCGGGTATTATTATAAAAAAAAAAAACCGGCGATGCCCAGTGTTGTAACTATCTCGTACGCATCAATTGGGCCTATGCTAATTCCTTGCGGTAACCAACGGGTACTGGGTTATCCATCAGGACATTCCTGCTAAACTTATAAGCGCGAGTGTTGAGCACAGAAAAGATATCAACAGTCTCTCAATCATCTCTAATGCTCTGCTTTAATGAATGTTCTGATCGACTCGCAGAAGTCTTGCACGAGCCCCTCAGAAAGAGGACGTACGGCGGATGAGCCCAAACAATTGGACCAACGGTGACTTCAACAGTCAACAAGGCAGATGCCCTAATGAGTTACTTCGATGTATTTGGAGATAAGGTCATTGGAACAATTCAATGAAAGTCAGGGCATAAAATAGAGATGGTGGCGGATGAGCCCTTAATGGGCCTCATATCCCCGAAGCGGGTGACTGACTCCGGACTTTCTCGCTCCTTCTGTCCAAGGAATCCAACAAAGGACCTGGTGCTTCAGGTTAAGTATTGTGCTTGGGGTTAACAACCCCACCATGTAAAAAAAATAAAAGTTGCGAAGCGACCACGGAATTATTGCCATCCAGGAAGTGCGATGGGATGGGCCCCGCAAAAGAAGGATTAAAAACTGTAACGTATACGACGGTGATTGTGAAAAAAGATCACAGCGTCTATTTGGGTGCGGATTCGTCATAAGCGGCAGCCTTAGGCAAGAAGTCTTGGGCTTTAGACACGAAAGTGAGCGACTTGTGACAATCCGTAACAAGGTTAAATTCCCCAAAAATTAGTGTAATATGCGCTCAAGCCCCCGCAGAGGACAAGGATGACGCCGCCAAGGATGCCTTCTACTAGATCCTCGAGAAAACCTATGAGCAGTGCCCTAAATATGACGTTAAGATCGTACTAGGCGATTTTAACGCCAAAATAGTTGAAGAGGAAATTTTTGGTAGGACTGTCAGAAAACATAGCCTACACGACACAACCTCTGAAAACGGACTAAGGCTAATTGACTTTGCGGCGGCACGTAACATCACCATTGCAAGCACACGGTTTCCTCATCTCGAGATACACAAATGGACTTGGCGGCATCCAGATCAAATAACCGTCAATCAGATTGATCACGTTGCCATCGATGCAAGGCACGCCTCCGGTATTCTGGATGTTCGCACCTTCCGAGCAGCTAAAATCATCTCGGATCACTACCTTGTTGCAGCCAAGGTAAGAATGCGAACAACCCGAACGTCCCAACAATGGAGTAATAATGTGAGGAAGTATGACGTCGGAAAACTGCAATCGCAAGAGACCGCCAGAACCTATGCCGATCGAATATCCCGTAACCTCTCAAGAAATCCATTGCTGCCAGCATCAAGTGCCGAAGACCAGCGGCAACGCTGCCAACAGACGTGCCGCAACTGATGTGCTAGGTTTCACCAGACCTCCACCACGAAACCTCTGGTTCGATGAAGAATGCAGGCAGGCACATGCAGCTAAACAAATGACGAGATCTCCTCGCGAGGTCTACGAGCAGAAAAGACGGGAAGAACACCGGCTTCTCCAGAAGAAAAAGAGAGAGCATGAGAAGCGCGCGATCGAAGATATTGAGAGATTCTACTTCAGGAACAACGTGCGGAAGTTTTACCAACAGGTAAAAAGAACGTGTCAAGGCCAAAAAACCCGCACAGAAGCCTGTAGAGATAGGAATGGAAACCTCGTAGTAGAGTCACAGTCGGTGCTGAGTATATGGAAGGACCATTTCTGCAGACTGTTAAACGGCGATGAAGACCAAAATCCCGCTGTCAGGCAGAATGAACCATTCAACATGGACGATGACACACAAAACTTCCGTCCACCTGAACAAAATGAAGTGAAGTGAGGATAGCAATATCCAAACTAAGGAACAATAAAGCTGCTGGCCCGACGGACTACCCGCCGAACTCTTTAAAGCAGCTGGAGATGACCTGGTACAGTGCATACAACAAGTCATCTCTAAAGTCTGCTCAGAAGAAAGTATGCCTGATGAATGGAACATCAGCATCGTTTGCCCGATCCACAAAAAAGGAGACCCTCTAAACTGCGCCAACTATAGAGGAATAAGTCTCCTGAATATCGCGTGCAAGATCCTTTCTGCTGTATTATGTGAACGTCTGAAACCATTTGTCAGCAACCTGATTGGACCCTATCAGTGCGGTTTCAGAGGCCAGGAAAGTCCACAATCGATCAAATGTTCACGCTACGGTAGATCCTGGAAACTACCCAAGAACTCCAAATCGATACCCACCATTTCTTTATCGATTTTAAGGCCGCGTACGATAGCATTTATAAAGACGAGCCATGTCTGGTTTTGGCATCCTCAAAAAACTAATCCGACTGTGTAGGATGACGATGGAGAACTCTCGCTGCTCCGTCAAGGTTGGTACTGACCTCACAGAAGCTTTTGATGTCAAGAAAGGATTCCGACAAGGTGATGCGCTATTGTGCGATTTCTTCAACTTAATACTTGAAAAAATTGTAAGAAATTCCCAAGTTAACTCTACTGGCACATTTTTTTTCAAGTCTGTGCAATTGTTAGCATGTGCTGATGACATAGACATCATTGGCAGAAACCAGCGAGCTGTCACTGGAGCGTTTGCTAACATTGAAGCTGAAGCGGCTAGGATGGGATTAGCAGTCAATGAGGCCAAAACGAAGTACCTGCTGTCCACAAAAAGGGACACACAACGCCGGCGGATTGGACAAAACATCACAATAGACAGGTACAACTTTGAGGTAGTTAGGGACTTTGTCTACCTCGGATCCGCTATAACATCTGATAACAACATATCGTTAGAAATAAAGCGAATAATAACTCTTGGCAATCGCTGTTCCTATGGGCTAGGGAGACAATTGAGTAGTAAAGCCCTCTCTCGAAAAACAAAGGAGACTCTTTATAAGACTCTAATCATCCCAGTCCTGCTCTATGGCGCGGAGACATGGACTCTATCGAAAGCGGATGAAGATATTCTTAGTCGTATCGAGCGTAAGGTTCTTCGCAAGATTTTCGGCTCTATCTGCGTTAACGGGCTTTGTAGGAGAAGGTTTAACCACGAACTATACGTGCTGTACAGCGACATTGACCTGGTACAAAAAAATACGTATATCACGTTTAAGATGGCTAGGTCATGTAGAGTGTATGGACAACAATGCTTCGGCTTGTAGGATCTTCGATTCCAACCCAGAGGGAAGACGCAGTCAAGGAGGAACTCGCCTTAGGTGGCGCGCTGAAGTAGAAGATGACCTCAACAAACTTGTAGTGCGAAACTGGAGGCATCTATTCGAACAGCCTGGAGACGCAGGTTGGTTGATGCCCAGGTTCGCCCCAACTTTAGCGCCACCTAAGTAAGTAAGTAAAACCATCGAGTTTGCACAAAGGCCCGTTTGCTGATACGTACCATAAACATTTCTGTTCAAGTTAAAACGCTAATGGGTTACTTTTCCCTTTGCGCAAACTGTCATATAAGTGCTTATGTAGAACTTAAATGCTTAAGTTGAGTATAGCTTGAACCAAATGACTTGGCCAACGGTCGTTGCGCAGAGAGAGGATTCAAGAGAATACAAATGGTGCGTAAGAGATTTATATTTACAATGACAGAGATGAAATACTTTTTTGAAAACTGCACAATATACCACGATCATATCTCATGTAAATAAAGTCTATCCCGGGAAGGTGATTTGGTGTATCTTTCAAATTTAATAAAATGAACAAAGAAAATTGAAGTGAGCTGCGCAGTACAATGGCCAAGTTATTTGGTTCAAGCTATATCAGCAAACAGGTCTAAAAGAGTTAACGACACTGTTTTTCTCTCCATTATGGACCTTTGCCCCTGCATCTGTTGATTATGCTCAATTTTGTAGAGACAGGAATTATTATGAAAAACAGAATTTTGAAATAGGGTATTTTCATAAACGCAGAAAATCTGCGCTAGTACAATCGCATTTCTTTTCTCATGCATTATTTAACGCATACACACTGCGGAATATAAGCAGTCAACACGGCTGTTTTAATAAGAAAAAATCTAGCATTCGTGTCCTTTCTGTAGCCAAAAAAATTATGGCTGCGCAATCTGCACGATCCCGATAATATTTGGACGTTTATGAACAGTAAGACTACAATTCAACAAGTTAGTGAGACCGAAAATCTGACTTTATGAAGACGTCTAAAGCAGATCTAAGTAAGACCAAGTGATTTCGTAAATTCTGAAATGTTTGCAAAAATACAAATTATCAACTTAGTATTACAATGTACATAATATGTATGTATGTGTATATTATCTATCCCTATCGTAATATATATTTTTTTACACGAAACGAAATCAATACCCACTAGCTGTATCTATAAGTATATTGGAAATGCGAATTTTCGATAGTGCAATCAACAAAATGTCCATAATGTGAACTTTGTAACATGGCCTACCCTGGTACTGTAGTAATATATACATAATATAGTATATTATAACTCCAAAGCAAACAAAATTGTGATAATTAACCGTTTAAATCTGAATTTGAAATTGATCGGCAATAATATGTCTAAAACTATGGAAGATAATGATTGCCCGGAGAGCCCATATTTATTAGGAATTATCTTTAATTATTACTCATTAACCTCAAGTCGGAAGCATAGATAAATAATATGAATCCTTGGCTGCATTTGAGAGTTTGGCATCAAGCTCTGGTATCGAATTACGAATTAGAAATTACCTTTTGGACCATTCCATGCATATACAAGTTTTATGGACGGTTTCAAGACTGAATCATAAAATAAATGCTGGTGGGCCCAGACCTCAGTTTTATCTCCGATTCTGTTTCTCATTTTGAATAATAATCTCTTATCTGGAACTTCTAATCCACTAAAATGTTTTGCTATACTCTCAGCTTTTCATATTCGTGTGCAGATTCACTTCCTTGTTCTTCCGATGTAAATCTACAAGGGCAGAGTATGATAAGCTCATTTAATTCTGATCTCGGCAGCATTCTCCAATGTGGAATAAAAAACCTAAACGGCTGAAGCGATTTCCTTCGAACTTGGCGAACTCAACGCCTTAGGTGATTGGCTCGATTATTTTTTCAAATCTTTTTTTCCTAAGACTAACGATACCTGCCATACATTTTTTTGTATCAAAAATGGTTTGTCTTAATTATCTTGAAAACGGATATAACGGGTGATTTTTTTGCTACTTGGTTTTTGACGTTTATATTTTTGACAGATCACACATGACAAATTCCACGAACATTTGACATTTCGATTCAGTATTGTTTGCCATTTCATCATGAATAGACTTACGCCTGAACAACGTTTGCAAATTATTGAAATTTATTATCAAAATTCGTGCTCTGTGAAAAATGTGTTTCGCAAGCTACGTCCGTTTCAGCGACGAGGCTCATTTTTGGCAAAATGGATACGTGAATAAGCAGAATTGCCGTATTTGGAGTGAAGAGCAGTCAGAGGCAATTCAGCAGCTACCAATGCATCCCGAAAAATGCACTGTTTGGTGCGGTTTATGGGCAGGCGGCATCATTGGGCCGTACTTCTTCAAGGACGATGATGGCCGCAGGGTTACAGTCAATGGAGAAAGGTACCGTTCGATGATAACAGTTTTTTTTTGCCGAAAATGCAAGAATTGAACTCGGTCGACATGTGGTTCCAACAGGACGGTGCCACATGCCACACTGCACGCGAAACCATGCATCAATTGAGAGGCGAATTTGGTGAGCAGTTGATCTCACGTTTTGGCGCAGTCAATTGGCCACCAAGATCATGTGATTTGACCCCGTTAGACTATTTTTTGTGGGGCTATGTTAAGTCTATTGTCTATGGGGACAAGCCAAACACGATTGCTGCCTTGGAAGCCAACATTGAACGCGTCATTGGTGAGATTCCGGCCGAAATGTGTGAAAAAGTTTGCCAAAATTGGACCTTCAGAATGGACCACCTGAAGCGTAGCCGCGGGCAACATTTAAGTGAAATTATTTTTAAAAAGTAAATGGCAGAAATTGATTTATCGATCCAAATAAAAATTTCATTCACTTTTTACAAGTTTCTGTGTTTTTTTGAATTTTCAAAAACCAAGCTCTTAAAAAATCACCGTTTATATGTAGGTAAACTCTTCATTTTAGTTCAACAATTTCTTTAAATAAATTGTTATTATCGACACCTTCTATACAACCGTTTCTTTTTTTTATTAACGGCTCCAATGGATTTCGATGAACATTCTTATACAGGAGGTCCTTCAAATTTTAAATAATACTGCATACTGCTAATTTATATCGATAAATACTTAAAATTGTTATTCTACTATTTACAAAAAAAAAAAACAAATAGTTGCACTTATGTACACGCGCCAAAAGTAAAACGTCCCTAATTTGAAACAATTTTTCCAATTTTTGATACCCCGTACTTGCATAACTACATCCCCCATAACGATCCCATCTTCCAATTGTACAAGCGTCATCGTGCGTATCGTTCGAACTATGATGTACTCCGTATAAATAAATCTACGAAGTAGATACACTGGATCACTGGCAACGAGACCTTCGACTTTACACACATTAATCAAATAGAGAAAGCCATCGAAAGAAAGAAGAATATTGTGGGTACACATTCTTTTTTTTTGAGAGTGTTGTGTCGCGTTGTAGGTTTGAAAATGTTTACCCCAACGCCGCAAAAGAACTTTTACTTCAAAAAAAATTAGGAAACTGATCGGACTCCACTAAAACGCTTTAACTTTTGATGTTCAAAATTTAGCTTTTGGTGACACCTTATAATAAGATATTAATGCGTCTACAGGAAGAATCAAGAGAAAGCCACATTCGAATATGATTGTACTT
Source organism: Philhelius pedissequus (assembly GCA_910595825.1). Taxonomy (NCBI): domain Eukaryota; kingdom Metazoa; phylum Arthropoda; class Insecta; order Diptera; family Syrphidae; genus Philhelius; species Philhelius pedissequus. Next base: position 256,528,361 of record OU343160.1, read on the forward strand.
GATTAATGTCTATTTGCTTAAAAAAGGATGATATGAATAGTTAATATCAAAATAGAGAACATTTTTAGTGTTCCATGACCAGCATTGACTTACTTAACTTAAGAAAACTTCTCAAGAATGCTCGATTCTCCGTCAAAATGCGTATCAAAAGCTAAGCACGTAAATTAGGTTTATTGTAATTCCTTGCGAAAACAATCCAGTTTAATCATTACAATTGATCATTTCAGCATCTACTTTGACTCAATCGATTATACTCGACTGTACTACTTACAGTGGTGTGTAAAATAATAGGTGCGAAAAAGAATGTTTGAAAGATTTAGTTTTATTACGAAAGAGTGAAACAAGTGCTACTAAAATGACTTATAAAATATGTCGCACCACTCTTGTATACTCTTGCTGCTGGTTTATGTTCATCAAGCTGTTGCTTTTGATTTATTTTCCGTTTAATGATTACCTTTGTTAAATTTCGCTGTGCAAAAAAAATTGTTTTCTAATTTTAATACTCTCATTCGTGGTTTTAAATTATGCGAAGTAAGTTATTACTTGCGATATATGTAGGTACTATAGCGCAAGTTTTGTATTTCCAATAAATCGAACTCGAGATTTTAATCAAAGTAGTTCCAGCAAATCCGTCTATCTGTCGGTAGAACGATCTTCAGCCTAAACGGCTGAACCGATTTTGTTCAAACTTGATGCTTAGACCCCCGCCACGCACTGAGCGACGTCGCTGAGCGACCAACAAAAATAGAACATTTTAAAACCTTTAGATATGGCCATGATGTTACTGAGCGACGAGCGACGCTGCTAAGCGGCAGAGCGCCGTCGCTCAGAATTAAAACATGTTCTAATTTTGTAGTTGATCGCTGAGCGACGTAAAAGAAAGATGGCCAATATAGACATTGAAAGTTTAATTACGGCTGTTCAAAGCCGTCATGTTTTATGGCCTGATAAAGAAAAAAGATTTTAAAAATAAGAATTTTAATGATAAGAAATGGGAAAAGGTTGCAAAAATTTGTAACGTTTCAGGTAAGTTCTTATTCAAATACTTTAATTTTTTTAACTTCCAAGCTCACAAAAGTACACAATAAGCTAGTTTTTTAAATTTAAAGCCGAACACTGCTTCTTTTGTAACGGATTGATTGTTCTTGATTATTTGCCCTGGTTTCAGTAGGAGCTTGCAACGAAAAGATCTTTGCAGAGGCATTTTAACAACTATCACTTTCATCGTCGCAGACGACGTCGCTCTGTAAAAGGCAAACCGTCGTTCAGCGTCGCTCGTCGCTCAGTGCGTGGCCGGGGCCTTAGGCGCTTTAGGTGATTGTCCAAAATAGATTTTTGAATCGTTGTTTTAGCCCCAAAAACAACGGTACTTGCCATACAATTTTTTCTAGCATCTTAATTATCTCGAAAACGGCTCTAACGAAATTTTGTTTTTGAATTTATATTATTAAATATTTAAAATGACCATACCATATATAAAAAATTAAGTGAAAATCGACTTTAAGAATACATTTAGCAGTTTTTATTAAGAATCTTTTGCATATAATGTGATCGAACATAGGAGCAAGTACGTGCGATCCAGTTTGTTTTAAACTGATAGAAGAAGTAAAAATGGGTCGTAAATCACATTGTTCTCATCAATTAAGAGACATTCTCGGAAAGCTTCGAAGTGAAGGAAACACCTATAAAAAAATCGCGAGGCGGTTAGTTGTTCTCAGACCATGTTCACAAATGCCTTAAAATGGACCAGCTATCCAGAATCCCGAGGAATACCAAAGAAAAACAACTAAAACCACTGATCGACAGATTGTAAGAGCTGTTAAGACCAACCCAACAATTACAATTTTTCAATCGGTTTTGTGAATTTTTAGCACACACCTATTATTTTGCACACGACTGTATACTTACTCTTATGCTATCTTAAATATTTAAAGAGCTCAGTATCGACATTCTCCGCTAACCTTAGACCGCTGGACAAAATCAAAAACAAAATATAATAATACATTGTTTATGTTATTCTTTTCTTTACGAATACTTAGTACTCATTTTCACAAAATTCTAATGCGTCACTATTATCTTTCAAATATCTTCTTTTAACTTTTTCCGTTTTGATGGTGATGCTTTTGAAATCAAAACTATCATATTGAAGAATTTTAAATTGAAAACAATTATTTCTTTTCGCATATATAGTGGCAACTATATTTTTCACAATAAATTTCCCTGACCAACTTTAAAGTTTTCCCTGATCAAATTGTAAGAAAAAAAATTTCAATTCAGTAAAAATGTTCAAGGATCTCTCCAAACACCGCAATACTTGAACGAAAATTGGGTACATGTACAGTTTCTTTTTGATGGTCTTTTAATTTTTTTAAGAACGATAAATTTACATTTGGGACTTTCACTGATACTTGAAGCAGATTAAGTTCAGAAATTGAAGCCTAAAAAAATAATAGCGTCGAATTTAAATGCCTAAATGTTTTGAAAGGCGGAATCAATTTTTTTGTATTTTAAAAACTGTAATAAATATTTTGATTAACACAGATATTTTTTCGGCAATACTGTTTGAAATTTAAATAATGATGGGTACCTAAAGCCTTGTTTTAAGTTGAGGAGAGAACAAAAATAACTAGTAAAGTGGGCAACATGGCACAAAGAGGATATAATGCAGGGAGATTTGAATAAGAAAAATCTAGGGCGTGAAGGTTTAATTAAAACAAAAAAAACTCTATTTGAAGGGGGTCTTTTTCTACCCATTTAGGTGGGTAAAGTATAAGACCTAGAGCCTTCGGGTTTTCATTGTGTGATTTTAAACTGAAAAGAGCAATAAATATTGAAATTAAAAAAAAATCAGTTTGAACAAAATTAAGTTTTTTTTTGTCAAAACTTTGAGTTTTAAAATTAATTTCTCAAAAACGATTTGCTCAAACAACTTGGTTTAAAAAGGTAACATAGGAACAGGTTCTTGACTTTCAAAAAAGCTATAGAATGACATTGTGTCACCTTTGTTTTTTAATAATATTTTTCCGTTTTAAGTAATTTTTTTTCGAAGGTTGCCCCTACCTCCTAAACGGGGCGAAATAACCCTCCTCCACAATAGTAAAAAATGCTTGTTTTGTCCCCTCTACAAAAAACTGTGCAATGCCGCTTAAGTTATCGTACTCTCCCCAAAAATAAAAAATTCACAGCAATTAAAAATTCCCTTAGCAGAGTGGCACAAAAATGTTCGGTATTGTAGTAGATTTCCTTAAGAGATTTTTGGTAAACGTAATTTTACTATTCCATTTATTTTCATTAATGCGACATTTTAACCTGTGGTTTAAGTCTTGTTCAATGGTTTAGTAAAATCGCGGAATAAAGGTGGAATATGCGTTTTTTTTTATTGATATGGCTGGCAGAAATTAAATCCTTTTAAGAGTTTTAGTTTTTGAGAAAATTAAACATTAGGTACACAAATTACTTCTTACTTTTTACAAAACCTGATATTTATTTTTCTCACGGAAAAAAGATTTTAATGTAAGAAGTAGTTTATGTACTCCCCGAATGCAAAAAACGCTTCAGATCGGGTTTGGGGCGAGCCAATGGCGCACTAGAGCTGACAACGAACAAACCTAATATTTTGCGACTCTACTGTTGTATTTGAATTTGAAAGATTTTCTGAATACCAGAGGTGGGCAATAAATTTGACAGAGTGAAAAAGATTTTGGGATTTTTTTGGCGATACATTGTGCGCAGATTTCGAAGAAAGATTTAATTTATTTCATTATAAAAAGCCAGTACCGACAAAAATTTGCCTGACTGCTTTTGAAGTTCCCTGACATTCAAGTCGCAATAACAATAAATATTCACTTACTTCGGAACTAACTAGGATGTATACATAGTACATACATAGGATTTTGAGCAAGATACTAGCACATTGTATGTTCTGTACATACAATGTTATGTAGGTGCTCGTTTCGAAATATGGAATTCTATTTTTAACATGTCAGATTCGTTAACTATTTAACTATTGTACATAGGGAAAAAGGTGTATTCCCTTGTGTTTGAGGTTGGTTAGATGCACAACCAATAAAATTGATGCGCCTACATTACACGAGGAAGGATATGTGCACCGGCATGGAAACCACTAATTGATGATGATATGCGGGCCAGATACACATTTTACAGTGTAAATGTAAGTTGACCGAGCAGCGTTATGACCCAAGGGTGTTACGAAATTCGGCTAAAAGTCAAAGATTTGACAATGGATGGAGACTATTTCCTGATGCTGTTGTTTCGGTTGATAGTGGTTACGGACTAAAAAACCGTTTGATACCACCATTACGCCAAAATGCCGATAATCCTGCTGAAGAGGCTTTGAATCGTTGCTACAAAAAAACACATAATTGAAAATAGTTTTGGTATTCTTACAGAAAGATTCCCGTTCTAAATTATTTGCGACTGAGGCCCGAGTTTGCAGAAAAGGTAATTATTGTTTGTGCCATTTTACACAATATTGCATATAGCATCGAAAAGAGTACTGAAAAAATACGCTGAAGATACTGACAATCAGCCGTTGCTCAACAAGTGTTTCTGTGCACAAATGCAAAAGAACAACGAAAAATATGGGATACCGATTTGTATGTACATGTGTATGTATATGTTTAAAAATAATTTAATTTAATAAATTGAAAGAAAATTACTTTAGACTCCTAAATATAACGGCGGCTTGGGTGGGCAAATAACCGTAGAAATTGGACTTTAAGCCAATGGCGAACAGTTATTTGGAGTGATGAGTCCCCGCTGGAAAGAAAACGACAGAACCCTTCAAGACTTACAAAATAAAATAATTAATATCTGACATTCATTAGTTCTGAAGGAGGAATTACATATAAAGACTGGTTATATTAAATTGGTTTCTATAAATTTTAGAATTATTACTCACTTTTTATAGACGTTAAAATGAAAATAAACCATGCCTAAGCCGTATAGAAATTCATGATTCTGCCAGTAATCTGATTCACATGCTGAAAAATATCTCTGATATGCTGATAATGCTGCAACGTTATAAAAACAAATTACTACTAAATATGCTCCAATTTTCAAAATCAGTTTATTCATACCTTTGTCATATTCCTCCAATAGCAGATGTAAGTGTCCTAATTTACAAAATGTCAACGGATTCAATTCAATATCATCTTCGTTATATTCTTTCACAATAAGTTCTTTGCTATCTTTCTCATCATGTTTTCCGCCTTCTTGATGGTGTTCTGTAGCAGCTTTCGATATTTCTTCGACTTCCAAATCTTCCGGTTCTGGTTTTATAGATTTATTTTCTACATTTATTGCCGAATCTAAAGAAGTTTTGTCCGTTAGTTGAGAATTCTGTGTCTGTGAGTCATAGTCATCCAATTCAAGTTTGATTTCTTTGCGGGATGAAAATTGCGAAGGCGGTGGTGGTGAAGGCGGTTCTGGTGGTGGTTGCAGTAATTGTTGTTGCAATTCATCTGGGATTTCTATTTTTGTATCACTAACTGTTATTTCTTGTAGTGCAGATACAGCAGATTTAGCAGTACCAGCAGCTTCATCATCACTGTCATCATCGTTATTTGATTCGCGTTTCTTGGTGAATTTGCGTTCGTCTTGCTGACATTGGGCAAGAATGAGTATATCCTGGAGGACGCCAATTACTTTATTCACGAGTTTTCTCTTTCTACCATGTTCTGGTTCACCTAGCCGCAAGAAACCGAATTCCCGACTAGAAATAAAGAGAAAACAAATGTATTTTCCGTATAAAATTTTCATTAGTAACTACAAAATAATTTTAATACATTTATTACAATTTTCAAGATATTGTATGTCCACTGAAACAAAATAATTGAATATACCTACATATGTACATATGTATGTAGGCAATGATAACAGATACCCGTTCGATGATACGGACCCACGGGAATCTAAGAAATCATCTATGCACCTACAAAATTTCATTCAAAACTGTTCAGTCGTCGAATTTAGGCACAAAAGACGAACATGCTAGTCCAGCATGCTCGCACTCGCTATGCTCTTCTTGAAAATGGGCTGGTTCGCGAGCCGCTTGCTGTTAGCGAAAAATTTAGATTTTGTCGTGTTCGTTGTCTTCTATGTTCGTCGTGTATGGTCATGTTCGCGAACAAAGCGAAGATTTTATATTGGATTCAAAAATTGAGAACTACAAAAATAAAGTTCCTAAAAATAAATAATAGCTGCTTACCAAATTTCATTAAAACCCATTCAATGGATGAGGCATGAATGCGGAACAAAAATCCAAGTATATATTTTGTTCATATTTAAGCATCTCCGTAGGAAACGTTCGGTTCCATTTTTCGGGATAAAAATGGCCTAGGTGATAATCGAGTGTGTATTTGTGAATGTGTGTGTATGTATGGATATTACGAACAACTAAAAAAGAGTTGGAGCCATTTTTGCAGAGCATTTTTAATAGCAGATGCCCGTGCGATGCTATACGGACTTTCTATCCCCCGGGAGTCTTATGACATCTATCCACCTACAAAATTTCATTAAAAACCGTTCCAATCACCCAAGTACATATTTTTTTCATATTTAAGCCTCTCCCATAGGAACCGTTAATTTTTTCGGGATAAAAATGACATATGTGATAATCCAGTACCCCATTCATCTATATCTACTAATCAAATTTCAAGCAAATCCGTGTGATTTTAGGTGCCTTGTGAATAAAATATTTGTAGAATGAGCTCTATGAAAAATTTAAATAAACCTAACCCACGGAAACCATACATTTTTTCGGGATAGAAAGTAGCCTGTTTTCTATTCCAAACAATAGTTTATCTCTGTACCAAATTTCATACAAATCCGTTCAGCCGTTCCGGAGTTATTGAGCAACAAACATCCATCTATACATCCAAACTTTCACATTTATAATATTAGTAGGAAGTAGGATTATGCCTGTCTGATAATTAGAAATTTTTACCAAGTTTCCCAAACTTGGGTTTTTTTTTCTATTTGTTTTGACGGCAAAATGTAAAAATTTGTACAAATTCGTACGAATGTTCGCGTTACCAAACACACCTATTATCAGTTATCAATTTCGTATCCCAAATTATCAGTTAGGATTTTAACTGCGGCTGTTGAGAGAAAGCTTTGTTGATAATTTTGTTTTGTTTAAGTAAAAAGAGTGATTATTGGCGATGTAAATACACCTTAATGTTTTCGAAATTGAAAAAGGAGGGAAGTCTTAGAGTAATTATACCATATGCCTGATTTTTTTTTATATTTTGCGCGCACCTAAGGGGTTATGAATACCCTTAAAGTGTTTTAACACAGTGCGGATTTAATAGGAGATTGAATGTTATAATGGGAAGGAAAAATAAGGTCTGGTAAAGCGTTCCACATTCGTGTGGTGCGGCTAAAGAAGGAATCTCTGTACTTGACAGTACGTCCGAAGTTGGGCTTAAGGGTAAACTGATGAGCATTCCCAGGAGCACGAGTATTACGGTTGAATATTTTAAGGGGAGGAATGCAACTGGCTTTCTATCCAAGAGACTTACGTGAGTTGAGGGAGCACCTCCTGCCCATATATGACAGTTGTATTCAAGTTTTGGACGAATGTAGGCTTTATAAATTACAGCCAGATCAGATGGGGAAAAATATTTCTTGCATCTTCTCAGAAAACACAAACACTTTGCAGCGTTTTAAGCGACATCAAATATGTGGTCATTCCACAAAAGGTGGTGATGCACATACCGAGAACTAAAAGATGTTCGGTTTCCTCGATACAAGCGCCGCACATAGACAACGGCATTGGAGGTGGGTCCTGTTTTGACGACAAGAGACAACATTGAGTTTTTTAAGCATTAAATTCAACACGGTTTCTTATTCCCCATTGGGCAATGCTGTCGAGATCAGAATTTAATGAGCTAATCATACGCTGCCGTTCAAGTTTCACTTCCGAAGGACATGGGTGTGAATCTAAAAACGAATATGAAAAGCTGAGGGTACAGTCCTCAGCAAAACAGTATAATGGATTAGAAGTCTCAGACAAAAGATCATTGATGAAAATGAGAAAGAGAATCGTACACAGAACGGAGCCCTGTGGCACACCAGCATTTATTTTATGAATATCAGACTTGACAACTTGTATTGAGCGGTCCAAAAGGCAATTTCTAATCCAACGAAGAAGAGATTCATTGATACCAATTCCACGCATTTTCGATAAGAGAGCTTGATGCCAAACTCTTATCAAATGCCTTTGAAATATCAAGCGCAATAATCTTACATTCTCAAAACGATGTAAAGATTTGTGTCACTGTTCGGTGAGATATACCATCAGATGACCTATTGCTACGAAAGCCATACTGCCGGTCAAATTTCTTAAGCGGATAATTAATAAGCGTTTCCATGACCTTGGAAGGAAGGGACGTAAGTGCAATTGGACGGTAGTTAGAGGGTGAAGAAGATTCGTTGGGTTGGCTTTGAGTATTGTTTTCTTTTGGTTTGATGCTTTTGGTTCTGTTCGGTATAAGAACCTTCATCTGGAGCTGGAGTCGACGTCACTATCGAGGAAGCATAGTGCCCAGTTAAAGATCCCGAAGAAATTATTAAGACAGTTGCAGTTGGCTTTTTCGTATTGCCATACGGTCCTTTTAGGACACAATGGCCCGATGTGCCTAGAGGCGATAGCACACTAATAGTGTATTTACGAGGTTGAGAGGTAAGAAAAAAGTCTAGGGTGTTTGCGGAGTGACCTGCAACGTCAGGTCTTCTTGTTGGCTTAGTAACCAGCTGAGTCAGATTGTTTACCTCAGCAAAGAGATCGACATATCTTCTTTCGGGTGTTGTCTGACCAGAATAGCGTAGCCACTTGGAATTGTGTACATTGAAATCGCCCGCAATTACAATTTCACTGTGAGGGTAATGGGAAACAATTCTTTTGATAGAGTCGGACAGCACATCGAATTCGTTAAAGGTCGAATTACCTTAAATTCACCACCCATTATAAAAAAAAACTAACACTGAAAAACTAAATAAGACAATTAACTATGCTGATATCAAGTTTGGGTTCCAATAGGACTTCGCAATTCAATTGCTATTAGTGTTATGCCTTAATAGCAATGTGATGGAAAATATTAAAATATTCATCTTAACGAAGTAAAGCAAATTTACCGCATATGAAAAAATAAAACGGACAGCTAAAACTAATTATTCAGTTCAAGATGAATTCAACCTAGATACATTCCTATCAGCTGGAGAAAAGTCAAAATGGTTTTTATACCAAAAGCTGGAAAACCCACACACTCAGTGTGCAACAGATTATAGACCGATAAGTCTCTACTCGTTCCTTATCAAGACACTGGAGAGAATTATTGATCGTTCGTTTAACAACGTAAAATCGGATTCCATTAAATCTGATTTGGAGAAAGTTGGAGCTGAACCGGCAATTGTGGACTGGATATATTCCATGCTCAATGGTAGGATCATAAACTCACAACTTGGCAACACTATTGTAGAGACCACAGTTACAAGAGGCACACGACAAGGAAGAGTAATCTCACGTCAATGAGTCCTAGTAGTAAACAATATACTTCCAAGTTTTTAAAACAAAGGAATTTAAACAGTAGCTTACGTAAATGACATAGTAATTCTGATATCGGGTGAGTATCTTACCACCATCAGGGATATAACCGAACTCAAACATAGCAAAGTTACCCAAGTCAAAAAAATAATAAAAAAAAGAAAACAACAATCTCCTTGCAACAGGTGCTGCAATCTTGACGTTTGATCTCATTCGCCGACCCAATAGTATCAAAATAGGATGTGCCAATTGCAAAATTGATGAGCTTTAAAGCCACACCAATTGAAGCCTTAAGAACCTAAGCAGTATATTCTTCTTTCACAAACATTGCCGACAGAAGAGCTATCTAATTAGGTGCTAAAGCCATAACAATCTCGAAACATCCACTTCATACCTTTTTCAAAATCAACTTGGGTAATAAAAATAATCGTAAAATTAAAACCATTTCAGCAATTACCAACATTGCAATTAACTTGGCCGAAACATCCTTGCCCAATGAAAGATCACTAAATGTAAAAGATAAACAACCCTGGATTTTAAATAAACTTCAAATCTATACAAGTTTAGCGAAACATAAAAAAGATGCTACACCAGAAATTGTGTTACAAGTAATGCACAAGGAACTAATTGACGTGATCAAACCAAACAGAATATTTTACAGACGGATCATCAACAGATAACTACACCGCATATTAAGTTGTTGAACTCATCTCCTCCACTTTCCAGCCTTACGTCTACTCTTCGCCAAGATTTACTCCGGGCAAAGTAGGAAAATTTATCGCTGATCTTGCCGGACTTAATAAAGCTACTCGTATACAAATATCAAGAGACTTGCCCGGGAAAACCCTTATTTGCATAGACAATCTGAGAATCAAAAAAGGTTTTAAAAAACCCTAGCAACACTCTTAAGTCTATAAGAAACCATATAAACAATAGCATCTGGCTTACTTGGGTACTTGGCCATATGGGAATTAAGGGAAATGAAGCAGCAGACTTAGCAGCAAAAGAAACCCAAAAGCTACCGTTAGTTATAGAGGTTCCCAATTTTTACCAACTTATTCTCCGCACTTGACAGAATAACCTGAGCATAAAATTAAACGAATAATATGCTAACAACAACAGTTTCTTACGAACCCACCTCTCGGATAGAACTTGCATAACATACCATACGGAACTCGCAAGGCAACAATGGGTGGTATGCAGAAGCCATTAACTCAGTCTCAAATCTCACTTTTTTGAGCAATTGCTAGCTTTAGTATGCAGAATAATTTTGAGACAAATCTATCAAAAAAGGTATCGATCTTATTTTAGAGATCTATCTAATTTTAGAGATTTCCGTATGCAGAAAAAGAAATAAATCTCAGTCCAATAAGATAAAGCTACCAAAATGTTGACCTGTAAATTAGTTATCTCAGGAAGTACAATGGTTGAATACCTTAATATTTTTGATCCCTTTAAGCCAACAAGGAACTATAAAACTCTTTATAGGCTTAACCCATCCCATGTTGAAGCATTAACAAATTATTTTTGATGATTCTTATGGGAGGGTAAACCGCTACGTTACGTAACGCGTTACGGCGCGGCGTCAGACTGTCTGGCTTCCTTTTCTCTCACGCTTACGGAAAATTTTTTGTTACAAATTAACGAAGAACTTTTGGAGCTTTTCTCAAGTTAAACAATTTCAATATTAAATAGTTCACCTTAGATTAGTTTAAGTTATCACTTCTGTCGGGCGTCCCGAGACGCACATGTTTTTCGTTTTAGCAATTTGCTGCAAAACTTGTGTTTTTTTTTAATTCTTTGTTTGTACCTTTTACCTATTCTTTTTTATTTTTTTTACTTCCGGAATCTGACTTTTTGTTATGAGCACAATATTTTTCTTTAAATTTTCGCAAAAAAGCGATTCGTATCCTCAGTTTTTTTTTGTGGATGGGCTAGTACTGTCAATTTTACTTGATGAAGACATTTTTCAAATGAATGTTTTTTTTTTGAGAGTGAGATAGTGAGGTGAGACAAGCCTCTTGTATACCAAATTGAGATTTGTCTCCTTGCAAATGCTCAATCTCACTATCTGGAGCTCAGTCTCAGAGCTCAATCTCATGGCTTCTGCATACCACCCAATGAATTACTTTATTCCGTTTCCGAGTAGGTTAAACGATTTACAACACTCAACACCTCTTCACTCTGAGAGAAGGAGAAAAATGCGAGAACTCCAGAGTGCACCTTTAATGTCGCACATTCTGTTTGTACAAAATTCGGGGTGAAAGTTTGAATCATTGGTAGCGGTTGACCATGTTTCTTCAGCAAAAATTTGGGCAATTTCAATGGAGGATGTTAGCATTTTGTTGGATGGATTTGAATTTCTCAAAACTGTTTTTCTTTGCTTCTATTGCTGCTTTTCTGAAGACAGCATTGGATTTTTTAAATGTGATCAAATTGTTTTTTGTTGGGTATTTTTTGAATGTTTTCCAGGCTATCTGTTTGCTTTGGCGAAGACATCCAAGTTCATTATTCCACCACGAGACAATATGTTTGTATGGTGAATTTTTGGTTTGGGGAATTGCTAAGTTTGCTGCGTAGCGAATAGATTTTTGAATCAGAGCTGATTCTTTATTGATGTTGTTGAATATTTCTTTGTTTGCCAAGAAATCTGAAACTTTAGATTGAAATAACGTCCAATTCGCTTTGTCTAGTTGGAATTTTTGTATCTGGTTGTGGTGATTTGTATGATTGTTCAGGGTTATTTCGGTGATTGTTGGAAAATGGTAAGTTGGTGAGGGCTTCCCATTTAGCTTTTGGAGTGAGAGAAGGTGAGATAAAGGTGAGGTCTAAATTAGTGAAGGTCCTATGGGTGGAAAAATGTCTAGGAGAGCCATCGTTTAAAATAGCTAGGTTGGAGTTTGTAAAGAATTGTTCGACGATTTTACCACGGTTGTTAACACTAGGAGATCCCCAGATAGGATTCCAAGCGTTGAAATAACCAGTGATCAATATAGATGTATTAAAACTGTTTCTAATGTTTTTCAATTCGGAACTTGTAAAGTTCTGTTTCGGATGGATGTATAATGAGACAATTGTTAGTTCGTTACTGCAACTGCTGGGATATTTGATGTTATATTTATAAATTAATGTGGTATTGATTTTTGAATTAGAAGTCCTATTCCTTGTTTAGCGCTGGTGTTGTTGTTGTAAAGATGGCATGCATATTGTTTTGTGGGATGAAAGTCGGTGATAATGGGATTGTGGGTTTCTTGTAGAGCGATGATGGAAGGTTTTAGTTGGTTTATTAGCAGCTGAAGTTCATGGAGGTTATTAAAACAACCATCCATATTCCTTTGGATAATTTTTAGGAATGCTTGTTTAGAACGAGGGGTTGAAAGATATGGTTGTTGAGATATGTTTTGACTCCGCTCCCCGAATGTGTTCAAGCTTACAAGTGAGCTTGAAGGATTCAACACTCGAGTAGCAGTCATTGATTTTGTTTTTTTTTTTGTGGTTACTGTTCATCATCGGTATCCATTTGAATTATATAGTAGATATTTTCTTTAAGAAGTGTTTTTGTAACGCTTGATAATGGGGAATCTGATGTCGATGAACTTGTATACGAGTATGAATTTTGTTTTTGGGGTTGATTTTGAGTTTGAGTTATGTTAGCTGGTGTTATTGATGATGGGTTGGTTTTTGTGAGATTTATTTCATGTTCGTGTGTGTCATTTGTTCTTTGGGTAAGAAGCGTGGGGTTGTTGAGGTTTGGTTTGGTAACGATATTTTCATCTGGTTGTAGAGATTTTCTGGTTGATATTAGGTTAAGATTTAGCGGGGTAGAAAGTTGGCTTGATATTGATGTGGAGGAGTTGTTTTCAGTAAGATTATTTTGTTTAATTAGCCATTGCGGGTGTTGTGTTTTATTTTGGTTATTGTTAAGAATTCTGTTTTTAATTATCTCTGCAATAAATGGCTTGGGGTCGGTTTTTTTTCGGCGCGGGAAGTTGGTGCAGTGCGGAGTCACCTCAGAAGATCTGCTAGGCTTCTCGAAGAGTACAACGTCGATCGGATTTTATTTTGTTGACTGATTTATGGCGAAGGAAGGTTGTACATGATGTATGACCGTCTTCTTGACAGTTAATGCAATACATGCGTGTACATTCGGTGTGTGGAAGGTAACATTCTTTGCAAAGTTCAGCATTTGTACAGCGATTTTTTGTATGCCCCAATTTTTGACAGGTGATGCATCTCATTGGATTGACAATGTATTCTTCGACTTTGCAATTGAGCCATCCCAGTTTTATTTCATTTGTACGTCTTATTAAGTCAAAGGTTAGTATTGCTGCTCGCGTTTTAACCATTTCATTATTAATTTTCTTAAACATTTTTTGTATTTGTGTAGTTTTTTGAGAATGGAGTTCACTCAAGAGCTCTTCTTCAGGAATATCTCTAATATGCCGAGAGAAGATTCTACCTTGCACTGAATTAAGGTTGTTATGTAGTGTAACTTTCACTTGTATGGAGTCGATGTGGATTTGTTTTAAGAATTTGTTTGCGGTGGGTAAATTGCTTACTTTCACTAAAAGGTCTTTAGAAATATGTTCTAGACCGCGATTAATTTGGAAAAGATTATAGGATGAGAGCGGGCGCAGTTTTCCATTTTCATTGTCTTAATTATTCATTATTTTTTCTAGGCCAGATATTACCAAATAGCGAGGAATGTTGTTGTCTTTAGAGGGAACGTTTGGTAGTGCTGGGTAGAATAGTTCATTGGATTTGCGTTTTATTTTGGCGCGCTGGTTTAAGGGAGCATCTGGATCGAGTCCCCTAAACCAGTTTTTCATGGGGGGATCCCCAGGCATAATTGTTTTTTTATTTTGTTTAACGAGAGAGATTTGTTTACGTTTGATACGGAATAGGAAATAGAAAAATAAGTTAATAAATTGAAAACCGCGTGGCGGAAAAAAATGACGTTCGAAATAAACTATAAAGGTTGCGGTCTTTAAAAACGTGTATACTCGGCGTTTGCCAGATAGCAACTGAGCTTTTTAATCTTAGTTTAGTTTTGTAAATCCTGCTAATATTATAAATGTGAAAGTTTGGATGGGTGAATGGATGTATGGATGTTTGTTGCTCAATAACTCCGGAACGGCTGAACGCATCTGGGTGAAATTTGGTAAAGATACAGATAATTGTCTGGAATAGGACACATGCTTCTTTTTATCCCGAAAAAATGAATGGTTACCGTGGGATAGGTTTGTTTTAATTTTTCATAGAGCTCATTTTACAAATAGCCAACAAAGCTTTTATTTACAAGACGCATATAAGCACACGGATTTGCATGAAATTTGATTGGTAGATGGATGGGGTACTGGATTATTACATAGGTCATTTTTATTCCGAAAAAATTAACAGTTCCTATGGGAGAAGCTTTAATATGAAAAAACATATACTTGGGTGTTTGTTCCGCTTTCACGCCCCAACGATTGAACGGCTTTTATTTGTAGGTGTATAAATGTCATTAGATTCCCGTGGGATATAAAGTCCATATAGCATCGCGCGGGTATTAAAAATGGTGTGAAAAATGTATTTTAATTCATCAGTTGAGAACGAATAGGCTGAAATTTTAAAAATTGAAAATTGATATGCAAATGTTCCGGAGTGGCTTTTCGAGTGAAAAAATAGAAAATTCCTAATGGAAAACTCGAAAAATTCTGGAAAATGGAACATTTTTTTCTCGATGATATACATATAGATATATTTATAGCATGATTTGATGATTTTGGACAATATAAAGGTGGAACATTTCGGATAATCCTACTAATATTATAAATGTAAAAGGTTGGATGGATGGATTTGTTTTGCTCAATAACGCCAGAACGGATCTGGATAAAATGTGGCACAGAGATAGATTATAGTGTGGAATAGTACACAGCATTCTTTTTATCCCGGTAAAATGTATGGTTCCCATGGGATAGATTTGTTTTAATTTTCTATAGGGCTCATAATAACATATCTGCTCATTCTAGAAATAGCCAACATAGCTTTTGTTCACAAGAAGCAAAAAAGCACATACACATCCAAACATGCAGACACACACATACACATACACGCATTCACAAATACACACACTATTATCACATAAGTCATTTTTATCCGGAAAAAAGGAACTAAACGGTTTCTTTGGGAGAGGCTTAAATATGAACAAAATATATACATACTTGGGTGTTTGTTCCGAATTCATGCCTTAACTATTTAATGAAATTTAATGAAAGCAGCTGGAAGATTAGCAGTAATTTATTTTTCCCAACTATATTTTTGTAGTTCTCACTTTTTGAATCCATTATAAAATCTTAGCTTTGTTCGCGAACATGACCATACCCGACGAACATGGAAGCCAACGAACACGACAAAATCTAAATTTTTCGCCAACACCAAGCGGTTCGAGAACCAGCCCACATACAAGAAAAGCACAGCGAGCGCGAGCATGTTCGTCGTTTGTACCTACAGTCAACGGCTGAACGGTTTTTAATGAAATTTTGTTCATTAGATTCCCGTGGGGCCGTAGCATCGCGAGGATATCTACTAAATAATAAAATATAGAGTACGGGCTGGGTTGTAAATGAGCCACTTTTCACGAAACATTAGTTAGGGACAACTCTGGGATGAAACTGCACCAATGGCCCCCTTGTATGCAGCAACCTTTGAGCATCGCACGACACTCCTAACCTAACATAACATAACCTAACCTAAGATAATGTCAAAAAACTAAGAAAAACTAAGTTTCGAAAAAAATCGATTTAGTCGTTTTGCAAATTTTGAAACTTCAAAAAAAAGTTTTTTTTTAAATTTTGGATTACATACTAGTATTTAAACTTTCTAGGAGCTTCTGCATTTAAAAAAAATCAAACCGTTTGCCAGAAAAAAAAATTACCAAAAAGTACCTTCTCCCTTCACTAATGAAGTGTTTTTTTTAAATCGTTGGAGCCGTTTTTGAGAAATATATGATTTTTTCTTTTTGGCCAAAAAAATGTATGACAGGCACCGATATTTTTCGTCTTAAAAATAATTAAAAAAACACGTTGGCATGCAACGAAAAAAAAAAAACAATATGTACCAAGTTTTAAACAAATTCATCCAACCGTTTAGGCTGTAGAGATGCGGACAGACAGACGGAATTTCGGGGCCCACTTTTTTGGCGTTATATATCATCGTAATGTCAAGTTTGATTAAGATCTCGAGTTCGATTTTTTTTTTCAAATGAAAGACTTGCCTTATTGTACCCTATCTCATGATTGTACCAGCGTGAGAATTTAATTTTAACTTTCAATCGAAATTTAATATCATTGGTCTGTTCCAAACCCTGCCCAAGGCTGACAATTGTTACTAAATTGTGTCAATTTCTGTTGCAGACTTGGGAGCTATATTAAGTATGGTTGCTTTAACGAATGAATTTAATCTATATATCCATTGTGACGAACAATTAAAATTTGGTACGCTATAGAATTCACATATAGAAGTCATTAATATTTCCATTTGTAGATAATAGTACTGTCTATAAGTTGTTCTTAAAAAAATGAGAAAAATAAAGGTTATTATTATTATTATTACAAATTTATTACATTCTAAATAAATTACAAAGGAATGCATACATTATAAACACTAGCTACCAGGGCTAAAGGCTAACGATGATGTTTTATTTTCAATAAAAGATAATTTAACTTAATAAATGTAATTCTAAATATGTAAATACAAAGTTAATTAAATGAGTTTATAAATATTTAATTCTTTAAAAATTGATGCAATTAAATTTATATTTTTTAAAGATGGTGTCTCAGTAGGTCAATCATAGATTCGTAGATACAGCAAGATGATAGGATTCTTTTTGTTGCATTGCAATCGGAAAATAGGTGTTGGATCGTCAATTAAGGTTATGGGAGTTATTGAACAAAAAATGCTATTTTTTAAGATGGCAGCATTTCCCTTCCGGTTCTACACTTAAAACTTGTTTTTTTAATAGAACATGTTTACTCAAACGTAACTAAAAAGAAAAAATTTCCCCACTCAAAAACATAAATTTACTACATTTTTTTTTGAAAAATGTATTACACCTAATGTTTTCGACCATTTTCCAAATCTATCAATTGTACGATAAAAAGTTTCTTAATAATCTTTTTGTGTAGAAGGACATGATCTACAATGTGTACCAACAACTTAAAAAAAAACTTTGTTTTCGAGTAATTCGGAAAAAACTAAACTTTTCCTACTTCACGTAGAGAAAGGCTTATGACTCAAAGTGGAGAGAAATAATAAAAAGAAAAATGGAGACAGATGAAGATTTAAAAACACTTAAAAACTTACATTTTCTTTGCAGTAGTATTGCTGAAAGATAATTTGCGCAGGCTTGTTCGTTTTCGTACTTTACACAATATGGTTACTTGGGGTTGCGTCTAAAAGACTGAGTGCAATATACAAGTATTTTCGAAAAACGTATTTGAAAAAAAAAACTAACTATAGGAATTTATTGGTGACCTTTCTGTTATGTAAATAGATGTTTTTTATGCAGGCTCCAGGTCAATAAAAGACGGTGTTAAAAAGTAAGCGACGTTTCGAGCATGGATACACTCTTCATCAGGCAACAACAATTAGTTTACAAACTTAATGTACATCACATATCCACAATACAGATAAAAAGAATTATTAAAATTATTAATAAAACTTGTCACAAAATCAAAATTAATTAAACCATTTTAAACACTACTGTCCGTAGTTTTCTTTTTGTGTCTACTTTGTGAGTAGACACAAAAAGAAAACTACGGACAGTAGTGTTTAAAATGGTTTAATTAATTTTGATTTTGTGACAAGTTTTATTAATAATTTTAATAATTCTTTTTATCTGTATTGTGGATATGTGATGTACATTAAGTTTGTAAACTAATTGTTGTTGCCTGATGAAGAGTGTATCCATGCTCGAAACGTCGCTTACTTTTTAACACCGTCTTTTATTGACCTGGAGCCTGCATAAAAAACATCTATTTAAAAAAACTAACTAATATTTAATGGAGAATGGTACTGACTAGCAATATATGTATGTTATTTGATCTTTTATCCTGCCTGTCCCTTATATCGTGTCTTTTTTTACTTTTTTTACTTGCGATATATGTAGGTACTATAGGGCAAGTTTTGCATTTGGAAAAAAATCGAACTCGAGATTTTAATCAAAGTTGACATTACGATGATTGAGAACACCAAAAAAGTGGGTCCGGCAATTCCGTCTGTCTGTCTGTCTGTCTATCTGTCTGTAGAACGATCTACAGCCTAAACGGCTGAACCGATTTAGTTCAAACTTGGTGGTTAGGCTTTTAGGTGATGGTCCAAAATAGATTTTTGAATCGTTGTTTTAGCCCCAAAAATAACGGTACTTGCCACAAAAATTTTTCCACCACCTTAATTTTCTAAAAAAACGACTATAACGATTTTGATAAAATTTGGTGTGAGTACTGCTTTAAGTAAGGTCTATATTTTGGCCGAAAAAAATTTAATATTTTGTTATTAACGGTACCTGCTATACAACCATTGTATTGATTTTCGAAAATTTTTTTACGGATCTTCTTTGAATTCTAAATAATACTGCATTTGAAAATTTTCAAAAAATAGTTTTTTTGGATTTTTGAAAAAAATATTTTTTTTTTTTTTGAAAATTCAATATTACGAAAGCGGGTGGGCGATTTTTTCTGAAATTTTGTTTTTAAATTTATATTGCTAAATATTTAAAACTTTCATACCAATTTTTTTTTTAGAAAAAATTTAAGAATTTTTATATATAAAAAATTAAGTGAAAAACGACTTTAAAAATACATTTAGCCGTTTCCATTAAGAATCTTTTGCATATAATGTGTTCGTTGATGGCATGTGGTCGGCCACATCTAGTAGTCGGCCACTGCGTTATAAAGTACAACTTAATAGTAAAGGCGTTTGTTTAACCTCCCGCCAAAATATATTTTCCAATAGGCTAACAAGTTTTCTTCCAGGGTGCAAAATTTCATTCCATTGTAGTTGCTGGTTGTCTTATAAAAAATGCATGTTTGGCTTAAGTTTTCATTTTCGTTGCAAATTTGTTTTTTCTATAAAATAAAATGCACGACTGGATCGCTCGAACTTGCTCTTGTAGCTAACAACTTAAGTGTTACTCACTGACGATGTTGGTAGGTAGCTAGCCTATATAGTTATCCTATGCAGATTTAAAGCCCATGTAGGTAATATTACCTTGATCCTTAGTATAATGAATTGCCGAATGCACGATTCAAGGAATAGTTACATAGGTACCTACCTACAAATGTATATTTAAATGGATTTTAATTATGTAAAATTAGGAGGGTAATAATGTAAATATGTACAAGTACATACATGTATATAATGAAAGTGAATGGTGTATACGTGGGAAAAAATCGTTTTTTAAACTTATTTAAACTGCCAAAACCATCACTTTAATCGGTTTTTCGAAAAAACGAAGAACGCCATTAGATGCCACGGATGAATGAAAAATTTATAAAAAACTATCTCGAAAATTGTAGACGCAAATTTGTGTTTTAAGTTGTTAAAAATAAAATCTTTAATTTAAATATAATAAAAAAAACACGTTAAAAAATCTCCACTATCAAATTAATATTTATTTATAGTTTATATTTGATGTTTTGGTCCAACATTATTTTGAAAGAAAATTTCAATAAACCATTCTAAGATGGCCCTGGAAGACTTACTACTATGGGTTCCTCAAACAAATTCGTAGTTGTCAATCCGAACAACAATGACGAAGTAATTCCGGGAGCTAAAATAGTATTTAAGGAAAATACATAGATGTCTTAATGGCAACGAAACATCCTTCTGCCTGTTCTCGAAATCAGGCTTAGTTTTTAAATGATAGACAAAATTGTATAATGATTCATTAGAAAAAGATAGGCAGGCCAAATACTCTGTATTCAGTGCAAATTGAAGAATTTGCTACAACAAGTGTTCTTTCCTCTCGCGAACTCCTAACTCTGTTAAGGATAGTTGATCTGCTTGCCCGGTAAGTGCGTTTTAGGTAGATAAGAAGGTTGGTAGATGCGGCTTGAATTACTGGGTAGCCGAAAATAACAACAAACGGTCAATCATTATTGATGTACTCAACAAACGCATTTTCCATGGACATGATTTTAGCCGTAAAATGTTATTATTTTGTATAAGCATCGTCCAAACACCAATCGCCCACATTACTTTAGCTAGCTGATGTAGGCGCATTCAATGGATTGGACACTTATTATATTTTCCAATAAGAGGTATTATTTTGATATTGAAAAAAAAAGAAATGCGTTGTTGAAGCGTGTATCGTTCCATTTTTATTAATAGCGTAGTTTCTACTTGTCAAATGTCAAAAAATGACAGCTTCAAAAGTGACAGCTACCGAATTAGCGGGCTATTCAAAATAACACCTTATAAAAATACTATACTATTAAATGTCAAAACATTCTAGAAACAAGAAAACCTATTAAGAAAACTAACTTTTTTTATAAGTATAAGTACATATATATTTTATGTAGTTCCTTTTTTGTTGTTTTATTAAAATGCCATGTTTAAATTGTGTTGCAATGTTGTAATGTGTAAAATGTAAAACAAACCAGGTAGCTTAATAAATTTTAATGTAAGTTTTTTTTAAGTATTCATTTTCATTTAAATTAAATTTTATATTTTTTTTATTAATAATTAATTTTATAAAGAAAATGTTAATGTGTTTGTACATATTTTTTAGGCCAAATAAAATCTTACAATCACATTTTTTTTATTTAACTGAAATGTTTAAATTAAATATTAAAATAATTCCTAGATACATATATATATATATATATTCTATAAGATTGGAAATAGACACATATGTATGAAAATATAAATTTTCATATTTGTCGAAGATATGGAAATCGAACTAAATCAGATGCGATTCTCTATCTGCACATACGGGTGGAGTAACTTTTTATATTAAAGATGGATGGGAAGTTAAAATAATAATAAAATTCGCCTTTCTCTAATGTGTTAAACTCATTCTTTGTCGATAGTATAGATGAAATACGAAGTGATATCCCTAAGAAACTTTATATAAATTCAATACGCGACAATTGTTATTTAGATTTTAAATTTAAAGAAATAAATAAAGGTGATTAAAAAACTATTTTGAAATCGATGAATAATAAAAAAGATACAAATGGAATAAGTGTTAATATGTATTTGGATGCCTTTGATTTATGTGGTGATATGTTATTGAAAATTGTGAATGTAACGAGTGGAATATTTCCAAATTTCTGTAAGGAGTCCCTGAGTGTTCCAATCCCTAAAATAAAAAACTTAAATAAAGTGGAAGACTTCAGACCGGTCAATATGATGAACCTAGAGAGCAAAGTTATCGAAAAGATTGTGTATAATCAACCAAAAACAAAATAACAAAATAATAGAAACTAAGGATGGCAATGCTGAAATATTCTTCAGAATACCCTAATACCAAAGCTTACTCATCATCAACAACTTCATGAGATAATCAAGAGAGATAATGTGACATTCGCATATAGAGCAAACTGCACATTGAAAAAACTTTACACAAACACAAAAACACCAATGGGCAAAGAACAACAACATAGTGTCGTTTATGAAATCAGGTGCAAGGGAGATGGACAAGCGATATGCGATCAAGTTTACATAGGTACAACAAAAAGAGCATTAGGTACTAGAATAGCTGAACATCAAGCTGATATACGAAAGGGTAAGACGATTACTGGATTAGCACAGCATATTGACGAAATCAAAATTTGACAACATCAAAATTCTGGACAAAGAAGAGAAAGAAAATACGCGATACACATTAGAAAGCTTAAGAATCCAACAAAAAATGACAAGAGCAATGAACACCAAAGAAGACAAAGATAACATTAACAACGGCTACAGTGTGGCAATCAAGAGTCTGTGATATATAGCTTTAAGGTTCCTGTCATCAATAATTGTGTTAATGTTTTAATGTTGTATTTATCTATATATTTATTTGTAACTTTTGTTTAAAAACAGAATCATTTGATAATTTAACGTAAATATTAATACTATGTGATAATTTAATGTAAATTGTAAGATAAATCAACAATACAAATAACAACCTATTTATATGTGTACCCTTGAAAACCAAACTAAACTGCAAGTCTTACAAAATAGAGCGATGAGAATTATATTAAAATGCAACCGGTTTACTCCAGTAGCTGATATGTTACGCCCACTAGGGTGGTTAAGTGTGATCCAACGTTTAAAATATAATGCACTAATTATGATTTTTAAAATAAAACATAATCTATATCCTGTTTACTTACAGAACAACGTAGAGTAAATAACTAATGAGAGATATGCACTAAGAAATGCTGGAGACCTTTATATAGGAGAGCGCAAACACAAAACCATCTTCTTTATAGAGGGCTTCAGTTATTCAACCGTCTTCCGACTGATGTGAAAAATTTGGTTAACTTAAATGTATTTAAATTAAAAATCAACTTCTTATTGAAAACTAATATTTTGTAAGCAATTGTACAAATAGAATTAAAAGAGTTTTCAAAACTAATAAAAACAATAAAAATTAAAAAATCAATTAATTTTTGCAACTTTTCCTTAATTATTCAGTTCACTACAATAAATTCAAATAACCCTGAAGAAGTTGGAAGATACCAACGAAACGTCGGGAAAAGAATGAAATAAGTGTTTTATTTGCATTCGGAAACCAAGGATCTGTAAGCCTGAATTATTAACAAATCATAATATCATAAAGCTATGATACTTAACGGTAGTACGAATAGAAGAAGAAGTAATACTGATCAAACTAATGAGACAGTTAATTAAATTAAATACTTAGGTGTTATTATTGATAGTAAATTAAGTCTCGATGCTCATGTAAACTATCTATGTAAAAAGATTTTAAAAATAATTTACCTTTTTAGTAGAATCAGGAAAAAAATGACAACAAATACATCAGTTAAAGTTTACTACACAATGATAAAACCTCACTTTGAATAATGTTCAAGTATTTTGTTTATGTGTAATAATCAAATTATGAATAGACTTCAAAAACTACAAAATAGAGCCATGAGATCTGTATTATTGTGCAATTGGTTTACTTCAAAAAATGAAATGTTAAAATTGTCTTGGATGAGTGTAAACCAAAGAGTTATGTTTAATTCTATTGTGTTTAAAATAAAATTCAATTTACTTCCAAATTATTTAAATGAATATATAATATATGTTAGTGATGTACAGCCATTTACGCTACGCAATTCTAGAGATTTTAGGTTGCGTGTGTATAGGAACACAAGAACACAAAATATGGTACTGCACAGAGGATTGAATTTATATAACTGTTTACCAAATGATTTAAAAATAGAAAACAATTTAAAAGCTTTTAAACAAAAATTAATATTTTCCGCCAAATAAATAAAATAAAAAAATATATATATATTGAGGCCCACTTCTCTGGATACTCATGTGGCCGACCTCTGGAGTTTAGGGGCCGACTTCACACTTTCATTTTACGTTCTACCCCCGACAGTGTTATGATGCTTTTAAAATAAAAAAAAACTGGTTCTTTATTTTTGTTTTCTAATTTTTTGTTTGGCTGATTGAACCGACGTTGGTCAATATAATGTAAGAAGAATATAATGACTGTTGTACAATTATTATTTAAATTATTGTAAATTGTAAATAGCAAAAATTACGCTAAATAAATACTTTTGAAGGTTGAAGGTTAACAGACTATTTTTTTTCGTAGAATGATATAGAAAGGTAAGTCAAATTCATTGCACCCGCGATCGGACTCTTTTCCGGCGATTTTTTTTTTATTTCGTTTAACTTATACAAATGAACCTAAAGTGAATAGTTAAAAATGCAATCCTTCAAGTAATAATTTCATTGACATATTTTTTTATTTTATTATGAATATACTTAAAGCGAGTCTAAATGTTGCATGCGCGATAATGGAATGGCGCTGTTCTATCTTATCAAATCGAGAAATTAGTGCTGAATGAACAGACTTTTTCAAACTTCA
Source organism: Philhelius pedissequus (assembly GCA_910595825.1). NCBI lineage: Eukaryota > Metazoa > Arthropoda > Insecta > Diptera > Syrphidae > Philhelius > Philhelius pedissequus. The sequence continues at coordinate 256,553,011 of OU343160.1, forward strand.
TTTAAAAGAATTTCATAAACAATCTTTAAAAAATGAGAATATGTATTGCAAATTTTTGCCCAAAAAGAATCTGGGACTAACACAATTTGTAATCGAACTTGGATGCAACACCACTCGATTTAAGATTTAAAATATTAGGGAAAATCGATTATTGATGAAGTGACTTTATGTGAAATCTTTAATTATATGTTCAGTTTCTATGGGAGCGTTAACAAGCCAAGGGGGTGGCCGTGGCGCGATAGTTATGTGTTCGCCTGTCAACCTCATGGTCACAGGTTCGATCCCTGCCGTAGTCTATGTCTTCTTATTTTTCCATTAAAAACCAATTCTAAAAATAAATGTCATACAATGAGTTTCTGGTTTACTCATTACATGCTGTTTATGTGTAAAACTGAGTAAAACTAGTATACCGATAAAATATGACAAAGAATAAACAAAATTAATGCGAATTATAAGGGACATAGATAAATAAGACAGGGAAATTTCTCCACATTAGTTCAGCCGCCATCCCTGGAGATAAAATCTGAGACAACAACCACCTGCAGTTTCCGAATATCGCGCCACACATCTTTCCTATCATTCTTTCTCTTCCTTAACCTCACCCTCACGCCACACTGTGTTGAAACATTTAAAGGGTTTTCATAATCCCTTGAGCGCGTGTAGATTATATAAAAAAGAAAAAAAAAAAAGAAGTAACTCAATCTGATATTTAGATATTTTTTAAATATATTTTTATATATTTTTTTGCCATGTACGTTTACATGTAAATCAAAAGTTCATTCAACACTTAATTCTGAAAAACTGAAAAACGTACAAGAACATTGATAAATGATTAATATTTGCAAAACATATTATGCAGCTCTTTGGTGGATATTGGAAAATGCTTAAGTATTACAAATGACAAGTGACTAATTGTTCTATTCTTAATCGCATTAATTAATTGCACTTAATAATTTACATTTTTGGTTGAAGTAAATGGCAGCTTTTCAACAAAGCAAACTAGGTAGGTAATACTTTTGGTATATATATATAATGTACGCAAATACGTAATACACTCAAATTTGCATAGAGTGGGCAGGTTAGTTGCAAACATGCGAAAGCCAGGCGCAGTATTCAAATTTAAATTAAACGAATTTTAGTTCGGGCTACAGTGAAATATGAAAAGCTACTTATGTAAGTACGTATTTTCTAATCAGTTAATGAAATTACTCAGGCAATTCCCCAACAATACAAATTCAAGTTGACAGATGATAGATTGATCGGAGGAACAAGAAAAAAAAAAGAATTAAAAATCTTATTATTGCCTGAGGAAATTTTTTTCAACACCCTTTCCAATAGAGATAAGAAATAATACAACTCTTTAGTGTTTATAAATTATGTACATAGTATATCTTCATTCTAAACAGTTTTGCGTGAGATTTTTACCCTACTAACAAATTCTTCAACTGTGCTTTGCCAGAGTTTTAGCTGCTTGAGATTCTACTAATTGAACCCCGAAATTTGGATATCATTTTCCGTAGAACCTTCCTTAGACCCACCCCATCGGCTAGCCAAGCGATTTAAGGTGGCCTGGCAATGTGTGCATACTTTTCAAGTACCTGTACATTCGCCCAGAAAAAAACTCAGCTCAGCCCAACAAAAAAAAATACAAAAAAAATGTATGTGCCCAGCCGACATCGACATCTACTGAAAATATTCTTTCTATCTCTAGATTGAATGGAGACAGAGGCGAAGCGACCTGCTCGCTAGAACAAATCCCAATCTCCCCCAGCGGACATACGATATCAAACCCATTTGCTAAAAACATTTCATTATCAATTGAAAATCCTATTTAGTTAATAGTATGAAAAGATTATTTTTTAATAAAAAAAAAATCCGCGCGTAAATGCCAATGCTAAATAAAAAAAATTAAATGAATAAACTTGGTTGTATGTGAAAAGGAGAAATGTCAAACCTGTCTAATTCTGACAGAAACATAAGGTCCTCGATAGTTAAGCCTATTTCGTCGCTATCAGCGTCCATTGCACTTGTGAATTTTATTCGGAAGGCGTTATTGAAATAATATTTATTATCTTTACTTATAAATGATTATAGAAAAATATATTTGAATTTGTTTAATTTTACATAAGAATTTTATATTCAGATAGATAAACAACACAACTTTTCACATTTTAAATGACACGTCCCGCCATATTGAATTTGGAGTGAACTTTTTGTGTTGGATTTTAGTGCCGGAAGGTTGGTCGAACTTCGTGGTGGGAATGCTGTGGAAATTGCTTGGGATATGTTCATCAAGTATTAATGGAATTGTGAACGGAGTTTTATGCGGTACTCTTTGGAATTAAGGGGCAAGTTATATCGATCAGGAAAAGTTGAAACAGTATGAAAGTGAATAATTTTTTTTTGATGGTCGCTTACACGGTGTCACCTATTATATTTTATAGTATACTATCTGTCATTTCGATAGAAGGAAATAAAAATTAATGCTAGAAAATTTGGCATTAGGCTTTTCATAGCATACTATTTCAATTGTACAAATGTCGCGAAGGAAGACGTATCGCTGTGTTCCTTCTCTAGTAGCATTACAAGAATAAAAAAAAGTATTAAACTCAAAAACACAAATTATAAACCCAAACAACAACGTTCACCAGCCAAAAACGCAAAGCGTCAAACTGAAAATGACAACCAAAGGCGCCAGTTATAACTTTCATTGAAAACAAATCAGTGATATTTTTTGGCAAGTCGGTTATAGCTTTCATTGAAACTTGGTTGTCATTGAAAATATATTTCATAGCCAAATGTAATTTTGTGGTTAGCAGCCCGCTTATCCCCCTTGAGACGAATCACAAGTCAGAAGCACTTATTGTGATTATTCCTTGTGAGGATTTGTGACTCGATAACATTTATCGAATCGTCACTAGAAAACTCACAACGAAATTCACCACAGCTAAGGGTGAGTTGTGTAGTGTGATTATTAGGCCCTTATAGGCTTTTCACATCAAACCCAAAACCGGGTTTTTAGCTAAAAGTTTACGAAAACTCGAAAACCGTTCACACTGAACATTTACAAGTTTTCGTTTGACATTTGAATTATTAATATATTATAATAATTATTATAATTATTAATAATATATTTATATTATTTTATCACAGACAACAACAAATACGTTGTGAATTGAAATTGATATTACCCAAGACAGCTGTTTTTTTCTGTTTTTTTTTTCTGGCAGCAACCCGTCAGCTATTTATGTGACGATTAATTGAACACTGAATGTTTCACAAGTTGTGTTTGTTTAGTTCATCTTGCAAATCCAACATGTTTTCGACAGGTTTTATTTATAACTTGTAGTTTATCAAAACGAGTGGTGTATCAAAAATGTATGGGAAAACTTGTGTTTTTGCTTTAGGTTTTCAGCCAAAACCGATAATTTCGCGAAAACCGTGTTTTAGTTTTGACGTGAAAAGCCTATGGCCGTGTGTGAATTGCGTTAAAATGTTGGTTAAATTTTCTGCCTTGGTTAATTTTTGAAGTTTGGTTTGTGCTGGGATCAAATTTAGCTTTTTTCTGTGTGAATGCGTTAAAAAAGATTTGTTAAAACACTATTTTGGCTAAAATTCCTTCAAGATTTAAGAAATTTCCCTAAAAACATTTTTTTTTCCCAAGTTAAATTAATTTTTTTCGCAAAATCCGACTTAGAAGATATAAAGTTAATAATTTGGCATGAAAAATGTAACAAAATCTCAGTTTCACTTATATGTTTCGGTTTTACATCGTTAATTTAATATTTTGAAAGAACAATTCCAAATCTTTTCAAACCAGTTCCCATTTTTGTTGATTCAGTATATAAACACTAGTTTTCACAGCTGACAAGAATTTGTCAAGATGACAAATTAATCTATTTGTATTCAATTTGCAAAATGAACTAGAATACGTATTTTATATTAATTATTTTATGTTTGTTAAAATATCAACGGATTATATTATCTGTTTTTTTATAGACTCCTTCTTGGTAGTGAATGTACAAAACGCTTCCCGCGACCCGTGAAAATAAGTGAAAATAGCACCACAAGTAAATTTAATACCCTAAAAACTTGGTTGATACCTTTTTGTAATCTACTCTTGATACTCTGAAAATCTGCATCAAAAGTTTTTAGGTAGAAGGCTTATTGCAAAAAATCGCCCTTGAAATGCGCATATTTAGAATGATGTATGCGTATTCCTGGAGTTATTTTTTTTGACACAACTTCTTTGCAAGAAATGTTGATGCTTCCTTTAAAAGTATGAAGTGCTGATTCTAAAAAGATATCGCTCGTCTTTATTGCACACCCCGTTCCAAAGATATACTCCAATAGCTATTCACTGTTCACTTTGAAATACATAATCTGAAAATACTTTAGTTTGTATCTTTGGAACGGGTTGTCCAATAAAGCCGAGCGATATCTTTTTAGAATCAGCACTTCATACTTTCAAAGGAAGCATCAACAGTTTTTGCAAAGAAGTTGTATTAAAAATAATAACTCCGTACTGGAAAACGAAAAGTAGAGCGATTTTTTTCGTTCATGATTTCGTGGAGTCATTTTTGTATGGGATTTTTCGTTTCGCATCAGCAGCGTACTAAGGCTGTACTTTGAAAGTTCTTAACAAAGAACTTTCATCGATAACGTTATCGGCCGGAGAGGCATGTTTGGCTTGTGAATCTTTGGTAAACCATGTATTGCAGTGCTGTGTAGGTAGTCATAATTGCTTCTTCCTTATCATCGATCATCTTGTTGGTGTGCAACCATTTCACAAATTCATTATTTTTATTTTGTAGAGCGGTGAGGGGGCTTCCTCTTGCGACCCTGTATGTAGAGCGGTCAGACAGTATAAAAGTCATTTTGTCTTCACGTCTTCATGTTCCGTCATATTCATCGCAACAGTCACATTATTCATTTATCAGTTGCTACAACTATGATGTGTTTGTGTTTTTTAAGAAAATTTACCGCAACTTTGTGTACCTTCGTGATGTATTTGTCGAATTTGTCGTTGTGGTGCTAGCCATAGGGAAAATATTTACATAGAGGCGCTCGTCTTACCCCCGTTGCTTTAAATACCCGCAAATTTGTTTTGAGGTGAGTAGGAGAAAACTCTCTTAAATTACTCATTTTTTCCTATCCGTGAATACATGTGAGTGGTGGATTAAAAAACCCTATTGCTCAAACTGACAGCTAAGTTGTTTTTTTTGTTGATTTGTCATAAGTCAATCTGACAGTTCTCAAATAGCTTACGAGAAATAAAATTATTTACTTTCATTTTCTCAATTGTTTCTTTTTATTTATTGTTTATTTCACAATTTTATTTATTTTAATAAAAAAAAATTGTGTGTTAATTCACTTTATTCGTCGCTTTGGCCATCGAAAATCAAATGGGAAGAATAAAACTAAAGAGATTCAAGTAAGATCATTTTAATTTATATTATATTGATTTTAATTTATATTGCTCTTTCTAGCAAACAATTCCGCCAAAAGTGTTCCAATTTAATACGAAACTCGATCCTGTAACATCAGTCTTACAATACTTTGTAGTTAAGCGGTGCTTAACTGTTCGGTCGAAATTTACAAGTACATAGTGTTATGTCAATCAAAGCACGTAAGCCATGAGAATTATGAGAATTTGGCCAAATTCTGTTGTACTTGGATATGACTATTGAGGACCATTCTAAACTGAAACATCTACACATGATAGATCTAATTTCGGAGCCAGAAATTGAATCCTACACCCTTGGAACCGATTACACCACCATACCATAGTCTGAGAATTATTGGATTATGTAACTCAGTGTGTCGACATCGTAGATTTGGGCTCGTCTTTTTGGAAGAAATATATCGTGAGTGGCAATCTCATTAACGAGATCGATATGCACATGTTAACCGAAACACCTCGGTCTGTATCTGTAGCTTCTAAATAGATTTTTGGTCTGTCTGTGGATCTGCATTCAGTCAAGCAGAAATAAGGTACGTTAAATACAAAAAAACCTTATTTGATGTATTTTTGAGTATTTGTTTTTCTTTTAATTTTGTAGGATAAACAGCGCCTGCCATTCATCTCAAAATCATGACGAACAACAAGGTCAGAAGCCCAGCAGGAAGTCATTATTGCCAGATATTATAATTAAATACGTTGGGCTCAATATTTTAAAGTGTTCTCCTTATGTATTTATATATGTATATAGCTTAAGAATTGTGATTCACTTAATTTTTTTCGATTACATTTTCTTTATGGGTGTTCAAAAAATTCTTTTCTTTTCAAGGGAAATGTAATGTTGTGTGTCTCAATGACACAAAGGTAAGTACTATAGCCCTATGCTGAGGTAAATTAACACTAAGAACAGTGACAATCATCGAGATCAAGCAAGTACCTTGGCAGCTTGTCCAAAGTAGCAAATCCAAGAAATTTCTACTTATATCAAGAAAAATTTTGAAATCAGTACTTACGCAAAGCTCTCATTTCCAAACTACTTGCTTGATTTCAATGATTGTAACTATTCTGAGTCTTGATTTACCTCAGCTTCTAAATCCTTAAAATCATTTTATAATCAAACAATTATTTTGAAAAATTGCTATCTAAAAGTAGTTTTTTCGTGTTTTTAAAAAATGAAAAATTACAAAATTACTTTCAGATGCAAATTTTTTGTCTTAAATTACCTTCTACGTACTTCAGGGGCAAGATTTTGTAATAAATAAAACGAAAGCGATTGTTCGTTTTTCAAAAAATTGGAAAGCGTAGAAATAAATGGATGAAAGAAATAATAAAATTGTTTAGAAGGTAAAAGCAAACACATGAGTAGGTATGTAGTTTAGTCAGGACAAAAATGCGAAATATAATTAGGTAGAAAAAATGGATATACATATTTATATCGACCTACAGAGAGACAGACGGAATATCAATAATTATATTAAATAATTAAAACTTCGAGTTCGATTTTAAATAAAAGTACAATTTGCAAAAAGGTAATTCGTATTCGAGATAAAAAAAAAACGTTTTTTATTGAATAATAATTATATTTTTTTGTAACAACTTATTATCAAATATACTGGCAATCCATTAAAGAAATAAAACTTAACTTATTATACTTACTATCCTTTTTTGGTTGATAAACATTTTGCTTTGTTTCTGATATGGAAATTCATCGGAAAGTAAACGCTTGCGGCAAATTGTTTCCATATTATTTATAAATAAATTAAGCAGGTTTAATATTACGAAAGGTTATATTAACAAAAGATTATGTCTCACACTATTTTTACATCCGGTGGGAGTTGTTTTGAAGCACAGAAAATGATAGACAATCCATGCATATATTTCTTTTACTGGAAATGCTTTCTCCTTGGAGTATTCGATTGCCATGAAGATGAAAGAACTGTTGGGTTAGAAGTTAAATATAACATTTTATTTTTGTGTAAAGTTTCAACTAACTTACCTACAGCTATAAGGCGGTTTATTGTGTGTATTCACCAATGGATTATATGGCACATTCATTGGAAAATTTTGCTTTGGTGGAGTGGGAGTTTTTCCAGTTGATGCAGCGCATGGACAAATGTCTCTATTGCAGTGGCCATAGACTTGTGACGCCACAACTTCCAGAGCGTCGATAACAGCTACGGTGGCTTTCCGTCTTCCCAAGTAAAGCAATCCCAGTATCGATGACAGTGGAACGATTCGATCCAGCTTAAAGAAATTCTTAGTCACATAATTGTCCCAAAACGCATGGAGCAATTGTTGTTTAATGCAATCAGAAAGCAATGAATGAGCTGGATCCACTTGGTTTCGAATACCACAATTGGTGATGCTACAAGCTAACAAAGCGCCCGTCTTGTAGTGATCAGTAGCATATAAATATTTGTCAATCAGGGCCAAGCCGCCATGGACAAAATGAGCCCCAATGAAGGTGTAGCGCTCAACATTGTGCTCATTGTTGATGTACAGTCATTTGTTGCCATTCTCGCTCAAAAACTTGTCCATTACAAATACGGCTTTGACGAAGCCAATTATAAAACTTGCAGCCAGATTCTGCATTCGTGAGTCCATTTGAATCGATGGGAAATTACTTCTTAATTAAACTATTGTATGTGTACAACAATTCCCAGAAATAAATACTTCAATCGAAACGAAGAACTAAAACTTGAAAAGAAAAACAGATAACATTCATATAATTGTGTAAGACATTCTAATAAGAACAGAATTATAAAAAAATATTTACGTACTGATTACTAGAATAATTTAATATATATTATGTATGGTCGTTAATGTTTCATATGTTAAATAAATATGTATATATATACCAAAGAGAATGTTTTGAATAAATATAAAAAAGGTAACAGAAACGCTCACTGTATTATTTATAATTTAAGTCCATTATGCATAGGTACATAAGATCCATGTGATTTTTAAAGATACATAATTATGTATATATAAATGTCTGACAGCCTACAACGTATGGAGTTCAGTTAATTTTTTTTTGGAAATAAGTACTTTTTTTGAAAACTCAAAATTTCAAAAACAATTCAATAGATTTTTTCGAAACTTCGTATTTTGGTAGTTTTTTGACTTTATCTTAATAGTTAAAAAAAAACTATTTTCCTAAAATAAGAAACAATGGTACCTCCCATAAAAATGTTAAAAACCCGTTAAGAAAAAATGTATTTCTCAAAAACGGTTACAAGAATTTTTATAAAAAAAAATGTGTGTGTTCTTATATTAGTACAGTACACTTTTAACTTTACTTATCAGCGGCATTTCCCATAGAACCACTTTAGTGGATAGCCCGATTAAAATAATTAATTTTATACAAACGCTTCCTAAAAGTGTTAATAAAACTGCATACTCCAATTTTCAAAGAAAAAGTTCTTCGATTTTAAAAAAATAAAAAATATTTTCTTTTGAAAAATCGATTTTTCAAAAACCATTTAGTGAATATTTTTGAAATTCGAATTTTATATATATATTAATAATATTTTCAAAATGGCGTTTCATTTTTTTTTCTAAAATTATTTTAAAAATTTTATACATAAACAAATAATTAAAAAAAATTGTAATATAAATCTTATTTATTCAGGAATTCAAATGGCATCTTTGTTTTCCCTCAAAACTATAACAATTAAGCAATATAAAAACATTTAATTATGTGTATATTATCCATTTATTTCTACCATAGTATATTTTATATACAATGTAGGTCCTTATATATTTATATATATGTACATACATAAATGATTACATGAATCTTATGTATGCATATTGCACATAAATGGCCCTCATTATGAATAAGAAGGTGTTTTTTTGTATAATACAATTCTATATACTACTGAAATTAATCAGCTAAGTGGAAGACTTAGCATTATATTTAATTCAAAAAATAAAAAAAAAAATATAATAAAATAAAAAAAACACCTTCTTATTAACTATGTCTGGCCAAGGACAAAATCTTCCAATTTTAATGATTAAAATTTTAATCTTGTTGGATATAGTTCACATTGCTTTTTTGTCAAAAAATGGAAGTTCAACTGAACTTAACAAAAATTGCGTATTGGTAAGGCGCTCACTAACCAACTGATGAGTCCAAGTGAGATTGCCGGGATGAAACGCAAATTTTGTGGACTAAAGGACGTTAAAAGCTATTTTGACTCATTATGAATAGCTAATCAAACATTCGATAAGTTGGGAATAATTTAGCGAACGTCGATTTTCACGGTATCATTAATAGTGAACTTCAACATTCGCTTAAAAATAAATAGTGCCTAAAATAAATTCCAATAAGAAAACATATTGTTAAACGTCAACTCAAGTGCTGTCTGTGTTGCGTTAACTTTTTGTGAATTTTTGTTTTGTGTGCTTAATTTTGTATTTTTCGACGATTTAATAAAAAAAAACCATTTATGTTTATAAACATTTTATTTTTTGAGGTGATTGAGTTTGAAACGAAAACTTAAGAAAAAACATTCGTTATAGTTCTAATGCTCTAGAACTTCTGAACAATTTATAAGCCTTCAAAATTTAATTAATTATTCAAAAAAATCAATGTTTTGTTTTCTATTAGGTTTCTTTTTTCTTCCCATTGAACAAGGATGGTGGTGTGTAATTCGGAACCAAATAAAGCATGTATTAAAGCTAAGAACTTCTATGCAGATCCATCTCTTTTAAAACTGGCTTGGAAGTAGTTGCTAACAAAAATGTGTCAGTAATGCTTTCGGTTTGGGATTTGTTACAATTTGTTTAACTTATAGCCCGATCAAATCTTTGTACAGAAACAATCAAAGGTGCAAATAATAAAATATTTCCTTATTAACGAAATGCAACTCTTTTCCGTCACGAATCAGATGCTTAAGAAAATTTAATTCGACAGGGAATTGTTCGCAATAATCTTTTTGGTTTTTTTCGAAGAACCAAACATACAAACGTCCATATTCGATTCCATCAAAATAATAAGTTTTGCAAATTGATTTGCATTGGTCCTTATGATAAGTTAGTATTTTTATTTATTTAATATTCACAATAGTCACATCAATACCTTTTCCTTTTGTCGGTCATTACGAAAAATAACTAGCGGCTGGTTAATTCAAGTAAATTCGAAACTTTTATCAACAATAAATAGAAAATGTTTCCCGGCACAACAATTCGCTAACGTTATCACTAAATATTTTGATTCGATAGTATATCGCACATACATGGGTTAGATAAGTTTGAGCGAATCGCTATTCGTAATACGAAATTAGCGAATTCGCAAGATTTTAAGTTCGATTAGCTACCTTCGCACCTACATCCTTCGTGTTCATTATTATTTGTATATATTTACATATCTAGGTTCCATCTATGTATGTACCTACATATTACTCTCCTATCTTACATAATTAAAATCCATACTCTAAATATAAATATGCTTTTGTAGGTAGGTACATGTGTAACTATTCCTTGAATCATCCACTCGACAAGTCATTGTACTAAGAATCAAGGTAATCATACTTACATCGGCTTCAAACCTGCATAGGATAACTAGATTACCTACATACTAAACAGCGTCAATGTTTAGCTACATTAAAGTTGTTAGCTCCAAGATCAAGTTCGTACGTTCCAGAAGTGCATTTTATTTTATAAAAATTCTTGGAGCCCTTTTCGAGAAATACATTTTTGCCTTAATGGTTGTTTAACATTTGTATGGGAGGTGCCGTTTTTTATTTTATGAATATGGTTTCTTTTAACTATTCAAGATAATGATAATGTCAAAAAACTAAAAAACGATGTATGGGAGCTACTACCAAAAAGAAACAATATGTAGGTAGCTAGTGTTAATCAAATACATCCAACCGTTTAGGCTGCAGACTCGAGGACATACAGGCCGACGGAATTGAGGGAAACACTTTTTTGGTTTGATTGTTAGATTTTTTTACGAATGTATAACTTGCCTTATAGTACCTATAATCTCAAGTAAAAAATACATACATTATGCTTATTGCATTTTTAAGTTTAAAATATGTTTCGTTTAATTTAAAATATACGCACTCACTTTGTTCCTTGTATTGAAAGCTTATAGATGTTGCAATCCGACATAGACAATTTTGCAAGATTCTTTAAGCATGTATACATTTGAATCAGGATAACAAATATTACCAATGTAAGTGACCAAACTGACTTTAGAAAGATGCATCAAAGTGTTTCAAATTACGTATTAATTTGGAGCAGAACGATCGTTCCTTGCTCTTCAAAGAAGCCAGGAACATTTCACGTTCATCTTCAAAAACTATCTTTACTTGCAGACTATTTCCCTTTCAGATAAATTATTCAACTTTTCCTATTTGTTTACGCAAAGTTGCATACAAATAGTTGATGCCGGAATCTGCGCTGGTCAAGGTGACGGATTTTAATTCAAAATTCAGACTCAGATCAGCCTAGAGATTCAAATATTTTATAATAAAATCTGATTATAATCGAAACTACTCACCTGATCCGTAATTTGTCCACTGAACTTCTCAACATGCATATCAATTGTATTTTGCATTTGGATGAACAGGAATTTATGAATAATTCCTATTTCTTTAGTAAAAACTGCATTGTTTTTACAAGATTCTAGAATTTTTGTTTCGAGTTGCGAAGACAAATATGTAGACTTTGTTGATGAAGTGTTTTGTTGCATAATGTAATTGAAGTTAAAATTGTCACTGCTGCTAGAACTATGTAGATGATGAAGTGTGATTTTTTTGTCCCAATAATTAACTACCAGTGGCACCGTCTTAATATTCGGATTAATTCTTGGCAATAGAATATCTACGTCAGGATCTTTGATTAAAACCGATGTAAGCATATGAGCTTCTTTTGTAGCATGCATCGGTGAATCCTTTTATTGCAATGCTTCACTCAGAATGGTTTTGCCTTGTTTTTCCACTTCTATGTGTGCTCCAGGCACCAACTTCTGACTACGTGTAGCATAATCTAACGTGACGTGGTCAAAATATTTATTGACTTGCGGGCTGCCCCTTTCACAGAATTCCTATGTTGCCTCTACCCTTTTTACCGCCTGCAGCGAAGTTGGCTGAAATATAATAGGAAAAAATAATTTAATAGAAAAAACTTATGTAAACAATTAAAATAAATTATAAAAAATTATAATTAAGTTAAAGAAATAGTAAAATACATAATAAACAAATTGAAACCCGCTCACTTCCGATATTTGTTTTGAAATTTTGATTTCTTTTTTTTATTGGTTTGTGATCTGTCAAAATACTCACCTCGATTTGAGTAGACTGGTCTTTTCTTGTAGTGGAATTTAGGCACGTACGCAATAATATGCTATGGTTTGCTTCTAGTTTTTGATTGGATTTTCTTCATTTTGAACATAAAATTAATAAATATTGTTTAAGTAGTAAGCCAGAGTCAACAAAAAGCTTTTATTAGTATGTTTTTGTTTGATAAAGGCCTTTAAAAATACAACTTAACTAAAAAGCAATTAATTTTTCAATTTTTGAATTTAACGGTTTTCCATTTTGAAAATATAAGCTCACCATATCTACCAAAAGTGCAATTGCGCACTCCTCCCTTTCGATAAGCCTGTGTTGGTGTCTGCTCCATTTAAAATGCACGGACAACTAACACATGCTTGTCGAAACGGAGGAAATCCTCTCGATTTAGCTTGTAGGTTGAAAGAGAATGAACCCCCGAAGTCGTGCCTCTATGTTAGTTTCTCTATGGTACTGCATAACGAAAAGTAAGGCGAAATTTTTCGTTTATGATTTCGTCGTGTCATTTTTGTATGGGACTTTTCGTTTCGCATCAGCAGCGTACTAGGCTTTATAAGTATGAGGCAAGAGGAAAACAAAGTTGAACGTTCATATATACGATAACATTTGAATGTGTTTTGTTTCTCGTTGGATTTGTAGCTATTTTATTAATTTTGCTACTTCCATCTCAAATAATAGATAAAATGTATACTATTAGTTTCCGCCCACTGCCCCGTCTAGTTTTTTCCCGTTTTAATACAAAGCTTTTTTATTTTTTTTATAGAATTGTTCTTAAGCTACAATTACACGGTCAGCGTAATCGGTCATCGCATTGACTCTCTGACGTCACCACAAAACTAATATTGACTCTGCCACTACAGCGTCAATGTTTACAGTGCCAATGCTTCAAACGTTGACGATCACACGAATGACACAAGTCGGTCAATGATGTCCCAAAATTCGATGACGTGCCTTGTGCGTCAATGTAATTTTTGTTCGTCACTGCCAATATGCCTTGACACTCAAAACTTAGACGATCACACGAGTTGACCAAATTTAAACGCGTTGACCCTATGGCAGAAGAAAAGGCCGGTCATTTTTCACGTTTTGTTTGAGCAGACTACTTTTTCCGTAGACCAGCACCAATAGAGCAAAGGAATCTGATGATCGACCTTGGCAAGTCGTGAAATAGCTATAATTCCAGCCAAATATAATTAAGAAAAAACTTGGTGGTAGCACACTCAAGTTGTTGTTGGGTATTCAAAGACATTAAATGATTAGGAAAAGTGCTTCAAAAGCAAGTATGTAATCGTACAAAAACTGAATATTATTTGTTTTAATTTTATAAAGCAAAACCCATTGTGTCAATTAAAATCTCAAAGTTACGTTGACTGGGTATAAAATTGTGCCGTGTCAATGCTGAGATACAGTCAATGCGATGACGAATAGTCTTAAAAAGTTTTATGATTATTACATAATGTTATTCTATAATAAGATTTACAACTTAAATACTTAAGTTTCACTTAATTTAAAATCAATTTAACTCGATTTAGTTTCAATTTCACACACAGATCAGCATATTTTATTTGGATTGTCTCCATAATGATTAATGTTTACACTCTTTAAGAACATGTCTGACTGAAAATTATATAAATTAATAAGGATATTATTAATTGACCCATACAAACCAACGCCAACGGACTTGATGGAGAAGAAGAGTTGGAGCCCAGACGATTTTTTTACTAATTTATTTTTACTCGAACATTACTTTTTCAAATACGTTTTCACTTCATTTATAATATTTATTTAATTATTAAAACTAACTTTTCACTTAATTTATTGATTTTCTATCATTTTACCTAGATTTATTTTGAGTTGTAGCTTTATTGCACTAGAGAATACAAAAATGATTCAAAAAGAGTCATTTTGGCTTAGCGCTCTTTTACACTAAAATTTTGTATTAGATTTGCAAGCTATCTAAAAACCTAGAATATTTATATATTATTTAAGGAAAGTAAATAAAAAAATATTAAAAACACAAAATATATTTATTTGTTCTTTTATCCGGCTGTTATATTATTGCCAAAAGTTTAGAGTTAGTATTTTGTCGTTGCGTTTTCTCGAAAAGATATTTTTTGAGTTAACGCTCTTTTACATTTACCTTGCGATATGATGAATTCCCTTTTTATAAAATTCTTTAGTGCACAAATACTGTGGAACGGATCTAATTATTTCACCATACATCGAAAAATGCTTCCCCACTGCAACTGGAATACACTGGAATAGGCCACAGACTACTCATCTGTGAGGTCTAGATGAAATTATTATTTGCAGGAAAAAAATGGAAGTGCTTTTGTGAAAAAAATCAATCAAATTCTGTGTCCCTGTCAGTTGTTGTTGTATTGTTAATTCCTAATTTGCAAGAATTAAACAGAACAGATCGAACAGTCAAATTATTTTGTACGCTCCATTAAAATAAAAGTAACACGAATTAAACCGAAAAAAAAGTTAAATCAACTCGAGAATTCGCAAAAATAAAGTAAGTATAACTCAAGAAAACCTCTCATCTTCAGTCATGTTAGTAGTAAAATAAAAAAATAATACCAAATTTACAAAATTTTTTTCGTGAAAAAATATCCTAAATTTAAATGTGATTTAATTTTATTTACGTATGTATGTAGCTTATTTAATGAACTTAATATAATATTTAATTAGGTATGAGCGATTGGACAAAATCAAAGAAAGATCTGAGTAACAACAAAGAAATCGAAAAAATGTCAGAAAGTGCTTCGAAATTCCTCGGTGGGGTCTTGGGAGACATCAGTTCTCGTTCCGCATACTCCCAGCTATTCATAGGAGTCGCATCTGGATGGTGAGTACTGTGATTCGTCATAGATGTTTGTATATTTTGTAAGATAACTCAGGGGCACTTTATTTAGTGAGTCTACCTCCATCGATGTAGAAATATTTTACATACCTTCAGTATGTATTAATTTTATATCTTTGTTTTCGACTATGTGACGTAAGGTGTTATCATGATTCATGAGAATTCAGAAATAAATGTAGATAGGTAGCTACTCGGATTCGATTGTTAAGTTAGCCGACGAGATCGATAATTTTATATGTTGACACCGGCAAGATGACGGCACTCATCTCAAGGTTAGGTTAACTCAAACCCATCTGACGAGAAAATGGCTAGAAATATTTTCATAAAATGTAGGTACATACCTAATTTGTTTTTTTTTGTTTTTATTCTTATTCTAATATTTTTATTTAATAATTATGCAATTTAGCGACCAAAGGTATTATGGTAGGTTCTCTGAATTGTCTAGTAAGTATATTCATGGTCTATTTTTAGTTGAATACTTACGTATTTATGCACATAAAAAGATATAATATTTGGCAGCCTATTGGAATACATTTTTGCGATCGAAAAATTAAGTTTATAATAGGCTTTAAAGCTTGCATTTCCTTCGGGTGCCTATAAAAATTGCGTATCATTTTATGTAGAGACTTAAAACCTAAAAGTCAATTTATAAAAAAGCGTGCTATTGTACAGTTGGCTCATTGATTAGTTGTTATTGTTTACTTCATCAACCAGTGAAACGTTATGACTAAATAATATACAAATTTTCAGATATACACTAGTGATAAATAATAAGCAATATGTGATACTATACAATTTAATTAATTTTAATGTCTAGCTATCAGTGTAGTTTATTTATTTATATTAGCCGACCCAGCTTTCGAAATTCGCGTGTCAATTTATTTATTTAATTCATTATCATTCAATAAAAGACAAAGAATTCATGATTTTTTTTAAATTGTTGAATGCAATGAGAAGTACCTACTAAGCACTCAATCCTGGAGTCCAAAGGAAAACAGTTAATGCTACGCAAGCTTTCAAACCTTCACATTAACAATTTTTGTACAACAACAAATGTTCCTGGTTCTTACACTTGCACCTTATTGTGACGGTCTTTGTTCAAGTTCTACGTAAGTTTTCATTAGAAATTAAATATTTATTTACAATTTTCCACCACTTTCCAGTACTCAGCTATTCACCAACTTAGTCTGCGGGCTAAAATTTTCAATTAATAAAAAATCTAAAATAGACATACAAAATCAATTACTCTATCTCTTTTTATTATATGCCCCTGTAAATTATTATTATTAAATATTTTGTTCATACCCGAAAAGGTTGTTTATTTTATTCTTTAGAAAAGAACATAAACATTGTTTTTAGAATATTTTTTTTCAAAACGTTATTGGCGAAGATAACGGTTAGAGAATAATTCGAACTATGGCAGATTACAAAGGAAAACTTGAAAAATTAAACAGTTTAAATTTCATGATATGGAAATTCAACACGGATTTCTTTTATTGAAAAAGGAGCTTATGTGGACAGCATTTACTAAGGTAACCCCCTAGATCTTCCAGTAACAGCAAAGGATACAGAAAAAGAACAAAATCGAAACTATCTGCAAAAGGAACTTGTAGACCAACACTTTATGTCAACACACTATCGGGACAAAGACGGTATTTAGTTGTCAAGATGCCATTAAAAAAGGAAATCACAGCCATAGGTAGTTCACTCTTAAACGGAATGTCCAATTTCAGTATAATGGATGCATCCTGTTATTTGATTATACTATCTAAATTGACCACTCCTCCCATGTCTAGTTCTGTAATTAGAGTTATGGAGAATGCGATGATGTCATTAAAAAATCTGGAATTGCAGGTAAGGGCCGTCAATCCAGGATTTGCTACAGCTCAATAAATGAATGATTCCTAGATTATACACAACATTTTGTCTATAGTCAAGGAGGAGGAAGGAACTATTTGCATATTATTTTCTCATAGCATTAGAACCTTCATCAAGCAATTATCATGACGGGATTCGTAAATGACTCGGAGGATTTATCATGGGACAAGAAAAAATTGGCATTAAATTGGACATACGATGATGGTATGCCTGGGGTTTTAAGTGCGCAACATTCAGCCTCAATCTGACGGGCATCAAGAAATCTTTTTGTAATTATAGACTCAAAACGAAGCTTCCATATGGACACAGGAGAACATCTTTTGTCCGATATGTTTCATCAACGATTAATCCTTATGGTGTCAGGTCATTTAGCACAACAAATTGGATTTGATCATTACTTTAATCAACAAAAGTTGTTACAACTTTATGACTGCGGAGACTAGATTCTAGACCAAATTGGAAATAAAGCATTTGTCAAAATGGGAGCTTCTATGTATCGGAGTGTTCTTAAAATAATCAGAAGATATGTATATTGTGCGATTCAATCTTTTTGAGGCAACTGCTACAGGAAGAATGGGACCGAATTGATGAACAGGCTTTTTCTTTAATTGTTTTGTCGGTTGAAGATGACCAAATCGTTTATATTCGCAGTTCAACTACAGCGCTCGGTGATTGAAATAATTTAAAACAGTAGTATCACGAAAAAGCAACTCTGAACAACAAAGTTCACGTGATGAAAATGATGTATTCATTTTGTATAAATAATATGCGGAATTTATTTATAAAACTCAAGGACATAGGCAATGAAGATTTATCAGAGTCCTGCAGCGTAGCGATGTTTAGCAGTTTACCTAAGAGTTATGACAGTCTTATTAGGTGTGTTTGGTAACGTGAACATTTGTAAAATTTAAATCCCTGGATGATTCTTATCAAACTACTATTGAAGCTGGAACGGAGAAAAAGTAAATGTTGTTGGCATGGGTAGCGGAAATGTGAAACAAAGTGGTGAAGTCCTGAAAATATTAGCACAATAGGTTTTATTTGCACCGAACTTATCGGTAACGTTTTGTCAATTGGAAAATTAGACGACAATGGGTTTCAAATAGTTTTTAAGAAAAATAACGGTGTTATATCCAAGATCAACGAGAACATGGCAGTAATAGAGGGAATAAATAATTTGTATGAACTGCGGATACCAGATGAAGTCAATATTGTAGAATTTGCACATAATGCCAACTGCATCCATAGCTGGTATAAAGTTTCAAGACGTAGTGATCCTGAAGCGATCCGAGAGATGGGTGAGAAATGTCTTGCAGATGGCATTAAGATTTCAGAATGCGGCATTAAAGAGTTGTTTACTAAGTGTGCAAAAGGAAAAATGATAAGACAACCGTTTAAATATTAAAATATGGAACTAAAAATCTTTAACTAAATGTTATATTATTTATGTTTTCTCAACTAAGCAGATGCCAGTGAAGTCATGCTTTTTGTTAATTTTGTAATCAATTGTAATCATTATACATACATATATTTTTTTAGAACTGCTTCAACGATTTGTATTTTTTTGTTGATATAGGTCTTCAGATTTGTCCAAGAATTCAAAGGGATTTTTTTGTTTTTCCTCAAACTATAACAATTAAGCAATCTAAACAATCTTAATGCGTCATCAAATTATTTCTATTCTACCTTGATACCTATAATAATGTTTAATAAAATTATATATAATTTTTGTGACCTTTTATCGTTAAAGATATGTATATGTATCTTTTTGTGGGCTGTAAGTCAATAAATTAAAGATGTTATTATTTAGTTTGAACTCTTTCAATAACAAAATTAAATTCACGGTCGAAATGGAATCAAATGGCGAACTCCCATATCTGGATGTGAAAGTCTTAAGGCAAAACGACAGATTGCTTTTCGATTGGTATAAGAAACCTACTGCTTCAGGTCGCCTTTTCAATTATCACTCCAAACAACCCAAACCAATAATTATCAACACGGCCTACTCGACACAAGCGATGTTTCTTTTCACCAAAAGTATATTAATATTATCCGTAACACCCTGTTCTCCAATTCCTTTCCCACCATCATAGTCAACAAACTCATCAAAAACTACCAGCAAACGGGAAAAGAAAATAAACTTGATGCCCAACAAGCTACTGTTTACAAGAGTGCACTTTTCATTCCCCACCTCTCCAACCGTATTAACACTGCACCTATTAGAGACAAGACGAAGACAAAAATAGCTTTCAAATCTGCGAATCCTCTGAAAGACAAGCTTTTCACTAACATCAAAGGGAAAGTGGATAAGATGGAGAAATCCAACACTGTTTATAAGATCAACTGCTTGGGTGGGAAAGAGACGACATGCTCATCGGTCTATATAGGTACCTCCAAGTAAAAACTTAAAAATCGTCTGTCTGGTCATAGATCAGATTTGAATAGCGGGTCTGCATAAAAAACCGCACAAGCTCTCCACTGTTTGCAAGAAAAACGTAAACCATATTTGGATAATGTTTAGATTTTGCAAACAGAGCAACACTACTCAAAGAGAATGTTGCTGGAGATGCTTCATATAATTAACAACAACAATGCTGTCAACCGAAGATCAGACTGCGAAAAGCTCAGCAGTGCATACAGCCAACTGATCAAGCGACCAACAACACACAGTAGGTTTAAGTATAAGTGATTGTGTATATTAATGGACGTTTTCTCCTGTCTACCAGTAAATTTAAATTCGAATTCAAAAAATTTTGAATTCACTAATTAATTTAATGTTTTTTGCAATAGATTTTGTTGCTCGAGATTTGACGTGTAATTTTCTTGCTTTAACTTAAATTCCTTGAAAATTGTTTGTAAGTTACTTGACGTCATATGTATATAAAACTTTTTATATTAATTTATGTATGTATTACTTTTATATTTTGTATTAATAAAGGCCTGATGAAGAGCATAAACATGCTCGAAACGTTGCACACTAAATAATAATGTTTGATTGTTATTCCTTTTATAAACGTGACTGTTCTTGCCTAAGCATGTTGCGTACACATATTTTTAGTATATACATATGTACGTACGTCATACCTATACCTTGACAAATCATATGAATATCATGTATAGGATTGATAAAATATTTGTAGCTGGCTCCAGGTCAATAAAACACGGTGTTATACGGTGTACAACGTTTCGAGCATGAATACACTCTTCATCAGACCTTTTTATTAAAAGAAATTAAATAATAAATATAAATTCATGTATAAGGTTATTAGACTTACAGCAACAAAAATTGGAATTAATTATACAGCATTTACACAGATATTGAAAAAAATATACTTTAAAGAATAAATTATAAATTATAGAAAGGAAACAATTTAAACATTTAAATATTAAACTAACTTTAAAAAAATATATATATTTCCCCTACCGTCCGTCGTTTTTAATTTTTGACTGTATTTCACTTTTTCCTAACAGCTGGGTATATATAGTACTGAGGTTATCACAATCAGATCTCCTATTCATTGCTCTCTCTGAGTTGTTGATGTGCAGCATTTCCAACAACATTTTCTTATTTTGATGCCTTTCCACTTTCAACACTCTTACATTATCTAGGTCAGGCTTGTGGTCCTTCTCTATACAATGGAGCGCAAGTGCAGTATTCTGAGACCCACCGTTGTTAGTATCAGGACGATTGCAGATCTTTTATTTTGAAGTGCTTATGTATACAGATGGACAGTCCACCTCTCTACTAACCAAACAATTGATGCTGTATACAACGTCAGACTTATCCAGTTTGTTTATTTTTCCCTTTGTGTTGGTAAATAACAAAGACTTGACTAAACGCTATCCTCGTCATCTCTTTATTTCGAATAGGGGCAGCTATCATGCTGGTTGAAAGAGATGGTATATATAACGCACTCCGGTAAATTAAAGGTTGTTGATCGTTTGTGGGGGGAGCATTGCAGTCGCTTTTGTAATTGCTTATTAGTTTGTTGATAACATGCGTGGAAAAAGAGTTGGAACACAGGGTGTTCTTAATAATATTATTATTTTTTTGCCGAAAATAATATGACTGTAGTCAAGGACTTTTTTTATTGAAATTTTGAGCGGTATTAACCTGTAAAAAGGCCTGTTGAAGAGTGTATTCATGCTCGAAACGTTGTACACCATATAACACCGTGTTTTATTGATCTGGAGCCTGTTGCAAATATTTTATCAATTAAATATTGGAGGTCACAAACAAATTCCTATAAATATTATGTATAGGTACCTTTCACTACATTTTCTATTTACTCTCAAAACTCAAATCGAAACCAGACAAGGACAAAGCCACGGATTTGATATAGAAAATCAACAGCAAAAAGAGCCCTAATTACCCTTGTAATTTATGTAACATTGGTATCACCAAACAATTCCCCCGCCAACTCATAGCAAGCAACCCAGCAAAAACTGCATTAGGTAGGCAAATTATTGAAAGCGGCCATTCTCCAGACTTTGAAAATGTTAAAGTTCTCCAGACTGAGCGACACGTGTCTAAGCGTTACACGTTTAAAACACTGCACATCATTAACAACAGCAACAACATGAACCACAAACAACAAACTTGACACACAAAACATATCCGCTGTAACTGCTCATTAGTTTTCGACTAAACATCAACTTATTGTTTTAATTTAATTATTACTTACATAAAGATTATACTTTTGAAGTGCAGTCATTTATTTCTTAAAATTAGAGGAAAGTTATCTCTAATGTTAAGTAAATACAAATTTATGTGTGTACTAATTTCTTTTCTAATTTCTAGGGCTACTGGATATGCCACTGGTAAAATTGGCAAAATTGCTGCCTTCGCTATCGGCGGTGGCATCATTGTGATGGAAATTGCTCACCAAGAAGGTTACATCAAAATCGATTGGTCCAAAGTAACAAAAAAGATCGACAAAGTAACTGATAAGGTGGAAGAAGCAGTAACTGGTCATGAACTAAGCTGGGCGGATAAGGTAAGTCTTCAAGTTCAATTAAAGCTTTAAGAGAAAAAAAATACTTAACATATTCATTTTCTTGCGGTGATAACAAAAATTATTACACATTTTAAACTGCAATCCTCCTTATTCGTTTCTTGTTTGTTCTTTTACCCACTGAATGAAACTTTCTCTGTTTTTTCGTCTGTAGGGCAAAGAACTTGCACGAAAGAATTCAAAATTTGTGATTGCCTTTGTTGGTGGTGCATTCCTTGGACTAGCTTCAGCATAATTTTGATGCTTTGCCACCCTATCGATTTTCCTCAAGTTAATTACATTTAAAAAAAATACTTCTATAAAATCTTCTTCCGTCACCATCTTCGTTTGTGTCAAATCAAGTTTTGAATTTTCATTTTAATGTTTTGATAAGTTTTAGTACTAATACCAAATTATTTTTTTTTGATTACATATTTGTTTATTATGTTATGTTAAAATTTTAAAGAAAATACCATTAAGTGTGAAAACTTAATGCATACGATGCGTTTTTCCAAAAATAAATCCGAATTATGTAGCAATTTTATGATAACGAGATATCTTAGGAAGAATGTAAATTTAATATAAATAAAACAAAAAATGTGTTTTTCTTAATTTCATTTTTGTTTTATTAAACTCTTTGTGAAGTTTGTATTTCCGTCTTATTGAGATTCCGGTTATTGTATCGAAATTTTGTTCAGTGAGTATAATGTTGTTTTCATTTGTTTATTCGTAGTTACGTCCACAAACCTTCGGATGGTTTTTCTCACATACATACATACATGTTTGAAAAAGAAATGTTGTTAGGTTATATTGACGACATTCAAATACATAATGCGTACATGTGGAAAAGTAGTATTTATAACTATGTATTTAATTGGAATCTAAAATCCAATCTGAAAGGGCAAAATATAAGGGCAGAAAAGAACCGCACATGATTATTTCTACAAAAAACTTGTTAAGAAATAATAAGGGTATTCATGCAACAATATAATTTTCCGCTTTGCAGAAAGATATAATTTTCAGCCAGACGTTTGCTTGAACCCCCCGTTAAAAATACTTGCGTAAATGTAGGAAATAATCAGATGTTCGTTGAACTAAATTTATGAGGTTTATTTTTTCTCTTTCTATATCAAATTTATGAGACAATTTTAACTGACTGCAGAATATTTTTCCCATACAAACTTTGTCAGTTAATTTCTGTGGAAATAAAATTATCTGGTTTTTGAGGCTTATATGGGCTTTCCGCCGGCCGTTGCATGAATAACCTTAATAATTTGCCCTACAATTTTTATTGACTAAATACGAACATAAATAATACTCGTATGAATTATAAATATTAAATCATTAAATTAGTTATGATCTTGAAGGAGCGATTAAAGCGCAAATTTGAAACAAAACTTCTACATAGTTCTTCATCTTATATCTAATATAGATAATATTAAAAATCTTATTCTCCAGACAAACTGAAATTAATAACTATAAAAACTTGACAAAAGCATTAGCATGCTATCCTTTTTAATATTTTAACTTTTTACGTTTTTAAAACTTTTTTTTATCTTTTTTAATCTATAGATCTACTGATTCCATATTTTTTTAATTTGTTTGTTATTTTTTAACTGCTAGCATTAAGCAGACCCATAATCTTTCTTCTTATATACTCGCATCGTCCTTAAATACAAGTTGGTGTGTTACGCTTGCATTGGCAAAACACAACAACTTTTTTTCTATATTTCATTGTTAAGGCCGTGTGTGAATTGCGTTAAAATGTTGGTTAAATTTTCTACCTTGGTTAAAATTTGACACTAGCGTGGTGAATAAAATGGGTTAAAATGTAGGCAGCTGTAGAGCAGGCTAAATTTGCGTTAAAATTTAACGTTTCTCAAGATAGAGTAATTTGAAACTGTAAGCGATAACCGAAAAGAAAGATGAACTCCAAAAAGTCCAGATCTACTGGGAAACCATATAATAAATGTAAGTTTTAATTTATTCAATTGAAAAATTAAATTACATTATTATTTTTGTTGGTGTAGGGTCTCAAGAGGAAAAAACAAATATTATAATCCGTTGATATTTTAACAAATATAAAATAATTAATTAAAATACTCATTGTATTTCATTTTGCAAATTGAATACAAGTAGATTGATTTGTCAGTTTGTCAAATTCTTCAGCTGTGAAAACTAGTGTTTACATACTTAATCAACAAACTTACCATAATGGGAATTGTTTTGGAAAGATTTGGAATTGTTGTTTTAAACTATTAAATTAACGACTTAAAACCGAAACAAATTAGTAAAACTGAGAATTCGTTACTTTTTTCGTGCCAAATTATTAACTTTGTATCTTCTAAGTCGGATTTTGGGAAAGAAATTAATTAACTTGAACAACAAAAAAAATGTTTTTAGGGAAATTTCTTCAATCTTGAAGGAATTTTAGCCAAAATAGTGTTTTAATAAATCCCTTTTAACGCAATTCACACAGAAAAAAGCTAAATTTGATCCCACCACAAACCAAACTTCAAAATTTAACCAAGGTAGAAAATTTAACCAACATTTTAACGCAATTCACACACGGCCTAAGTGCCGATATGACTGGCAAACGAATTTGCCGCCGTACTCGGTGCAAATGGACCCCAGCGCGTGCGGTATCTGAGGGGGATAGAGGCGTGGGATTATTTATTTATTTAACAATAAATAAATAATAAAAATAATATATAAGTACAAATTCCCAACAGACTCAGTGAACAATCATCATCAATAAAAACATTGTGTAACACGAACAATTGTAACATAGGTCAGTGCTCAAAGATATTTTAAATTGGAAAGCCAAATTTGAAACAGCGCATCTTTCTTGCACCTGTGACCTATTTCATAAAACTATTATTGTTGTACTTCTAAACCTGTAACTACAAGCGCAAATAAAGTACAGATTTGTAATATTCAGTTCCATTAATATTTGTCCGCACTTGTAGCGCGGCAGAGTGTAGCGATTAAACTGCTATACTCTGTGCAAGAAAAATAGACAGTGTAGGCAAGATAGGACGATTATCTGTCATTAAATAAAGCTCACATGGTTTTCGAAGTGTTTATTTTAAATGAATCCAAATATGAAAGAATATTATGTAGGGTTACCGCCCTTTATGTTAAATAGGAATTTTTATTTAATTGTTTTATTTATAAAAATTAAAACACATTATCTTTTTCCACACCACCATGAGGTAAGATAAAACGTGTGTTGTTTTTGTAGGGTATTCCCAGTAGGTATAACCCCAAACAAGCAAAAATAAAAAAAAATTGATTCATTAAGACTAATAATAATATAAATTAAATAAACAAGTATAACAAATATAAATATAAATCTTCTAAATAACTATATTTACAAAATATTTAATTCAAACAAGAAGTCACTACAGCTGTTAATGCTGCTAAATTCACCTGGTTTATAATAAGATTTTCTGCAGAGCGTTCCAAAAAAACGTCCATTTCCCACATTTTCGGCTCAATCACCTGCTAGACTTGTCGCACACGCAGATGCCATTTTCGTTGCTAATTGCAGTTGATAAAAGGGTTTTTATTTCTGCCACCTTAAAGGAAGGCAGCTTGGCACGAATCCTTTCACTTGAGCCCAAACCAATTCTATTGGGTTAAGCTCACAGTGACAAGTAGGCAAGCGAAGCACTTTATGCCTAGCAGTTTGGGCAATATCGTCAATGACGTAGGTTTCGTAGTTGGTTTTATAACGCTTTACGATGTTCAACAAATCCGATTTCACTATATCATGCTCGACTGGAGCCAGATCCTTATATCATCCGTTTTTGTTGCAGTCGATGGAAAAAAATATGATGCGTTATCCAAAACCATAACAACAGAGTTGGGCTCCAGGCGCTTAAGTGTTTCCTTCAACCACTTCTCGTATACGCCAGCAATTATGTCTTCGTAATAATCCCCACTGCTACCAGAAACAAAACATAGGAATCCGCCATCGTGCGTTATTATCAGCCTCTTTCATTTTCCCGATGGTGCACGCAGTCCTGTTGACAATCCCTGACAATCGTGGAATGATTGCCGTGGTTTTAGTATAGTCGGGTCTATCCAAACTTTGTCTCTTGTATGTCCTTCGGTGAGCCAAGTCTCATCAGTAAAATAGATTTTGCTTTTTGTTCCCTTAATTTTTACTTATGATCTAGGTTTTGCATTTGGAAAAAAATCGAACTCGAGACCTTAATCAAACTTGAAATTAAGATGATAGAGAACACCAAAAAAGTGGGTCCCGCAATTCCGTATGTCTGTCTGTACGAAGCTCTACAACCTAAACGGCTTAAGCGATTTTCTTCAAACTTGGTAAATAAGCGTTTTAGGTGATTGCCTAAAACAGATTTTTGAATCGTTTTTTTTAAGGTCCAAAACTAACGGTACCTCCCATGTCTACCATTTCAATTATCCCGAAAACGATTTTATTAAAAAGAAGTGTTTGCACTATTTTAGGTTTACTCTACATTTTGGTCAACATTTTTTTTTATATATTTTTTTATTAACGGTACCTGCCATACAGCCATTTTTTTGATTTTGAACTTTCACATAAACGGCTCGACGGATTTCGATCAAAATTTTAACAAGAGGTTCTTCAAATTATAAATAATACATCATACCAAAATTTTCGAAAAATATTGTTGTGGATTTTAAAAAGAAAAATATTTTTTTTTTTTTTTGAAATTTCAATACAGTCAAAATCGGTTATAACGAACTCGAAAGGGCAGGAGAATTTGTTCGTTATATCCGGTGTTTCGTTATAACCGATTTTCCATTTTTTGTTCTTTGTTAAAAAGTGGACAAACTTTTTTATTTTAGCAAAACTTTTATTTATTTACAAAGTAGGTAATTCTTCTATTATGTCGGGATAGTGACTGCATCGATTTTTTTATTAGAGATTGTTGAGGCCGATACAGAAAATTCTGCTGCCAAACTTTTATTGGAATCACCAGTTTCGAGCCTTGAAATTTGAAATTTGATTTTGACTGTATTTCGAAAACGGTTGGATGATTTTTTTTTTGAAAAAAAAATTTTTTAAGTTTATATTATTAAATATTTAAAATTGTCATACCTAATAAGTTTTTTTTAGAAAAAAAAATTTGTACTTATATAAAAAATTAAGTAAAAAAAACGACTTTTAAAATATATTTAGATTCTTAATAGAAACATTTTGCATACGATGTGATCGAACATAAGAGCAAGTTTGTGCGATCGAGTAGTGCATTTTATTTAATTTCGCGTAAGCATCGCCTCTTCCATGTGATGACTTCTTTTCAAAAGAACAATTTCGCTGACGATTTAGAACCCAGATTTTTTTTTAAAAATCGTATGTAGAGAAGACCTTCTAATTTTGGTGATGTTTTCATTGCGTCTTACCTTATGTATTGTTTTATCCACCGTAGTAAGTTCATTGTTTAAAACAAAAATTATACACAATTTGTCTGATGGCAAACTTGTCGAAATCATCTACAGTCAAAATCGGTTATAACGACCTTCAAGGGACTGACGAATTTAGTCGTTATAAGCGATAGGTCGCTGTAACCGATATCAAGTAAATAAAGTTCTTTTCAAATAGGGACCATTTTTTTATAATTTATATTTCTTATTTATTGTTGAGGCATATACAAGTATGTACTAGTATATGCATATGTACAAATATACATTTACAATTTATTAAAAAAAGTGGAAATATCTAATTGTTTAGTTTTTGTTTTTATAACCTTTTTTTCAATTAATTTTTCCATCAATAACTGATTCTCGGTGAAATTGTTGTCACCAATATCATTTAATAAAAAGAATGTTCTTAAAGTGCGTACAGAATTCAGAGTATCTTCGATTGTTGACGATAAGCTTTAACATACATATGTATCCGAAATTCTTCATACAACGCATCTACAGATAAACAGATTACCGTTTAGAGAAATATGCAGTCGCATCAACAGTTGCGTCGGTTTTAGTCGTTATAACCAATATTTTAAATAAAAAGGGGAAAATCCGGTCGTTGTAACCGATATGTCGTTGTAAGCGATGTCGTAATAAACGATTTATTATTCAATGGGATTATAATGCAACTCAGCCGTGACATAAGAATTTGGACGTTACAACAGATTTGGACTGTACTTTCTTTTTTTGATGGTGAGTTGTGGCATTTGGTACTGTACTTTTTACGGTACACAGAAAGAAACTACTTGCTTTTATTATTTTTTTTTTATCGCGTCAACAATTTTTCTTTTTTTTTCGGAACTTAAGTCTTAAAATTTTATAACTGCATTGTAATGTTTTTTTCCACACATTAAGAGAAGTGCAAAAAATGAAAACACTCCACGATAACACTCATCATTAAACAATTTTTTTCAAGGCTCGTAAATCAAAAGCACCTCAACAGAAACCCAAATAAAAAAAACTGAACGAGTTACCAAAATGAACACGGGTAACTGAATGCACATCAATATTTAATGGGGGTTGAATAGCAGCAGCAGCCATAGCCAAAATTCCCATCCATTGAAATGTTTTTGTTGAGCAGCTTGCCAACATTGATCGCAATAAATGTTTTTCAAGCTATATATGTAACTATTACTAATTAGTTTATGTAGGCTTTGTTGGTCAATTTGCAATTGAGTGCAAACTAAACAAGTTTATTCCATATTTTCCCAACGTTTCGTAGCTATTCACGACTTATATAGGGGTTCATCTAGATTTATTTGTAGGTGGTTATTATAATTTTACAAGGGTATTTATTTATTTATTTATAAAAACTTCTTATATTTTAGTTTTGGTGACTATTATTATTTTTGCATTATTATTAAAGAACAAAATTAATTTGAAACAAAACAAAATAAATTAACATAAAACTAAAATAATTTAACATAAAAAGGACTTATTACTTTCCGGACAAACAACAAAAATTATCACTGAAGTGTATGCAGGCAGGAATCATTGGACCTTACTTCTTTGAAAATGAAAACGGCGTAACGGTAACTGCGAATGGGGAGCGATATCGTGATATGATTGAAAACTTTTTAACGCCACAACTGCATGCTTTGGGCTTGATTAACATGTGGTATCAACCAGACGGTGCCACATCGCATACAGCCAAGATTACAGTGGAATCAGTGCGAGACCTCTTTCCACAACTAGTTATTTCAAGAAATGCTGATGTTGATTGGCCTCCACGGTCGCCTGATTTGACTTCTCCGGACTTATGTTTGTGGGGATATTTTTTTGTTTGATTATGTTAATGCAAACAAACCAGAAACGCTTGAGCAACGCAAACGAAATATTCGTGATGAAATTAATGCATTTACCGCGTGAAATGTGTGAGAATGTAATGAAAACTGTGCTCAAAAGGGTTCGCATTTGTGAGACTAACAGAGGCGGACATGTACCTGATATTAGCCGTGTTTTATTCTCGCCAATAACCCATATGATTCACCCCGTAAAAATAAAACGATTTGGGTTATGTACTGATATGTACCCTCTGTTCGCCGAATTTAATACTAATATTTGCAAACCCAGATAGTAACCCCGATAGAAACCTGGATCTCGTGTTGTTTTTGTAATACGTGTTAAAATATAACCTAGACCCAGGCCCGTAGATAATAAAACGCAGCTATTGTATTCCATACATAATTGCCGACATTAAATAAAGCATTTATCAATATAATAGGCTTTTCACACCAAACCTAATACACGGTTTTCGCGAAATTATCGGTTTTGGCTGAAAACCTAAAGCGAAAACACAAGTTTTCCCATACATATTTGATAAACCACTCGTTTTGATAAACTACAAGTTTTAAATAAAACCTGTCGAAAACATGTTGGATTCGCAAGATGAACTAAACAAACACACCCTGTGCAACATTCAGTGCTCAATTAATCGTCACATAAATAGCTGACGGCTTGCTGCCAGGAAAAACATAAAAAAAAATCTGCCTGGGGTAATTTCAATTCACAACGTATTTGTTGTTGTCAGTGGTGCCAAAATAATTGAAATGTAAAACGAAAACTTGTAAATGTTCAGTGTGAACGGTTTTCGAGTTTTTGTAAACTTTTAGCTGAAAACCGGGTTTTGGGTTTGGTGTGAAAAGCGTATAAAATCCATTCTCTTTCATTTAATCAAAAATTATGAACAAACAAAGTACCTTCCCGGCGGACACCCTGTATATGCTATGAGAGACCCGTTGATTCCTTTCCTTTTTTAATGTCTGCTTTGTTCTCCGTCATCCTTATACCTAATAGTCTTTTAGTTGTTCCAATATACTGGTATACCAAATTGCACGCTTGCCCCTCTTTTCCATCGCAGCTTACCTCATAGATGACATTAATGGCCTTTTCGATTGGCCGTCCGGAACACGTTCCCCCAATAAACAATTTGACTGATTCTAAAATGTATGTATCACTGTATTTGTGAAAATTAAATTTAAAAAAATCACATCGACTAAAAAGAACTTCCAAAACACTTGATTTCAATTTAGATACACATTTTCTTGTATGAATAATAATTATACCTTGCTTCTTTTTACCTTATCTTACCAGAAAAGTAGTTTAAATTCAATAAGCACATCGAAATTACACAACAAAACAACCCAATGATTTTGACATTTTAATTATGTGAGTGTTTAGTGATTCTGTTTTCGATTCTGAAATGAAATCCAGAATCGTTTTCTGTTCTGTTTAGAGTAACAACTGTCATTTTGTAGGGGTCAGAACAGTTCTGGGCGGCCAATCGAAAAGCCCATAAGATTGTTCAGTGACGAAAAAGTTAGAACAGAATAGAACAGAACAGGACAGAACAGAACAGATTCGTGAGAAACTTCAGAACAAGATAGAACAACTTATAACAGTCAGTCATCTGACAGAGATTATAAAAAAAATCATTGTTGTTTACCTACAATTCAAATTCGTTTATTTTTGCAGAAACATTCTTTAAAATAATCTGAAATGGAGTTGAAAATATGTTTCATGATATTGAGATGCTTCCGACACGAAAAATGATTTATCAACTAAATCTAACACCGTAATGTTTTTTTTTAACAACAACAATTGGTTTTGACAGTTCTCACAAATCTGTTCTAACTTGTTCTACCTAAAAAGCAAGTGCAGAAAATCCTGTTCTAAAGTGTTCCAAACAGACTCATTGAACACTTAACCAGAACAGTTTAGAACAGAAAATTTCTCATTGAACAGCAAAATCCTGTACTTTTCTGTTCTAAAGTCTTCTAATCTGTTCCGAACAGCCTCATTGAACACACATATTGTATTGTTGGTATTTATCTATTGGAGCTTTGGTGTTGTTGAACATTGATTTAAGTGTTGCGTTGGATTTGTGTGCATACTTATAAGTTGCACTCTTTTGTTTAATAGACCTTGTTGTCAGTTAGGTTTGGTATATATCTCATAGTGAAGTATTTAATACTGCCGTCGCGTCGCTTCATTTTGATTTTTAATTGTTCTATTATTTATTAAGTTAAGTTTCTGTTGAGTTTTCTTTTTGATTAAATTGTTTATTAGAAAATTAGGGAAATTGTTCATGTCAAGAATGGATTTAATTGTTTTTATGTTATTTATTTTAAATTGTTTATCACTGATATATATGTAGGACTTTGTTGATAAAATTAGTTGCTGTGTTTATTTTTTGTGGAAAAGGTTGTGTTGACAAGTAATTTATCATTCTTCCGGAAGCTGTGGGTTTCGAATACCAATTAAAAACAATTTTACCGTCTATCCGATGAATTTTTAAATCTAAATATGGTAGGCAATTATTTTTTTAATTTCTATTGTAATGTGTGTATTTTGGTGTGATAATTTTTGAGTGTCTTTAATATTAGTTCTTTATCTCGAACTTTGATTATTGCAAAAATATCATCGACATATTTTGATATGTGTTTGATATTAATGCTTTTTCTATGTAAGTTATTGTTTATGTTGTCAAGAAGGTCATCAAGAATTGATGTTGATGACGATGTAAGAGTATTGGAAAAGGAAAAGTGAATAAATGCGAGATTTACTCTAGAAAGTCTACACTACTGTGATAATTTTTGTTGTTTGTTCAGAAAGTAATAAGTCGTTTTTATGTTAAATTATTTTAGTTTTATGTTAATTTATTTTGTTTTGTTTTAAATTAATTTTATTCTTCAATAATAATGCAAAAATATTATAGTCACCAAAAATTAAAATTGGTAAGTTTTTATAAATAAATAAATACCTACATAAAATTATAATAACCACCTACAAATAAATCTAGAGGAACCCCTGAAGAAGTCGTGGATAGCTACGAAACGTTGGGAAAAGATGAAACAAACTTGTTTTATTTGCGTTCAATTACAAATTGACTAAAAAAGCTTACATAAACTATATAACTATTATCAAATAATTATTAAATGACGAGAGAAATGATGAATATCAAAATTTTTCGTGGGTATGGCTGGAATGATGGATTTAAATGATGGTGTGTAGGAAATAAATATTTTGTTATTTATTATTATTATTATTATTACAACCTTATTAACAGGCAATAAATTACACAATTAATAATTATTTTTCGGCATAAGCTACCAGGACTTTCAGCCGATAGGAGTTAATTTGAAACTGGGTTTTGGTTTTACTTAAAGTATATTTATATTTAATATAAATATTAAATTTAAATGAGGTTTTCAAATTTGATTAAAGTTAATATTATATAAACATCAATAATGTTTTGTTCTGAGGGAACAGTTAAAAGATTTATCAGAGTAATAGTATTGTTAATTTTTTTTTGATATTAGTTTCATATGGTCGTAATCAACAGTGAGATGTTTAACGGTGAGGGGAATGTTCCCGTCGCAGAGAAGGCAGATTGGTGGTTGTTCTTTTGTTATGCAGTGGTTGTGGATGATATTGCAGTGGCCGAGTCGAAGTTTTATATAACATTTAATCATATTTTGGGATATATTAGACGGGTAGATAGTTTTTTCAGCTTGAGGGTTGATCTGGGAGTAATAGTGAATATATTCTTCCCATTTTCTTTTCTTGATTTGGCAGGCGGCTTGCAAAAGGTTTTTTCTTGCGTCGTTTTTGTTAAAGATGTTGAATTGTAGGATTGGTTCGTTAAGGGCAGCTTTAGCTGTTTTGTCTGCCATCTCGTTTCCGGGAATACCGGCATGTCCTGCCATATTATTTTAAGGTTCTTATTTCCTATTATTTTGTCTCTCAGTTGGTCTATTATTTGTGTTTTGCTGTTCAGGTTTTTCAGAGCGGTGATTGTTGACAGACTGTCAAAGAAAATTGCGTTTTTTTTCTTGTTTGTGAACATTGTAGATTTGAGGATAGCTAAGGCTTCCGCAGTAAAGATGGAGGTGGAACTTGCTAAGAAGCCTTTCATTTTTGTGTTTCCGAATTCGTCAACTACGGCAAAAGAAACCCCGTGTTCATTTTTGGAACCACCTGTAAAAAGAAAATTCCATTCTGCCTTTTTTAAATTTGATATAATTTCCATAAACATTTGCTGGTACATCTCGTTACTTGTTGTTGTCTTAGGGAATCTTTCTAGTTAGGTGTTAAAAGAGTCGGTGGAAATATTGAGAATCTTGTTGACTTGATTTGAATTGGAATATTCCATTTCGGTGAGAGATTTATGGCGTTGAGAAGGGATGATGGATAGTTTTGATGTCGGGTTATTCGTATAATTTTCGGGATAAGTCGTTGAATAGGGGAAATATTGCAGGAGTTAATTTTGAGGAGAATGGATGCAGTTTGGAATTCAATCCTGTCGGAAAAATGTGTAGGAGAGCCATCGTTTAAAATAGCTAGGTTGGAGTTTGTAAAGAATTGTTCGACGGTTTTACCACGGTTGTTAACACTAGGAGATCCCCAGATAGAATTCCAAGCGTTGAAATCACCAGTGATCAATATAGATGTATTAAAACTGTTTCTAATGTTATCCAATTCGGAAGTTCTGTTTTGGATGGATGTATAATGAGACAATTGGTAATTTGATATTTAACTCAATTTCTACTGCAACTGCTGGGATATTTGATGTTATATTTATAAATTTATGTGGTATTGATTTGTGAATAAGAAGTCCGATTCCTTGCTTAGCGGTGTTGTTGTTGTAAAGATGGCATGCATATTGTTTAATACTACGTTTTCACCTACCACTTAATCCAGATTTAAGTGGATTAACCATAAATACTCTTTGAAATCTTCTAAATCTTAAAGATTTCCTATACAAATTTTAATCTCCTTAAATGAAGATTAGAAATTAATCTC
Source organism: Philhelius pedissequus (assembly GCA_910595825.1). Taxonomy (NCBI): domain Eukaryota; kingdom Metazoa; phylum Arthropoda; class Insecta; order Diptera; family Syrphidae; genus Philhelius; species Philhelius pedissequus. The sequence continues at coordinate 256,587,787 of OU343160.1, forward strand.
ATTGAAATCTTCTTCGAAGTAGAAGATTCTCAAAAGAAACAAACCTTATTTCATAGAACGCGCCTATTCTAATGTCATATTTTCTCCACTAACATTCAACAAAAAAAAAAACTGTCCAACATTATTTAATTTGTTTTTGTCTGGTATAATTTGTCGTTGCCTTCAAATTCTGTTTTTGTTTATAAATAAGTATAAAAATAAAAAATGCAATAAAGCTACAAAGACCTCAGCGGTCGGTGCCTCTAATTTGTAATGGAAAATCTTTTAGCTATCCTACAGTAATACTTTGAAGTTGTTCTTTCCCAAATATACATATAAAAACGAAAACCGTGCAAAGGCGATTACAGTATTTATGTAAATATATCTATATGCTGCAAGATGTTGGGATAACAATATTTTAAAGCTATTACTCATTTTTATTTATTGAAATTAAATTTGTGCACTGCACCGAAATTATTATTCTTCTTCCCAATTATTTTGTTTTTGTCTGGTTGTATTGACTTTTGAATGGCAATTCATAGTGAAAACGTCAAACTAATCTTTTTTTCACTGGTGAAAACACTTGAAAATTAATTTTTAATCTTCTCAATTTAAACCGGATTATCTTTAGGTGAAAACGTAGCATAAGGGGATGAAAGTCCGTGTTCATGGGAATGTGGGTTTCTTGTAGAGCGATAATAGGAGGTTTTAGTTGGTTTATTAGCAGCTGAAGTTCATGGAGGTTATTGAAATAACCATACATGTTCCATTGGATAATTTTTAGGAACGATTGTTTAGAACGAGGGGTTGAAAGATAGGGTTGTTGAGATATTTTTTGACTCCGCTCCCCGAATGTTGAAGTGAGCTTGAAGAATTCAACACTCGAGTAGCAGAGTCATTGATCTTGGGGATTTTATTGTACTTACTGTTCATCATCGGTATCCATTTGATTTATATAGTAGATATTTTCTTTAAGAAGCGTTTTTGTAACGCTTGATAATGGGGAATCTGACGTCGATGAACTTGTATATGAGTATGAATTTTGTTTTTGAGGTTGGTTTTGAGTTATGTTAGCTGGTGTTATTGATGATTGTTTGGTTTTTGTGAGATTTATTTCATGTTCATGTGTGCCATTTGTTGTTTGGGTAATAAACGTGGGGTTTGATTTGGTAGCAATATTTTCATCTGGTTGTAGAGATTTTCTAGTTGATATTAGATTAAGATTTAGGGGGATAGAAGGTTGGCTTGATATTGATGCGGATGAGTTGTTTTCAGTAAGATTATTTTGTTTAATTAGCGATTGCGGATGTTGTGTTTTATTTTGGTTATTGTTAAGGATTCTGTATTTAATTATCTCTGCAATAGATGGCTTGGGGTCGGTTTTTTTGGCGCGGGAAGTTGGTGCCAGGCTTCTCGAAGCGTACAACGGCGATCGGATTTTATTTTGTTGACTGATTTATGGCGAAGGAAGGTTGTACATGAAGGATCATACGATGTATGACCGTCTTCTTGACAGTTATTGCAATATATGCGTGTACATACTGTGTGTGGTAGTGGAAGGCAACATTCTTTGCAAAGTTCAGCATTTGTACAGCAATTTTTTGTATGCCCCAATTTTCGGCACGTGATGCATCTGATTGGATTGGCAATGTATTCTTCGACTTTGCAATTGAGCCATCCCAGTTTTATTTCGTTTGGACGTCTTATTAAGTCAAAGGTTAGTATTGCTGCTCGCGTTTTAACAATTTCATTATTAATTTTCTTAAACATTTTTTTATTTGTGTAATTTTTTGTGAATTGAGTTCACTCAAGAGCTCTTCTTTAGGAATATCTTTAATATGGGGAAAGAAGATTCTACCTTGCACTGAATTAAGGTTGTTATGTAGTGTAACTTTCACTGGTATGGAGTCGATGTGGGTTTGTTTTAGGAATTCGTTTGCGGTTGGTAAATTACTTACTTTCACTAAAAGGTCGCCGGATCGCATGGCTTTAACTTCCTCGATTTCTTACGAAATATGTTCTAGACCGCGATTAATTTGGAAAAGATTATAGGATGAGAGAGTTCGGAGTTTTAGTTTCATCGTCTTTCTTAATCATTATTTTTTCTAGGCCAGATATTACCAAATAGCGAGGAATGTTGTTGTCATTAGAGGGAACGTTAGGGAGTGCTGGGTAGAATAGTTGATTGGATTTGCGTTTTATTTTGGCGCGCTGGTTTAAGGGAGCATCTGGATCGAGTCCCTTAAGCCAGTTTTTCCTGGGGGGATCCCCAGGCATAATTGTTTTTTTTATTTTGTTTAACGAGAGAGATTTGTTTACGTTTGATACGGAATAAGAAATAGAGAAAAAAAATTAACAAATTGAAAACCGCGTGGCGGAAAAAAAGGTTGCGCTCTTTAAACACGTGTATACTCGGCGTTTGCCAGATAGCAACTGATGTTTTGTTATTTTATTTTCAGCATTATTATTTATATTTATTTCAAATGTAATGTAGTGGTCAGAACGCTTCATTACATGATGCACATGCATAGTGCCACTTATACTTACCTTAATACGGTTGAAAAACTGTTAAGAAATTAATTTGGAGAACCTTTCTACTACCCAAGCATTCACCAAATTATATGTTGATGATTTACATTATTGCATTATTCGTTCAAACTTTTCATATTTTCATAAAACTCAATATCAATTACATACTTAAATCAATCAATATATAGTAGTCTATAGAATACCGCGGAAACTTTTTAACTTTGCAGTCACCTATAACACCTTATGGTATAAGGAAATTCAGGATATAACAGAAAGATATGACTATCCTCTCCAACTGAACTGGGACTCAAGAACCCAATGGAAGGAAATCCTGGACACCTTTATCGAACATATACAATGTAGATGACAAAATGCGATTAAAATGGAGAGAAGATGCAGAAGCAAGATCTTGGAACTTAATTTAAGTTCTGGGGCCTATTCCTGAATATAAGTCGAGTAAGGTGTCACTCGAGAGCTCACAGTCGAGTCGAGCGTCATTAGGTATTCCATAACTCTAGTAAGAGTCAAAAACATGACATGACTTAAAATGCCTTAACGTCCTTTCAATTGTAGCTAACTTCACTAAAAGTTGACTTGGCTTTTCACAGAAAAATATTTACATTTTGAAACACAATATTTGCAGTAGTAAATTTATTTCAGTTTAAAGTGATTAAAAATTTTTTAAAAAAGCTAAACTACAAAAAAAAAATGATAAGTAGGTACCTACGGGTAGTTTATAAAACTCATAGTGGTGGATGATAATGGAGGAGCATTTTGAGGAAAATAAGAAATGAAACAAATACCTTAGAGCTTCCTAGCAATGTATAAGAAAAATTATGAAATAAAAGCAATAATCAAAACATAAAACTAAATTATTTGCTTGTAAATATTTACTTGATTCATTTGATTTTATTCTTCCCTTTGCAAGGTGGAAATGCATTGTAAAAAAAATCTACTAAAATCTCATACTGCCTAGAAGTCGTAACTTTTAATTAAAATTTCATAAACCATTATGAATATTTGTTATTATTTAATTTTAATTTTGTTTGCTTGTTTGTACTTACATTTTGGGATTCATGTCTGCCCTCGATTGCTTTGTAAACATGAATGGTTTGTCACATAAAAATGCTCGCTTTAGTGCTCAGGAATACTTATTTTTCACTCGAGTGTCTCGATTTCACATGAAATTGGCTCGACTCGTGTTCAGGAATAGGCTCCCTGATAATTGAGATATATAGGATTAAAATGTTAAAATGTACGCTTATTTTATGTAAATAAATCTATTTTTTAAATTTAATTGAATATTGATCGAACGTAAGAGCAAGTAAGTGGAACACAGTCTTGCATTTTATTTTTGTATGATGAAGACCCCATCATAAAAAAAATTAATTAAATTAATTAAATATCGCAGTCAATGTTGATAGCACTTTATGTTATCGGATTTTTGTATCAAGTGAGAATTTAAGGTTTTCATTTTACCTTATTTTAACCAGTTGAACAAAATTTTACTTTTATGTTCCTCAGTATCTCATCCTCATTATAAAATTACAGTAGTTGTTGGTTATTGGGCTACAAGCTAGTTTGTTCAATTAAATTAAACACAAATTGTTGTTTACCTCGATGTGTCGTTAATAATTATGAATATCATCAGTTTAAAAAAAAAAAAAATTTTGACTTTTTTATATTATGAACATTTAAGTATGTTTATATAATTATTATAAACGTAAACGTTATATTTTTATATGATGTTCAAATTCATAAATAAAACGTTGTTTTAAAGAACAATTTCTGTTTCATTTAATAGAACAAACGAAACTGCAGCCTATAAACCGACAACAATTATAACAATAATTTATAAATATCATAAAAAACATAGCTGTACAAACATATAGTCTTATATATACATGTGAACATAATAACATTTTTTTTTTAGGCCGAACGTTTTGTTGACCGTAAATTGGACCGAGCTGAGGAAATAATTAAGAACAAAGCCAAGAAAGGAAAGAAATGGTACAGTAACTTGATTGGTGATGAAAATGGGCCAAAACTAAACGATCTACACATTTTTTTAACTGCTTTTATTGGAGGTGTTGCAATTGGCATAGCAAGTGCTTGATTTTTACCCCCAAAGTAAATTTTAAAAGCGCCCAAAACATTGAACACAACAAAAAAGTAAAAAGAAGTAACTTATATCATCAATCATTTGCATTAGAAGATTTTGTTAGCGAAAAAAACCTTATCAATTTCCAAATTTAACACTATCAATAATGCGCGGCGTATGTATTTAGAAAAAAAGAAAAAAAAAATGCAAGCGAACACTACACAAAACTCTTATATTATTTAAAATTTAATCTCAAAACATCACATTCGTATGTTCTCTTAGTCATTTTTTTTTATTTTCTCATTTTCATTGTTTCACCTTTGTTGTATGCATCGATCTAATATCGTATTGTGCAAAAACGTTATTTACGAAGTCATTATTTTAATGTTTAATTTATAAATGTGTACAATACATAATTGTACAATTGACATGCTTAAACCTGTGTTGATTTTCGAAAAAAGAATTATAAAAATACAAATGTTCTAAATTTAATGAAAATCTTTTTTTAAATTTAATAGTTCTTTTAGCAAAACAGATCCTCGTGCAAACGTTTTGTTAAATAATATTTTGTATTTATTAATAAAGAATTATGTATTAGTTTCTAATAATGTTGTTTTTTATTTGTTGATTTTTTTTTTTTATAATCTACACGCGCTCAAGGGATTATGAATACCCTTTAAATGTTTCAACACAGCGCGGGCGTGAGGGTGAGGTTAAGGAAGAGAAAGAATGATAGGAAAGATGTGTAGCGCGATATTCGGAGACTGTATGTGGTTGTTGTCTCAGATTTTATCTCCAGGGATGGCGGCTAAACTAATGCGGAGAAATTTCCGTGTCTTATTTATCGATGTCCCTTATAATTCACATTAATTTTTTTATTCTTTGTCATATTTTATCGGTATACTAGTTTTACTCAATCACATGTTGTTAGTTCTATGCCTAAACCGCATGTAATGAGTAAAACATTTATTTTTAGAATTGTTTTTTTTTTTTTTTTTTTAATGGAAAATATAATGATAGTATATTAAAGCTAAAGTAAATATTTCGATTGTTAATAAAATGACAAACTGAATTCCTTTTTTTCGAAATCATTTTCCAAAACAAATACATACAGTGCTATGCAAAACATTTGCAAATAAGACCGGAAGATCTTTGCATCGCATTAATACCCAATTTTTGTATCGGCAAAAATAAAGTTCTTTTACTATTTTGTTAATCTAATATTGTATTTTATTATTGTAGAAAACAAAGTAAGATAGCTCAGTTTAATAGAAAATAAATTGAGAAATTCTTAGAAATAATCATGAAATGCTGTGCAAAACATTTGCAATTAAAAAGAATGTCCTACAATTTTTATTTATTTTGAACAAAAATTACTAATATTTAACTGCATATCCTTTATAGTTTATAACACTTGCACATCTTCTAGTCATTAAGGCAATGAGGTTGTTGATAACAGTTTCTGGTATGTCATCAGAGGCAGTGCTCTGGATTTCGGCATTAAGTTCGTATTTCCGCTGGAAAATTTGACACCAATCCTTCTTTACAATCTCCATCGAGTTCTCCGTTGGGTTTAGGTCTGGCGACTGCGGCAGTCATTTCAAGACCGTAATATTCTGCCCTATCGAGGTAACTGTCGGAGCGGAGTTTTCTCCGCAGCGCATCTTCGTCGGAACAACACAGCCACAACTTCTGGTGTCCTTCTTGTGTAATTTTAGGTATGCAATATCGGGATATTCGCTGGGCAGATTTATCATCCGCTCATATTGCTGTGAACTTGTTTATTCGTTCTGCCTAAAAACAAAAAGCCCACAAGTTAACGTACATAAGGTTTATTTCTTCATAACTTACATTTTAATAAACAATTTCTTTAAAAAGAAAACACTTTCCGCAACGAGAACTTGTCGGAGGACTTCGGAGAATATTTTGTTTTTATCTGTCATAAATAAAACCATTAAAAGTACTTCATCGCATACAAATGGCATGTGTTGAATTTCGTCGGACAGAATTTCCGATCAGCCGATCGGAGGTTACCTCGAATCGGAGAGAATTCCGCTCCGACGGTTACCTCGATAGGGCAGATTATTTTCAGAAAGCCCGCTTCTGACCAACCTCGACTTGTGCTTGGGTCATTGTTGTGCTGGGACCTCCAAATAACTGGCATTTCCCAATCTCATTAGGAAGTATGGTGTTTCTTAAATTGTCAACATATCGATTAGACTTCACAATCTCTTCTATTCGTCGAATTGGACCGATTCCTTGCCCAGAGAAGCAGTCCCAGGCTATAACAGATCCACCTCCATGCTTAACTGTTCCCCATTTAAATATTAGTAATTTCTGTTTAAAAAAAATAAAAATTGTAGGACATTTGTTTTTAGTTGCAACTGTTTAGCACATTTTATATTATTTTTAAGAATTTCTCAATTTATTTACAATTAAACTGGATTATCTTACTTTTTTTTCTACAATATTAAAATATAATACTAATTTAACAAAATAGTAAAAGAACTTTATTTTTGCGAATACAAAAATTGGGTATTAATGCGATGCAAAGATCTTCCAGTCTTAGTTGCAAATGTTTTGCACAGCACTGTATGTGTATTTCAGCCTCAGCCTTGTTACTACAAATCCCGAAAAAAAAGTATTAACGCTATACCGTAGATTCATAAATATTCTTACGAAATTCGTATGAAATAAGTTTCAACTTATTTTCTTTCGAACAATTATTATATTCATAACAAAATACATTTATGGTAGGTAGGAAATACAAAAACTTTGGCCCGAACTTTCCCACACGCAAGATTTGCAAAGCGAGTCTCATGCTAAAATTGAAAAGCAAGTGAAGTGCGCAACATTACTTTAAAACTTGCACATTTGTACTGCGGCCTGATTATGGAATTCGAGGCGAGTCGTTTTGAATTCTACTATCTAATACTAGTACTACTAAACTTAAAACTATGAAAAAAGCACAAAAGAAAGAAATAAAAGTCCGAACGGGGATATACGTTCGTTAGTCAGCAGGTGTCACGACTGCTAGCGATGGCTTGGGCCCGCAAGGAGACAAGTCGCCAGTGACTAACATAGTTAAAAGTGAAAAGAATAGGAGATTTGAGACCGGTTCTCATTTAACACCGGGCGGCAAAGCTGTCTGTCGATGTACCTCCTGCGACACCGTGTAGTGGAGAGTTTGTGGCTACTCATGGCCCCTCTACAAGCTATGTTTGCGGAGCAAAAGAAGTAGACAAAACTCTTAGAGATGGTGGTAAGACTAAGGACTCACCTGGTCTTTCCACTATCTCTGGCGCCACAGAGGTTAAACCTCTTCCCAAAGGCATGAATATTCGAAGTAGTAGGGGCTCTAAGGACATACCTGGTACGCCTGCTGCTTCTACCACCCCGGGAGGACAGCGGAGTTGCTCTCCCTCAAAATCATTATACAAGGATCGTCGCAATGCTGAGAGATCTCTGAAGCTTATCGGTGCAATACTGGAAAGCAGCAGAACTTCCCAGCAGACGAGCAAATATTCATGGGCCAAAAACATCCTGGCTAACACTGAAAGGCTAGATAGGGACTCCACGTCGAAAAGGCAAAGGTCGATGGAGGATGTTGTACCAGGTCCTAAGAGACCAAAGGGCAATTCCTCATGAAGGGTGCTTTCATAAATGCATGGTTGCTTTGTTTACATGCGATCAGTTGCAATAATATTAACGTCAGAAAAACTATTTGCGCATGCATTTATGAATACTTGCTGTGATTTGCTTCATTTTTCTGTACACCAGAAACAATTCTGATGTGTATTTTTAATTTTGAGTTCAACTTCGAATTTTCTAGCGGAAATTTGGACAGATGTGAACAGTTAAAGGAAGGTGTACCACCGTTTACATCATACCGTCTTTCTTTAAGAAAAAAATCGGAATGCATGTGAAATTTTATATTTGCGAATTTGCGCTGCAAATATTTGCGTTTTACATTTATGAAACTCTGACATTCATCATTTGCATTTATGAATGCTATGCATTGTCGGACTTTTGCTACCATGCATTTATGAAAGCACCCGTAAGCCCTCCGGCGGTAATAACCGACAATCGTTTAGCGATGCCCTCAAGGGTAAAACTATCGTTGCGGTTATTGACAGGAGCGATCCGGATGGCACGATCTCGTCCGAGCAATGGCAGTTAGCTTATGGGAAGCTCTCGGCTGGCTTCTTAGATATTATGGAGGCGAACCCTGGCCCACCAGCAGTCACTAATGATGGGGGATGACATCGGGGTCATGCTGATTGCCTGCGAGGATCAGAGGTCGTGTCAGCTATTTAAATTTGCTGTCGGTAGCCTAGGCGAGGTCTGGTCAAGTGCGAGGCTGGAGGTAGTTGCAAAGGAGGATATCCCTAGCAGGCCTCAGGCTCATACATGGTTTTCAGGAGAACCCTCCTCTTTGGATGCTTTCACCAAGACTTAGATCTGTAACCCGCTACTACCGACTCACAACTGCTAGTCGCCAAGCTGGGTTAGCCAAGGGTTCTTTGTCGGTGCGCGCTTATTGTGATCAATAAGGAATCCCTTCCTCATTTGGCAAAGACCAAAGGTGTGATTAGGGATGGGTTTGGATCTCCCTCAAGGTATACAGAAAGGACGAAATCGGTGCAGGAATGATTCCTCCAGATTCTTCGCTAGTAGAGACGGAGATGCAGAGGTTGGATGCGTCGACAACTTCCTCATCCGAGGTCAGGAAGATTGCTTTCCCCCCAAGTATGGGGAGGATGGCGGGGCCTCCGACTCGTCATCAGTTGGTGATGGAGACGGAAGACTTCAAAAAATCTCCTGGGCGAGGATGAACTTCTTGGTTCATCTTCAGGTACGGAAGAACTGAATAATACCGTGGTGGAGGCTTATCTGCCTAATTGTAGCGAAGATGCTGCAGTTAGTTCAGATTAACCTCCAACACTCCAAAAAGGCTTTGGCCTCTCTCCTCCTTCCGCTATCAAACACTGGGGAGGACATAGTCCTGATCCAGAAACCATGGACAACCAGGTTCGTGGACTTAGGACTCCAGGATACATACTATATGCTTCGGATAAAGGTAACCTGAGATCATGCATCAAAATGAAAAGTAGCATTAAAGTATTTTTACTCTTTTTTATTATAAATTAAAGATTTTATTTAAATAGAGTTACAGACGATGGAAGCATAGCTTCCGAAATGTACATATAAGCAAAAATAAATAATTTGTGTTTTAAGTTGTTAAAATAAAATCTTTAATTTATTTTTACTCCCTAAGTTCAGCTACCAAGATACTACTGCCGTAAAGCTGGAGATGAACAAATCCTGCCCATGGCCACTCTAACCCTGGCGAAAACATAGTCAGAATGGTCAATGAAGCTGAAGCCTCACATACTGCCCTTAACATTGGTAGTGATGTCAATGCCCATCACACGGTGTGGGCAGTACCGATATAAATAGAAAAGACTGGGAATCCTATAAGGAGTCCATCCAATTATATAAAAAAGAAGTAAGGAAAGCAAAAAGACTGTCTTGGAGGCTTTTCTGTGATAGAGGAAGTCTCCGGGGCATCAAGGCTGCGGAAAGTTCTCAACAAATCCAATAATACCGAGCTTTCTGAAAAAACCAGATAGCTCCTGGACGACCTCTAGCGAAGATTTTGCGATAAATTTTAATATAAAAATTATATTTACTCTATGGAATCCAAGTAAAAGGACATCAGTAGATGTTTTTGGAGTTTCATTAAAGATTTTAAAAAATCTAATGGGTTTCCTAAAAGTATGCAATATTTAGGTTCAACTTTAACAAGCTTACCAAATATTTGTGATGCATTTGCTAATTTTTTAAAATCTAATTATATAGATTCTAACAATATAATAAACACTTCATTTAGTCAGTCCGTGAATATTTTAAGTGTAGGTCATTTAAGTATTACCATATCAGAAATGGAAATGGCGCTATCTGGTCTAACTGAAGACAATTAGGCCTATTCGGCCACATCTGTTATTCTGCTACGAATTTTCTGTTATGATGCATAACAGATTTCCACCATAAAAGATATTTTATAATTGGTATTCCGGAGTTCGATCTTTTATAAAAGTCTGTTATGGAACTTCGAAAAAGAAACATTTATACGAACAGACCTAAAATCTGCTATCAAATTATCAGATGTAGTAAATAAAAATTCTCTGCGGTTGGCACTGACGAATAACAATAAATTAACCTGTGGAATGATCGTATTTTGTTTCGCGAAGATAAATTTTTGTTTTCTGTAATTTTTCCATAACAGTTTCTGAATTTAATATATCCATTATAAAAGGTTGTACAAAACGCACATCAGCAAGATAAGCGACTAATTTCTTATATTTCATCCATCAAATGTGTTCTGTGCTTTAGTGTATTGAAATAATTTAGTTTTCAAATTATTTACATATTTGAGTTTGTTATTATGCATTTTAATTATTTTTTGTTATATCTATCTCCTTTTAAGAGCAATTCATTAACGAAAGAAAAGTTTTTACTACATATATTTAAATCTTTTATGATAAAAGTAACCAAAATGTGTCTTTTATTCTTTTATGATTCATAAAAGATTCCATAACAGATTGTGGCATGCTGAATACCAAAAATGCAGTTCGTAAAAGATTTGTTGAGAATTTCGAAGTTTTGACAGCTTATTAGCAGATTTCTTAGCAGATTTCATAGCAGATTATGCATGCAGAATACCAAGATTATAATTCATAAAAGATTTTTGACAGTTTAAACTTTTGTATGAAAATTCATAACAGAATAGCAGAATAACAGAATAAAAGATCTCGCCGAATAGACCCAAATAAATCAGGTCTGGATGGTATTCCGCCTATTATATTAAAAAAATGTTCCACTGCTCTCTCTAGAATTTTGTGTTTCATCTTCAATAGTTCATTAACATATGGTGCATTCCAACCAGAATAAAAAATATGCTTCGTTACTCCTATTCAAAAATGTGGTCCAAAACAGGAAATATCAAACTACCGCCCTATCAGTAAATTGTCCGCAATATCTAAAGTATTTGAAAAATTTTTTTGTGACAAATGAAAGTTTTTATTAAAAGAAACCATATCCCCTTATCAACACGGTTTTGTAGCTGGTAGATCAACTTCCACAAACCTAACAATTTTCACGAATCGTATTCTCAATGCATTAGAAAGAGGTTACCAAGTGGACGTTATTTACACAGACTTTGCAAAAGCTTTTGATGGGGTGCATCATAAAATATTATTACAAAAATTAGAGGACTTAGGATTTCAGTCAAATATGCTTAAATGGTTGATGGCCTATATTATCCGATAGTATAGATTCGATTATCTCTAATCTCTTTGCAGTAACTGCCGGAGTTCGGCAAGGGAGTCATTTTGGACCAATTCTGTTCCTTATTTTTATAAATGACCTGCCTGAGGTGTATAAAAAGTATAACAGACTGCGAGTTTCTGCAAAATGATATCACCAATCATTTAATATAACTAAATGTCAATGTTCTTCGTTTTCCCGTCGTTTGTTACCTATCGTTTACGATTATTACATTCAAAATAATATTCTTGAAAGAGTTTCAGTAAAAAAAGATCTGCGAGTAATTTTTGATTCGAAACTTAATTTTGTACATCATATACAATTCATGGTGAATAAGGGACCCTTACATAATAAAAGCCCTTTACGTTGTTTATGTTAGATCGATCCTGGAATATTGCTGCGTATTATGGAATCCTCAGTACAATGTTGATATTACAAGAATAATATTAAAATTTGAAGATTTCACTTCTTCGGCTTTTTTGGTCGTGATAATTTATTAATGAAAGATATTCATTAGTTTTCCCAACGTTTCGACCTAGTTTTCAGTCTTCTTCAGGGGCACTTTATTAACCATGAAACAAAATAAGAGAAACATTTGTATGTTTACATTTAGTTGTTAAGATTTTACACTTACAATTATATGAACGAAAATATTATATCAAATTACATATATATATATATATATAAATTAAAAAAAAAATAATGACAGTTTTGTAATTGAATATTTAAATTAAAGCACTTCTTCTTAGTTAGAAGTTTAGTCAACAACTGTTTAATAAAATTTTCTTTTAAAGGAGCAACAAAACTATTGATGTATGTATGTATGTATCGCAGTTATGTAGAGACTAGGGAACAGTACACCGACGAGATACACTGCGTATCCTGCTTCCTGTTATTTTTGTTATTCAAAATGTGCAAAGTTTCTAACGTATATCGTTTCGATGTATGTTTTTCAGTTTGAAGAATTTGCACATTTTTAAAGTCTGGAGCATGATTTCTTTCTAAGCTGTGACTAGCAAGAGCTGTTTTCTGAGAACTTTTGGACTTGATATCAGATTTGTGATTTGAGATCCTTTGTTTTAAAAGCTGCTTGGTAGTGCCAATGTAACATTGTTTACAATTGTCTCTTTCGTTGCTTAGGCAATTGATCTTATATACAACGTCTGTACTTTGATCCTTTTTACTTTTCTTGTTAAGTTTTGTAAACAGTGTGTTAAGTGTTTGGTTGGATTTGTAAGCAACATTGACATCTTTAGCTTTGCTAGCGATGGGTTTCTTAAAACTTTCAGCAAGTTTCGGCACGTAAACCATACTTTTGAAATAACCTGCGCCTTCATGTTTATTGCTTTGTTGGTGATTGGTTTGGTGTTGTGCTATTAATTCGCGAATCATATCTAGCGGATACCCATTATCAATAAGGATTTTTGTTATTTTCTCTTTGTTGGCGCGATGGAATTTCTTTTCACTAATCGTAAGGACTTTCTTAATAAGGTTGGAAGCCGTATTGACTTTAATATGATTCGCTTGATTTGATCGAAAATTTACGATTCTTCCGGATGCTGTCTCTTTTTGATGCCAGCCAAAGGTGAGTCTGTTTCTCTCACGATTAATTTTTACGTCCAAAAATGCTATCGTTTTATTTTTTTCCTTTTCCACCGTGAATTGGATTTTGGAGTTGAATGCGTTAAGACTTTGCAAAACTTTGTCAATCTCACGATTTTCCATTACTGCAAATATGTCATCAACGTATTTGGTGATGAATTTTGGCGGATTTATTGAATTGAACGTTTCTTCTAACAAAAAATCTAAGACAAGGTCGGCGATGGTAGGTGAAAGTGGATTCCCCATTGGGATGCCATGTATTTGTTTATATATGTTGTCTTTATATTGAAAAAGGTTGTTATCCTTCAAACAGAAGTCAAACATTTCCAAGAACTTATTTAAGCTAAGGCTTGTGTGTTCACTCATAATACTCCACTTTTTCTTTATAATGTTTGTCGCCACCTGCACCGGAATATTCGTGAAAAGTGACACCGCATCGAAAGAAACTACGACTTCATGTTCCCTTAGTTCTAATTCTCTTGTCTTTTCAATAAACTCGAACGAATTTTTTACAGTGTACTTTGAGTTGCGAGTAACACCTTGTAGAATTCTACCTATGTACTTAGACAATTCATAACATGGGACTTTCATGAATGTCGAAGAGCAATGGCAACGATGCCAACAGGCCATTAGATCAGCCGCAACTGATGTGCTGGGTTTCTCGCGCCCACCAGCAAGAAACCCCTGGTTTGATGAGGAATGCCAGATGACAGATGCTCGCAACCAGGAACGAGGCCTATAAGGCTAAGCTGCAGGTGAAGACGAGAGCTGCCATTGAGTTCTATAGGCAAAGAAGAAGGGAAGAACATCGGCTTTTCAACAAGAAGAAAAAAGAGCAAGAAAAGCGCGCGATCGAGGATATAGAGAGGTGCCACTCCAGGAACGATGTTCGCAAGTTTTACCAGAGTGTAAAACGTCAAAGCCAAGGATACAAGGCTCGAACAGAATCCTGTCGAGATGAACAAGGAAATATTGTAGTTGAGACACAGTCGATGCTGAGGATATAGAAAAACCACTTCTGCAGACTGTTAAACGGCGATGACGAACAACATTCCGCTGTCAGGCAGAACGAACCATTCAATATTGGCAACGACAGCGAAAACTGCCAACCACCCGATCTGAGTGAAGTGAGGATAGCAATATCTAAACTCAAGCTTAATAAGGCTGCCGGAAATGACGGCCTTCCCGCTGAGCTTTATAAGGCCGGCGGAGATGACTTGGTAAGTAACATCCACCAACTCATAAACCAAATCTGGTCAGATGAAAATATGCCTGAAGAATGGAACCTCAGCATCGTTTGCCCGATCCACAAAAAAGGAGACCCTCTGAACTGCGCCAACTACAGAGGCATAAGTCTCCTCAACATCGCCTACAAGATCCTATCTGCCGTAATATGTGAACGCCTGAAACCGTTTACCAACAACCTGATTGGCCCTTATCAGTGTGGTTTTAGGCCAGGAAAGTCCACAACCGATCAAATTTTCACACTCCGGCAGATCCTGGAAAAAACTCAAGACGTCCAAATCGATACCCACCACCTATTCATCGATTTCAAAGCCGCATATGACAGCATTTATAGAGACGAACTGTACAGAGCCATGTCTAGTTTTGGTATACCGCCCAAACTCGTCAGTTTGTGTAGGATGACGATAGAAAATTCTCGCTGCTCCATCAGGGTCGGAAACGACCTCACCGACACATTCGATACCAAAAAAGGATTTAGGCAAGGCGATGCGCTGTCATGTGACTTCTTTAATCTGATTCTTGAGAGGATTGTGCAAAACTCCAAAGCCAACACCAGAGGCACAATTTTCCAAAAGTCGGTGCAACTACTAGCATACGCTGACGATATTGATATCATTGGTAGGACTCAACGTGATGTCATAGCCACGTTTGCTAGAATAGAGAAGGAAGCGGCGAAAATGGGTTTAGCAGTAAATGAGGGTAAGACTAAGTATATGCTGTCATCACGAAAGGACTCACAACATCGACGAATTGGACAGAACGTCATCATTGACAGATATAACTTTGAGGTAGTGCGGGACTTTGTCTACCTCGGCTCCGCTATTAACTCTGACAACAACATCTCGTCAGAAATTAAACGAAGAATTACTCTTGCCAACCGCTGTTTCTTCGGGCTAAGAAGGCAATTTAGTAATAAAGCCCTCACTCGAACTACTAAGGAGATCCTATATAAGACCCTGATCATCCCAGTCCTGCTCTACGGCGCTGAAACCTGGACCGTATCAAAAGCGGATGAAGAAATCCTTGGTAGATTCGAGAGGAAAATTCTTCGAAAAATCTTCGGTCCCGTTTGCGTTGACGGGCTATGGAGACGAAGATTCAACCAAGAACTATACGAGCTGTACAGCGACATGCCCCTGGTCAAAAAACTCCGCATTGGACGTTTAAGATGGCTAGGACATGTAGAACGAATGGACACCAATACTCCGGCTCGCAGAGTCTTCGATCACCGGCCAGACGTCGGACGCAGTAGAGGAAGACCTCGCCTTAAGTGGCGCGCACAAGTAGAAACCGACCTCAACCAACTTGGAGTGCGCAACTGGAGGCAGTTAGCTAAGGACCGGGCTAATTGGACAGGCATGTTGGTTGAGGCCCAGGTTCATTCCGGATTGTAGCGCCACTTAAGTAAGTAAGTAACCTTAATATTCTTGGACCACAAGATTGTTTTAAATTTTCACATAATTATGTGTGTAAACTTATTGAAATTGAAAATAGCACGGTTTTACTATCTATCCTTTCATTTTGAGATACACCGCTGATTTCGAAAATAAGAATATTCCACTCGGATTTTGTGAAATCTGTTTGTAGTAGATCGGGGCGTAACTGTCCGTTCGGGGAATCATTACGATGGAATTTGTGATAGGGCTGAATATTTTAACCTAGAAGAATCAAAATACGAAGGCAACGACAAATTATACCAAACACAACAAAATTAAATAATGTATGACAGGTTTTATTTTGTTGATTTTTAATAGAGAAAATGACATTTGGATAGGTCCGTTCCACGAAATAAGGTTTGTTTGTTTTGTACAATCTTCGAAGATGATTTCATTGAGATAAATTTTTATCTTCCTGTGAGGAGATTAAAATTTGTATGGGAAATCTTTAAGATTTCAGAAGATTTCAAAGAGATTTATGGTTAATCCACTTAAATCTGGATTAAGTGGTAGGTGAAAACGTAGTACTAAATTTTCATCTGTGATGATTAAAATTAGTACGGTAGATTCTGAAGATTTGTAGGAGATTCAGCTAAATCTACTTAAATCTCGGTTTAGTGGTCGCGTCGGTGGAAACTTATAGTATGTATTAGCAATAGTTTTACGTGCCTTTAGAACTTGGTATTGGAGATTTGGCAGTTGTCGGCCGCAGCTAGCTGTTATGCATACGTCAACTGTACGTACTAACACTTTTTTTTATTCACTTTTATTTAATATTAACTTATAACTATTTTAAAGCTAGACAAAAATGTTTAAAGCTAGCCTAATTATCAATATCTTGCAACTAATTTACTGGCCCTTTACGGGCGCTCTAAACTAAACTATAACTCCTAGAACTAATGTCTTTCGATCTAAAAACTATTTTAATGAAATCTAGATATTTTATTTTTATTTAACCAAGAAAAATCAGTATCAAATCATTTTAATTTTTTACTTAAAAACTACCTAAAGATAAACTAAAAATAATTAAAACTAGATACAACTAACTTAACTAAAAATAACTTAAACTACTTAAAATACCCAAAACCACTTAAAACTACTTAAAAACTAGAACAGCGACAGCAGCATTTTGTTTTTCGTTTTTTAATTTTTTGTTGTTTATATTTTGTATACGCATGCAGACACACAGCTACATGCAACCCACACATACATGAACATACGTACATACATATACGTTCACACATACATATACAACACGCGATACATGCACATATGTCTCCGCATTCCTACATATTTTTTATTTTTTTTTTGGTGTCACCCCGACTGTTCCTTATATCTAATTACCTTAAATCTATGTAAGTCGGCCAAGACATACGAGTACCATCTTAATCGACCTTGATTATCATGATGCTGTTCAGAGAGCCACCAGAACTTGTTCTTCTGTTTCGCTCTATCCCTTCGGTCCCGGTCCGACACAGTCCTACTGAACCGAAGGCGCTCCTCCACCTTGAGTGATGACGACTCGACCATCTAGGTGCGGCTATCCACAAATTTCTGGCTGACGTGGTAGATGAGCGTAACTGCCATTCTATCCTGTATCAGCAATCGAATGTCTAAATATAGGAATGCCACGAGAGGGATGTAGCCACTTAACCACGCACTCTTGAAATACTCATTAGTGGGGTAGTAAGCCCCAAAAATTAAGCTGTTTGTTGAGGACATCGCTCTTGTAATGTGACCCGGAATCAGCTTAAACAAAAAATTATCTATTCTGTTTATGTTATCTCGGTTGTATAGAATAATATCGTTTGTACTCCGGCTTTTTTGTTCTGTATAATCCAAGGCAACGTCTAAAACACTGCCTCTCAAACACCATTTTCCATTTGAGATGGGGCAATGTTGAACCACACCGGGCATCCATAGGCAATCATCGGCCTAATGGGGACCATGTAGCAAATCACCTTTACCCTGTTGTCAAGACGGCTGCTATAAAACAATCGTTTTGTCAGGGCAGATGCTCCCCTAGCCCTGGCCAGAGCAGCACCTATATGTCTGTCGAAATAAAAGTACTGATCCAACCAGATGCCAAGGTACCTTACTTCACTTTTACTCGCTAGTGGATGTCCATGTGGCCCTACGATCACCAGCTTCCACCAGTTCCTTCTCGTATCCCTTGAGGCGCTAGGCAACGGAGTCCTAAACAAAATAGTTTCTGGTTTCTGGAAGCTGATTTTTCAACTTCCAGTCATCACAATATCGCCCAATCTTGTCGAAGTCACTCTGCAAAAGACTTTTAATGACCTCAACTGTATTAGCTGTTCTGTACGCAATTATATCGTCGGCGTATACAATTGCCTGAGTTAGACTACTTATCAGATCGCTGGTGTATATGCTAAAGAGAATCAGCGAGTTAACCGCTCCCTGCTGAAGACCATTTTTAATATTAAAGACAGTGGTTGAAGTTACATTGACACTCTTGACAACAAACTTTCTGCCATTTAGCATGTCATAAAGCATATACAAAAGAGGTTTACTTATACCAAGTCTGGTAAGCTTTAGATATAGACCTTCTAACCATACGGTGTCGAAGGCCTTCTCCAAATCAGCCTGGCAGGCACCCGTACACTGCTTTTTAGTTTTGTTCTATCGGATATCAGAAACGAGTTTAGACGCGGCATGAATTATGTCATGTCTCGCCTTAAAGCCGAACTGAGTATCCGGTATGATATTGCTGTCCTCCGCCCACTTGAACAGAGCCCTATTTATAACCTTTTCAAATACCTTGCTGATACTCGGAAGAAGAACACTGCAAGACAACTGCTGTCTTCCACCGCACTGGATAATATGCATTATTCAGCGCATTGTTAAACAGTGTGGTATAAATATCAACTGCTTCCTGAGGCAAATGTCAGTACAACGTTGGATATACCATCGACTCCTGCTGATTTTTTTTTTTAATGAATCGAAGATGAGCTGGAGCTCAATCTTCGAGATTAACAGGAAACTTGGCCCATTTCGCTCGGCGGTTATGGCGTTTGCCAAGTGCTCATATTAAACCCGGTAAAGCCAAGGTTCTCAGATCGCCACTGCGTTATATCGTTCCCAGTGACGTGCCGTGGCGCTTCAAGCAAGGCGTTTACTAATTGCTCCCTCAAATTTTGTCTATTCTTAGTTACGATTCAGGATTACGACGAGGACGTTGTTTGTTTTATTTTTTTTTGTGTTTTTTATATAATTTTTTTTTGAGTTTTTGTTTTTATATTTTTTGGGTTTTTCTTTGTAAGGAAACTATAATTTAGAAAGGAAGTACTTCAATAAAAAAAACAATTCGTCGATATTTCTTCAAAAAACTTGCAAAACTTCATTATAGAAATTGTTTTCTACTTTGATTTCCTTTAAAAATGATTTTTCTATTTAGATAATTGCAAGTTGCGATAATTTTTGCTCTTGCATCTATCATACCATTGAACGTGTTTAAGAGCAGAAAAAGAAAGTTCAATTGAGTCACTCGATGTGGTTATTTTTAAGATATACGTAAGTCAACTTAATTTAAAAAATTTCAAAAAAGTTTCCTTTAATTCAAGAGCATCAACCATTCTTGGAATGTATTTAACGGAGATATTTTTAAGCTGAGAACACTTAAAAATACAATTAATTCATTCTTCGGCCTTGAAAAATCAAAAAATGCACCATATGAACAATTTAGGCATTCAAAAACTTCAGTACAACATTTTATTCCATACTTACCAAAGTTTTTTGTAGAAAGTATAGCTAGTAACTTAAATTTTGCCAACGACTGGTACTGCATTCAAAACTTTCTGGGCCTCGTTTTGGAAAAGGATCAAAAGCATTTTTGGATGCTTCAAAAATATGATGAAAACTCGTTCTCAAGTTGTTTATTTGAAATCTAGCGCTGTCAACGAAATGTGCAGTAAATGTTATCCGAATCAGAAATAACATTTAATACTGCATTAATTAATTCATTTTGTATTTTGTTTGACGTCGCTTTATATATGTACATCTGTTCGTGAACGTTGCTTATGAGTATGTTTGTATTTGTACTTGGTACACACAATAAAGCCGCACCGCATGCGCGCAATGAACAAAATAAGAGTCAAACACTGTAAAAAGAAAATAAAGCTCTCTTTTCTCTTTATCCTGTTTTTCATGTGTCACATCTCACATCTAGCATGGCATGGCATTGGCTTGGTTGGCATATCAGGTTTCTCTTATATATAAGAATAAGGTACGTTTTCGTACAGATACAGAGAATGAATCCGCACCACAGCGCACAACCACAGCAGGCTCAATGAAAATGAATACCAATTCTCTTCGTACTGGATTCGACTTCTGGCTTGCGTCAAGAACAGACGGGGTTTTACTCCATCGTCTTATTAGCAGAAAAGTAACTGTGTTTTATAATTTAATTCTTGCTATAGCAGTAAAAAGTAACAAAAATTGTTTAAACTATCATAAGTAACAAAATAAGAGTGAACCGTGCTGAAATCATGAAACAAATATAAGGTGTAAAGTTGAAGTAGAAGTCAATCTGTAACTGTCGTGTTTCACACAATCATCACTACTTGACCACACATCATCCACGTATGGATGATGCTGTACCGTAACGGAAGCATCCCCAGGATGCATGACTGCACATATCAGTCATTGCCAACAACATAAAACCAACTGATGGAAAATTGCCAGTCCCATGAATGGCATATAACTCAAACGAGCACATCACATATCGTACATGGATGATGCTGTGCAGTTACAAAGAATCCTTAGGATCCGCGCATTAGCCGCCCATAATCGACAAACGGAATTATCCGATAATCAACTACTGCTCATAAGAGTTACCTATAACTACATGGAAGCAAGCGTCAGAGGAGCAAACAGTCTCAACTTTCCACATATATTTCGCATTATGCAGAAAGGACTCTCCTCATCAACATACTTTACTATTCTTCTGTCATAAAATAGTGTAAAAAAAACACAAATTGTGCTGAGTCAAAAATGAATTTCATACAAAATTATAACCTTTAAAAAGTTAATTTCAATAACTAATTTGTTCACATAAGTACAAAATCACATGTCTTATTTGAAGTATATAGTGCGTTTGTACTCTCGCTCATTTATACGTTAAGTGTATATATGTGCATGTATTAACGATGTAGAGTTCTCGCTCTATCTTAAAATGAAATGTTAAGCATAAGTGTTTGTATATATGTATGTATATATTTACTTTAGGTTAGTTTTAGGTGGCACTACGCCACAAGTTACCGATGCACTGTCACTGTGAAAGACAGGTCCACTACTTAATTATAAACATCATAAACTAATAACTTAAAGACCAGAAACCTCTGCTTTCATTTGACATTTGCCTACAAGCTGAAACACGCACACAAGTAACATTTGCGTTCCTCTTCCAATAGACAAATTGATAAAAACGCACACAAGAATCTTTTCTGTTCCTCTTCCTATAGACACATAGACAACACAGCCCTAGTAATTTGTTTTTGTTTTGCTTTTCGATTCCCCATCTATTCATGGATAGAGTTTGAAAGCTACTATACAACAATGTAAACAAATGGGTTTTGGGGGGTGAAACGTACGAAGGTTTCCAATCTTTATTATGGCTTATTTGTGATAAACATTAGATGACAACACGTCACAAGTTATTGATACACTGCTCGTGAGCAAAGCAGTTCAACTATACAAATTTACAACGACCAAGAGGTGAGCAACTACATTCCAGACAAACAGGTAATACTTAATAGCCGCAGTATAATATCCTAAAGCAATCGAGAAACACACACCTTTGTAAAACCATTTTATAAATGATAATAAAGAAAATCAAAAATTAAAAAAAATTCTCTTTGTACTGTGTACTGATCCTGTTTGTTTTGCACTACCGATACCGAAAACCTATGGTGGAAAGAACGACCGACGCCGACGGTGCACTGAATGTTGTTGAACACCTAACCATATAGGCACAAATAAGCCATAATAAGATTGGAAACCTGCGTACGTTTCACCCCCCAAAACCCATTTGTTTACATTGTTGTATTTGTAGCTTTGAAACTCTATCCGTGAATAGATGGAAATCGAAAACAAAACAAAAACAAATTACTAGGGCTGTGTTGTCTATGGGTCTATAGGAAGATGAACAGAAAAAAATTTTGTGTGCGTTTTTATCAATGTGTCTATTGGAATATGAACTGAAAAGTTACTTGTGTGTGTGTTTCAGCTTGTAGGCAAATGTCAAATGAAAGCAAAGGTTTCGGGTCCATATGTTATTAGTTTATGTATATGGGCTTGTACTGGCAATTATCTCTTATTTTTCTGTTTCATATTTTTTTAATGTGGAGATTTGCTTCACTTGGATGCGCTGATGTTAGGAGAACACCCAAATGTGTGCATTTGTGTTTTTTGATTGAGAATGAATTCTCTTGCTGTCCGAAAAATTAAAACCGTCCGGTTGCTGAAGGTGAACACCAAGAGTTATAGTAAGATTTATAAGGGAGCATGAATTTCGTGTCTTTTTTTTTAATTTTGAACGTGGAATCGCTGCGTTGAAGTTATGAGAAAATCTCTGAATAACGAAGGTAGTTGAAATAAAAATAAAAATGAGAACATTTAGGGATTTTGGTAACACATCAAAATACAGCTGATTTTGGTTGGGTGTGCGGTGAACACCTTCGTACCTACGCCAACGTCACTGGCCGTTCCTGAGGTAAAAGTGGTGAACCAGAGCTCTGCTCTCCAGGTCATGATTCGGGCGAATCCTAGCATTCACCTTGTACACTTGCTGGAAAGCAGCCCCTACAGCCTCCACCTTCTCCTGTGGATCTTCGATTATAAAGAGGTCATCGTCCAAGACGGCGTCATCTGGGTCTTTGCCTGCTGTCAGGAGTATGTCTATGTTTTGTGTCGTCCTCTGGAGCTTAAGTGACGGAAGGTCATTTTGATCTTTCCTTCTGTATATCTTATTAATTTGTGGGAACATACTCGGGTCGGTAGCGTTCCCGGCCCGAATTTTGTTGTTCCAAAACGAATTAATGGACAACCTATAATTTTCTTTGATCAATTGGTTGATGTTTTCGATGGACCAATTCAGTGTCCTAATCTCTTAAATCCCTTGAGTCAGTAAACCGTCTGAGCAAGCGTTTTAGTCTTTTCAGTAATCCACTTTTTTGTCTGTATAGTGCGCCAATTGTCGCGTTACGGTACATGTTGGTTGCGTTACGTTCTTTGTGTTTCGGTATTGTCCTGTTCATTGTTCGTTGAATTGTTTCGTCCATTTGTTCTAAGTATCTGTCGATTTCAGTATTTGTCAGGTTCCTGTCATTTGGTGGGTATAACCATTGAAATTACCCCAGACAGCTGTTTTTTTTTTCGTTATTCCTGGCAGCAACCCGTTAGCCATTTATGTGACGATTAATTGAGCACTGAATGTTTCACAAGGTTTGTTTGTTTAGTTCATCTTGCAAATCCAACATGTTTTCAACAGGTTTTATTTAAAACTTGTAGCTTTTCAAAACAAGTGGATTATCAAAAATGTATAGGAAAACTTGTGTTTTCGCTTTAGGTTTTCAGACTAAGCCGATAATTTGGAGAAAACCGTGTTTTGGGTTTGGTGTGAAAAGGCTCTAATTCGCTCAATAATAGGTTAGAGGAGCGTGGCCATCGCACCTTACTGTAATTGTAAGTATGTACATGTACATACTCCCCCAAATCCAAGAGCTCGCTCGTAAGCAATTTCTTGGCTGTTGACCCACAGTGTCCGTAATTGTTAGTCTTGCGTCTTTCAGCAATAGATCCAGATAGGTACCGCTTCTAGGAAACGATGGCCTGTCTGTAGCAAGAATTTCAATGCGATACTCAAGGTTGTATCGACCAATCATACAGATGGTTACCTCGAGGATTTTGTATTTGATTTCCCCAATCTATATGTTTGGCATTCAAATCACCTGCCAATATGTAGTAGTTCTCTTTCGAGCTCAATCTTAAGCATTCAAAAAGCTTATCAAGCTCTGTTATAAACTGAGTGGGCTGAGGTGTTTCTGGTGCATGGTAAGTGATCACATACAATCGCTACCCATGATGGAGATGAATGCATATGATGCATGCATCTAACGTCCGAAATTTTCGCACATCACTATTATATATTACCTTATGACTAATGCCTTTACGGAAAAAGATTGCGACGCGACGCCTCCTTGAGTGGAGTTGGATAAGTCTCTTCTTACGATATTGTAATTGTTGGTAGTCAATTTATGGTTCTGGTTAAGCTTAGTTTCGCCAGCCAAAAACACATCTGGACTTAGGTCTTTAAGCAATTGGAATAAATTCGCTCTACGTTCGGTCCTAATCAGTGAATTTACATTCCCAGTTAGGATCTTAAAGGGTCTCTCCGGCAGCGCGCTCTTAACCGTACTAACACTACTCTATCATATATGTACACACGGAAAGAATTCTTAGATCAGATCAAGCGAAATGAAATAAAAATTACAGGTTTGGACCCTGGATCCGAATTTACGAATTCAATATTTTTGTTGGCAATTTGCAAAACTGTCTGAAATGTTGATATTGATATTCAAGTTTTGAATCATCACTTTTTAATGTCAATAATTTGAATGAAATAAAACAACATTGCCATCCACGAATCGCAATTTAATCGAAACATTTACCAATTTTATATTATCTTCCACTTATCGTAAATTACCAGTTTTTTTTGTTGTAAATTGCTACTACTCTTATCTCAATTTGCAATAAATAATATTGGATGTGCAAATTTGAATGCGTGGTGTGGACGTAATTTAGTACTTTTTTTTTGTCGTAAATTGATGAAACTTATTTTTTTACTAAGTTACTACTTTTTTGACAATATCACACAAATGGACTGCAATTTTCAAGAACTTTTCATTTTTTCTGTATTACGTCTTTATGACGCCCACATACCTGATTTTCTTAATTCTGAAAGTATATAACTTTATTTTATTTGAAAAATGTGAAGAGTAACTTACTTGGTTTCAGAACACGCAACCTTCTGCGTACCGATCGACGGCGTTACCTCTATGCCAAAAGGCAATATAAAATGCTGGTGTCAAAAATGAATAAGTTAATGCTTTTGAAATTTATATTAATTTATATCATATATGTATGTATTGTGGCACTTTTGAAATATTTCTAAGGTTAGGCTGTGTTTGTGCCGTGTCCTATTATTGCTCATGATTCATACATTCACCCGTGAATCTGACATTGAGTGCTCACTGATCACAAAGTTTTTATTTGGTGGGACTGATACATACATGGGTTATACATATATTCACAGAAATAAGTTAAAATAGATTCGGATAGAGTATAAAGCAGGAAAACTTATTGTTTTCGTATGAAGCGTTGAAATTGAGCCTAATCTACGGATATTGAAATTGACAAAAAAAAACGACTCTAATTACATACGTCAATTGACATTACGTCAATATGTAGTTTGATATGAATATTTAGTATTTGAATACATTAGAAGTTGTAATATTAATATTCCAGTCAGTCATACTTACATGGATGATATGTACATATGTTTATTATTACATTGAACATAAAGTCACAGTTATTTGTGACAAAAGCATCACGATTTACGAAATATTTTCCTGATTTACAGCTATTCTAATAACGCTTAAAATGCGACAAAATAGGCGCGATTTGCAAATTTCTAAATAAGTGTTTGTAAATCTCTTAATATTTATCGCAAATTATAATTCTTAAATGGTGTTGGTGAACTTATGCTTGTGAAGTAATAAAATGCGCTAGAACAAATCGTATTATGTTATTAATAATATTTATTGTTAAGTTATTGACCAATTGGTTGAATTATTATAGGCGTTCGAGATTTAAATATATGTATATTATTTCATTTCCTTTCCCGACGTTTCGACGGAGGTTGCCGTCTTCTTCAGGGGATCTTTTATTAACAAAAATAAAATGAACATATTATACACATAAGAACATTTAGTGTAAAATTTTGGCAAAGTTACATTTAGTACGTATTACAGATAAACATAAATAATACAATGAAAGACAAATAAAAAGCAATGTTTAAAAACATTTTTATGATATAAAAAAACACTTCGATTGAAGTTTAGTCGGATTTAAATTGTCACGGATTCTGCTTAGTCACCAAAAAGCAGTAAACCGATGAAATGTTCTGGCTGTCTTGCTTACGATTCATATTGTTTTTGTTGTTAATAATATGAAGCGTATTTAGAGTATACCGCTTGGAGACATGTTTCTCCCTTTCCAGGATTTCCACTCTGTCAAAATCTGGTTTGTATCCACGCTCAATGGAGTGTATGGCCAATGCTGTCTTCCCAGTGCTTTTTAAATTAATGTCGGATTTGTGGTTGGAAACTCGTTGACGAAGAAGTTGTTTCGTTGTACCGATATAGGAAAGATTGCAATTTTCTTTCGCATTGCCTCGACAGTTAATTTTATAGACTATGTCTGTGCACTTATCCTTTTCCGTTTTTGTTTTCATGTTGGTGAAAAAAGGTGCCAGCGTCCTATTGGATTTATACGCTAAACTGACGTCATTAGTACTATTTGTTACCGTCTCTTTAAAGTTTTCTGACAGTTTGGGAACATAAACTATACTCTTATAAATACCTCTCTCTTTTTGCAGATTATCAACAGGAGCTTTGTGTTTTTGGTGAGGTATCAAGCTCCGTATGATTTCCAATGGATAGCCATTATCTAGGAGAATTTGTGTGACTATTTTCTCATTGGCGGCTCGAAATTCCCGGTCACTCAACACAAAGACTTTTTGAACTAGATTAGAGGCTGTATTAATAAGAATATGTTTGCTTGATTGGATCTAAGGTTGACAAGTCTTCCAGATGCTGTGTCTTTCTGATACCAATCGAAAGAGAGTCTATCATTAACGCGATGAATCTTGACGTCTAAGAACGTTATCGCTCTGTTTTGGTGAAGATGTATGTACAAATCTAAAGGAATCTAGTAACTCTAAAAGAAGACTGGCTCAACAAAAACAAACCCAAAAGTTCCTGCTTGCTTGTAGACAATATGGCCTTGTACCCCAGCACATAAACAAATCCACAAAAAGCACCAAAAAACTCTTTTCTTCCAAAGAAACCCTAGGTCAATATGACAAAGTTGAACAAAAATTCCATTTAAAAATCCTCAACTTAGAGATCTCGGAAATTTTTTACAAAATAAAAAACACCAAAAATACTCTTAGATTGCTTCACAAAAGAATACAAGAAAACGTCACTGTTGATGAATGTAAGCAATTTATTGCAAAACAGAATCAAGCTTTCACAAATATTTGTATTTAAAAACAACAAATCAAGACGCACAAAATTGGCCAACTAAAACGATCACTGTGGAAAATGCTAAATATCACAATACACGATAAGTGCTTCGTAAATAAAAGTGATATAGAATTCCCCCTCGAAATTAAATGGCTCCACTCTCTTGGCAGGAAATTTTCTCTGCCTATTGATAGGAACACATTTCCACTTTTTCAATTAATTGCAGATGCAGAAGAAATAATTAGATGTGTAAAAGATGAAATGGAGCAAGAAGTTACAAGAACGAAATACAGCAACATGATTCACTCTTTCCAACGTCATCAAACCAACGACCGATTTGCCAAATACATATTGAAAGTTCATAAGGCCACTACCTTCTTTCTTAAAAATCAAAAAACAATTATTATTGTATCAGCGGATAAATGCAATACCACAGTTGCACTGAATCGCGTAGATTACGATAACAAAATGAAAGACCTATTGTCTGATCGTTCTGTATACCGCCCTACTCGGTGAACCCCTCTTTCTTCTCTGCAAAATAAAAACAATGAACTGGTGAAATGGCTACATGGAAACAAGTTGATTGATGATAGGCAAAAGACAGTGATGACGACATATACAGCACAAATACCTGCAATTTATGGATTACCGAAAATTCACAAACCAAACATGCCTCTTAGACCTATAATGTCATCAATGAGAGTTCCTTGTTATGAACTTGCTGGATACTTGGGGAAAATTTTACAGTGCGTGACAAGAGATTCGGTCTACTCAATTAAAAGTTCTTATGAATTTAAAGATAAGGTAAATAATCTGGTTCTAGAACAAACTGATATTTTAGTATCTTATGATGTTTTATCATTATTTACTAATGTTCCTGTACAAGCGGCAGTAGCCATCATTAGGAAAAAATGGAAGACAATTAGTAAACATACACAGTTGAGCCAAACCAAATTCATAGAGTTGTTGGATTTTTGTCTTAAAGAAAACAATTACCTTCAGTATAAAGATAACTTATACAGACAAATTCATGGAATGCCAATGGGAAATCCACTTTCTCCTACCATTGCCGATTTAGTTTTGGGCAACCTTTTGGACAATAAATTTGCCGATAGTAACAAACCAAAGATAATCATCAAATATATAGATGATATATTTGCAGTTGTTAATGAGGGGGAGGTCGACAATATTTAACGATGACTTAATTCATATCATGAAAAAATACAATTTACCGTTGAGAGGGAACAAAACAGAGCGATAACGTTCTTAGACGTCAAGATTCATCGCGTTAATGATAGACTCTCTTTCAATTGGTATCAGAAAGACACAGCATCTGGAAGACTTGTCAACCTTAGATCCAATCAAGCAAACATATTCTTATTAATACAGCCTCTAATCTAGTTCAAAAAGTCTTTGTGTTGAGTGACCGGGAATTTCACGCCGCAAATGAGAAAATAGTCACACAAATTCTCCTAGATAATGGCTATCCAATGGAAATCATACGGAGTTTGTTACTTCACCAAAAACACAAAGCTCCTGTTAATAATCGGCAAAAAGAGAGAGGTATTTATAAGAGTATAGTTATTGTTCCCAAACTGTCAGAAAACTTTAAGGAGACGGTAAAAAATAGTACTAATGACGTCAGTTTGGCGTATAAATCCAATAGGACGCTGGCACCTCTTTTCACCAACATGAAAACAAAAATGGAAAAGGATAAGTGCACAGACGTAGTCTATAAAATTAACTGTCGAGGCAATGCGGAAGAAAATTGCAATCTTTCCTATATGGGTACAACGAAACAACTTCTTCGTCAACGAATTGCCAACCACAAATCCGACATTAATTTAAAAAGCACTGGGAAGACAGCATTGGCCTTAATGGAGTGAGCGTGGACACAAACCAGATTTTAACAGAGTGGAAATCCTGGAAAGGGAGAAACATGACTCCAAGCGGTATCCTCTAGAAACGCTTCATATTATGAACAACAAAAACCATATGAGTCGTAAACAAGACAGCCAGAGCATTTCATCGGCTTACTGCTTTTTGGTGACTAAGCAGAATCCGTGACAATTTAAAGCCGACTAAACTTCAATCGAAGTGTTTTTTTTATATCATAAACATTTTTTAGACGTTGCTTTATATTTGTCTTTCATTGTATTATTTATGTTTATCTGTAATACGTACTAAATGTAAGTTTGCCAAAATTTTACACTTAATGTTCTTATGTGTATAATGTGTTAATTTTATTTTTGTTAATAAAAGATCCCCTGAAGAAGACGGCGAACACCGTCGAAACGTCGTGAAAGGAAATGAAATTTTTTCATTAAAAAAAACATTACGGCCAAAACAGCCAAAGAGATATATTTAAATCTCGAACACCTATAATAGCTATTAATAATGTTAACTTGATTTACTGTTTTTGAAAGCAAATCTTCAGAAACTAAATTTTGTAAGTTGCAATGTTTTGAAATGTAAAATTAACTATTTTTGTGCCGATCTTTTTTAAAACCCTCATGATTTCCGAAAAATACACTTTTCGTAAATTGCAACTGAACATTTTGCATATGTACATTTTATTTATCAGAATATAAGTAAGATTTGGGGCCCTGGGATCTTGTTCTATAACTGATGCATGCTCTACAACACCCATATACTGCCAGTCTTGCTTTGCGGAGTCGAAAGCTGGACACTAAGCAGAACATTAGAGCTGTTACTGAGGTCTGTCGAAAGAAAAATTCTTCGAAGGATATTTGGTCCTATGTGCGAAGAGGGCGAGTCGAGGAGAAGATACAACCGCGAACTATGAGCATACCTACCCTACAGTACAAGACAAGAATATGTACCTCTTTATAAGAATGTCAGCCAAAAACAAAGGCTACACACAAAATAATTCGAACTTATATATTGCTTCCATTACGTATGTATATTATATATCAGGTATGTATGTATACAGCAAAGATTGTTCTAAGTATATCTATATGATTAAACCATTAATTTAATCCTTCAATTTTAGTTTTTTTTCTCTTCAAGAAGGTTTAAATTTTCATATTGCGATACCAAATTAGCATCATCAACTAAACTTCCAAATAGACTTTCAACTTCCTGCACAATAGTTTGATCAATTTCAACTAATCCGTTATTATTTGTATGCTCTTGATGATCATGCACATCAATACAAGCGTCCAAATGCTGAACCACATCTTTGACATCTTGCTGTAAAGGAGAGTCAATATCCCCACCACTGGAAATTGTAGTTATTGTTCCCACAGACGGTGATGATTCTATTGATCTAGCATCAGTTTCCAAAATAAGTTGTCCATTTTGAAAAATAAAATTTGGTTGTGATTTGTTATAGGATCCGTAGAGCTCCTTCAAGGTAGCTTTAGTAAGATTGAATTCTTTTAAACCGAAAAACTTGTTTTTGGATTCATCGGCAGCTTCTCGAATATCATGTCTTATTGCTTTCTTGCGCAAGTAGTCAGCTAAATCTTTTTTATTGGTAAAATCAATTGAATTTCTTGTTGAAGAAATTCCGCTGGAGAAAGATTTGCGAGTTCTTTTCAAAATCTGACGACATTTATTGGTGAAACCACCAATAATTTCCGAACCCAAAGCTAAACCTCCAAGAATATAGCCAATACCCATGAGTAGAAACATTCCTTCAGTATCGGCGGTAGTAAGCTGGCGTTCTTCTTGAATCCTTTCCCGGAGGGCATGCGAAGAAGAAGCTTGCAGAAGTTTTCCGGATGCTGTTCTCTGCATCACCCATGAAACTTCATTATTAATTTTTGCAATAAGCCCACTTTCTTGAGCTAAAAGAATGGCCAGATTGATTTTTTCAGCATAAACTGAATTTTTTGGGAAGGCAAAACCAATGTAAAATGGGGCAAAGCATTCTTCACTCAAGTGAAGGGCTGAACGGCGTCCAAGAACCCTGTAAAGTAAAACACTGCACTGGAATTTCATTTGCAACATAAATTCTAGTTTGACACATACTCATTGCTAAAGTTTGACTGAACTAGGTATTCCAATTGGGCCCTAGATCCTAGAAAGGCATAATTCCAAAAAAAAGATTGTGTGACATTTCCAATACCTTCTTCCAGTGTACTGACGAATTCCATTTTTTTGTATAACTTTGCAGTAGACTCGTGAGTAGAGTTCTGGAACCATTTCTCCCAGCCACCTCGATCTAGATTAATCAAAGACCTCTACATGTGTTCAGAAATTCAAAATACATTGTAGTCCCTAGATTACCCAGTGTTCCAACTCGAAAAAATAGTCCCAATAGATCATTAACCGAATCGACTGTAGCAGGAAAAGCTGGCAACGTAACGAAAGCAATAATTGATCCCGTATAGCAAGAAGTTATGATAATCGTAAATAGCCAATAGAAACCAATAAGGAGGCGAGTGGAAACCCGTTTTGAGTTGCTCCATGAGTATTTTCCGGTGAAGGTAAAGCTGTTGGTAAACATTCCAAAGACGTACCAAAACATATTCTCGATTTCTCCCCAATTGCCGATTAAGTGCTTAAGCGTTAGTTGGTCAGTAAAAACAATTGGGACAATACCACCGAGATAAATACAAGTAAGTGCCAACCAAACGGGCCATTGAAATGGTCCCAATATAGCACGGTATCTAAATAAGTAATACAAAATGTCTGGTTAACAAATGAAATGTTCCATTCTCCAATATTTAATGATTACTTACTTCGGTAATGCTTTGGATGCCAGAGTTATAAAAGCTGCACAGTCCCTAGAATGCCCATATGACATATCGACTTTCTGAATTCTTTCTTCAGTTAGGAATACTCCAGCCATGCCAAGGTCTGTTTTCTGTAGCCTCACTTCTTCTATAATCGTTTCTCCGGATCTAAAGAATTGAAATTCATGGTTAACGTTTTCAGTATATATCTGTTTTCTAGTTCATGGCACAGGGACATAACTCCACAATTTTAATATATACCTGTCTCACCTAGTACATAAAAAAACTGTCTCGCGTGAACGTAACAGGTGATCCGAAAAAAGTGGTTACATTTCTTGGAACCCGTGAAGCGGTCCATTCAAGATCCTCTTGCCTAAAAAATCAGTTGACTTGGGCGTCCTTACATACCCTAAGGGTAGCGACACATGCAGGCAGATGGCCCAAGAAGGTGGTTGAATTTCTTGAATTTGTTTTTAAACTTACAAATAACAATATAATTACTCTCAGGGTAATTTTGTGGTCTATAATCGAATTGTGGACTTGTGTCCTGTGGAGTTATGTGACTGCGTCATAGCGAACACAAATAAGGCAAATTTTCTAAAATTCGGCCAAATTCCTAAACGCAAGTTTTGCAAGTCTCATGCTAAGGAAATGCACGAACCCGGTTAAAATTGAAAAACAAATGAAGGGCACAAATGTACTGGCTTTTGCGTAATGAAGAAGGCTGAACTGCATTACAGGGATTTTTTTATGTTAACGTTTAGGGAAGTTGGCTTAGTATATTTTGCGCAAGATTTGCGTTTAGGATTTGAACAATAAAGAGTCTAACAGTTCGAAAATACAATCGGATGTAACATGCACTTACCCCAAAGTAATGTATTCATTAGGCTCGATTATATCGAAGGAAAAATTCATTTGCTTGGCTATCATATTTATCAATCTATATTCAATACCATCCCAATGGATATGAGCTTGCCCAAACGCATTTAGCTTTCGAATTCGAAAAATAAATGGAGGCTGGTTGACAGCTGATATCGAAAATCGATGTCCCGAAAATCCTTCGGCGATTTTTTTCGGAAATAAATCTATGTGAGGTCGTGAGAAAATACCTTTTATCCAACTGGTAAGTACAACTGGTATATTTGCTCCAAGACCATCTGCGTAAAGTTTGTGTGTGTATAGGACGAAAGGACGTTCCTATTATTTAAATGATAAAATAATATATAGATTTTTTTTAAAGCTTTTAAATAATCGAATTACCTTTTGCTGATCCGCCACTAAACTTTCTCCTATAACAAGTAAATTAACAATATCTGATGATTCTTTTGAAGCGAGAAAATCTTTCAGCTTCCATTGACTAGATCTGGACACGATAACTACTCGAGATTTTACTTGGGCGCCAATTATCTTTCGAGAGTTAATTGGGTCGGAAAGGAACAAAATGTAGCTACGACAATTGTTGTCCATTGCCGAACGAAAATCGCTGTTAACAGCCTCATATTTTTTGGATATTCGACTGTGGTAGAAGGTAATGGGGATATTCTGTAATTTAGTTTTGATAAGAAAACAAAAACGAAATATTAATTAAAAAATAAACCGTTAATAGGCACAATTGCGTAGAAACGCTTAAAATGGTAATTTGTTTTTATGTAATTCTTATAATATTATTTTCGTCCCATTTATTTTACCGACCACTTCAAAATCATCTAAAAGGGGTGGTCAAATTCCAAAATGCATGATCGGTAAAGCTAAGTAAATGCACGAACCCGATTAAAAATAAAAGGCAAGTGAAGTGTGCAACATAACCTTGACTTCCACAAATGTCTGTATGTATTTCCTTTTGCGCAAGAAAAAAGAATGTGGTACGTTTTCAGTCTGAGTGCAGAGATTCTTATGTTTGCGTTTAGGCACAGTTTGCTAAGCATATTTTGCTCTAGATTTGCGTTTAAGAATTTGTCCGTTTTTACTTGCGATTATAGGTACTATAAGTCAAGTTATGTATTGGTAAAAACATTTTTTTTTCTAACAATCAAACATGACATTACGACCCCTATTCAATCTATCTGTCTGTCCTCGAGGCTGCAGCCTAAGCGGTTCGGTGGATTTGATTCAAACTTGGTACATATTATTTTTTCTGTAATATGTCCACACGTGTTTTTCATTTTTTTAAGACGACAAATAACAGTAGCTCCCATACATTTTTTTTTGGCTCAAAAACGGCTCCAAAGATTTTCATAAAAAGAAATCAGTTCATTAACGAAAGGAAAGGGTACCTTTTGATAATTTTTTTTTGTGAAAAAAATTGTTATTTTTGGTACCTCTAGTAGAGCCATTTTTTTGGTTTTCGATTTTCTCGGAAACGGTTAATTTGATTTTTTTGAAATTTTTTACGCAGAAGCTCCTAGAGAATTTAAACACTACTGTACCAACATTTTTCAAAAAAAAAATTTTTTTGGAAATTAATTTTTTTTTGAAAACTCAAAATCTCGAAAACGTCTTAAAGATATTTCAAAACTTCGTATTTGGTGATTTTTTGACATTATCTTGAATAGTTAAAAAAATATTTTTCTAAAATAGAAAACAACGGTACCTCCCATACAAATGTTAAACAACCGTTGAGAACAAAAATTATTTCTCGAAATTTTTATAAAAAAATTTGTGTGTTCTCAGATTAGTACAGTTTACTATAGAATATAAAAATATATTTTTTACGCACTTATTAACGGTACTTCCAATAGAACCACTTTTTACATACCTATTTTTGACTTTCTCAATATTGGATAAACCGATTAGAATAAATTCTTTTATACAAATGCTCCCTAAAATTGTTAATAAGACTGCATAGGTTTTCAAAAAAAAAGTTTTTCGATTTAAAAAAATAAATAATTTTTTTTTTCGATTTTTTTTAAATCGATTTTTCAAAAACCAGTCACAGACTTTTTTTTTAATTTGAATTTTATATGTATATTGACAATATCTTCAAAATGGCGTTTCAAATTTTTTTTCGAAAAATGTTTTCAAAATTTAATACATAAAAAATTAATTTATTAAAAAACCGCTCCAAATATTTTTGATTTTTTTTATATTCTTATTTATCCATGAATTCAAATGGCATCTTGAATTTCCCTCAAACTACAGGGTGCGCCAGAGAAACTTACTTATTTGAAAGGTCAATAAAAACGAAAGTACTTTAATTATTGTTTTAATTTTTTTTTATTTGAGAATACAATATCCCAATTTTTTTTCATGCAGTCTTGAAAATGACATCGGATAAATGGCGACCCCCATTGCGCATACACTGATGAAGTCGATTTTTGAAATTCGTCTCCACTCCTTGCAGCATATAAATCGGTATGTTGGCAATGGCGTCGCGAATGTTGTTCTTGAGGTGTGCTATGGTCCGTGGTCGATCGACATAAACCAGAGATTTCAAATAACCCCATAAAAAGAAATCAGGTGTCAGAAATTCCCATAGCACTGACTGCCTCACTCTTTCGATATTTTCCGGAGTTCTGATGGTCCGTTGAAGTCCATTTCTGGGTTGAGCGACACTTCCACACTCCCGAAATGAGTTAACCCACGACAGAATCGAATTACAGCCAGGAACGAGTCTGTGAGGAGGAATTTCAAAGCGAGCGCGGAAGGCACGTTGCGTAGCAACAAGTGAGCGACCGTTAGAAAAGAAGCTCTCGACTGCGAAGGCCCGCTGCTCTCTAGACCAGAGCATGATGGCAACTGACTGGAGGGAGAAACAAACTTGGGAACTTCCCCCTCCAGATGCGCCCCCTCTCGTACCACCCTAAAACCACCAAATCACCACGCGGGAATTTTTTCAAATAAGTAAGTTTCTCTGGCGCACCCTGTATAACGACTAAGCAATATAAAACCATTTAAGTATGTGAATTATCCATTTATTTCTACATTAATATTATTCCCTTTTTACGAATTTTTGCGTACGCCACTGAATATTAAATATAATGTAGGTCCAATACATATGTATATATATACATAGTATGTGTCTTGAAAAGTCACATAAACCTTATTTATGCATATTCCACCTAAATTGTAAAGTTATATGCATATAGCTACCTAACCACCAACATCCTTCATTTTCATTATTATATGTATGTACATGCTTACATACTTAGGTTTCATCAATATGTATATAGATGTAGATACATTTTACTCTACTAACTAACATAATTAAAATCCATAACTTAGATTTAAATTTTCATTTGTAGGTAGGTACCTATGTAACTATTCCTTGAATCATCCATTCCTCAATTCATTTTACTAAGAATCAAGTTAATGTTACCTACATAGGCTTTAAAACTGCATACGATAACTACACCTAACTAACTAAACCTCAATGGTTAGCTACATTAAAGTTGTTAGCTACAAGAGCAAGTTCGTGCGATCCAGTCGTGCATTTTATTTTAAATGCGCAGTGGATTGCTTTAAAGCGTTACTACTGCACATTTCATTTCGTTTATTATATACATATTTGTATTTTAGTATATAATATTTATTTATTCATAACAAAGTAGGCTTACACATTAAGAATATACTTCTTATAGGTTAGTGCAAAGCTGGTAATTGTCAATTCGTTCTTAAGTTATAGCGTACGAAAGTATATGGATTAAATTCATTCGTTAAAACAACCAGCCTTAAAATGGGTCCCATTTTGACGAACCATTAATTTTTGGTACGCTATAACTTAAGAACGAATTGGCATACAGAAGTCATTAATATGTCATTTTGTAGATAACTGTACTGTCTACAAGTATTTCCCTTCCGGTCCCAAACTTAAAACTTAGTTTTTGAATAGAACATGTTTGTCCAAACATAACTAAGAACAAAAAATTTTCCACTCAAAAACATACATTTATTACACTCAAAGCATAGACATAACTCACCGCTGAATTTTCTATTCTCGGGTCCTCTTTTGTGCTCATTTTATTCTTTGCCAGTGTTGTTTTTTCATTTACGTGTTAGTTGTTAAAAAAAAATAGCTCTCCTTTCGTGGTATTAATTTTACACTTTTCGAATCAAATATTAAAAATAAACAACAAATTCGTGTTTAAACGTAGTAATTTCCACAAAAACGGATTTTGTCACTGCGTTCGGATGTGTCAAATAATTTTAGAAATTCACACTATGCTCATTATTTCTTAAAAATGTTTTAATAAAGCCGAAACAAATCATTTTTATTTTACATAGAAACGAATCAGACACAATTTGAGGCAACAAAGTGTTCCAATTTATTTGTCCAAATGTGTTCATAAATGTAATAAGGAAATTCATTTGTTTTGTTTTCTGTTAATGTAAATTAAAATGAACATTTTTTATGTTTGCTTATAATTTTCGAAGTTGTCAATATTTCTCTTTTTATTATAAGTGAGAAATACCAAGATGGGAGTCCTCGGGTTTGCCTAAGGTGCTAACGCACACAACAATCCCTAAAGTTGTTCCGGTAACGCACACAACTATCCCCAGAGTTGTTCCGGTAGCCATTTTCGGTTAAAACCGGTGGGTAGGTATGTTCAAAAAGTATGAAAAGCGAATGAGCTATCTTTTTCGTGCTGACCTCATTTTAAATCTATATCAAATCAATTTAGAATTGCATGGAAGATAAATAAAATTAGTATTATTATAAGTTAACATAAATTAATGTTTTAAAATTAAAATGCATATCAAATATGTTTAACTATTGCTTAAATTGACACAATACCTAAAACTTGTATAGCTATTTGTGAAAAAATTTTAAAATAAGTGTTTTTTATATAACAATTCAGTATTTAGATCAAGGGTTCATTTTTAATGAATTAAGTTTAAATCAAAAAAGCAAATTCCGTGCAAATGAGATACGATTTAAATATACTCAGTTTCAAAAAGGGTTATTTAAAATTGTCAGTTTTTTGTGGAATTCCCACTTTCATCAATTTTTATGGACAAAATTAAAAAAAAAAATCTGAACAAAATCGATTTTATTAAGTCAAAATATATTTTTTTTAGCAAGATGTTATCTATTTTACGTACGCTACCACGATTTGACATTTCTCTAACGTTTAATCCCATTTTTCCATTTTATCTTTATGTTTATTTTTCTATTTTACAGTACGATATAATAAAAAAAAATAATTAGCTGCGTTTTATTATCACATAATGTAATTAGAATTAATTTTTAACAACGTAACACGTAAATAAAAAACAACACCAAATATCGCTTTCTAATGACCAATGAAATTTCGAAGTCTTGCTGACAAAGTATATAACGAGCACAAAAGAAGACACGAAAATCGAAGATTCAGTCTAAGCTTCGATTGTACAACACTTAATAGGAGTTAAACGGATTTCAAATATTGAACCAAGGCTGAACCACGATTGTACGATTGTTGATCCAGTTAATCGGACATCAATTAATGTCAATGTCAATAAAGATAGAAAATTTCAGATTAAAATTTATTTTCGAAATCACCAAAATTAACTATTTTTGGAATTTCATTTTCATTTCAACAAAAAATCGATCCCCCGTGGATTTTTTCATCCCAGACCAGTTTCGCGTTCTTCTGGGGATCAAAATCACACATCCAGATGTTTACATAAAACAAACACTTGCACACACATTAAATAAAGTTAAATTTGGCGAAACATCAAAAGTTCTGCTTACTCTACAGAATACACACAAACGTATAATTAAAGAGAAAAGTTTGCGGTTTACTCTCACAATGTAAATCGATTATCGTTTAACATAGTCCTATTTTAATGATAACCCGGTATTTTGAACGATAAATAGTAATATTTAATAAGCGACCCAAATATTTTGAATTAT
This sequence comes from Philhelius pedissequus, assembly GCA_910595825.1. Lineage (NCBI taxonomy): Eukaryota > Metazoa > Arthropoda > Insecta > Diptera > Syrphidae > Philhelius > Philhelius pedissequus. The sequence goes on from OU343160.1 coordinate 256,626,870, forward strand.
CATTTCTAGAACGCTTTAGTTTTTTATTTTTACGCAATGACTAACGATTTTGATTAAATTTCATATCTGTCCAAACTCCAAAGTAATGTTCATAAAAATGATAGTAATTTAAATGTATTTCACATTTTAGGTGACATTATATTACATAAGGAAAATTGCGTGGTGCTCTGGTCTTTCAAAGATATTTATTTATTTCCATAATACACCACTTACTTTAAAGAGTTTTTGCAGCATAAGTCTTTCAGAACTTTCCACATGATTATCGTAATAAATAATTGGAGGGCATTTAAAAAGATACTTTAAAGCGATTTTATTTATCAGGTTTATCAACGAATTGGCTTGTCTTTCTTCTATTAATTTATCGATGCCAAATTTACCAGCTAAAATATCTCTGTGAGTTTTTGGATATCCGTGAAATTTCGGATCAACTCGGCGTTTGCCAATTAGGTGTTTGTTGCATCTATTATCAAATAGCGCTTCATTTAGTTTATAACGTCGAGCTACTTCAAGGCGAAATTTTAAATCCGAAGAACAGTTATTATTATTGTATTCAGCCGATACAAGTACATTACATACAAGGAAAATAACAATAAGCCCGAAACTAGAGAACGAAAGAACCATTTTCAGATAAGAACCTGAACTAGAATTCCCAGGAGGATGTTGTCGATTTTTATAGCTTAGCAAATGGTAATGGTAGTAGTTGAAAAGTTAATTAAATGCTGTGATAATAATCTAAATCACGTTAAGGTTGTGTATTTCTAATTTAAGAGGACACCTGCAAGTAATTGAAACAAATTGCTAGGAACTAGGTATTATGTGTTATAAAGATAGCGTGAAATGATATTTATGATTTAAAGGAGCATTTCGATTTAATCGAGTGGGACGTGGGAGGAGGTTGAAAGTTGAAGATACATTTTACATAGTGCATTAAAATAAATTGATTTTAGAATTTAAGCTTAGCTATATAAATAGTTAGGGATAAAAAGCTTAAAATTATTTTGAAATTGTTCAAAAAGTGATTGTTTGTCATATTTTTTAAATTCGATATTTTTATCATATGTAATTTAAGTTGGACTAGTTTTGACGCATTGAGGGAACAAATGAGTTTCCTTCTGCCTATCAAATGATAATCAAATTCGCTGTAATGTTGATTTTTAAGTGATCTTTATTCGGGCATATAGCTCGAATAATAAGATTCTGAGGGTTTTGAGCTCAATTAATAGGTAAATCATTCATATGTACATGTGTAGATAGGATTTTAATGTAATACGTCTAATGCTAGTGCGCACGCAAAGTGAGAGTTAAGAGAGAGAGAGAAAACTTTATTATATTTCTTGCAAAATGATGAAAGTTATTGGTTGAAAGAAACAAAATGATTACAAAACCGAATTTTATTACAATTGTGCCAGAATTCATTTGATAACATTATAGTAGATGTTAATTTTTGACAAAGATGTGCCTGTGACTGTCTTTATTGCACCGATGATGCTTTGAATCTATACAAATTTTAAAATAATATAAAATTATTACTTAAATCTTTGAAGAACAACTTATTTCTGTAAAATAATGTATCAATGAATCATTCGATAAATAAAGCTATCATAGCCCAAGTTTGCACAGTAATTCGACTTTTAACGAATTCGATGCGCTGTCCGACTCTATACAGAGAATTGTATCCCAATATCCGTACAGTGAAATTGTTATTACGGGTGATTGTAATCTACGAAATTCTACGTGGCCAGCTATTCTGGTCGAATAACACCCGATGGAATGTATGTCGAGCTATTTGCTAAGGTGAACAATCTGACTAAGCTGGTTACTTAGCCAACAAGAATACCGGATGTTTCAGGTCACTCCGCCAACACTCTAGACTTGTTTCTTACCTCTCAACCTGGTAAATACTCTATTAGTATTTTATCGCCTCAAGGCATATCGGATCATTGTGCCATATCAATTTTTCGAGCTCAAATTTCTCAGTTCAAGAAAATATTCCTAAAAAGACGTAAGGCAATACGAGAAAGCCAACTGGGAAGGTCTTAATAATTTTTTCATGATCTTTAACTGGTCAGCGCTGGTATGATTACAAATATAATTTTTAAAGGGATGAAGGCTTTTCTACCGAAAAGATCCAAATGCATCAACTCAGAAGACCTCATGGTTCGATTTGAGATGTTAAGAGGTTATCATGTTGAGAGAGGCAAGTTTCCGATGCTATAAAGCCAACCAAACTGAGGAAACCCGGAATAGGTTCAAACAAGCTAGAAATACCTGTAGCAGCCAAATTCAATAAACTAAATTTTTCAATGAGCAAAAATTAAACCAAAAAATACTTCAATGTCCCAAAGGTAGTAACGTTTTTTATTCATTTGTTAGAAAACGTACGAAATTCCACCTCTTCGTTGGTTCCAACGTTCGTTTCGTGTATTAATAGAAAAAGATCTCATCTCTTTCGTATCTTATAATTCGTTTATATTTAGTCTGGTAACATTAGTTGGCGTTAAACTATCGCGGAGAGTCCCCGGCCAGTGACATGGCCTAGCTTATTATAAAGCAAATCAAAGTGCCTTTATAGAAAGCAAGACGGCAAAGCTCTTACCATGCAAGAAGTTGTGAAGTTGAGTCGCAAGCTTACAACCCATTCGTCGTGTCGCAAGGTCCGTAGAAAATTTCAACGGACCATGCGACCGTCTACTGTCGCGTAGTCCGATGTACCACCCCACTAGTCCATTCACGATAGAACTTGTCGTATTCGACCAAGTTTTTTGCGACTGTCCGTACGACTGTCGTATCGTGAATGGCTACCTTTAAAGTTGTGTTAGTGAAATCAGCTTTCGAAGCAGGTTTCATTGTGTGTGTAAAGTTTGCCTTTTTGTTGATTGACACCTATAGTATGCAGATGCAGTCGGCAGTATAGTTTCATGTTCTTTTAAAATAAATAATAGAATAAATAATAGTGTTACCTACATACTTTTAAAACGATTTAAAAGTTAAGATTTCTATAAATTTTACCGAGCTAACTAAATAGTTTTTATTCTTATTACGTTAACTGTGGAGCTATTTTGTCTCAAACCAATCCTATGAAAAATCGATTGTGCAACGACAGCAACAAATATTTGAAATAACTTGAAATAAATTGAACGGAGTATACAGACTTATTTTTTTTTAAATCAAAATTCATAATTGCTGTTATTTAAAATTATAAGAAAAGTTTAATGCTATTGATATAAGTATTAAAAAAAAATATTTACTAAGAACCGATATAATGCGGGGTCATCTTAGAGAATTTTGATTCTTTTTATTTAAAACATTACTTAAATTTAACGTATTAAAGGTATTTTTGATTAAACAACAATTTTTTTAATAGTGTGTTGAGCCACCATTTTGCTCCAGAACTTAACGCATCCGGTTTTGGAAGGGATGCATACAAAGTGCCCAAATAATTTAGCGAGATCGTGCTCCAAGCTAATTTCGATGGTCTTGGTTAGTTCGTATATACTCGAATATTGTTGTCCTGATCCATATATTTTACTTGTCAACCATCCCCAAGAATTTTCAAGGTTGTTTAAATCCGGGGAGTAGGTCGGCGAACTTAATAGTTTCACATTTTGACTCTCTATATGAACTGGCACGTTATCATATTGATAAGTCCACGGTAAAGGTCCAAAAAGGGTATACAAGTATCGAAAGGCCTCTTTTAATATACCACTGTCAGTCAATATATTCATTGTAGTGGACAAAAATTGAAATTTGCAGGTGCCATAACAGGAAATTACCCCCACACCATCACACCTCCAACTCTGCTATGCAGCTGATCCAAATAATGAGTTTTCTTGCGGAGGTCATGAAAATAGTAACAATAGCCATTGAGGGCCTTCCAAATTAATTTTTTTTGCGTCGGAGAAGACCACACAATGCCAATCCGAAGTCCAGGTCACATGTGTCCGACAAAAATTGAGGCGTTGCTCTTTTCGAACCGGGTTAAGTTGTGGTTTGTACCGGTACCAGGGTACAGATCTGGGGATTGAGCTGGTTCTTCCGTATGTATAACCATTGCTTCACACACGTACCGGTGTATTTTGGATCGTTGGCCTGTTTAAATTTCCACTTCAAGGCATTTCTTTATCAGCATACGGTAGCATTGTATTCCTCATAATTTGTTTGTATTTTATCTGATCTGATAATACGGTCTATGCTATGAAGTGGTCCCACGCCATACGAGGAAAAAATCCCCAAAGATGAATGCTACCTCCGCCATGCATAACACTTTTGATGGTATACTTTGGATAATATTCTTAATTTTTTCCGCTTTGCTCATATTTTTTTATCGATCCAAAACGATTGAACTTAAACTAATCCGTGCACAAGATATTTTTCCACCAATTTTGATCTTTTGAAATAGTATGCTCCTTTGCAAACTTCAACCGATGACGTGACAAATTGCGTTTGGAGATATGTGAATTTCTTCTCGCAATTTTCCCACACAATTTTTTTTACGGAGTGCTAATAAAGACATTTGCACCTACATCTTGTTCTATTGCTTGTTCAAATTTTTGAACGGTTCTGGCGCATTTTTTTTAACACTTCCAGCTTCTTGACAATGGTAAAGAGCATTAACAAACCTTCTTACTCGAACTTGTTAATTTTCCATCTATTAAAGAATTTGAGTAAACTTAATTTTTAAAATCGAGAACTCGTACATAAATGCTTCTGTGGAATGCTTACCCGATACTACATATTAACAATTAAAATTTTACCTATTTTATTAAAAAAAAACGTATAAAAACCTCTATGTTTTCCCACTTACCTTTAAAATGTTTAAAATATTTACGAAAAATGTATTATGCTCACAACGAAAACAATATGTGCTATTTTAATTGTCTTCACTTAAATGCAGTTTTCTTACATTCTGACTTACATTTGACTTTGTTTACTAAATAAATTGAAAAGAAGTAATATCCCGTTACTTTACACTCAAAAGCCACAACAAAAAAGTTCTTACAGTATTGGAATTGACCCCTCCTGGGGGTAAGCATTGACGTGGCGGAGGGGCTTAAGGTGACTACTACAGTGAATCCTAGAGCTATGCGATCGCGGAACTTGATTCTGCAGAAGGGCCACCCATGTTCGACAGGTCGAAGTGGAGTAGGATGTCGCTACTAATTACCCCCCCCCCCCCAACGAAGGAGTGTTTCCCTCCAAGACACTCCCAACTGATTTGACGGTAGCGGAAGAATTCTTGCGAGAGAATCAACAACGGTAGCGTCACTAGTTCCAGTCAGGTTGAACTACTTGGTGAACACCTTGTATAGACTACTCAGAAGTAATCAGAACACAGGCTTATAAGGATCGGTAAATCCAGACTCTCGTTCTTGGAGTCATTAAAGGACCTGTCCCTCCTGGTTGGGGGCTCCTGTCGCTGGGGTAACTGCCCGACATAGGAGTATCTAGATAGTTATGAAACAACTACAAGCCTCTGTAGCAAACTGCGAAATGCAGTCACGCTGCGTTAAGTGTGGAGAGAACCACAATCCAGATGAATGCAAGTTAGGAGAGGAACGGGTCGAGGATAGGACCCAGCTTAAATGTGTACTCTGCCGAGGCGGCGGACACCCCGATAATTATCGGGGATGCCCGACGTTTCAGCTTATAAAGAACAATAAAGCAGCAAAGCAAACAGTGGTAGAAAAGCGTCCAACAGTGCGCCCTCCTACAACAACGCCCGTCAACCCCCAAACTTCTTACGCCCAAATGGCGTCAGGAAGGGTAAGCACGGTACAGCCTACACCAAAGGTCGCGCAACAGGTCCCCGTGCGTAAGGCGCCGGCGGCACAGGCGAATATTATGGGCACTCTACTGGCCATCCAGGGCCAGTTGACTGGCCTCCAAAACCAGATCAGGGAGCAGGCGACTAGGGTGGATTATCTCTACTCTGTTTTGCCGAGCTTAACGCAACTTAGAGGTTAAGGGCGCGCTGCCGGAGAGGCCCTTTAAGATCCTAGCTGTGAATGTAAATTCACTGATTAGGACCGAACGTAGAGCAAATTTATTCCAATTGCTTAAAGACATAAGTCCAGATGTGTTTATGGCTAGCAAAACTAAGCTTAACCAGAAACATAAATTGACTAACAACAATTACAATATCGTAAGGAGAGACCGACCCAACTCCACTCAAGGAGGGGGCGTCGCAATCCTTATATGTAAAGGCATTAGTCATAAGGTAATATATAATAGTGATGTGCGTAAATTTCGTACGTTAGAGGCATGCATCATATGCATTCATCTTCAACAGGGGAAGCGAATGTATGTGATCGCTGCCTATGCACCGGAAACACCTCAGCCCACACAGTTTATAACAGAGCTTGAATAGCTTTTTGAATGCTTAAGATTGAGCTCGGAAGAAAACTACTACATATTGGCTGGTGATTTGAATGCCAAACATATAGATTGGGGAAATCAAATACAAAATCCTCGTGGTAACCATCTGTATAATTGGATGGGTCGATACAACCTGTAGTATCGCATTGAACTTCTCGCTACAGACAGGCCATCATTTCCAAGAAGCGGTGCCTATCTGGATCTATTGCTGAAAGACGCAAGACTAACAATTACTGATACTGTGGGCCATCGGCCTAAAAATTATTTAAGAACGATCGAGTACGACAGTGACCACTGCGGACTCGCCGCCGTAATACAACTTCCGAACGCGCTTATGGAGTTGGAGGAGTATGTACCGGTGCATATTACAATTACAGTAAGGTGCGCTGGCCACGCTTCTCGAACGTCTTATTGAGCGAATTACGATCAAATGGTATATCCCCACCAAATGACAGGAACATGACAAATACTGAAATTGACAGATACTTAGAACAAATGGACGAAACCATTCAACGAACAATGAACAGGTCAATACCGAAATACAAAGAACGTAGTGCAACTGACATGTACCGTAACGCGACAATTGATGCACACAGACAAAAAAGTGGCTTACTGACAAGACTAAAACGCTTGTACAGACGGTTTACTGACACACGAGATCTGGAGATAAGGACACTGAATTCGTCCATCAAAACATCAACCAATTGATCAAAGAAAATTATAGGTTGTCCATTAATTTGTTTTGGGACAACAAAATTCGGGCCGTGAACGCTACCGACCCGAGGATGTTCCCGCAAATTAATAAGATATTCAGAAGAAAAGATCAAAACGACCTTCCGTGTCTTAAGCTCCAGAGGACGACAGCTTCTGACAGCAGGCATAGACCCAGATGACGCCGTCTTGGACGATGGCCTCTTCATAATCGAAGATCCGCAGGAGAAGGTGGAGGCTGTGGGGGCTGCTTTCCAGCAAGTGTACAAGGTGAATGCTAGCATTCGCCCGAATCATGACCTGGAGAACAGAGCTGTGCTTCATCACTTATGGCTCCGAAACGATATAAGCGAATGGCGATCTGAGAACCTTGGTTTTACCGGGTTTTATGATGAAGATTTGGCAAACGCCATAATCGCCGACCGAAATGGGTCCAGTCCCCTGTTAATTTCGAAGAATGAGCTCCAGCTTATCTTCGATTCATTAAAGAAAAAGAAGTCTGCAGGAGTCGATGGTATATCCAAAGTTGTACTACGACATTTGCCTCAAGAAGCAGTTGACATTTATACCACACTGTTTAACAACGCGCTGAATAATGCATATTATCCAGTGCGGTGGAAGACAGCTGTGGTGCACCCTCTCCCAAAAAAGGGAAAGGACAACTCCAAGCCGGCGAATCTCCGGTCGATAAGTCTTCGAGTATCAGAAAAGTATTTGAAAAGGTTATTAATATAGCCCTGTTCAAGTGGGCGGAGGACAAAAATATCATCCCGGATAATCAGTTCGGTTTTAAGGCGGGACATGACACAATTCATGCAGCGTCTAAACTAGTTTCTGATATTCACTGGAACAAAACTAAAAAGCAGTGTACGGGTGCCTGTCTGGTTGATTTGGAGAAGTCCTTCGACACCGTATGGTTAGAAGGTCTCTATCTAAAGCTAACCAGACTAGGTATAAGTAAACCTCTATTGTATATGCTTTATGACATGCTAAATGGTAGAAAGTTTGTTTGCAAGAGTGGCAATGTAACTTCTACCGCAATTTTTAATATTAAAAATGGTCTTCAGCAGGGAGCGGTTAACTCGCCGACTCTATTCAGCATTTACACCAGCGATCTGATAGGTAGTCTAACTCAGGCAATTGCGTACGCCGACGATCTAATTGCGTACAGAACAGCTAATACAGTTGAGGTCATCAAAAGTCTCTTGCAGAGTGACTTCGACAAGATTCAGCGATATTGTGATGACTGGAAGTTGAAAATCAACTTCCAGAAATCAGAAACTATTTTGTTTAGGACTCCGTTGTCTAGCGCTTAAAGGGTTACGAGAAAGAACTGGCGCAAGCTGGTGATCGTAGGGCCACATGGACATCCACTGGCGAGTAAAAGTGTAGTAAAGTACCTTGGAATCTGGTTGGATCAGTACCTGTATTTCGACAGATATATAGGTGCTGCTTTGGCCAGGGCTAGGGGAGCCTTTGCCTTGACAAAACGACTGTTTTATAGCAGCCGTCTTGACAGCAGGGTGAAGGTGATTTGTTACATGGCCCTCATCAGGCCGATGATTGCCTACGGATGCCCGGTGTGTTTCAACGTTGCCCCATCTCAAATGGAAAAGATTCAGGTGTTTGAGAGGCAATGTCTTAGATGTTGCCTTGGATTACACAGAACACCAGAGTCGGAGTGCACAAGATATTATTCCAACCAGGTTCTATACAACGGAGCCAACATAAACAGAATAGATAATTTTTTGTTCAAGCTGATTCGGGGTCACGTTGCAAGAGCGATGTCCTCAACTAACAGCTTAATTTTTGGGGCTTATTACCCCAATAACGAATATTTTGAGAGTGCGCGGTTAAGTGGTTACATCCCTCCCAAGGCATTCCTCTATTTAGACAGTGGAGGGCTGATACAGGATGGAGGGGCGGTTCCGCTCATCTACCACATCAGCCGGAAAACTGTGGATAGGCGACTCCTGTATGGTCGAGACGTCATCGCTCAAGGTGGAGAAGAGCGCCTTCGGTTCAGTAGGACTGTGTCCGATCGGGACCGGAGGGATAGGGCGAAACAGGAGAACCAGTTCTGGTGGCTCTCTGAACAGCATCATAATATTTAAAGTCGATGAAGATGGTATATCTTGGCCGACTTACATAGATTTAGGGCAATTAGGTATAGGGAACAGTCAAGGGGTGGCACCAAAAAAAATTAAAAATATGTATGTATGCGAGGGCATACGTGCATGTATCTGCGTGTCTGTACATGTATGTGCGTACGTATATGTATGTGTGTATGTACATGTATGGGTGGGTTGCATGTTGCTGTGTGTCTGCATGCATATACAAAATAAACGAAAAAAAAAAAATTTTTAAAAACGAACAAAAAATGCTGCTGTGGCTGTTCTAGTTTTAAAGTAGTCTTAAGTATTATTAGGTATTTTAAGTAGTTTAAGTTATTTTTAGTTAGCATAAGTTAGTTTTATTTAGTTTTATTTATTTTTAATCTATATTTAGGTTTAGTTTATAAGTAAAAAAAAATGATAAGATACCAAGTTTTTTGTTAATAAGTTTCCTTGGATAAAAAATAAAATAATTAGATTTAATTAAAATAGTTTTTAGGTCGAAAGACATTAGTTCTAAGAGTTATTGTTTAGTTTAGAGCGCCCGTAAAGGGCCAGTAAATTAGTTTTAAGTAATTGATAATTAGGCTAAATGTTTAAAAATTTTTGTCTAGCTTTAAGATAGTTATAAGTTAATATGAAATAAAAATGAATTAAAAAAAAAAAAAAAAAAAATAGCTAGGAACCGGTCTAGCTTGAGAGGTTTGCAGGTTGAGGCCGTGATCCATGCTGGATTTTAAGCGCCATCTAAAGTAAAGTAAGTATTGGAATTGAAGACGAACTTATGATTTATGGCTTAGTCAAATTTCTTAACAAAGCTGTGATATTTATCTTGTCACCACTGTATATTTTATTATTTGTATTACGTTCGTGAAATATTAAAGTATGTACAAAGGAGGTAGGTAATATGCATTGTATTCATCCAATTTGTATTCGAACGAATAAAAGTGGACTAACCACTTCTGATATGTTAATTATACCTAAGGAAAGAAACAAATACCTACCTACGAATGTTATTATTGTTTTTGTTTTGTTTTTTTTTTTTACAGATTATAGATACAACATTGGCGCATTCTTCAAAATTGATCAATCATGTCAGTTTTATATTCCCTTGTTCTTGCACCATCAGAGGGCGTCGCGAAACCCACATAAATTTTAGGTCTTGGGCCACCACTGGTTAGATGTCTTAATGATCTCTTCATTCACAAATCCTCTGGTCCAGTAAGCTTTTCCATCTGTCCTATTCTACAGATCTTTTTCATGTCCCTAAAAAAGGCAAATTTTCTTCACCGTCCAATTGCTCTTACACTTCCTCTTTCCAAATTTTGTCATGGAAACGCTGATTACAGCTTAAAAAATATCTTGAAGAACGAAAGTTCCTTAATGGCTTTCGTAGCAATAGCTCCACTAGTGATCTGATGGTATATCTAACCGAACAGTGGCACGAATATTGGCTTGATATTTCAAAAGAATTTGATAGAGTTTTGGATCAAGTGTTTTTTTTATCGAAAATGCGTGCTTTTGGTATCAATGTATGGAGAAGTTAACGAGAAAAATAATAGATGGTGATCTGCTGCAATCAAAGCCACAGCCTGATAGATTACGTTATACGTTGACTTAGTCTATGAGCAATTTTACATTTTCTATTGAGCAAATGCACTATCAACGCAATAATTATTTACAAATTACATACTTATAAAATATTTCAACAGCTCCACCATCTTTTTTTTGCTTGAAAATAAAACAATGATAAATATTATTGTTTAAACATTTTATTTATATCATTTCAGTTATCGTCTTTCCTCTGCTACAACATATACACAAAATACGAACACTCACTGTTTTTTTTTCATATCCTATTTAAAAAAAGTAAAAGACACACAATTTAGATTTTTTCTAAGTTTTAAATTATTAAATAATTTTGAATTAAAATTATTATTTAATTTAGCTACTAAATTTGAATACTTTTTTAAATATATTATTCCTACACATTTAACATTTAAGTTAATTCTTTTTATATTGCTTTTGCACATAATTTTTCTTACTTTTAGTTTAATTATTTTTACAATAAAGTGATTTTTTTAGTTGCAATAAGTTTAAATAAAATAGTAAATGAAATAAAAAAAAACATAAATAAATGGAAGACTAAAATTTAATGTTTTTTCAATAAAAATCTACACTGATGAAGCAGTAAGTTAGGCAAGTATAGTTCAGCTTCAACTGCGTAAACACCGAAAAGATCAACATTTTGCCGCCATTGGTATAGTTACATAATAGATAATGTGGTTGTCAAAAAAAATGTGCATATAATAAATTGGCCTTAGCCTTAGGCCTTAGGCCCTAAGGTGAAAAATATAAATATCAAAACATGTTTATTATACATATGCAGACTTTCAGTTTTTAAATAAAATTTAAGGAATGATGGACTTTCAAGGGTAAGATAGATATTTGAAAACCAGTCATAGTTGGGTTTTAAAATAAATGCAGCTGAGATCGAAGCGCTCATTATACATATCAGCCAACTTAACGTTTTTCAACATGAGATATAGAAGGTTTAAAACTTTCCCTATCTAAGAACCAACCATGTTTTCGTCTGACAGTAGCACTGCAATCGACGTTTCCAGCAAATGCTTCCTAATGTCTATGTTTCTAATGTCACGTTTAAATTACATACTAACTATTGTTTTCACGTTTCAGCATCCAATCTAAGCACATATCTTAGAAGTACTCCTCTGGTACTCCCAAAACTCCAAAAGCATATGCTAAGGTGCTCGCATTGATTTTCGGTTTCTGATTTCACTTAGAAGTGCACTCTGAATACACAGGTAATTTTTCGATTGGCAAATCGGAACCTCTCGGAGTTCGTGTAAACCGTTCTGAAAGGGTTCTATTGACATCCAGAGTGACATTTCTTCTCCTGCAAAGAAGAGAAAACAATTCTGGATTTCATTTCAGAATCGAAATCAGAAATAAAAATGGATTTAAACATGTCCACAAACGAATTTTTATAGTCTTGTTGTTTCCGCCATGTTTAGATACCTATTACAAATGTGAAAAAAAAAAATTTTGGATTCTATGTATGAACTTGTGAAATTACACACATTCAGCGATACAAAAACTTCAGAATCAAATTGGATATGTTTGTTTGTTTTATTGGTGTTCTGGGTCAGATGGTTCTTACGAATTGCCAATCGAAAAAGCCATAACTTACCAACATTTTATCATCGATTTACTGTCAAAAATGTATGTCATAACCATATTTATATGTTATTGAGTAGAAAAGTTTTTTCTTTGAAGTGTTATACTGTCTCTTCAGAAGAGAAAATTGGATGAACAAAATAAAAACAAAAATGAAATAGCAAAAGGGACTAAACTGAAATACCTAAATGTGTTTTTTCTTTCTTTTAAACAAATCATAATGTTCCGAAAGTAAAAAAAAATGGCGGATGAAGATGCCAGTTAAGTGCTTACACGTTCTTAAAAAAATCAAGAACTTATAAGACATACGGTTCAGACTTTAGAATACATAAATGTTCTAACTCTGACACTTCATTTTAGAGATTGATTGACATATCTTCAAAAATTAGTTTATGATTTGCAGATGCCTATTCAGAACTTAAAATGATGAGTTGCTATTCAGCTTGAATTACTATAAATGCCTGTTAATCCCCATTTTTCGAATATTTTATTGAATTGTTTATGTGCAACACTTAAAAGGTTGAATACGTGTAAACAAAAAAAAAATCATATTACTTAACACACTATATTTATTTTTTTAAATTATTACAAATAAAATAATGATATTTATTACATATTACACCACCCTGTACACTCTAGGACTCATTTATATTTTGTTTTCCAAAAGCAAAACCAAACAAATTTAAATGTACAAATAATTTTTATTTAAATGACATGATTTATTTTATTTATTTAAGGAATTATTATTTTTTTTATTAAAATTATTATTACATTCAGCAAAATGATAACATGGCTTGATGAATAACAAAACACATATTTTTGTGACTTAAAATACAAAAAAAAAAATCGAAAATGAAAAATTAAATAAAACCATATACATAGTTTAAATTTGTTTTAATAATTCAATTAAATAAGAGAATACAAACATTAAACTTAAGACATAAATGTGAAATATTTATCACAAATGAGGATGAATATCTAATAACACAATAGTGCTATACTATATAAACTAACAACATTTATTAACTTTTTACAACACATACAATTAGATTATAAAATTCTTATTTAAAAAAAAAAATAACTAAGTTTTTAAATTAACCTACATCGAAACATCTTAATGACATTTTTGTTTATGATTAAGTGAATGTTGTTTGTTATAATTTATTTGTCTGCATTTTGATAGTTAATTGAAAAATAATAAATATTATTTTCTATTATTTTTAATTTTTTTTTAATCGAATAAGAATACAATTTTTTAATTTTAACCCCAGCGAGTGTACGTATTTCATGTTTTATTTTTTTTTGTTATTCAATTCCTTCAAAAAAATTTAATTTAATGATAATCCAATTTATTTGTTTACCTTTAATATCTTGGAATTAAATTCGGTTGTTGTTTATGTGTATTTTTGTTTGTTTTATTAGTTAAATTAAATACTTATGATTCTTCAATGTCATTGTCAACCCGAGACGACCGTATTCCGGTTTTTCCTGTCCATGGATAAATGTCAGGGCATGGCTGACATGTTCGCATGTATCGGACACCGGATTTATGCCACAGATTGCATACTTTCGGGTTGTTACAACGTTTTGGTCGATCCTGTTTGAATAAAAAAGATGTTATTTTTATATTTATTATACATATTATATAGTCTTCAAAATTTACCGTATAATCACATTGGAATGGCTGGAAGCTATTTAATCGGGAAATTGGTGTTGGATCCCGTACCCATTGTAGTGCTTGCCAGTTTGTCAAAATCCAAACATCTGGCATGGAGTTGATTGCATCTAAGAACTTGATGAAACCTTCTTTATGATGTGGCTGTGTAAACCAAGCTGCATGGTAGAACAAACCAAATGGAGCTCTGAAACCATGTTAAAAAGAAGACTCATTTTAAAACACGAACTTATATAAAAATGAAGACATTTTTTTACCTGTTTGTTGTATAATGTCTATCGAAGTTCTTCATTATCATTTTGTAAACACCATCGGACTCACTGGGATTCGAGCATGCATCACCCATTGAACAACGACCACCATTCAAATCTTGCCACATCACCATTGGTACTTGCCACACACCAGGATAGCTCTTTGTCGGACAAGGTGGGATCATGCAATCATGGAAGATCTTATAGTCTAGGGTGTAGGGCCAACTTGGTGGACGATTTTCATAAACAGGCATCGATGAGTCATATGTGAAATTCGAGTCGTATAACATCTTGAACATTTTATTGCCTCCAACTGACAAGAATGGTGCTCTCATTCCTCGAACATCAGATAGCTTAACTCCCCCATAGGCGGCAAGAATTTCACGTTGTCCAGCAACTTCGCGAGTCCATTTCTTTTGGGAGAATTGTTCACCAAAACTATGTCTGTATATGGAAAAAAGAAGAGATGTATGTACATAGAAATATTGTCTAGACTTAAAATTATTTTAAAGAATTCATGTAAGGTTAATAAGCTTTGTGTGTTTTCCGTGTGAGTGTATTGTGTATAAGAGACTTATTTTTAAGATTTAGATAAGAGAATCCCAATATTTTAAACAAGCCTGATATTAAGGTGTTAGCATAGTACAATTTAACAGTTTGCGAATATTAAATCACTTCACTTAAATTTCCTAATCTTAAACACTTTTTTAACTACCACCTTACTAAACATACACAAACACAAACTGAACGTGTCTAAAAGTTTACAAAAAAAGTAAGCGAATATAACTTTTTGGCGTTTGTAAATGTCAAAGTATCACAATAGATTAAGTATGATGTTAAAAAGATAAAATGGCTTTTTGGTGATTTTAACTTAGTAAAATGTTAAAAGATAGCTAGTTTGATAATTAACTTGTTTAAAGTTAGCAAAATCTTTTTTTTGTTTTTTAACTTAGTGTCATACTGAAACTGCTTTAACTTCATGCTAAATTATTTAAAATTATGCGCCAGAGTCTTGAAAGATTAACAAATGAGATTAATTCAAAAATGATATATTTCAGTTCGGCGTTATGAACCCGCATTATGTGGTTTGCGAAGCTGTGTTGAATAAGAAGGTATTAGGTATAATGGTGTTTGTACTTATATTTTGTATGTAATTTATATACGGAAAGCGGAAGAAAAGTAGGTATGCTTTCGAAAAATGTTAAAATCAACACAAAAAGTCTTGAAAAAAGTATTTGAAATACACAGTCCACTAAAACAAAAACAAAAATAATATAAACATATTGTTTGCGTTTTCTTCAATTTATTTGAAATACAGTGAACTTGAACATACAGTAGGATCTGGGGGTGGCCGTAACGCGATAGTTGTGTGCTCGCCTGTCAACCTAGTGGTCGCGGGTTCGATTCCTACCGTTGTCTATGTCTTTTTATATTCCATTAAAAACCAATTCTAAAAATTGTCATAAAATAAGTTGCTGCTTTGCTCATTACATGCTGTTTAGGCATAACACTAACAACTAACATAAAATATGACAACGAACTAAATAAAATAATGCGAATTATAAGGGACATAAATACATAAGACACGGTAATTCTCTCCGCATTAGTTCAGCCGCCATCCCTGGAGATAAATCCGGAAAAGAAAAACATATAAAGGGTATTCATAATCCCTTGAACGCATGCAGTTAAAATAATAAAATAAAAAATATGCACAGATATATAAAACAGGACTCGATCATCTTTCGAATTGTTCATCTTTCCACGCATCGATAGCATTCCAATAACTATTAATTTTATTGAAAAAAAAACATTAAGCATAGTTAAATAAATAAGTTGTTCATAAGAGGTTAAAAAACTGATTTATTTAGACATTTTTCTTTAAAAAAAAAAACTGATCAATTGTTAGGGTGTCCATCTGGCTACTTCCAGAAAATAGGACAAGACACTCAAAAAACGATTGAAAAAAAAAAATTTTGAAAAAAAAAATGGAGAACATAAAAAATAAACTGAACACAAAAAAAAATGTATTTAACATAAACATTTAAATTCATTTAAAAGAAATAGAACCTTAAAAAACAAAAAAAAAAAATCGAAAACTGGAACAAAATCACAAACAATTCACAAATTGTAGACAGCTCTGAAAACTGCTCAAGATACTTCAATTTTCGAAAAAACTATCAATTTTTGGATTGAAAGTAATTTATCGAAATCACCATCACTTGAATTTTTCATAAAACATGTTTGCAATTCGCAAAACTCGTCGAAACACTTACTATCATTAATTTTAACATCCTTATTGCTAAGATACATAATAGTATTTTCAACATCTTCCCATTTTAAATTGCGTTTCAGTTTCATCTAAGAAAAACATTGAAACTCTTCGAGTTGAAGAGTCCATTTTTCCATATAATCAAACGATTTTTGATAGCATTTTAAGGCTTTACTCTGAAATTCGTTCACTTTTTCTTCATAACGAGAAATAAGTAAGTATTTGTCCATTTGGAAACCGGTGTACGCTGCTTGTCAGCGAAATAGATATACAGACTTCTAGTAGACCTTTTCGAATTTTTGTAGTAGAACGAGGACGAGCTGAACTATTTTAGGTGATTGAATTATATATTTTATGGTGAAATTGAATTGATGTATCTACGTAAGATACGAGGATTCAAAGACAAAGCTGGTGAATACACGTTCGTAAGTAGCAGGGGATCTTCGGTTATCGACTACTGCTGCCCTTCGCACGCTACATCAAATATGATACTGGATTTTTGTGTAGGTTGCGAAACTTTCTCTGATCATATGCCACTGATTTGTTCATTAAAATCTTCTGAATCGAGCACGCATAAGAATGATTTGTGCGCGAATAAAGTGGTCAGAAAATAGACGCACTTCCTATCAAACAAAACTTGAGTTACTTGTACCGTCAAAACTTGCAAACACTAATTGCATTGAAGAGCATTGTAATGGTATCAAATGCTGCATATATGAAGCAAACGGTGCACCTGTCACCCAAAAAATCAAGTTCGAGCCCAAGAAGCCTTGGTTTGATTTAGCTTGTCACTCAGCTAGGAAAAGTGCGTTAAAACACCTCAAAGCATTTAGAAAACACAATCTTGAAACCTGTAGAAATAATTATAATGCTGCTAACAAAAGATACAGGAATTTATTTAAATTTAAGAAGGAAGCTTACTTCCAAAACTTAGTAAATAGTTTAAAAAATGTTAATTCAGCCCGAGAGAGTTGGAAGATTTCCAGAAAGATACGAGGCGTCAGTTTCAACATGCCAACATTCTTATCAGCTACTGAATTCAGCATATATTTTCAAAAGTTGCTGTCGCTATTACCAAACAATGTTGCTATCAGTTCCTGTTCACCTCAAATACTAACACTTTAGTTGGACCGCAGAATAGAGCTTGAAGAAGTTTATTCTGCATTATCCTCGTCAAAAGATCATAAAGCCCCATGTATGGATGGAATTCCATTCGAATTTTATAAAAACCCAAGCCGATCTCTAGTCACTGAAATTCATAAACTATTTGTTAAAATATTTGAAACTGCAACTGTTCCAGGCTCATTTAAAAAATCAATTATATATCCCCTATTTAAGAAAGGAGATGTAAACTTGGTATCTAATTATAGAGGACTGTCCTTCCTTGACACGCTTTATAAGCTATTTACCACTGTTCTTCTAAGTAGACTACCGACTTGGTTAGAAGAAAACAAAATAATAAATGAATTTCAGGCTGCTTATAGATCTAACTATTCTACTGTTGATCAAGTTTATAACCTATCCTGCCTCGTACAGCTTCAACTCAATCAAAAAAGAAACTACATGCGTTTTTTATTGATCTTAAAGCTGCTTTTGACAATATTAACAGAAATGCATTATTTTACAAACTTTCTGCTTCAGGAATCGCTACGAAAATGATAACTATTCAAAGCACTTTACATGAATACGTCTGCTGCGGTTTGGGATGGCCAAGGCTTGTCAGATTTCTTCTGCACCGAAAAAGGAGTCAAACAAGGTTGTGCCTTGAGTGCACTGCTTTTCGTTCTGTATTTAAACGTTAATCTACCCTTTGGGTTAACTATTAATGGTCTCGGAATTAATTACCTATTATATGCCGACGACATACCTTCCAAGCTACAAGAACTTATTGATAGCTTTAAATTATACTGCATCAAGTGGAATCTTGAAGTAAATCTTGGAAAATCTGAAATAGTCATTTTTCGAACGGTGGACGTAGTGCTGCGTGTGAGAAATGGTTTTTCAATGGCACGGAGATTACTGTATCAAACCATTATAAATATCTGGGAGTTGTTTTCATTTTTTAATTTTGGTGGGGGCAAAGCCCCCATTTATTTGGCTTAATACAAGCTATTTTCTTAATCTAACTTAAAAACTAAGAAACTTAATAGCTAAGACTGAAATTAACTGGTAGGGAGGCTTAGGAGACGAAGCTTTAGGCAGGGAGTACTGATGCTAAAGTCAAAATAAGAAGCGTTAGAATTGACGCTTCTCAGCATTCGGGAGATGGGTTCGTTGGAGCCATAAGAGGTTCGATGGGTGGGAAGATAGAATAGACGAGGATTACGAGTGTTACGAGGGTTAGTATTTAGAAAGATGGAATTAATAAGGGCTGTACAATCAATGGAACCAGAAAACATTCAGTGAATGAAGAGAATGTCAAATATTTCTCTACGATCTTTCAGCGAATTCAGATTGAGAAGTTTGATTCTGTCTTGATAAGGAGGTAATATTAAATGATTATTCCAATTAAGTCCTCGAAGAGCAAATCGAATGAAGCGGCGTTGTATGCTCTCAATTCTGACAATGTGCACTTGTTGGTAAGGCGACCAGACTTGACAAGCGTATTCAAGAAGCGGACGAACAAACGATATGTAAAGGGATCGGGTAACGTAGGGGTCAGCAAATTCCTTGGACCAACGTTTCACGAAGCCAAGTGCTGAATTTGCCTTAAGGATTATATCGTCGATATGTTTGAGAAAATTCAGCTCATTGTCGCAAATAATCCCAGGGTCACGGATCACCTGAACGGGGGGAATGGTTTGACTATGTAGAAGATAGAGACGGGGAGGATATTTGATGCGTTTACGTGAGAAGGTAATTGATTGGCACTTGGAAATATTAAGCCCCAAGCAGTTTTTGGAGCACCATATTGAAAAATTGTCGATATCCTCTTGGAGGTGGGAAGAGTCTTCGGGAGAAGAAATTACCTTGTAAAACTTAGTATCGTCTGCGTAGAGTGAAAGAGAGGAATGTTTGACTATCATTTCAATGTCATTGATGCTTAGAATAAAGAGGAGAGGGCTTAGATGGCTGCCTTGGGGGACACCGGATGTAGTTAAAAAACGGCTTGATAAGACAGATCTGAACCGAACGCTGTAAAAACGGTTTTCTAAATAAGAAGACATCCATCTTAACAGAACCGGTTCAAAGCCGAGGGTGGAAAGCTTAAAAAGAATAAGTTTGTGGGAGATTTTATCGAAAGCTTTACTAAAATCTTTTGAAATAACATCGACCTCTTTTCCATTCTCCAAGGCTGAGAGGAAAAATGAAACAAAGTCAACGAGGTTTGTTGTTGTTGATCTGCCTTTGAGGAACCCGTGTTGTCTAGGGGAAATGAGAGACCTGCAATGAAAACTTAAGTTTTCATACAAAATGCTTTCGAATATTTTGGGTATATGCGATAGTTTAGCGATGGGACGATAGTTTTTCACGTCACACTTAGGACCTTTTTTGTGAATAGGGGTTATAAACGCCGTTTTCCATACTTGAGGGAAATGTCCTTGTGATATGGACAAGCTGAAGATTTTGGAGAGGGGAAAAGAGAGAGTGGAGGAGCATTTCTTTAGAAGTATGGCAGCGATACCATCGGGGCCAGGAATATACTCATCATTTAAATGATTTAACTTTTCTTCAATATGATAGGTTTCAAAAAAACGCGGGAGGAATGGACTAAAAGAGAAATGCGGTAAAAACGAGAAATAAGCAGTGTCTGGAACAAAAGAATCGACCGTGAAGGATTGCTTGAAGTAACTTGCGAAATAATTTGCTATAGGGAGCGCTTCAGATGAAGTTTCATTATTGAAAGAAAGGGAGGATGGGTATCTTGTGGTTGACAAATTGATAAAAAGACTTAGGGTCATTAATAATGTTAGATTGCATTTCGATTAAATAGCGTTGGTAAAGGGTGTTGAAAGCTCGCGGAAGTGTAGATAAGAACCAAGGTAAGATGAATAGTTGGAAGGAGATCGAGTGCGAAGGTAGATTGCCCACAATTTGTTTCTTTTATTTCTTAGAGTACGGAGCCTGTGATTATACCAAGTTGGAGAAGTGGAAGAAGTTTTACGTCTAGAAAGGGGAACATATAGGGATATAGCATAATGTATTTCTCTGTAGAATGCGGATGTGGCATCTTCTACAGATAAATTTTCAAAATTAAAATTAATTCTATTGAGATATTCATTAATTTTGCGGATGTTTGCTTT
Source organism: Philhelius pedissequus (assembly GCA_910595825.1). Lineage (NCBI taxonomy): Eukaryota > Metazoa > Arthropoda > Insecta > Diptera > Syrphidae > Philhelius > Philhelius pedissequus. The sequence continues at coordinate 256,647,707 of OU343160.1, forward strand.
GTGGAAATCGTATGAAGCTGGTGGCAAAGGGGGGTTAAGCGGAGTTGAAGACTGGAGAAAAAATGAGAGAAGGAGGGGTGGGTGGTAATTATCAATGGTTGAAAGAGGCAGGGGAGAAAGTGAGATTGCGGAATTGATGGGATCTGTTGTAAACACAAGGTCAAGTTGCCTACCCATGTAGTTTGAAATTCCACTTACTTGGCAGAGGCAAGAGTCGGCTAGGCTATCAACGAAGAGACATTCTTTGGCAGAGGTGGGGTTAGAGGCAATGTAAAACGATTGGTCGTCTGACAAGGTCCATTTAAGATATGGCAGGTTTAAGTCACCGAAAATTAGGATCTCATCATGGGATTTGCACAAATCTGAAATGTTGTCAATCGTTTCGATTGCGAGTTCATAAGATTCGAGTGGTTGCGATGGTAATATGTAAACGCATATAATGTAGAGCTACTTATGAGGTAGTGTTATTTTGATTGAAACATAGTCAAGGCTTGGGGAGGAGGATATTGAGAGAAGGGATGAGTCCAATGTTTTAGTGACAGCTAGTAGGGCGCCTCGGCAAGGGGAGTCATCACTGTCGTGGACTTGATCGTCATCTCGATAAACATTGAAAGTAGATGGGAACAATTCCTGGTTGTGTATGCTAGGGATAAGATTAGTTTCAGTCAGGGCATATACTTCAAAGGGAAGAGCGTGGGATTGTTGAAGGACAGCTCTTGTTTTAGAGCGAAGTCCTCTTACGTTTTGGTAATAAAACGTAAGAGGTAGGTTCTGAGAGGCTGAATTATCAACGAAAAAACTTTTGATGGTCGGCTCTGCTACGTTGAAGGTTGAGAAATTCGTTTTGAGTGAATGTATTGTCCGAAAGCAGATAGATCACTCTCAACTTTTTGAGGAGGCAAATTAAAATACTCATGGTATTTGACATAGATGTTTTTGAGACTGGTGACGTCAGTGGGAAGACCTTCCTGTTGAATAGAGACCATAACGCTTGTCCTAGTCTTTCCTTCATAGCAAACGGAGTCCGATTTGTCGTGAAGATAAGACAAAAAGATGCGTATGTTCTCAAAGGTTTTTTTGTCTCTAAGTCTAGAGAGAGCGTATCGCGATTCTGTTGAATCAATGTTTTGCTGAGTAAGTTTGACTGCGTAGGGTAAGAGCGGGTCAATGTAGGAGGATGCTCCTGAGGAAGGCTGGGTGATTGGATTAAGTGTGTGAGAACTGACAAAATTAGGGTATTTTGCTCCGGACGTCATGTCGAGGCTTCAAAAAGAGTCAGAGATTTGTGGGTTTGGTGATACAGATGATTTGGAAGGAGTAGTTTCGATATTAAACGACACCCTTTTAGGAAGAGGCTTGGATGGATAAGTGGCGACTTTGTCTTTGATTTTGGATTGGATTGATTTATGGGGCTTGGGTTGCGGGACTGGGGCATGCTGGGGGATACAGGGTATTTGGATGGGGGAACGAAGTTAGGCATGACGTGGGTTTTAAAAGACCAGTTAGAATTAGAAAGTTGTTTTAGGGGTTTGGGAACGGGTATTTCTAATCTATGGGTAGAGTTACTTTTTTTTTTATTACAACTAGAAATTAACATATTTCCAATTTTAATTGATTTACCGAAAGGGTTAGTAAACAGCCATTCATAGGACGAGGGAATGCTTATCCGGAATGAAGTATTGTTAGGGGTAGAGATCTTCTGGATGTTAGAGATCTTTATGTTGTAGTTCCGAAGGAAAAAACTGGCTAACCAGACGCTATCGGCTGATTTTGGAGTGTTCCTTACTGTGAAGATCGAAGTGTTGTTGTTGTTTAGTTTCATTATCCTCGTGTTCCATTCTGAAAGAGTCCATGAGGATCCCAAACGGATTATGATAGGCTCGGTTGGGGGGGAAATGGTAGGTTCCAATTCGACTGCAGGAGAGGTGGTAGGAACTGAGAGAGGTGTTGTTGTAGTGAGGTTGGAGTCCATTAGTTCAGCCAGTATAGACATGTTGGATTCGGAAGTATTTCTCTGGTGCTGATCAGGTATATGGATTTTGTTAGAGGAAAGCACTCTTACTTCGTCGGAAAGGTCGGTGATCAATACCCTATTTAATGCAAGGTCATTGCTTATGTCCACAAATCTATCAGTTAATTCAGAGAGCAATGGATCATGTTGACACGGAAGTGGTGTAGTGTTACGTGAGATGGATTGAAGATGAGCTTCCACAGAGTTTACTGCGATTTTCAGAGAACTCAATTGTTGACCTGAAGAAGTGCATAGGGTGGTTAGATTTTCGCTGAGAGATTTTTGAATTTCAGTTTTAAATGACTGAAAACTCTGCTCAATTCGATGGTCGCTAGAGATATCTGAGACAACTTGTGTCAGAGTGGCAAATTGCTTCTCGATAGCCGTGAGCTTGTTCAGGTTCTGCAACTGTATGGTGGTTGTATTCAACTCATCGGCATTCTTTAAAACTTCATCGAATCTGGCCAATTCTTGCCTACCCTTTTTGTGGTACAACTTCAAATCAGATGAAATCTGGTTTAAACTGTCGCTCAGACATCTTATTGCCAGCATTATGTGAGACAGTGAGATCTGCTTACATTCATCACAATAAAATGTAAAATTGTGCAGGTATTCATTTAAATAAGTTAATGATCGCTTACTAAGACCGATGCAAAGGGGATGGAAAGATTTTCCGCATAACCCACCACACACAATCAGTTTTGCAGCGGTATCAGAAACTGCACAATCCACATTACCGCACTTTTCCATTTTTACAATTTGTTTATTTTTAATTTATGACTGACTGAATATAGGTCAAAAGTGACACGGAATCGAATATTATTTTTTTTTTTTTATTTTTTTTTATTATTATTTTTGTACAGAGAGCCGACAGAGCTTGGGAAACGTATTGAAGGAAACAAAATGATGACACGGAAAAATTATAATTTAATAACAAAAAGTTCTCAAGTAGGAGCCAGGCAAAACACGTCCGATTGGTTCAAAGGTAAGAGCTAAACTTCAACTACAATATGTCATGGAACGAATATTTAAATAATAGACTTGCATCCTTAAAAAAATTCCATAAGCGCTACATGGTTCAAGCTGCTTAGAAATAAATCAGTTTAACACTCAACAAAATTTAAAATTCACGATGCTGCAACGAGATATATAATGTTGTACTGTGCTCAAGTTTGGGGATATAGAGAACACACACAAGTTGAAAAGTTGCAACGATTTGTCATTAAAAGATGTTTTCTCCTACCAGAAACAACACCAAACTATGCCTTACATATTGAAACTGGACTTCCTAAAGCTTTTTTAACGACACTAGACTTGCATTTTTCTTTTATACGGAAAAAACTGCATCTTCCAAACGGCAGGCTACCAAGAATCTTGTCAGAAGCTATAATTAGTAAGAAGATATTCTGAGCCAAGGAATGGCTAGATCTTTTTCTTTTCAAGTCAATGGACTTTTCTTTCACCAAAAATCTAAATGAATGGCAAGAACTGCATAAGATCCTCTTGTCTAAGCTGAAGGAAAAACATTGGAATAGTTTTACCAGCAACGCCAATCAGTCCCAATTCCATGATGATTATTGTAATATGCTTTACTCTGAAGTACCAAACTACTTTCATGACTCAAACCCTCGAGATATGATTTCCCTTAACCTAAAAACTCGCTGTGGACTTCTAAGTCTAAATGGAAGATCCTTCCAAAGAGATCCAAATGGTTTATGCACACTTTGCAAATTAAGGCGCCTCTGAAAATACTTATCACTTCGTTGGAATATGCCCAATCTTCAAAATGTATAGAAGGGTATTTCTTGGAAATGACGTACTTTCACGCACACAATTTTTAAACGTTTTAAATGGCAGCTGCTAATTTAATCTCTATAAGTTTTTAAAAGCGGCACTGAAGTATCGCTATCTTATATTAAATGAATTTTCATAATAATTTTTTGTTCAAATCACTAATTTGCTTATCGTCAAATTTAAAACCTGACAGGCAACTTTATGTTATTGTCATAATTAATTTTGATACCAGTATATAAAATGTTTTTGTTAAACCTTTTAACGAAATAAAATTATATACTCGTATCTATCTATCTATCTATCTATCTATCTATCTATCTATCTATCTATCTAGCTATCTACGAGGGGCGTTCAATATATTCTCAGTATCGGGGTGAAGCTGTGGTTATATATATAAATTGACTTATTTGTCAAGCAATTCTATTATTTTAGTGCATTCATGTAAAATTTCATATAATTGTGATTATTAATTCGCGTTTTATCTCTAGTTAAACAGAATTATAATGGCAACTGAGACGATGAGGGTGAAAATTGAGCATCGCGCTGTAATTAAATTGCTCACTAAGCAAGGAAAAAGTCAAAAAACTATTCATGAAGAGATGGTGGCTGTTTACCAGGGTTCCGCACCTTCATTATCAACTGTGCAAAAGTGGTCAAGTGAGTTCAAGAGAGGCAGAGAGAGCTTGTACGGGAGAAAACATCAAAGAAGTCGAAAAACTTGGTCTTGAAGATACCCGAATAAAGGTACTATAGGTCAAGTTTTGCATTTGGAAAAAAATCGAACTCAAGATCTTAATCAAATTTGACATTACGATAATATAGAATACCAACAAAGTTTTTACCGAAATTCCGTCTGTTGGTACGTAAAAGTTTTAGGTGATTGCCTCAATTCATTTTTAAAAATCTTTTTTAACTTCAAAAATAACGGTAAGTAACCAAAACTGTAAATTTTAATTATCTCGTAACGATTTTGTTTAAAAATATTCTGTGCACTATTACATATAGAATTATACATACAGTGGTGGAAAAATAATTAGAAACAATGAAAAGAATAAACATAGTATGTACTTTTCTTATCATTGTTTATGCTCTTCACACACAAAAAATGATAAACGGTAAAATACAGTTCTTTTTCTGTTATTGTGCAGCATGTTTTTGGTTTGCAGGTTTCATAAACCTCTTAGTTTGTTAATATCGGGAATTTAAACTAGCTTACAAAAGAATATTTGAAATCTAAGCTTGGAAAAATAATTAGAAACAGTGAACAAATATTGAAGAAGTGATATTATTTAACGGTAAATCTTTGGTGCTACATTTTTGTTTTGTCAAAATATCTTAGCTTTACTATCTTGTTCAAAAAAATGGGTAAAAACAAGAGCTGCACACCAGAGCTAAGGAAAATTATCAATCACAAGTACTGCAAGCAAAAAGCTACCATGGATGACATCGCCAAGCATTTGCTTTGCTCCAAAAAGATGGTATATGAAGCAATTAAGGTCTATACGGAGACAGGCAGAATAAAAACTCCCAAAAGGAAAAAACGTGCAAGAAAAACAACTGCCAAAGAGGACAGACTTATTTGTAGACTTAGCAAGGCCAATCCTTTTGTTATCTACCTTTTGTAAATAAAAAAGTAAAAAAAAAGTGTGTTTCTAATTATTTGTCCACCACGGTATGTAACGGGTGATTTTTTAAGAGCTTGGTTTTTGAAAATTCAAAAAAAACACAGAAACTTGTAAAAAGTGAATGAAATTTTTATTTGGATCGATAAATCAATTTCTGCCATTTACTTTTTAAAAATAATTTCACTTAAATGTTGCCCGCGACTACGCTTCAGGTGGTCCATTCTGAAGGTCCAATTTTGGCAAACTTTTTCACACATTTCGGCCGGAATCTCACCAATGGCGCTTTCAATGTTGGCTTCCAAGGCAGCAATCGTGTTTGGCTTGTCCCCATAGACAATAGACTTAACATAGCCCCACAAAAAATAGTCTAACGGGGTCAAATCACATGATCTTGGTGGCCAATTGACTGCGCCAAAACGTGAGATCAACTGCTCACCAAATTCGCCTCTCAATTGATGCATGGTTTCGCGTGCAGTGTGGCATGTGGCACCGTCCTGTTGGAACCACATGTCGACCGAGTTCAATTCTTGCATTTTCGGCAAAAAAAAATCTGTTATCATCGAACGGTACCTTTCTCCATTGACCGTAACCCTGCGGCCTTCATCGTCCTTGAAGAAGTACGGCCCAATGATGCCGCCTGCCCATAAACCGCACCAAACAGTGCATTTTTCGGGATGCATTGGTAGCTGCTGAATTGCCTCTGGCTGCTCTTCACTCCAAATACGGCAATTCTGCTTATTCACGTATCCATTTAGCCAAAAAATGAGACGACCATAAAACGGACGTAGCTTGCGAAACACATTTTTCACAGAGCACGAATTTTTATAATAAATTTCAATAACTTGCAAACGTTGTTCAGGCGTAAGTCTATTCATGATGAAATGGCAAACAATACTGAATCGAAATGTCAAATGTTCGTGGAATTTGTCATGTGTGGTCTGTCAAAAATATAAACGTCAAAAACAAAGTAGCAAAAAAATCACCCGTTACATTATGTATATTCTATATTTTGGTCCAACAAAAGGTTTACATATTTTGTTATTAACGGTTCCTGCCATTTTTTTTTATTTTCGACTTTCTCATTAACGGCTCAACGTACTTTGATACATTAAAGGGGGAGGTCCTATCGGTTGGATTCTTGAAAAAATAAAATTATCATACCAATTTTTTTTTTTTAGAAAACAAAAAATTAAGTAAAAACGACCTTAAAAATATATTCAGCTCTTTCTACAAAGAATCTTCTGCTCACGATGTAATCGAACATAAGATTAAGTATGTACGTTCCATCCAGTCGTGCATTTTATTTTTGATCGTCGCGAATGGCGAGTAATTTATTTGTTGAAGTGCAGATTGTATTAGGAAGACGAATAGAATATGACAATTCATTCGGAATCAATAATTTGCTTACTCATTTTACATTACTTTGGCAATTAAAAGGTAAAATTCAAGTACACCCTATTTTAAAAAAATTTTGCAACTTTTTTCCTAATTTATAGTTTTATGGCTTATTTCGTAAATGTAAAACGATGTAAATTGATGTACATAAACACATTTAAAATTATAGTAATTATTAAGGATTGACAAATACAATTTCTAATATAACTTACTGTGTATACATATTTCTTACGAAATATTTTATGTATTTGTGTAAAATGCGTTTTCTAATTTACATTATATTTCAACTTCTACATCAACATTCTACGTTAATTTAATAAATAAAAAAAAAATACTTACGATACAGTATGTGAAGCAATTTCGTGACCATCGGAATACAAATTCTGTACTTGACTATAATCCGTCCATTCGTGCGATACATAGAATGTGGCAGATATTGGACAGCCATTTGGATTTACACGACCCTTCTCAAAGAGATCAGTGTAAAGTTGCTTATTCAGGTCGTTAACCGAATCGTCAAACGTTAAAAGGACAATTTGTGGAATGCTTTCGACCGGTAAATCAGCTGATTTTTGATTTGTTTATAATTTTATTTTTAAATCGCAAATGAATATTTAATATTTATGTAATGATGAGTATAGGTAGGTACATAAGAAAGCGCATATGAAAAAGAGAAAAGAATTTATAGGTAAATAAAAATAATAAAATGTTTAATAATTATTTACAAATTTAATGAAAAGTTTTTAAATAAGAATTAAGAGATTTGTATGTTGTTTTAAAAAAGAAGTTTCGTTGAAAAAAAGCTGATGGTGCAGAAAGCAGTTTTTAATTGTAAATTGGACTTTTCCTCTTACGAACTTACGATACAGTATGCGAAGCAAACTCATGGCCATCTGAGTACAAATTTTGGACCATTGAGTAGTCAGTCCATTCATGAGATACATAAAAACTCGCCACTATAGGACAACCATTTGGATTTTTACGTAAGCGTTCACCTCCGAAAAATTTTTCGTAATATTCGATATTCAATTCATTGACTGCATCATCGAATGTAATAATGACAATTTGTGGAGTATCGTTTCTTGCAAGTCCTCCTGATTTGTGTGTTTAGTTTTTAAAAGGTACATATTTTTTGTTGATTGTTTTTAATATATTATGTATTTAGAGAAAAAAAAATAAAAGCTGTCGCTTGGCGAAAATACTTTGTTTACGTACCGGGAATTTCCTTTCCACCGCAATAACAATCTGGCAGCAAGCAAACATCTTTGCGGCATTTGGCTGCTGTCTTATCTGGAGTAGGCTGTGGATATAATGGCTCTGGACGAGATGGTGGATTCTTGTAAATGTCGACGAATTCTTGTGCCTTGGACACGATTGTTCCGGATGGTTTCAAAGTTGGACGGGTACGACTGCGTAATTATTGGAATTTCGTTTAAAAAAATGGATTTTTCATGTTTAAATTATATGATTATGTTTGTGTTAAATAGAATGCAATTTCGTTAATCTTACTGTTTTTATTAATAAACACGATATTTTAAGAGCTATTGTGACAGTCTTTTTATTTTTACAACATAGTCTGTATTAGAGATGGCGCTAATATTGACTCCTCGGTTTCTACTCACCACAACTTACCATTAGTAAAATTTAAATACTAAAATACAATTTTATGAATAAAAGAAAACATTTATTGTAAGATAATAATCCTTTTGTATTCTCCATTTATTATTCGGTATTCGGCCGAATAGTTCATAATATCGAATATCAAAAATATAGGCCGAATAGGCCGAATGCCGAATAGTGGCCGAATATTCTCGGCATCTCTAGTCTGTATATAATACATACAGACTATGTTGTAAAAATAAAAAAATTACTTACATACCTTGTTTATTTATTATGGGTAATATAATAAAAAATACAGTTTGTTGCATTCATTGTTGATCACTCGAGATATAGGTAGGTATTTTATCTGAGATTTGTTGTTTTTTAGAATAACCGAATGGAAAAGCAAGAATCGAATGATAGAGTTATACTAGGTTTCCACCGAACATTAATCTCTTATACTACGTTTCCACCGACCACCAAACCGAGATTTAAGTAGATTTAGCTAAATCTTCTACAAATCTTGAAGATATACCATACAAATTTTAATCTTCTCAGATGAAGATTTAAAATAAATCTCATTTAAATCTTAAATCGAACTACCCTACTTCCATATCGAAATGAACACATTCATCGGGAAAGTGAATTTTTCTCTTCGGTTGACACAGATGAAGCTGCCTGTCTCACTTCTACATCATAAGAGAAAATGAAACGATATATGCATTTTGAATAGTGCTTTCCAAATTAATCTGCTTTTGGAGCGGTGGAAACACTTTTTAAGATTAGTAAATCTACAAGTGATTAAAGTTCGGTGGAATCGTAGTATTATAGATTTACTAATCTCAAAAAGTGTTCCCACCGCTCCAAAAGTTGATTAATTTTGAAAGCACAATTCAAAATGCATATATCGTTTCATTTTCTCTTATGATGTAGAAGTGAGACAGGCAGCTTCATCTGTGTCAACCGAAGAGAAAAATTCACTTTCCCGATGAATGTGTTCATTTCGATACGGAAAAAAGGTAGTTCGATTAAAGATTTAAATGAGATTTATTTTAAATCTTCATCTGAGAAGATTAAAATTTGTATGGTAAATCCTCAAGATTTGAAGGAGATTTAACTAAATCTACTTAAATCTCGGTTTAGTGGTCGGTGAAAACGTAGTATTAGCTGTGGTCATGATGGATTTGAGCATTTGTATGCATATTATATATTTATATTTATTATTAAAATTTAATAATAGCTACTAATCTTTGTTAAAACCATGGTTTAGTAACAGAATCATAAATGTTGTTAACAAACTCATTGAAAGTGATGATGAAATGCGGGCCAGATTATACATTTTACAGTGTAAATGAAAGTTGGCCGGGCAGCGTTCATGACTCAAGGGTGTTACGGAATTCAGCTGTAAGTCAAGGATTTGACAATAGATGGAGACCAACTCCGGATGTTGTTTTTTCGGGTGATAGTGGTTACGGACAATTTGACACAAAATGAAACAAAAATTGCGAAAATAACCCTTAAAGATCTAAAAAATAAAATAATCATTAGGTATCTGCCATTCATTTAGTTCTGAAGAGTGTCAGAAATTGCCAACGCCATCACAGGAAAAAATATATTTGACGTTTCCATATAAGCAATGGATAACAAATTGTTATTTCGCTGCGGTAACATTTTTGTTTTAGAATAAGAGTTTAAGCACCGGACTAGAAATTACTTAAGTTTATAGATAGGTTAGTTATTTGTTTATTAATTTAACAAGTGTTTAGGTAAATCCTACCCCTTTGCGCTTGGAAAAAAAATACGACGCATTAAATTTAACTCATTTGGCGTATTTATCAATGGGTAGATTGAAATGTCGTTATGATAGCCTATCTAAGATAGGTTAATATCCACTTAAGTTCCTGAACAACGCTGAACTGTGTTCTTACATTGATTACTACAACACCAACCTATCAGGATAGCTATGGTTCGAATTTTTAATGTACCGACAATTGTTCAATATCTATTAAGCACATAATTTTTCTGGCAAATGTGCGTTGTCGTGAGACTTGATTAAACCTTCAATAGAATTTAATGTGAAATTAGATGTTTGTCTGCTATAAACAATGCACTTTGAATATATTTGGATATTTTGTTTATTATTTTATGATAGGTGAGATATTTTGAACAATAAATTGGTTTATTGGTTTACTTACGGTGGATGTGTTCCTCGATGGTTGGTAACAGTAGCTGGTTGTTGTTCGCGCTCAGAACCATTTGATTGTGAACCACCGCGAACTCTATTATTCGTTCTAAATTTTGTATTAAAAAAGTAAAATTTAATTCATTTTCTTTTTTTTTTGCGTAAATAAAATTTCTAAATTATAAAGAAAATATATTTGTATTAAATTAAAAAAAAAAAAACAATCACACAAAAACACCGTGCATGGTAGTTCTTGAAAATATAAAAAAACAAGTAAAATAAAATTACCGAAACTATGTGTGAAGAAATTGAAAATATCTACTACTAGGTTACTTACTGATTTATTCATTTACCAAAGCATAATAATTTATTAGCTATAAATAATAAATCCAAATAAAATAAAATTAAAAGAATATTTGTCTTTTTTGCTTGTTAAATTTAAGTTAAATTAAACAACAATATATCAACCCCTAACCCAGTGTTTAGATAAAAAATATAATTAATTAAGCGAAGATACTCAGCAACCCAACAGATAAAACAGACTCGGAAAATAGGTTTTAATTTTGTTCAACAAAGATGAGTTTATTTTGTATGATTTTTTTTTGCTGACGAAAAGTAAAGTAACGAAGACAACTAGGATTAGGGAAAGGTAAAAAGTGAATTCATCATTGCCTTATTATGAAGTGCGTAGACTGGTTTTATTTAGCCTTTTCTTGTAAAGTTAATTTAAAATAGTTGTGCAAATTAATGTAGCCGTCGGAAAGTGCACAGAAAATTATTATTTTATTATAAAACAAGAAAGAATAATTAACAGAAAAGAAATTCTCTACTAAACACATAATAGTAAACTTATTTGTTTGTTGTATAAATATTGGTGTATACTGAAATATACTTATGACCGTTTGCTGATACACACCTTAAGCATTAAAGTTCTACTTAAGCACTTATGTGACAGCTTACGCACAGGAAAAAGTAGCCCATAAGCGTTTTAAGTTGAACAAAAATATTTATGATTAGTATCAGCAAATGGGCATTAGAAAGTTAATTGATTTAAAAAAAAATATGAACTCTCTATAGAACAATAAGTAATGTGGTCATTTTTTTAAAATTTAATAACTATTAAATATATTTTCAAACATAACTTAGCATATAACTTAAATGGTATGATTGGTACACACTCATGGACATGTTTATTGAAGACCAGAAATAATTTTAATGAATAATGTTATAGAGTTGTAAAGTAAGTAATTAAAAATTAAAAGTAACGTATTTTTGTTTTCATTTAAATAAAAATACGAAATTGGATTATTTGAAAATAATTCAAGCAGGTTAGAATTGTAAAAGATTACAGTACGAACCAACTTATGGTCTACGTTTGTCAATTTTTCTCTAACATCAACTTGAACTTGAATAACATAAAAATAAATAGTTATAAAAAAATTCTATAAATATATCTGTAAGTATTTTTTTTTACGGAACTGTAAGCTCTAATTCTTAAATTTCTATAAAAATTGTTTATTAAAATTTGATTTATTCTTTTATAGATTATATTTATTATATATATACATATAAATATTATATTTAAAATATTTAAAACAAAAACAACTTATTTTAACATTATTTTGAGTATATTTTTAATTAAATTTAAAACAAATTATACATATTTAGGTAATTCTTATTATCTAAATCCATTTTTTTAAAATTAATTTTAAGTTTTCTTTGTTCCTTAATATTTACATTTCTTTTTTATATTTCTCTCTAACCTCACTCGCGTTTGTACTAGATTGCAGACTGATTTATTGTTGTTGCCAAGGAACTTGCATTAATTACTAATTACGAGCAAACGCCGACACACAAATTTAAAAAAAACGAGAGTTAAAAGTTGAAACACATTCTTTCTATGGACATGTTTCATATTTGCTAGAAAAAGAGTTGTTAAAGTTATTTAATAAACAATAATTAAAAAGTTAATTCCAATTCTCTTTTTGTGGAGAAATGAACAACTATGACGTTGAACAATATTATTTTATTAGGCAACAGAGGAAAATGCAAAATTCCGGAAATGTTAATCATTTTATTTGACCAATAATTGTAGTCAAGTGACGTTGAAGTATGAAATTTCACATTGAACATACATTCCATTTGAAGTGAAATGTAAATTTACATATATCAAATAATTATATTTCCTAGCTTCTTGGAATGTAATATCATGCTTCTTCAATAATATCATTGCACCATATCATTTATTGTTACAACGTGTTTGTTTTAAATATAAATTTAGTAAAAAAAAATATTTGAAGTTTTTTGGGGGCTGTGTGGTAGCCTTTAGTTTATTTGTATTATTTTTTTTTCGAAATGTGTTATTCAATTCATATTGCCACCCCTGATAAGTTGCTTTCCACGATACCTGGAAGTCAGCGCGTGAACTTGCAATTGGAGATAGATTTTTTTGATTTGGCGTTCAATGTATTTCCCATAAGAAAAAACTAGAAAAAGAGTCTCATTAATATTGCATTTTCTGATTAATTTTATATGAACAGGTATAAGTATTTTGACAGTAATAGACTAATAAAACATGAAAGATTCTCCAATTGCAAGTTTACGCGCTGTCTGCCAGGTGCCGTGACTCTATGTGTCAATAACTCTCCAAGAATAGTTAACAGTGGGGGCGTTCGGTGTCGCACAGCTTTCTGATACATTGTTAAAAAATTTCTGCCAAAAGTAAAAACAAAGAAAAAAATCTAATTGCTTACGATTACGACTTAGCTCAAAGTGAATTAAACATACATTTGTTGGGTAAAAGATAAATTTAAAATGACCACAAATGTTTCAACAGAAGATGATGTATTAGGCACGTAATTAAAGTTTTTTTTTTTTAATTTAACTATATGCCTGTAAGACCTAAGGTCTTTTAAATGCAACCGGAATTGCACGGCACTAGTTTGGCACATGGATTTGAGAAGCAGGTATTGATTGTCTCATTTTATCCAATGGGCGCATTTAATTAAAATTGGAGATATAGAAAAGAATGCGTTCACAAACAACAATTAAAAAGACAGCTGATTTCGTAGTCTGCTGTGAACTAAGTATACCAGAAATTTAGCGCTAGCTTGGCTTCGATTTGGAAATCATATGTTTTGTTTGTTGTCATGGTCGTAAGCTGTAAATGGTGTGTTATGTAACACGTATTACAACAACAACGAACGTATTGCACAGCAAAGCTATGCGCCACCGAACGCCCCCAGTGTGCTTCCGAACAATTTCATTTCAAATCAGCAGCATACTAGGGTTACGCTTAAGTTGTGTTAGTGTTTAGTGTGTGCCTTACTTATAAATAGTTTTTCTGATTCAATACATTTCAGAACTTAAGATTTCCTTAATTGTTTGAGGCTCTGATTGTCAACCAACTGTTACAAAGATTAAATTGACATTTGGATTTTGGTTGCTTTTGACAGCTGGCTACTCAAAGCTCTGAAAAGGTAAGAAAATCTAAAATATGCCTAAAAAGACGCGGGGAATGTAAAAACGATGTGTGTACCTACTAATGAATGCATTCAAACAAAAACATATTCACTGAATTTTTTTTTTATTTTTATGTATTAAAAGTCTTTTTAACTGATGTGTTGCTGATTTTATAATATTTTGTGAAAATAAAAAAAAGACGTTTGCATCAATATAAAATAGTTCATTTGTAATTTTTAAACGCTACTGTGCTTTTTGTACTAAATTCTACAAAATAATAATTCATAAATCCCAAACGTGATTTTGTTTCATTTTTTAAAGAAGCCACCACCAGTTAGTCCTGTCAAAGGCAACCAAATTATATAACTTCCTTGTCACTTAAGCCTTTGTTTTTGTATATTTTTATTATATAAAAGTGATTTTCAGCATACACCAACGAAATGCATTAATTTGTTTTTTAAATTAATGTTTAAATGTTTAGCAGAGAGGGCATACTATAGAAAAACTTTCAGTTATAAAAAAAAATACAGAAAATTCTCCACAATGATCGTAAATGGGCTGTTTTGTGGATCATAAGAGAGAATCTAAAATTTTATTTTTAAATACCTCGAAGGGATTTCGTTGCACTTTGCGTTTGGCGTATTATCAGCACATTTGGAAAACACGGACGTTGACGATAGAGCCTTATTCCGATTTGAGGCGGCAGCAATCGATGACTTGATGGCTGAATTCACTCGAGATGCTCGAGGTGGGATAACTGATTTTAATGTGGAGGATGTGGATTGTATTTGTGTTGGTGGAACTGTGGAAGTGGATGGGGTAGTAGTGGTTGGAATTGTAGTTGAAGGAGTAGTTGTGGAAGGAGTGGTCGTTGTGGAAGGTGTTGTTGTAGGAGAAGTGGTAGTTGTGGACGGAACGTTTGAACTGGTTGTAATAGGTATGATAGTGGTTGTGGGTGGTATTGGGATTGTGGAAGTTGTTGGTGCAGCTGATGGTTTCGTAGTTGTACTTGAACTTGATGATATTTCACTAAATTCCTCTACGTTTGCACTTATTTCGTCATCAAAACTTAAGTCTCTATATTTTCCCCTGCTATTTGTCAAATAGCCCGCATTTCTTAGAGAATCGGCAAGTGTTCGTTCAGGTGCTTCGGTGGTACGGTATTTAATGTAGTATTGAACTGATCTATCAGTAATTTCTACTACCTTTTCAGAAGTTGTGGTTGTCCTTGAGGTAGTGTATCGTGGTGGCTTATCTGTATATGTATTTTCATTCTTGTTCACTGACAAGCCAATTAAAGCTTCAGACCTTGGTCGATCGTAAGACTCGTTTTCAAAATCAACAAATTGTTTTCTAGCCTTAATGAATAGCTCTCTTTCTGTCGTAGATTTGGGCTGCCGGGCCGGAGTTGGCCTAGTTCGCCTTCTGTAAGATGGAGTATCGGGAATGTAAGTTGTACTATCGTAATGTGGAGTGCCGAAACGATACTTTGGGGAATAAGTTGTTGGTTCATCATCTAAGGCATTCGAAAATGAGGCTGTATATCTAGACCGACCTCGGGAACGAACTTCTGGATTTTGGTAATTGGAAATTTCCTGACGAATTTTTGAACGATACGCTGTCGACGGGAGCCGTATTGTAGTTGTTGGAGCAACTGTGCTTGGCGGAAGGGTGTTGGGCTCTGGTGTTGTAGTGGAAATAGTTGATGTCCTTAATGTTGTTGTTGTAGTTGGCTTTGGAGTTGTTGTTGTTGTAGTTGTAGTAGTAGAAGTAGTTGTGGTTGGTTTTTGAGTTGTAGTGCTGGTTGTTGTTGTTGTTGTTGTTGTGGTAGATGTGCTTGTTGTTGTTGGAAGTGTAGACGATGGCCAAACAACCGAAGTTGTCTGATTAAATCTCCAACTTATTGTTGGAGTTGTTCGAGCTGTTGTTGAAGTCGTGGTATTATACAGTACTCTTGGTGGAGATGTTATAAGAAAATAGCTTCTAAATGGTTTTTGAGTTGTGGACTCATAGGTTTGCGTTTGACTTTGAACTCTGGGGGTTACTGAACTTCGTATTGAGTTAAATTTCAAAGAATCTTCTTTTTCTTGGAGAATCGTTTCGAGACTTTTATATGGCGATACAAACTTTGTAGGTCCTGTTGTCTCATAAGTTCGACTTAGATTGTCCTTAAACAAAGACGCTCTGGCAGTAAAGCTTTGAAGTGGTTCAGTGGTTGATCGTTGAGTTACAAGTGTGTGTTCACTCCCCGATGACGAAACGAAGTCTTCATTGAAATTGTCTTTTGCACTAGCAGAATCTAATTCGTGACTAAGATCAGAATCGTCTGTATTCAAAGAATTCGAATCGTGTTTGGCAAATGGAACAGGACTGGTTCGAGTAAATCTCCAAGATCGAATTGGCGCATAAGTAGTTGGCTCATAGTCTACTTTAGGTTCATTCAGACTGGTCTCTTTCTTATCGTTCGTTGATCTTGACCGTATATAAATTGGGACTCCAGAATTATAATTTTTTTCCTCTGAATCAGCGGTGTTCTGATACGGGACAATAGATCGTTCTCCCTTAAAATTAAAATTTCTATAGCCTTGCGACAGACTAAAACGGTAGGTCTTTTGGCTCTTCGTTCTATCCAGAGGAATGTTAATCGTTGTACTCTCTGTTGTCGAAGTAACTTTTGGAGTTTTTACAACAGGTTGCTTAAAACTTTGCGGTTCTACATCAGATATAATGTAGCTTAGAATTTTTTTTCTTTGATATTCAGTTACACCTTGATCTGCTTCCTCATCTGCTACTGGGAGGTTTTCTTCACTTTGCTGAACTTGTAGCTCACTACTCGTCATTTCGAATCTAGATTTTGTATGGTTTTTTATTTCCAAAGTAGCTTCTGACCTTTCCTCAGAATTTTCACGTTTCGACTGATTCTGTGATAAAAACTGTACACTTGTTGGGGTAGTTTCGGATGGGGATTGGCTAAGGATTGAATCGGTATTGGTTTTGTGTCTATTGGATTGATTAGTAAGACCCACATTCGAGGTTAAGGTCAATATGACAGATTTGGGAGTCGCCTTATTGGTGGTGGACGTGATACCATCATCCGATAATCTGTTGGATCTGTTTTGGGGTTTTGAGAGTGGTATTATGAAAAAAAAATATTATGAATCTCAATGAAATTTGTATAAAAAAGGTTGTTTTTTTTTCAGAAAAGTGTTTGTGTAGAAAAGTTTAATATATTTATGGAAACTTAATAAAGGCCGAAGTGGTTCAGAGAGTGTAGATATCAGTAAATTTAATTGAAAGAAAATCAGAAGTTAGTTTATTATGATTTACTGACCTAAGGATACAGAATTCATTGGCTTCTTCAAGAGTTGATTAGTTTTTTATTCGTTCCTGAACTAATATGACCAATAGAAAACTCCTAAAATGACACATATACGCCTGAAGTGGCAAACTAAATCTAATAGTAAGAAAATTTAGCAGCATTTGATTATTATTCTATTTTTACAATATCCTACCCGGAAAAGAAAAAAACAAAAATTGTATTTTTTTTGTGAAAATTCTAATGATCTGTGTTTTAAAATTAGACTTTGTACTTATCTCTCTTGAAATATTGAAATACAATAGTATTTGAGGCTGCGATTTTCTTAGGACTTAATATGTAAAAGTATAAAGGGTCTAATTAAAGCTAATAACATAAATAAGTTTGAAATGAAATTCAATTTAATATGAACCATTGTATATTATTATGTACCTATCTTATACAATTTTGGAATAAAAAACATTTCGAGTTCCTGATTTAATTTAATGGAAACTGGAATGCAACGCTTCAAGCTCGTATCTGCTCACTTCTTTGAAAATCATTATTGGATAAAATCCACAATCTTCTAATGATCATATAATATACATATTTTAATATGGGACAACAAGGAAAAATTCTCATGTGTCTTATATTCGTTCAACAATGTAGCAGGATGCAGAAAATCTTCTGTGCAGTAGTGGAAGACAACGACTCAGAGATGCGTGGAAATTTGAAAGACGACCTAAATCAGCTTAGCTCTCAAAAGGCAAACAGATGTGTTAACTATACTTGTTGGTTGAGGACCATATTCACCCTTGAATGTGGCGCCATTTTAAGTAAATACATATTTTATTTAAGAGCAATAATTAAAAAAATTGGCGCAAAATTTTAAACGATTTAGTAATATGATAAGTCATTTTTAGTATGATACTAGGTTAAAAAGAGGATTTTACTAATTTTAAACGAGCTTATTATCGTATTATCTTCTTAACATTTTACTAAAGTTAAAATCACGAAATGGCTGCTTTAATTTCTTAGTACCATAATAAATCCATAGTGTCATCTGATAGTATATCAGCCTCGCACGCGGGAGGCCCAGGTTCGAATCATGCTGGTATACATTTTTTTGTTTATTTTTTTTTGTCAATAATGAAGTTAAATGATTAAAATATAAACATCGAATACTTATTTAGAGCACACGTTGGGCTTCCATCAACATATAATTAATTAACAAAGTATAAAGATAATAATTGTGCTCATCAAAATTCAAACCTACAAATGCTTTGCTATCTGCTAAATTAGCATTTTACTAGTTAACAAATGGTTTAAAATTTATGAAAATTTAGTAGGCTACTATGTATATAGTAAATTGTTAACTAGTATCGTGTTAAGGCCTTAATAGTAGGTTGTTTAAAATTTTGCGCCATTGATTTTAATTGAATTTTTGAAATTTTCGGTAATTTTATACTAAATTTTTTGATTCATGCTTGTCCATGCTTAACAAATAAATTTTTAAAAAATAACAAAAACATTCATACAGATAATGCATGCTTTTTTATGAAACATAGGTATCACATGCACATGAGAACAAAAAAAAATAATGAAACGAATTCTGATGAAATATATGTATATACGAGTCAATGTGTTTAGATTTGTTGGGGTCCTGAAAAAGTTTATGATCTGTTGATTTGTATGCAATTATTTCTTTCCAAAAGCAAAGACAAGTCTGCACCTAATGTAATGCTATTTTTGTATTGCTAAGAGATAAGGTATATGTTTAACGTATCAACGAGGTTTCGTGGCTTCCAAGGATTCGTATTTTCAGCACAAGATATTCGAAAATTTAAAACTTAAACGAAAATCACCAAAACATTCAATTAGACAAGGTAAAATTTGCAACTCAAATTTTTTATATTAATATCTTACTCGTCTAACCTATAACATTTGAAAATTTTTGTGAGTTTTTGTAAGCAACATCTATTAAAAAAATAATTAAAAATCTAATTTTTCACGGACCGCGAAAGCTAGGAAAACTAAGTACATAGCTTACACGAGTAATTTTGTATTTCTTGGAAAATAGGACAAGTTCCGTTTACTGAGGGTTGACTCCTAGGCCTTACCTTTCTGCCCAATTTCAGGCGGAAATTATGGCAATTAGAGAAGTCCTTCCCTGGCTCAAAGAAAACGTGATATCGACTACTGATATTCGTATCTTCTTAGATAGGCAGACCCCTATAAAATGGAATAGCACTCTACAAACTTCAAAACTGCTTTCAGCTACCGCTTATCTCTTATGGAGTGCAGCAGTTCAATATTAATCTACGTTGGGTGCCAGGGCACAAGAATATTCCATGGAATTGTAAGGCTGATAAACTTGCCTAAAGTCGAACGACACTACCTTTATTACATCACAAGGCAAATATAAGTATATACCCATTGTTACATGTAAAAGTTAAAGCTGAAACAAAATGCTTTTGAAAGGACAAATCTAAGATGGAAAAATAAAACCATCTGTCTGATGACAAAACAGTTTTGGTCAAAACTTGATCTGAAACGCTCAAAGTGTTTGATATCCTTAAGCAGATTGTACATCAGCTTCGTAATTGGTCTCATAATCGGACACTTCCTCATAGGCAAGCATGCAACAAGGCTTAGCATTTATTCAAATGATTTTTACAGAAGCTGCATGGACGAAGAATAGGTGGAATCTATTCCTAATCTTCTGTGTACATGCCTTGCTCTATTTCTAAACAAAATAGATATCTAAGGTCTGTTGCACTTAGGCTTACTCTCCGCCAGGATTTCGCCTGACGCGTCAGGCTTTAAACATCTCAATCAGGCTTTGGCCAGGCTTCGTGCTTTGTTAGGCATTTCTATGAGAGAGCTTACAAAGCTCGGTAATCGCATTAATTTTTCTTGTTTTAGTTATCACTTTTTAGAAAGAGACAAATAGTTGTGAAAAATGAATGTCGTTACGATTGGGTTAGTATCCATTTATGATCGTGAACAACAAAAATCGGATAGATTAAATTTGTGTGGATGTGTGCATGGATACCAAAGTTTTTCGGAGAGCTTGAGATTTATTTTCTTGGTAGTATCTGTTTTGGTATCAGCTGTGTTCTTACTCGAGATTACAACAACACCAACCTATCCGGATAGCTATGGTTCGATTTTTGAATTCGGCCAATGTGGTACTTTCATTTTATCACAAATTTCTGTGATGGATGGGCTTCAGTTTATTTGTAGAGATAAGTATACGAATTTAGTATCTAGATGTATATAAATATCTACAACCGCTTGCTGGGTTACATACTTATGTATTTTTTGCATTATTTTTTCCTTTAAATTGTGAAAAAGAACAAAACTAATTTGTCAGGTTTTTTTTCTCTAAAATCAGGCTTTTTTTTCTCTACCGTGAGGCTTTTTAAATTTTAGAGTTGCCAACCCTAGTTGCACTTCATTATGCGCTCCAAATGATTTAAACAAATAGGGAGATTTTCTCTGAACTCATGATGTGTCACAAGCTACAAACTCTGTTCTAACAGTGGCAGCTGCAACTATGTTCCTATTAAAACACACGCAGAAATATAAACACTTCTGTTAGGATGACCGGGACGATTTTATTTATTTCTCCATCGTGGTATTGTGAGAGTTGTATTAATTAGATAGCCGAGCAATACACAAATTCATGATTTTAAAATAATTCTAACAACTCTAAGGTGATCTTCAAGAGTTAATATTATATGATTTTTACTTATCAGGAAAAACAAGACCATATTAAAGCAAAAGAACTCAATTGAAGCCCAATTCTCAAAGCGTCAATAATTTTCTGTGAAAATAGTCTGGGCCTCGTGCAGTTCGGAAAATGATGTGAACAATGCTGAAAAACCCGAAACTTCCACCGTTCTCAGCAGTTGGTAAGGTCTAGGCGGTTTTTACATAGAATTTTACAGCAGTTACACCTTTTTATATATAATTCAATTGAATAACGATTTTTATGATCCACAAGTACGAGTGCGCATTAAATTTATGCTCGGCGTTTTCAAGAATTGTTCCGAGAGAACAACGAGCTTAGTCATAAGCTCATATGAAGCAATGATGCCCACTTTCACATCAACCGTAACGTGAATAAACAGAATTGCAGAATATGGGGCATTGAAAATCAAAAATAATAATTATTGATACATCGAATGCACCCAATTAGATACACAGTATGTTGTGGAATAATTTCAGAAAGCTAGAGGTGAGGAACCATTACCATTCAGAATTGTGGTTCTAACAAGATGGAACCAGAGCTCATACAAATCGTCAAACAATGGCCGACATTTTTGGTGATCGGATAATATCGCGTTCTTCTGATTTTAACTGGCCACTGCGTTCGCGCAATCTAGCGGCTTTAGATTTTTTTTCTTTGGGGCTCACTAAAAAGGTGTAAGGTGTATGCCAATAAACCAAAAACCATGCAACAGCTTAATACCAATATCCACGAAGGAGGACGCTGGAACGGTGACCTGATATGAAATGAAAAATGTAATGGAAAATGCTCTGGAAAGATCACGTCTGGTCGATGCAAAGAATGGTTACCATGTAAGATATTATGTGAACATATTGGGGTTATCGTGAATAAAAATTTCCCCGGAAATTGTTCTCCTATTCGAATGTTGGGAACGTGAATGATGCTAAAAAGTTTCGCCGGGAATGTTTTGGTATCGGGAATAAACTTTCCCAAGGAATTTTGCTGTCATTTCATACAATTATTTGTTCGAGGGAAATTTATTCCGTGGGAAATGAAATTCCCTGCGGGATTCCCGATAGGGCCCATTAATAAATGCCAAGAATAAATCAGAACGTCACTAATGATAATAATGAATTAACCTGTGCGTGCATCAATCCGGTCCCCCTTGAATCGATTTTGTGTGTGTGTTTTGCTGAATCTTTCACAATTAAGTACGTGTTGTTGAGCTCGAGTTAATTGAGTTGCACAAAAGATTTCTGCTTTTGTAATTGTTGTTCGTATTCAAAGGTTATAGGTAAGGTTTTCTATATTAAAAAATATTGAACTTCTAAAATTTTGAGATTTTGAAAAAATGTTCATTGGGTGGTTTTGGGATTTTCAAGATTTAAATTTTTGAAAGATTTTCGCATTTTGAATAGCTGATAATTTTCAGACCTTCATTTAACAAACTTGATCTGTTGTGTATATGTGAGTGTGTGTATATGTTAATGTGTGTATTAGTGTGTGTGTGTATACATATGTGTGTATTATGTCTAAGTGAAATGTAGTATAACTTTGTATTGAAATGATATTTTAATTAGTTGCCAAATGATTTAATTTGTATTATTTTCTTTATTAGAAATGGTGACAAATAAAGCTTTCATTAATAATGTTTGATCCCCAAAAATGCAGTAAGCCATGAAATCAATAATTTTATTGTTTATGATTTTTTGTGTTTATATCAAAAAATTAGAAAGCTTTATTGTCCTACCTTTTGGAAGACGTTGTGGATTGTGTTGTTTCATATTGTAGTGGTGATTGTGTGTGTATTGTTGTAATTGTTGATGACCTAGTTGTTGATTTCGTCGTCCTTGGCGTTGTTGTTGTTGAGGTTTTGGTTGTTGACGTCGTAGTAGTTGCCACAGTTGTAGGCTCATTCTCATCGAACAAACTGTACTCATCATTGGGCTCCGTCGCAATTACTTTTGGCTCATAAAGAACCATTGGAGTTCTTTGCGGCGGCGATGGTGGTGGTAGTGATTCATTAATTGGATCGTAGGGACTATTGTAGGGATCTTGATCTTCATCGGAATTAGACTGGGGGCCTAAGGTCGATGATAACGATGCATAAAAGGGCTCATCGTCATTATCAACTGTCGATGATACCACAATTGGTCGATCAGTGATCGTATTGATTGCAAATCTGTCTTCCCTAGTTTCGGTTTTAAGATTTTGTTTATTTTATTACAAACAAAATTATGTACAAATTTCATTTAGATATTAGTTATGTTAATATTGTGCTCAATTTTTATCGAATTTATATATATGTGACTAATAAAATTTTGAATCTTGTTTGTGTATGTGTTGTTTTTGTTTGTGTGTGTGTTTGTATGTGATTTGTTTTATTGGTATAAAAAAAAGGAAGGGATAATTCTGTGTATTTAAATTGTATTGATTATACAAAACAAATGGTAGACGTACGTATTACCTATAACAAACAAAGTTTAAGCCCTGAACTATCAGTCCTATTGGTATTTCAAAAATTTTGATGAAATAATAAGGTTAATTTGCCAATAATATTGATCTATGAATTGTTTTATTTTTTTGAAAAGAAAATTGTGTTATAAGTGATAGGGGTAGGTAAAGTATTATATACAAAACTACATAACATATTAAAAAGAAACTTACCTTATCGGAGATCGTGTGGGTTGATCATACTCATTATCTTGTTCAATCTGAAGGGAAATAAAGCAGATATTAAATTGATATAAGAACACATTTTTCTAGATGGATGTTGTTAGTATATAAAAAATTAAGTTCATGCTTGCTAAGTAAGTTTCACAGTACACGCAATTGCCGAAATAAGTGATACTTAAGTTTTTCAATTTTAAACTATAGACTTAGTTGTAAAGTCTAGTTAAATGAGCGAGATTTAAGTGCATCTTATTCAATTAAATAATGGCTAGGTAATCTAAGAATGCAGCCTAAATTAACTCTTAAAAACTAGACCTAAGAATAAGTATTTTTGTATTTAATTTAATGTTAATTCTTTTTATATTCATCAACACGCTAAAAGAATCATTGACTACAAAGTTCCATATTATATTATCAATCATCAAAAGCTTTGTAGAGCGTGGACCAAAATCGTCATTCCAATTATTTATTGTCATTGTCATTTTTCAATTATTTATTTTAAAATTTTTCTTGTATACTCCTTGTTGTTTTGTTAAAATTATTCTGTGCCTCTTCAAATGTGTGTGCAAATTAGAAGTAGATTAGATTTTAATTAGATTTTATGAATTAGATATACAGTTATGTATTTTATTGTTTTTTTAGATTTTTACCTTTATATTTAAGGACATAACAGTTTGTCGTTTGCCTGGATGTCTTTACTTTTTTGTAATTTACATTTAAGCTCTTAATTTAAATTTAAATTTTTCCTTTTCTAAGAATATGGACTTTTCAATTATAGAACAATAAAAAAAATTTAATTGGAAGTATTTTCAGAGTTTTTTTTTATTTATTTAAAATATCTTTTACAACTCGCGGCTATGTTATATTTTTTCGTAAAATATAATATATTTCAGAAATTGGCAGACTCATTTTTAACAATTGATACTTTATAAACCAACACAACAGACGATAAACGGACCGGAAAGCGGAAAGTGCTCAGGGGGTCAATTCCCGATCTGTGAAGATGTGAAGTGATAAATTTTATCACGCTTTCACGTCTAATTCGATTCTCGATTCGTGAAAAAGTGAAGTTAAATGCCAAACATTTTTCATATGATAATTTTTTTATCACAGTCAATTGTTTTGTGAAGAAAATGTTTCTAATCGAATATTAAGAAGAAAAACAGGATTTGGCACATGACAAGTAAGCAACAATTATATTTACACACAAATTTATTTCGGTTATAAGTTATATTTGTGTTTATTCGAGTAAATAACGAAATTGTTAAATCAACAGATTGACAACAGCCGACGCGACGGTGCTCATTCCCGCGACAGATCGTTGCAAACTACCCATTTCAAAAAAATGGCTTTGAAGCGCACTTATAAGTCAGTGTTTTTCAAGAATGCTCTCAATTCACGTATTAAATCCATGCATAAATGTTTTGGGAATCTATAAAGTTCAATAAAGTCCTCCTAGTTGTAACTTCGAATAGATTCTGCCCATCTCGAAGGGAAAGCCTCAATATCCTCACATGAAAAAATAATAAATCTTACTCAAAACAGAGATCACATTGAATATAATATAAAACCCACAATTATTCAGTACGACGTCTTTTATTAATTTATTAAACGAATTATTATTCCGGACATTATTCTTAAGCAAATTTAGAAACTGAAATGAAATATTTACCTTTCCCAACTAAAAATCTAATCAGAAATGAGAGAATTTATCATTTAGTACTTTTTAGTACAAACTTTATCACAATGAGTTCTAGAATCGCATTAGGCGTGTGCGTGAAGTTGGAAAATGATAAACCTCTGTGAAAACTGAAATGATATTTTTTTTATCACTTCATAATTTCACAGATAGGGAATTGACCCCCAGCTCAGTAAAAATCGGCTAAATGAAATGCACAAGAGGTTACACGACTTACGCCTACGTGAAATGACTAAACGAATTGCGAATATTGTTGCGTCAATGTCATTTCGTGGTGAATTCATATAAGCAGACTGCGCAATAGTGTGCGTAAGACGAGAAAAAATGTGTGGTGCATTTGCTCAAGTAAATGAATAACTCTTTACTCAAGTTATTTGAGTATATGAACGAAATTAGGTAAGTTGAACAATTATTTGGCTTTGAGTCCGAACATTGGCAGTGGTTTGGTTATACTTTCTAACTGAAAACAACACCAACTTTAGTTGAAACAATACTTCGACACTATCCCAGAAGGTACTTTCATTTGATTATTACTGTTTTGGTTATAACTACTAAAAGTATCTGTTCCAAAAGTCCTTGCTATCAAATCAATAGTATCGTATGTGTACTCCCATTTGCTTGTATTGATTCATCGCCAATTCAGTTATGTAGCATTATATATAAAAACACACGGTGTTTCTTCCGCTTAAGGGAAAAACCATCATGTCCGGGAGAATTCAGGGATGCCGTGTCGCATGCAGTGTCGGAAGGCCAATCATAAAGTTTCGAATCTAAATTGAGCTGGAAATTGAAAGTTACTTAAAAAGATCGGATTTTCAGCCGGATATAATTTCGTGGAGTAAATAATAGAGGTCTGTTAAAAATTTAGGAAATTAACGTTTGGTTTTACAAAACTAATGGTCAGCCAATATTCCTCGTTTACTTTTAACAGAGATACTGCTTAAGTCTATTGTAGTAAGGCAATCCTCATAGCTGGAATTAAGTCAGACATGTCTATCAAGATAATTTCTTGAGGTGGATGGTAAACTGCGTCTTCGAACATATAAATAAATAGAAATATCTTGGAAATTAGAGCAGGTAGCCTATATTCATACGATTAATGAAATAATCACTTGTTACCTAATACTATGTTCCCATCAAAGGTTAGTGTGAGATTTCAGCAGGAAGCTTCAATTTCAAATTGGTGTTCACACCGCCAAATCAACGATTTCGTCTCTCAAAAGCACAAACAAAAATCGTTTTCGTTTTTGTAATCCATCAACCCAAGCCACTCGCTCATGTTTGTTTCTATTTCTCCAAGTTCAAATGCCAAAAACAAATTCATACTCTCTATTTGTATGTCCTTATCCTATTTGTACATAAAAAGGTTTTTGCTAATAGCCCTTTGCATAGGTCGTCCGGAAGGATTCCGAAGTTTTCCGAATGCTTCCGAAACTGAAAGATTGGTATAAAATGACAGTTCCTCTCCTGGATAGAAGAGAAATTTCCTTCTGCATTTTAAGTCAGAATCAAAACCAGAAGCACGCAGACACGAAATACTAAATGTCAAACGCGAATTCAATGTCAACAACAAATGTTGTGTTCCATACACAAGCGATATTGTAAAACATTGATGTTAACACCGAAAATGTAACATCGATATCAGAATTCAAAACTGAGAAATTCAGCTGAAGGTGTGTTGAAATTACTGAGATTCCAAATATCTCTGCAATCCCATTTTTGTGAACTGGCATATTAACAATGTTTTAAATCAGATGAAATTAATATATAACATTAAAGTAGGCTTTACATGTATCTTCATCTTCATTTGCATTGAAGTCTGCAAGAAAAGAGGAAACAAAATAAAAAAAATCATTATTATGCGATAGAGAGCGAAGACCAAAATGGAGATCATCTTCATGTATGAAGATTATAGGAAGTATGAATCTGAAGATTGCAGATTATAGTGAAGATGAACATGCAGATGCAGATCCATGTAAAGCCTCCTTAATGTTATCTGTGCTTGGGACGTGAGTTTCATTTTTATTTGGTCAGTTTTTAAGATGAGATTTTACAACTTACAAATCAAAAGCGAGTGGGCGTATCCAAAATTTCCTCAGGATTATGGTAGCTTAACTGAGAAATTCTGACCTCGCTTATTTACTCGCTGACTTTAAAAATAATACTATCTCTAATATCTCCACCTTCTGCCAGCGTTATTAGTTGTTCCCGATTTATGCTCATTCGAATATATTATGAGCGCCCTCTAGTTAGAGCTACAACTAGCCACCAAATGAACCCAAAATCAATTTTTCAACCTGGGGTCTAAATGTATTATATAAACTTGTTTTTAAGTTTTATGTGAAAAGTTTGCTAAAAGCTTTGAATGGATATAATTTATTCATTTATAAAATCAATCTTACCTGGGCAATCAAGTCTTCATCATAATCCGAATTGTAGATGAGCGATTGTTGGTTGTTAAACGGCTTACTCTCCTGTTGCAATGGCTTTTGAAGTGGCTTGCTGATGTAAGTCTCGCGGGATGATTGTGGGGAGGTGATTATTTCTGGACGATAGGTTGGTCTCAATGGCTCGGCTTGTTGCTGATGCTGTTGCTGTACAACTTGTTGCTGTGGAATCTTACCACGCAATTGATGTTGTGGCTGGTGAATCTGCTGTTGCTGCTGTTGGTGTTGCTGTTGTTGTTGCTGTTGCTGTTGTTGTTGATTATTATATTCAACATCCCTATACAGATCAATGTCATCATCATAAACCGAATAATATGGATCATAATTTTGTTGTTGTTGTGTCTCATATGACGTATTATAATAATTTCGATTGCCATTTTGATTATTTTCAACGATTTTTGGTCGTTGTTGCGAAATAAAAATATTCCCCGATTGTTGCGGTGGTGGTGCTTGTGAGCTTGACTCAACTCTGATTATGTTTGTTTTTATTTTGTACAAGTTTTATTTATATTTTAATTAATTGTTATTCCACAACACAATGTTATTTTTTGAATGTAAAAAAAAAATAAAAGAAAACAATAAATATGTACAAAATGAATTAACTATGTGATTAGTAAGGGGTTAGAAGGGTTATCCGGCTCGAAGGACCAAAACATGGAAAATAGCTTACAATGGATGAGTTTCATGCCAAATATGCTGAGTCTAAGTGTAATTTTTCTCATTTTGTAAATTAGTCACATGAGAATGAAAAACAGAAAGAGAGAAAGAGAGAGAGATTGAGAGAATAAGAAATAAACAACAGTCGGTCTTGAGAACGTTTTTATCTATTTACATTCATTAGTCTGGTGGTCTCAGGTAAACAAAATAATAAGGAAAGGTTTTTTTTTGGCATTCCAGAAATTATTTCAGGACACGCAACAAATACACAAACAAAAAACAGAATTTATTTAAATTTTGCCTTCACTACCTGTTGGAGTCGATGACGACGACTTCCTTATGATGTGGAGGGCGCTGCGGTATGACGGTTGGTCGTTTCCTAAGTTCAGTTTTTGTGGCTTCTGAAGCCTTGGTGTACTTCCACTTGGAGTGTCCTCGACTCGGACGAACTGTATATATCTTTCGAGTAGTTGTCGAAGTATACGGGCGTCGAGTTGTTGTCGTAATTATAGCTTTAGTCAAAGTTGTCGTTGGTTTGTCTGTTAACCTGGTTGAAAGTACGTTATGCTGGTTTCGTAAATCTTGGAATATGTCTGAAGGGAAGTTAATGAATGATGGTATTCCGCCATCGTGGGGCAATTGCGATAAAAATACAGGACGCCTAGTTGTAACATCAAAATATCCCGTGAAACTGTTAGGGTTCTTATATCTAAAAGTTGAATTCAGCACCAGTCTTGGAGGCATTGTCTCTGAATTTGGCATATAAGCTGGTTTTTCAGAAAGCGGTTGGCGAATTCGGTAGTCTTCTTCTTCTTCGTCATAATAATATTCATCAGGCGTTTTTAACGATGTTGATTTGACATTCTGCAGGGTCAATTTTGTTTGAGACTTGTACGATTGACTAGGTATGCTCTTTATAAAACTTTCATAGCCCTTTGGAGCTTTGGTAGGTGGTGTTGGCTTTTTAGTCTTTTGATTTTCTTCTTCGTCATAGTATTCATACTCATCATTATTGGTTGTGTTTGGAAGGGGAGATTGAGTAACTTTTTCTCTGTGTCCAGCAGGACCAGTAGTTTGCTTAAAGTACTTAAACATATTCATTAAAGCTGGCTGCATATGTTCCATATCTGATTCTTTAATCCCTGCCATAAGCTCCCCCAAGTTATAGTTACTCGATATTGAATCCGGCTTTGAATAAACCGGTAATGGTGTTGTGGTAAGATTGAATAATCTAAATTGATGTGTTTGAACACTTGGCATGTTATTGGATGTGGAAGGTCTTACAGTTCCACTAGAAAGATTTGGCGCAGAGACAATTTGGAAGTTCGAAGATGGTGGAAATGGCGTTGTAGTTGTCGAAAAAAAACTTTTCATTTTTTGATTCTGAAGAATATTGTATTGAAAATAGTTGCTCTCTGTGGAAACTTCAACTTGTGGTGTAGCTATACTATACTGGGACACTACTTTCGGCTGTTGGTGCGTTGAGGTGGGATTCAAGTTGTAGGATTGTTGATTATCAAAGTTATTGAAGAAACCTCCAACTGTGCTGAACTGGGAGTAATGAGAACTCGGAACGGGTTTGATTGGAGGTGTTACTGGTCTCACAGGATCAGTTCCGAGATGAAAATATGAAAAATTGTCCGCTTCTAATTTTTTCTTCTTTTGTTGTTGGATATCTTTGAGACTTTGTAAAAGAAACGGCAAAACATCTGGTTGTTGGAACAGAGCAGGCCTACTTGTCGGCGATGATGGTTGATAGAATGGCTTATAGACTGGCAATGGGGATTGAGTAGTTCCACTAATACTATATCCCAATCCCAAATAAGGGTTCTTTGGTTTGAAGTCGAGTGGGTTTCCTTTGGCGGCCTTTAAGTGTGGACTAAGCGGGGGAGCTAGATATGGATTGAAGGCTCCAAATGAAAAGCTCTGTTGCTGATAGGGATTCGAATCGACTGCTCTGTAATTTGATGATGATAATTGCCACCGGTTTAAGCGTGAATTGAATTGCGCTCGAAGTTGCCGTGTGGATCGCACTGATTCGTCAGTGTCAGAGTCGTCGGTATTATCAGCAGTACTGTCAAAAGTATCGTCGGTTGTGTCAGTTTTTGATTCATCAATGTCGTCTGTAGTGTCAGTATTATGTTCCGTAGACATAAATGTGTGGTCCTCTTCGATGATAGTAGGTGTTGTTGATTGGTTTGAATATGTCATAAGCTTTGACGACTTCGTCCCATTGATGTCAAGTGTCACATTTTGTACTTCACGTCGGCGTCGGCGGTTGATTGAATTGTCATTGTCATTGTCTTGGTCAAGCCTTGAGCATGTTTATTATGGTCGCATGGATAAAGAGTGACAAAGAATGTATGTGTTTTTTTTTTGTTTTGTTTTGAAAAAAAAAAATGAAAATGAAGATAAATAAGGAAATTTGGGGAGAAATTATGAAAGGGTTTCCGCATATTTACACTTACCGATATTGATTGATCTGTGCGCCATAGGCGAACGAACCGATTTTACCATGATTTGGAATGGCATTGATGCTGGATTGATGGAGGATTCCATCACGATCCCTTTGCACTTGTCCCACTGTGCTAGGTTGACCACGGTAGACTCGTTGTTGACGATCGCTTTCCTCTTCTTCCACAGGAGGTAAACTGTCATGGGCATCTGCATAGAGCTAAAAACAGACATCAAATCAAATCAATCATGAAAAGATACCGCACGTGAATAAGATATGTCTTTACAAACCTTAGCAATATCTTCGTGGGAATCAAGTGATGGCTTGGGTTGTCCGCGAGATGTTATTACTGGATTAGGAGCAACTCGTAGTTCTGGTGGTGGTGGCAGGGTCTGAACTTGAGCTTGTATCGCACGATGGTGCTGTTGCTGACGAGGTTGATATTGTTGAACAATAGTTGGCTTAGATTGAATTGATGGCGTTGAACTGGAATATGTTGGTCCGAAACGATCACGATGAGGAATCTGCTGTTGTTGCTGATGTTGATAGGACTGTTGTGGTTGTTGTTGTTGCTGTTGTTTGATCTGTGGTACTCTGGGTGTAACATCACGATAGGAAGATGATCCTCCCGATGGAACCGATATACTTGCACCACCACCATCAATTATATCACAACCAACATTTCTTGGCCAATCACATGTTTGCAATTCATGACTATACATGAGGCCACCAGTGCAACTTTCAAGGAGTGCACCTCCGAATACACACACATAGTATTGGGTGCAATCGTTAGGGTGCGGGTAGTATCCAAATTCTTCGGGGCAGTCAAAATTCACACCCGTCGCCGAAGACGATGACGATGAACTTTTTACGTTTGTGCCAAACGAACGGGAACTTGTGATGCGTGATGAGGAACGTTTGTGCTGGCCAACAGTCAGTTCTGTAAAGAAAATAATATAATGATTAATTTGTTTTATATATCAACCAATTTGAGAGTATATGATTAAAGTTATAATTTTGATAAGAATATTTTTCTGATTGTTGCTTTGCCGAAGAAAACTTTCTAACCAACAAATATCGAAACAAAAAATTTGAAAATCCAACAAATCATTTTCTTAGCTAGCAGTTCAATTTTATTTTCTAGAATTAAAACAATTTTTTGATAGAAGTATTTTTATAACATTATGCATATTTCTTTTCTTTTTACTCACTTTTAATAACTTTTTTAAAAATCAATGTGCAACGAATTCCTGTAGTCCTCGAGTTGATTCAAGGGAGGAAAATAATTTTGCGGATAGAAATAGAATGCGAAGCTTTGATAGTTGATGTTAAACGCAAGTCAAGAACAGTAGTTTAAAATTCCGAGCGTGGTTCAGACAGCTTTAGCTTAAGATATAACCTTAGCAACTTCAATGGCATTATCTCTTTGAAAACGGAAATATGAAACTTTGGCCAAAGCTTTCTCTGAAGCATCCACGAAAACTATTAGGAAAGACTCTGAATTGCTAGGAGACCATGAAACATATAGGCGCGGAATCTTCAGATTTGCAGTTCTCATCACTTGCTTGATGAATTGCAACAAGTCATTCGGGATAAGGTCAGTCAGGGTCTTGCGACTGAGGGATAAAAAGTCTTTAGTATTTTTCGTTTGAATATAGAAATCTCTCCATATAACATCTTCCTTAATAAACCATATTATCTGAAACCTTACGAGTATAAGTTAATAGATCGGAACAAGGATGCCAGTATAAGCCCAACAATTTAGTTATATGGCTTTCAGATTCACTCGAATCCACGCTCATCAATTAAGCATTAATATTGTTCTCTGGAACCTGCCTCAAGGATTTTAAATTATTTTATTGGAAGTCAATAAAGGAAGATCCACAATGTCATGACCGTTGAAGTAGTCATCAACATAATTGCGGTTGACGGCCAAGTTTTTTTTACGAATTAGGCACATGGAGGTGAACACCTTCGACCGAACATCATGACTTTTATGATGTAAACTGAAGGAACCTTGGAATAATATAATTTGCAGTGTGTAAATGCTGCAAATTTTATAAGAGTTGGTAATCATCAACCGAAAAACATCGCGTCTTAGAAGGGTACGATAGCATCTAACTAAAGAGCCCAACTATCGTGCCTGGGCGAAACGCATTTTGGACTACAGGTCATATACATACATATAAGGATCTGGTATTTTGGCAATAGTTGAATGTTTTATGTAATCTAATTTGGTGGAACATTTCTTTTACGTCAGCATTTACGGCAATCTTACGTTGTCGAAGCTTGAAAATGCCAGCGTGAATAGAGACAATCTTTGTCGGGACCTTTAAGAAGGTGCGTACTTAGTGAGACATCCTGGAACTTTGCTGCTATGTCAGCTACATCTCTCGGCTTAGCCTTAGGCCGTATTTAATTTGGATTCTAAATAAAGAAAGTGGGTGGGTACTATACTTTTGGTCAATTTTTCCTATATGGTTGTTCTTCCACTCTAAAAGGTGTGTTAATTGTTTCTGCAACTTCTTTAGAGTAATTAATTGGCTAAGAGCCATCGAATAATTAGGCTTTAACGTTGACTGAATAAAAATATACAACCCTTTCGCGGTATACATTATCTCTAAAAAAACATCTAGAAACGTCTAGAAACATCTTTGTTCTAATATACTCTTCTTTTCTACATACACACTACTTCATCTGACATGAAGGAACATTGTGAATCGTATGATTCGAATCAATTAGCCTATCATTATTATCATAATTTTTACTCGCAATATATACATACATACATTTTTATAATCTACACGCGCTCAAGGGATTATACTACCCTTTAAATGTCTCAACACAGCGCGGGCGTTAGGTTAGGAAGAGAAAGAAGGATAGGAAAGATGTGTCGCGCGATGTTCTGAGACTGAAGGTGGTTGTTGTCTCAGATCTTGTCTCCAGGGATGGCGGCTGAACTATTGCGGAGAAATACCGTATCTTATTTGTCCATGTCCCTTATAATTCGCATTTTTTTTTGTATTATTCGTTGTCATATTTAGCGGTATACTAGTTTTACTCAATCACATGTTGTTAATTCTATGTCTAAACAGCATGTAATGAGTAAGCCAGCAACTCGTATGACATTTATTTTAGAGTCGGATTTTAATGGAAAAATAAGAGGACATAGACTACGGCAGGGATCGAACCTGTGACCATGAGGTTGACAAGCGAATATACTATTATCGCGCCACGGGCAACCCCACATACATACATACATACATAATTACATTATACATACATATATGGCAAGTTTGGGATTCACAAAAAAATCAAAACTCGAGATTTTAATCAAACTTCACAGTTCGATGATAGCTTAGATGAAAAACATCTGTTCCACTATTGTGTAACTTATAGTATTTTCATATTGTTTTTTCGGTAATGATCACACAGGTTTTTTTGATTTTTTTAAGGTCAAAAATAACGGTGCATGACACACATTTTCAGAAACCTTTTTTTTAAATTAACTGAAGTTAACTTGATTCCGATAAACAGCGTTATTTGTCTGCCCAATTTATTCACGATATCTGCATTAAAAATGTTTGCCCTTTGACACTTTGGTTCTTTTTTGATTGCAGACTGTCACGCTCGCGTTGAAGATTATGACAATTTCTGTCTTTTGGTACTATAATTATGATTTTCTTTTGATGTACCATACTCCTTCAGGTCGATACTGAAATTCGGAACAATAAAATATATATATTCGACACTTACAAAAACTAACTTAAATATTAGTTTGTGTTCGTTTACTTCCCAAAGCTGCCAATTTCTATATATTAAAATTATGAGCTAGTCCTTCATTTTATTTTATTTCATTTACACCAGGAAATATTTACCCCAGCAGAAAAAAAAATTAAAATACCAAATATTTAAATAAACTCACGAAACTTCTCCATGGGAAGATTCAGCTTTTTTGCCTACTTCAATATGGTGGCCAAGTTTCACTTTGTCTTCCGCACAGATTATGTGAGTTCAGTGTCTAGGTTTGGAATATAAATAATATCGACTGTTGACCCCTAAAATCATGTTAGATCTAGTCACCTGCATATTAATATAATTAGAAATTTTCCCACAAAGAACAATCTTAATTCCTATGAGAAAGTCATATAAGAGTGTAGTTACAATTCCTCCACAAAACTATCAGTGATCTTTGTCACCGCAAAGAACGTTAAAAGTCAACAGGTCAGTAGATGAGATGAAATGAGCATATAAGACATTCTAAATTCTCAAGAATAGTAATGTAATCGTGATACATGGTTATATCACAGGATGATCATGCTATGCACAACATCCACAATCAGATGTCTTAGAAAATAGTAACTGCATTCCATAGAATCTTTGTTCACATTTGTTCATCAAAATAATCCAACAAAAAGTTAATGTCATGCTCAGTTGAAAATTTAAAAAAAAAAAAAAACAGAATCCATAGAAATAACCGATAACAAAACCACTCCGTCATTTTAAAGAAGCGCGCATTCAAATCTTCACCAGAATACAGAAAAGAGAAAAATGAACTGATGAGTTAGCTCCACCGACGCGACGACGAACAAGTTCAATTTGCTTATAGAAAACCACATTTTGGACCTGTTCATCTTTTTTTCTGTTTATAAATAATGCACCAATCGCGCACGGATTTTGTTTTCTTCGTTTCGCGTTTGCCATATTGGTTATAAGGTCAACTGGCAGGTAACGCTACCACCAGACTTAAGCTTCAACAATAATCCAGCTAGCAATTGAAAAGCCATTATGCTTTTGCATTCGACTTGATCGATGCTCGCTGCAATGCCATCGCCACTACCACTGATGCCGCAGATGTGCTGCCACAGCCACAGGATTGGCGGAACTCTCCTCCGGTTATGCAACCTTTAACCAGGGCCGGCTATATTGGTTCCAGTGCGTTCATAAACTAAAACTAAATAAATAATCGTCTGAATTCTATTTGATTTTAAGAGTAAGAAATTATCGTTTATAATGACTGACACGCGCACCTTAAGAAAAGTCGTTTTGTTTTTACAACTTTCAAAAATATACTAAATTTGTAAAAAAAAATCGACGAATTCGACTCAACTCTTAAAACGCTTAATGGTACTTCTCCAGGAGTTAACTAAATTATATACCGGATAGTGAAGGCAGTCTCTGGTAATGTTAAAACCGTATTTGCTCTCTCTATAATAACATTCTTCCAACTGGTATCTTTCCTAACGATTGGACGAAAGCTATACTGAATCACTATCACGAAGCACAAGGATACCGGCCAATACCTCTCTTTTTCTCTTACCAGTTCTCTCCAAAATTCTTTAGAAGATTATTGGACGCAGATTAGGCTGGCTGATGGAAAAAAGATTGAGTAATCAACAACACGCCTTAAGACCAAATAGAGTAGTTAAAACTATAATTCAACTCATGGAACGTAAACCTTTTATCTTGTAAGCACAGTGTTGTTGTGTCATCTATCTAGTTATTGAAAAAACTCAACTCCAATGGGGAGTTCCATATCAATTATTAAAGGTTATTCACTCCTTCCTTTCGAGAAGAACTTTCTAGGTGGATATTAATATGGCTTCATTTCTAAACCCTTGAAATCATCTATACGTAGATAACATTTATATAGTCGCTTTTGGGGAAGCCACAAAGGTAAATCAGGGCACATATTGTGTAATTCAGGCGATATCTTGACCTCACTTAACGTCTCTGAAAAAAATTGGTTTCTGTAAGTTGAGGCGATACCTTAAATTTTTTTTTTAACTGGGATATTCCAATGGAAGGCTATAAATTGAAGAAGTCATTTTGGCATCTTAACAACAAAACAAACATTTATTTTTTGTTTCTCGACTACTTTTATCGATTCGAATGTTACAGAATGGACTCAACAAACTGGAGCAATTGCATGCACTTAGAACAACACCGGTAGAAGCTCTAAGAATAGAGTCAGGCTACAAGCCTATATACGGGATGGGACAAAAAGAGCTATAGGCCTAATAAGCAAAGCAATCTCTGACTTTTCCCATGCACTAAATGCATCCTTGCAAAAAAGCCTGAATAGGAAGAAACAAAATAGGCACAATTCAATCTCTTCCCTTATGAAAATTATGCTTCCACTTTCAACGCAGTATTGTGTCTTGCCCGAAACCCTACAGGCAGTCAACTCTCTACCGCTATGGAAAAGAGCCACACTGCCGATTGATACCCATCTCTCAACACATAAAAAGAAAGAACCATTACTTCTCAGTTTTGTATGCTTCATAACGAACTTGTCGAAAGTATCATAAGTCACCTGATAAGTAACTGTGCGCTGACGGATCTTATAGGGGCAATAACTAATGTTATGCAGTCATTAAACTTGACGCTAACAATGAGGAGATTACCACATACCAAGGCCTTGAAGCTGAAAGAAACCTGGCGGAGATAACAGCAATAATAAAAGCTCTATCGATTGCTCAGACGATCACATCAGAAAATTTAATACTTACCGACAGCCAAAGTATTCTACAAGGAATCGGAAATTCTAATAATAATTGCAGTACGCCAAACTGAGTATTATATACAATAATCAAGATAATGGTCATGCAGACATCAAAGGCAATGACCTTGCAGACACTGCAGCCAAGAAAGCAACACGTTACCCTTTCAGTAAGGAATTGCCCAATATCCAACTATTAATAAGATGAATATTCATTGCAAATGAAAACGACGAGCTCCAAAGACTTGGTTAAATGAACAAAACTCCCTTCGCAAACATCAAGCAACTCACCTCAGGACTCCATATAATAAAACCCTACCAAGAGAAGAATGTATTACACTATTCCGCATCAGGGTAGGTAAAACAATCTTCACCAGCCAACACTATACTTTACTAAAGAATCCCCCGAACAATGTGAAAATTGTAAAGAAGTTCTCTCTACCTTACACATATTTGCTGAATGCCCTACTTCCCACCAAACACCAATATCCTACTCAGTGGAAGAAAAGCAGAAAAGTTCAGCAGAAATTTTGAATCCGTCCGATCTCCAAACAGTCTGCCTCATCAAGCTAGCTTTAAACCTGCACATACATTTAAAAAAAGATATAAGCTCTATATACCTATTTCACGGAAAAAATAAAATGCACGACTGGATCGCACGTACTTGCTCTTATGCTCGATCACATCGTATGCAAAAGATTCTTAATAGAAATGGCTAAATATGTTTTTTTTAATTCTTTTTTTATTTAATTTTTTTATACACAAAATTTCTTTAATTTTTTTTGTCCATGAAAATTTGTTATGACAATATTAAATATTTAATTACATACATTATAAATTTAAAAATAAAATTTCAAAAAAAATTATCCATCCGTTTTCGAGATATTTAATTTTCAATTTTTTTTTCAAAAATCCATAAAAATGTTTTTTTTTTCGGAAATGTTGGTATGCAGTATTATTTCTAATTCGAAGAAACTAATAAATAAAAATTTTGATCGAAATTATTAGAGCCGCTTATGAGAAAATTTTAAGTAAAAAAATGGTTGTATGGCAGGTACCGTTAATAACAAAATATAAAAAAAAATTGACCAAAATATAGATTGTACCAAAAGGACTGCACACTCTAATTTTTACAGCCTTTCTCGAGATAATTAAGATGGTAGACAAAATTGTATGGCAAGTATCGTTATTTTTGGGGCTAGAAAAACAATTCAAAAATGTATTTAATATGCTTTTCACACCAAATCCAAAACAGGGTTTCATCTAAAAGTTTACGAAAACTCGAAAACCGTTCACACTGAACACTTACAAGTTTTACATTTCAATTATTTTGACACCACATACAATAACAAATACGTTGTAAGAAATTACCCCAGACAGCTGTTTTTTTTTCGTTTCTCCTGGCAGCAACCCGTCAGCTATTTATGTGACGATTAATTGAGCGCTCTATGTTTCACAAGCTACAAGGTGTGTTTTTTTAATTCATCTTGCAAATACAACATGTTTTCGACAGGTTTTATTTAAAACTTGTAGTTTATCAAAACTTGTGGTTTATGAAAATGTATGGGCGCTTTAGGTTTTCAGTCAAAACCGATAATTTCGAGAAAACCGTGTTTTGGGTTTGGTGTGGAAAGCTATAAGACGATCACCCAAAACGCTTAAGTACCAAATTTGAAGGAAATGGCTTTAGCCATTTAGGCTGTAGATCGTTCCAAAGACAGACAGACGGAACTGCGGGGCACCTTTTTTGTGTTAACTATTATCGTAATGTCAAGTTTGATTGAAATCTCGAGCTCGACTTTTTTTCAAATTTAAAATATGCCCTTGCAAGTAAAAATATTTAGATGAGATATGTATGACACCCTTCATTTATAAATATATATAAAATGTAAGCCAATAAAGTGACATTTATGATCCAGTTGCCCTAATGTTCTCAATTGTTAATAAATTTTATAAATTTATTTTATAGATTATTTTGCTAAATAAATAAATAAAAAATTCGGTTGCACATTTTATACCACTAGGTCTTAAGAAAACTCTTATTCAATATCGTTGACTATTTCACCTCGCTTCGGCCCTGGCTGTGAGCTTCAGTGAACATGGACTTGGCTCTTCTTCACTTGGCGCGATCTTCTATTTCGAACAAAAAAAAAATTAAGCTGAAGACATAAGCAAGTGTGCGCTCTAGAAATAATGACCCACCAACCGATCGAAAATCTGAACCTGCAAGTTCACTCACACGAAATAAAAAAGGAATCCGGTTTGGAATTTAGGCATGAGTGGGTTTTGAACAGCTGCCTCCTACTGACACACATTTCAAAGCTATAGCTACAAATAAGTTTGCTGCTGGTTGGACTTTGACATGACGTGTGTTCAAGTTTGTTCCTTCGGACAAAAGTTTTGCCCTTCAACTGAAGTGGAATACTGTGTCATATCACGACGCATGCATACATTTTTTCGGATATGTTTCTGCTAAGTTCTGACAGTGTTCTAATTTTTTCTCATCTCATCTCTCAGTCTCATCCCTGACATCAATATTTCGTATCAAGACGGTTTGTTGGCATCTAATTTATGGCTGCTTAACTAAAGAAGACGTAACGTTACCGATACATCGGCCTCTTAGGTTCCCTTATACCTTTCCTTCCATCTGATGGATTTTTGATCTAGATAATACGAGGTGCATACGTATTCTAATGTTTCAGCTTCTTTGCTGAGCTTCAATATCATCTCTCTGTGGATTGAAAACGAAAATGTTGATACGATGCTGTTGTGGTGCCACAGTCGTGTCATTGTGTCGCTACTGCTCGTTCGTATTGTTGTAGGTGCCATGTGTGAGTATCATTTGTTGCATCGTTTGTAATACACAATTTTAATGTGACATCTTTCATCATTGAGTTTTTCGGTCGGTGGAGGCGAAGTACAAATGGTTGTTTGGATATATTCATCCCGATTATTTGATGGCTTCTTTTTGTTGAAAATTATCATCCAAAGTGGTGGCAATTGTAGTGAGTTATACATAAGCGTATAAATTGTTATTGGTCATAACTCAAGGCCGTTATAGTTTTTTTTGTTTGTTTCATGCTGCAACGGGTAATTTCATTATGGTCCATGAGAATTTTGAAATGATGTTTTTTCTTTATGGATGTAGACGTCTTTAGAAAAAAACTCATATTCTTGCGATCGCTGACGATGACCCATATAACTTTTTTTCGTCTGTTGAAAGATGTTTTCTGTCAGTTGAATGTGTTTTTTTTTCTGAGCTGAATTAAAACCAATTATGGACAAGATAACTCTGATCTGGTCATTGTTGGTGGAGATGTAACCTTTTACATAAATTGTCAGATAACTCTATTTCCATATATGTAGGTACTCGTACTATTTAGTGTTAAGTCCGTTAAGAAGATTGTAATAGTATGTTATTCTTCAATTTCTGAAGGTATAGACTTTTAAGGATGGATTCCCTGTATATTTCACTATTATAGTTTGCATTTCTTATGAGAAAATAAATCTGTTTTTAGCACTGAATGGACGTGGAAACAACTGACGAAATAAAACCGGAACCCTAATGTCAGAATGAAATCTTTTCGATTTTTTTGTTTATCGGCTCCCGGAAATTACACCAGGCGATTTAGCGCCAGATTTTTTTTTTGAAAAACGCCAGAATTTTTTTCTACCTCAAAATTGGAAAAAAGAGCAGAATTTTATTTGGAAAATAAGCCAGAAATATTGGAAAGTATGTCAGAAATATGTGGAAAAAGAGCCGCAAGCAAAGTGGAAATTAAGCCAGAAAATTTGTATATTCTGGCCTAATTTTCAAAATAACGTTTTGGAAGAAAGGAGATATAATGTTTTAAGATATTTTCAAACAAGACGAAGGGGGTGGGTTACCCGACCGGTCGGGGCGGGGCCACATGACATATTGTGAAATCTTTATTCAAAACATAAAATAGATTTCAAATGTAAACAATAAATTTTAAAAAGCTAGAAAAGAAATAAATTCGGGCTTGTGTGAAGTGATTTTTGTAATTAGGTCCACGGCATACAAAAAGCTCGGCGCGTAAGGGTGCCCATTATAGGATTTAGTTTGGGTACAAGTTTGTTTTGTGTATATGCAAATTTTGTTTGGAAATTTTTAAAAAGAAATCTTCAAATCCAAAAAAACCAATTGCGTAGTAATATAATCCTATATTGTGCCAAGCAGGAGGGTTGCAGGAGGCAGCATGCCCCCCTTATGCGCTGAGCTACAAACAGTTGTCCATGAGTAAAATCTGAATTGGGTAGGTATAATCCAGCTATTTCAAATGGCCTGTCCTTGAGACTTGATAGTCATAGCAAAAGCAACTTTCAACGACAAATGCCTAGTACGGTCATATGGAGTAAGATTTATGCGGGTATAACAAAAGTTTTCCCAGAATTAATCAGCTAAGCCGTGATAGTGTACTCATGTACGTATGTGACAAACATTCTGGCCCCATTAACCAAGCCACACTTGGCATATTAATTTTTGAAGCCTTTTGATATCTAATTTATTGCATTCGGTTTTTTATAAATGAGAAAAAAAATAATACTAACAACAGAAGCGACAAATAAATACTATAATATATATATATACAAATAAATAATATAAATCAAGGTGTAGCGAAAAAAACGTCTCTCCCCACTCACACAATGTGCAAGCGAAAAAGGAAGATTTTAAATTACAGAAGTAATACATATATTTCTCTTTCATTCATTCAATGAGTTAAAACTGAGGCCGAATATTCCGAAAACAAAAACGCATTACCAACTCTGCACTTAAATGATTTAAAACAACAGGGATATCTTACCAGGAAACAGGAAGAGCTTTTCGCTATTCAAATTGGTGGCGGTAATGTCGTTTTGTTGCGTGCTGTGTCGTATAATCAACATCATAGGTAATGGAAGGACGCATTCTTAGAACTGGCAATTAGTATAACATTCTTCATTCAAAATTCGACATACTGCCACAAGAAGAAATATCACAGCATACCTCTGTTGAACGTTGCTTATGTACGGTATCATGGAGTGAACACTAAGAAGCTGTTTTGTAACAGTAACAATGTGGCTTTCGGACTCTAGTCCATGCACCTGTATTTCCACCAGAAAATAATGTGTTTAATCTCTATTTTCAATAAATGTGTCCAACTATTATACTCGCAGTGGGCTTGTTCGTTGAGCCCTGAAATCACCGTAGGTTCTTCATAAAGCGTTTTTTGAAAACCCTTAACTCACCCTGGTGAAAAAAATCTGTTTTCTTATACCTGGGTCGCCCTGAACTCGCTCTAAACTAGATCTAGTGTTTTAACTGGAGTGAGTTAAGATAACGAAAATAAAACTTTCAAAGTGATATTGTGCTGAAGCATGTGTTTTGTTGTAGATTTGCGATTTGCATGTAATTTCTTATTTTTCAAATTAAAATTAAAAGAATAAATAAATACTATAATTTAATTTAATAAATAATAATAGGAAATGGAATCCTTTGATATTATGGATTGGGCAAATCAAATTCCCTCCGCAAGAAAAATTTAACAAATTTCAGATTTTTCTTATCAGACGACATACTTTATTGTGCTCCAAGAGTCAAGAACACATTTGGCAACTCTTGGGTGTTTTTTGAAAACCAAAAAACCCAAACTTATGATTGTCCTGAAAACCTGAGTTTAACCTGGGTTAAGTTTAACGAACGAACCTTTGTGTGCGTGAGGTTTCGATTTAATATCGGCTATTTGCAACGTTCTGTAATGACCTCTAGAGCTGTATAAAGGTCTGGAAATCCAATACATTGGTTTGTCCATATCGGACGAATTGACAAAGTGCAATGCTCCAGCCTAGATAGTATTCGAATCCAAGCCTCCATGGATTCAAAGCTTTGAGGAAGCCCGATTTCCCGACTTAATACCAATTCATCAAGAACCCTAAGCGCTCGGAATCGTAGAGAATTGATAACCAACTTGTATAATGACCCTTTATATTCAGGGAGCTGAACAAGTATTAATTTTGGACGGTTAACGGACTTGACTGTGATGAAAGCATCGCTTCCCACTAATCAGCGAAATCAAGTATCATTGCGCGTGGTTAGTACTTGGATGGTATGGATCGTTCAAAACCAACCGCATGCAGTTGACATATGCTGCTTGAAATGTTTGGTCTTTCGTTTTGTGTCTCTCTCGACTGTATAACGTGCTGTAATATTTAAGCCAAGGGCATCAGTTGCCCAGTGTTTTAGTGTCTCTCCTATAAGGAGTTGTGTAATATGTAATGTAATGTAATTTTTTGACGCTGAGGAGGGTAAGATGTGACTAGCAGTGAATGAGGCCAAAACGAAGTACCTGCTGTCCACAGAAAGGGCGAATTGGACAAAATGTCACAGTGGACAAGTACAACTTTGAGGTAGTTAGGCACTACCTCGGATCCGCTATACATCTAAAAACAACATCTCATTAAAAATAAAGCGGAGAATAACTCTTGCCAATCGCTGTTTCTATTGGCTTGGGAGGCAAATGAGTAGTAAATCTCTCTCTCGAAAGACAAATGATTCTCTTTATAAGACTCTGATCATCCCAGCAATGCTCTATGGCGCAGAGACATGGGCTCTATCGGGGATGAAGATATATCCTTAGTCGTTTCAAGCGTAAGATTCTTCGCAAGATTTTCGGCCCTATATGCGTTAACAGGCTTCAGAGAAGAAGGCTCAACCACAAACTGTACGAGCTGTATAGAGACATGCGGACCTGGTACAAAAAATACGTACATATGTCATGTAGATGGATAGGTCATGTAAAACGATGGACAACAATACTCCGGCTGGCAGGATCTTCTAGTCCAGAGGGAAGACCTCGACCACGAAGACGGCGCGCTCAAGTGAAGATGACCAACTTTGAGTGCGAAACTGGAGGAAGCTAGCGAAAGACCGACATATCTGGAGAGGCACGATGGTTGAGGCCCAGGTTCGCCCTGAACTGTAGCGCCACCTAAGTAAGTATAGGAATTTTATTTTGTTATAGG
Source organism: Philhelius pedissequus (assembly GCA_910595825.1). Classification (NCBI taxonomy): domain Eukaryota; kingdom Metazoa; phylum Arthropoda; class Insecta; order Diptera; family Syrphidae; genus Philhelius; species Philhelius pedissequus. The sequence continues at coordinate 256,692,262 of OU343160.1, forward strand.
GTTTCTTCAACATTACGAATGAAATATTCAACGAGTTTTCATCGATTTAAATAAACTATGTACATGCATAATACATAGATATGTGTCCGAAGCAAACATACCGAATAAGGCTGATATTTACTCCAACATTATTGTGCCCCTAAAATAACCTTCATCTTTAAATTAATAAGACACACTTACCTAATGCAAGCAAATTCCAAACATTGCAACTATCCGCCATTACTATAGCAATTAGATCACAATAATGTACCACCCACAAAAAAATAAATCAAGTCACAATCAACCTAAGCATAGCAATAACGTCTTAAAGCCATCGCCTTCGTCATTCATCCAACCTCACATTTGCCGCATTTGATCCGAATACTTGTTTTTTTTTTCGATTTTGAAAGCCCGCCAACATTTTGAAATCTTTTTGCCAGCATCTCGAGCAAGTATGACACCATCATAAAAACAACCATCTTTAGGTTGAGTATGCATTTCCATGGAAACCTGAACAAGTGTTTGTCATTCTCATTCACTATCACCAAAGTAAATACAAAAAAAAATATTATAAGGCTCACGGTATTGACTTCAAAGTTGTTGCAGGTTGGAGCTTAGAGGCAAATTATTTTGCAATCTTCGTGTAGTTTGCTCCCTTTTGCAAGGTATTGTGTATCAAAATAGATTGTTATATGTTCTGCTGCTACACAACTGTTATTGTTTGTTAGAATTTGAATTTAATCGTGTTGGCGGCCGTGTCGACGCGGTACGGCATGCATAGAAGCAATTTGTTTCGCCGCCATTTTTTATGTTGTGAAATCACATTAATTGTTGAACAATTCACAATAGATTAATGCGATTTGATTAATGAATCTTTACGTTCTTTAAAAAAAAAAAAAAAATAAAAACGATATAAGGTGATAGATATTGAACCTTGAAAAAATTGGAGTAGAGTTTTGACCTTAAAACACCTAAGTTACAGCAAAATAAATAACACGTCTGTTGACCTTTATCAAACGTCAAACGCCCTTCAAACTACGTGACCACTTGCAAATCTCATTTTTCTTGCTAACCAAGAAGACGACTTCAGTCAAATACAAAACGTGAAGGTCATTCCCATAGAATTTTAAGAAACTTTAACCTAGATAGTAAGCCTATTACCATTAATAATAATCCACTTCACAGCGGGTTAAGATTCGGACATATTTTGTTTTAAAAATATACCTCCGCGTTCACACGATGCAAATGCAGAAGCTAACACTAATGGTGGCGGTATCTGTTTATTTGTTGTTTTTTTTTGGCTTTGAATGCTTCTAAAATTGAATATCTGTGTGATCTCAAATCCGCCTACAAACACTTTGTATATTTTAAATGTGCAATTAAACATTTTTTAAAGGAAAAGTAATTTATTACGTTAAGTGTCGTCTAATACGCATTGGGATTGTTATAGGTGCAATAAAATAAACGAATAAATGTGTCATTTGTGAGATTTTATAAGAGTATAAGTTGCTGGATAATAATAACATGAATTTCATTAATAATTTATAAGATGAGCAAATGTAATGGTAAAGTGTGAATGTGCCTTAATTATGTACATTGTACGAAGTCATTGGGCTTTGACATTTATGTTGTATAGACGTACAATCGACGTATTTGTTTTATACTGAACTGAGCTGAGCCTGAGTTAACAGAGTAGCTGTGATTAGAAAAAAGAAACACTAGCTAAGGGATATGCGTGTCTGATATAAAATGAAACAACTTTTCTCGTCAGCTCATGATACTGTTCTCAGCTTAAATAGAAAATTGCCCAATATCGTTGTTTTTTTTCATTTTTCACCTTTACTACCTAAAAACCACTAATCCTTTCACACATACTGGATAACTAATGTACATTTTCCTGTAAATAAAGTAAAGCTAAAGCCCAGACGCCCATTTTGGAAAGGCAAGAAAGCTGATTCTTTCCATATCAATTTAATTCCATGTGTAGCCCTATGCACATCAGATCGAAATATGATTATACTCCATTCATTTCAGCTATTCGAGCAGGGTGTACTTTTTAGTGGAGACCTCATATCATACTAACATTTTAAACATTTTCCACGCATAGTTTATAGTATGTACCAACACTGCTGTAATTTCTTCCTGCCTGACGTTAACATTTTATGTTTTATATTTTTTAAGGTCCAAAACTAGATGCCTTTGACCTGAATTGGTAATGCTGCATCACCCTATACATATTTTAGGGTAATAAAGGTTTGTCCATTTTGCGGTTTCAAAAGTAAACGTAAAAAACCACATATAAAATATTTTTTTTCATGATATTTCTTTTTTATTATAAAGTTTGAACGTTGACATTATGTGTGAAATACTAAATCATAAAAATGGCCACCACGCAAATTGTTGCAATCATCGATTCTTTTGAGGTAATTTTCGACCACTTTTTGACACATATAGGGCGGTATCTTAGACATACCTTGACGAATGTAGGTTTTTAAGTGCTCAAGAGTTAAAGGCTTATCTGCATAAACACGGTCTTTCGCGTAGCCCCACAAAAAAAGTCCAGCGGTGTCGAATAGCATGATTTTGGTGGCCAGTTGATAACGGCACGACGAGAAATTACGCGGCCAGGAAATGTCTCTTGCAATAAAACCATATTCGCTCAAGTTGTGTGGCATGTGCCACCGTCTTGTTGAAACCACATATTCTCCAAGTCGTATTCTTCAATAGCAGGCAAATAAAAGTCGGTTATCATATGACCATAACGCACCGAATTGACGGTGACAGTCGTTCCATTGTCGTTTTCGAAAAAGTAGGGTCCAATCAACCCTCCGGAGCAAAGAGAGCCCAAAACAGTGACTTTTTGTGTATGTAATTGCCTCTCTTCAATTAATTGACGATTCTCAGAACCCCAACGAACGACAATTTTGTTTATTTACATACCCACCGAGTGAGAAATGTGCTTCGTCGCTGAAGAAAAAATTTTGTTCGAAAAATCGCCGTCCACCGCCTGTTGTTTAAGCACCCATTCGACATATCTACTTCGTTGTGAATGGTCAGCTCGCTTCAGTTGTTGTGTGAGCTGGTCTTTATATGGATGTAGGTGTAGATCCAAATGCAAAATACGCCATAATGTGCCGTAAGACAGTCCTAATTCCTGAGAACGACGAGGAATCGACACATTCGGGTCTTCGACAACACTTTCACTTACAGCAGCGATATTTTCAGTGGTACGAGCGAAACGATGATCCACAGGCCTTACAACAATATCTGTAACCAATCCAGCTGCTTCAAAATTCTTCACAATTTTTCCAATTGCTTGCGTAGTTGGACGATTATGTAAACCATAATCTCCTCTTAAAGCACGATATGTGGCTGTGGCAGAACCACCATTTTTGTAGTAGGTTTTAATAATTTGTATGCTTTGTGCGATAGTTAAGAGATCCATTTTCGTAAATGTCAGACTTTCAACTGAAAAAACAAAATGGTTTAACAACTTAGTTTGACAGATGTCGAATTCCAGCCCTATACTTTGAAACCGCAAAATTGATAACCCTTTATATTGCGCACATTGTAAACATTCAGTTGTCATCTTTGACAAAGTGTTTCTGAGATTTGACACATGCACTCTATTTTTTGGCTGATCCACATACAAATATTGATTAGTCGCTATTTCAGTAATAATAGTCATTCAGTAACAGGTATTAGCAGATCGAAAAAACCTGTTATTGAAATAAGATTTACATATTACATATTTTGTTTAATCGTGATTTTGGTAAGTCTTTATTTGCGAGTTAATTCTAACTGCTTATTAGTGGTATTAAAAATTCAAAAATCGTAACATAATCAAAGTCGTAAAGTAGAACCACTATTAAATAAATCAAAACTCTAAAATCGCAAATAAGCATGCAGAATCGGAATTATGTAAAATCAAGTCCCCATTGCCACTCGCTGGTAAAAAATACTTGCATTTATAGTAGTTTAAACATATTCTTAAAACTAAAAACAAATAAAATACGGATACCTTTAAGATATGCCCTATTTAAATACTTTGATAAAAGTGCTGGCAAAGGTAGCTAATTGAATCATGTACTTTTAACAAATGGTAGTAATGCTTTAAACTATTTTAAAAAGAAAAACTAATGTTAAATCTAAAAAAGAAAAACTGATGGAATAAAACAATTATTGACAATTTTGAGCGAACCACATATTATTATTATTATAATTAATTTTAAGATTGTAGTGGAAAATAGTTTATTAAAATAGTTATTTTACTGACAAATTTTGATCCACAATTGTTGTTTATTTCAGTAACAGGTATTTATAACTTTTATTTAAAAGAAGCAGTAACAGATCTTGCAACTAGCAGTTTGGCCCATGGTTATGCCTATATGCCCTAGCCAAATGTGACACGAGTACCTCTGAGTTTTGACACATGCGCGAACTTGAACGAATATGAAAACCGGAATATAGCTATTACCTCTAATATATATGTATACTGTGATGCTACATAACTTTTTCCTCCATCTTTCCTTCAATCGAAATAAATAGGTTATTATAATTTTTTTCAAATTAGGTTTCATTAGGTAATTAATTTTACCATATATTTATATTCCTCTTAAGTTCAACGATCTTTTTGGATCATGTACATTATATTTTAATACAAGAACATTCGTTAAGAAAACCTAACAACTATTTAAAGTAATCGCATTTATGTCAAATTATTTCCACACAAATCAAAACAGTAGCTATAGCAATACATTGTGTTATGATAGTCCCGTCCACGATCACCAACTATACGTACATACTTGGGGCAGCTATCAAAGGTTAAACATATGATGGCTACCTCACAGTGCAAACTATTTTTACTGCGCAAAGATCAAGGCTTTGTTCTGGCTATTAGGTACGTCAAATAAACATGATTAATTGTATTCTTTTTCTCTTTGACAACTTGGCTAAGTAGACTTAACATAATAATGAAAAACCTTACCATTCCATAAAAGAAACTGGTACCTTACCTACACCTCCTGTTTCGCTAACAATGAGATCTCGATCTTTTAACGAGTTAACTTGTCAGTGGATTTATTGAATTACTTAAGATGTCCTTAAAAGCTTCAATCAAAACTCTAGGGGATTATTTTTTTTTATTAAAATCATTTTAGGAGCGCCTTGAGCATAATCCGGATATTCTCAAAATTAAGGGTGAGAAAAAAATCGAAGAAACAAAACTGAATGATTTAATTTAAAGTGACTTATATTGGAACCACACACATAAATAAGGCATTAGATAACCTAACTAATGAAAATTCTAGCACGATATAAAGTTTAAACTAATCAATTTAAAGTCGTTAGTTTAAAAGCCTTCCTCACAATTCACAATCTTCTCAATCTAGCAATTAGTCAAAAGATTAATAATCGTACATCAACAGTGAGCTGTCAGTGAGCATCAAATTGTCATCGCCAGGTGTTTATGTCTACCTACCTAGTCTAAGATTTAAAAGATTTACTAAACATGGCGCTTTACAACAAAAATAATGACATTTAGGTGGCCTTCAGCATTCTCATCGTGAAGAAGAGTTATTTATATGGAATGAAGTTTCTTTTTTTCTGACGTCTTGGGGGTCTTTTTAAGATGTTTCATTTAGAACACGTGTTCCATGACTGCAAGAGTGCTTTTTCGGGAACTTCTCATTGTACAGTATGTTGTCAACGGAATGATTTGTATATTCCATATAAGTAAGGTGCCAATTGATAGCAGTAAGTATTTTTGGTCGCTTAAGTGTTAACGTTGAGATTACTAATTGGGTAAATAATTTATTTAAAAGCAAGTGCCAATAAAACTTGAGCACTTGTATAGAAGCGGGCAGTATAAAATAAACTTACCTTAATAAGGTCTTATCATTCAGACAAAGCGGCCACTGTTTCGCCAAACTTGTCGCTTAAAACTTGAGTTCTGGGTTTCATGTATTTGACAATGTGTCAACATCCGGATTACGGGAATGGTTTCTAGAGCTTTTGATGATGAATGCTTGCGATTGGACTCCAATGATCCGCCCCAAAAGTATTTGAACCCTATCTCGAGCGCAGTAGAGAAAGACCGCGACTCAAGTGGTGAACAGGGATGAGGAGGATCTCTACCAACTTGGTGTAAGAAATTGGGGACTGCTAGCTAGGTACCGAGCTATGGCTGATGGAGAAGCATGTTGATTAAGGCCCTGGTCCAACCTGCATTGAAGCGCCACCTTAAGTAAGTAAGTGAGAAACCAGGCCTTCATTTAGTAAGGGAGTTTTTTTTTGTTTGTCATATAGTTCTCTTTTCAACTATAAGTGAAAATGATATTATTCCTTTTCATTCGAACAACCTCGTTCTAAAACCAACAACCTTACTTAGATTTTTGTACTTATTTGCCTTAAATGCCTCAAAATCTCACAATATCAAGATTTTGAAACTGGGAAAACTTCCGATATTTGTGAGATTTCTATCATTACTATGAGATTTTGATGCTGAAAATTTTTGATAATGGACATTTTTTCAATGGTTGATTTTGAATATGCGATATTTTGTTACTGCAGATTTCGTAGCAAGAGATCACCAACCCAGAAAAAAACTGCTATATTATGTTGCTGTTCTAAAATGCCCGAGATATGTACTGCAATACAATACGCCACCCGGTAGCAAAAGCAGTTTCTCCAGGTTTGATTGGTATGGTATACATTTTGCTCAAAGTACCTGCGAGTTCAGAGCCGTCGTTAAAGTTGACAGTCTATTGTGTGTGTGTCGTGTGCGGTGTGTTTAAGTTCAAGGTTGATGGTTGTTACACTACACATTTACGTTGATAATCGATCTTGTTTGGTGTGCTTAAGTTGTGAGAGTATCTGGCTCTTTTTTTTAGAATAATTTTAACTATATACCTGTAAGACCTAAGATCTTTTAAATGTATCCTGAACTGCACGGCCCTAGTTAGAAGGATAAAAAAGGCAAGACAAAATTTTTTTAAGCGCATTGAATCTAAAACAAAAACTTTGAATTAACCCAATCTCGAACCCCTGTTGCTAAGGACTGGATTTGCAGAGGGCAGCATGCCCTCTCTTACGCACCTAAGATACCTAGAATAGAATGCTGTCCAATTCGGTGAGCAGCAAATGGTTCAGCACATACTATGGAGATCTGTGCTGATATACAGTTTATCAATACTCCACCCGGTACTCGGAGTACTAATAGATGAAAGCTTCTGTAACTGTTACGTTGTGCAGGAACGCGGCATCGATACAACAGAGGTTGGAGCCACAAAATAACACGCAGAAAAGAAATCAATAAGAACCTCATACATTCAAACCGCCCGTCCGTGTCCGCCCTTACCAGCCAACGACCTTCAGTACCTGCTCATATGAACGATAAAAAATATGCTAAGCAAACTTCATGAGGTTTTTTAAAAAAAATTATATTTTTCAAGCAGATACCCGTGCGATGCTACGGGTTTTCTATCCCACGGGAATCTAATGACATCATCTATCCACCTACAAAATTTCATTAAAATCCGATCAATGGTTGAGGCGTGAATGCGGAACGGTTCTTTGTTCGGGGTTTAAATTACCTATGCCATAATCCAGTGGCCCATCCACCGACCAATCAAATTTCATAAAAATCCATTAGGTCGTTGATGCGTAATTACGATCAAACATTCATACACATTTATAATATTAGAAAGTTTTATCAATTGATGATAATTGACTTTTAGTGACAAAAGCATACAACTAACCTAAAAACAATTTATTTACAGTATGTGCATTGTACATGAACTACTGATTTGGTGTAGAGCCTTCGTGTTGCTTAATATATCCCACGGGAACCATATTTACCGGGATAAAAAGTAGCCTATGTGCTATTCCAGACAATAATATTTCAGCCGGTCTGGCGTGAAAACGGAAAAAACATCCATTCAAACTTTTTGCTGTTGAATCTGATTTTTAAAGAAAAGTGGAGTGAAACTAAAATTTCTGAAGTATAGATTTGAAAAAAATACTCAAGCATTCTCACACACATGTGCCAATAAAAACGAATCGAACGAAGAACAAGTACGGAAAAAGTGATTCCGTTCACAACATACTCGTAGTTTCAGACATTCAGAGTTGGTTGTAAATTGAACTACTATAATGAAGTTTGATAATATTATTCTGTGTGTTACAATATGAATCAAAAGAGGAGACAAATTGGTATTTCTTTGTTTAAATATTAGTAAGCTTTATCCAATTGGAGTAGGTAATGTTCGATAAGCACTTGATTAGTACTAGTTAAATAAAATTCACGACTAGACGGCACGTACTTGTTCGATCACATCTTTAGCAAAATATTCTTAATAAGAAGGTAAATATATTTTAGAAGTAATTTTTTAATATAAAAAAATTTACCATTTTGGAAATATTGAATTTGCCAAAAAAAAAATTGATTTTTTTGTCAAAAATCATTTCACATTTTTTTATTTTTATGATTTATAATTCGACGGACGTGTTTTTCCGTCTGGAAAAGTAAAAAAAAGCATAGCTAGTTTAATTAAATTAACTAAATTTAAAGTGTGTTATTGTAACATAAATAAATTGCATTTGTTCAATAGTTATTAAATTTGAATGCCGTACGTCGACAACACCAGGGAAATTGTAACTTGGAAAGGGAGTCAAACGAACAACATCCACGTGTATAGAAGCCATCCGAATTCCATCTATCCTTGAAACTTTATAAATTAAACTTTTTCATAATTGAAAAAAAAAAAATTAAATCTACCAAAAATACAAAACAAAACAAAAAAAAAAACAAATAAATTAAACTGTCAGGTTGACAACCGTAGACCAGTATTGCCTTATACAAAGAATCCTAAGTCCGCTGTCATATCCGAAACAGCATTGCCAAGCATTTATAAGAATTGTTTATTCTTCAAACACAATGGATGTGATACAAACACGATAAGTGGGTTAAGGAGTTCTTATTTAAATTAGTGTCGAACCATGAATCAAAGAAAACAAGATGGAATACGCATTTTTTATTTACTAATAGGGCTACTAAGGTAAATCGGTTAGATTAAAATGTTTGGTTAAAATTCGTGATTGTAAGTTGAGAACTCAACGGAAAACAATTTTAACCTCCGTTAACCCCACTTAACCTGTCCCAATTAGTGAGTTTGATCCGTGGTTCGGAAAACGTACGTGCAGATTTCGGCAGTTTCACTGAGATTCAATGATAAGTTAAGCATATATGACACTTCTATTATATACTTGCAACTTGAATTATCGGTGAACTCCAGATTTTCGGTCGAAATCGTGAATTTAAATTGCTGAATCACGGTTCAAATATTTAAGCCACGTTTGTAAAACTAGCCTTGAGTAAACTAATGGATTAGATGTGAAATAAGTATTTAATATTTACTAATAGGGCCACTAAGGTGAGATTAATTCGTTGGGTTAAAATTGGTGAGTTAAGTTGGTAGCCCAACGGATCACAATTTTTACCAACGTTGAATCTCACTTAACTCGTCGAAATCGGTCAACCAAAATTGCTGAGCCACAAGTCAAAGTTTGACCAACGGTGACGCTGGTGCGATTAGCCCGTAGGGTTCCTTCTACATATGTTATTCAAATTTTGATCCGTAGTTCAGCTAATTTAAATCAATGAATTTGGTGGATTAATTGGGGTTCAACAATGGGTTCAGGTTTAATTGATTTGAAATAGATTCATGTTGGGGATGAACGATTTCATTTTGTTTTCAGCTTCGAAAAATGCATTTTCAGAGCTTGTCAATTATAAGCTAATTTAATTTCCTATGAAGTTCTTTGAAAGCTGTACATAGTAAGAAAATATACAAAACGGGTTTTATAATTAATATCGGTAGTTAATGGTCAAAATTCTAATGAAAAATAATGTTTGACAGTATGTTTGACGTACAGCAAGTCCTCCATTCCAACCACAATCCAATCTACAAACAGTGCATTTTGACTTACTGGGCAGATACCTCTTTAATTTTTCAACTTGAGAAATTGTGCTTACTCCGCCACTGCATACGAGTTAAAAATCGCAAACTGAAATTGTATGATGTAAGCGCAGTCAACCGAGGCGAAATCTCGATTACGATCTTTCACTCTAACCATAAGGAGATAAAAAGAGAGAGTATGAATTTTTACTTGACAACGTGGCTTGGGTTGATGGATTAGCTAAACAAAAATGGTTTTGCTTTTGAGAGTCGAAAACGTGGACTTGTTGGTGTGAACACCAATTTGATATCTTGCAAAGTTTACTTACGTACGTAAATTGTAAGTAATTGTAAAATTATTTCTATGGACCGATATCTGACGTGCAACGACTTTTATGACATCACTGATATGTATGTAGCTGCATAATTTGTAGGTACTCGCTGAGGATTTTTTTTGTTGGTACGTATCGTGAATTCTCATTCTGTAGGTAGCTACATGAATTGTGTTGTATATTCAATGAGAAAGTCTATTCTAAATTGTTTTTGATTCATTTTTTTTTGTAGGTGTGTGATTGCGATTTTTTGTTGGTTGTTTTGTTAATGATCATATACATTTAACATTAGTGTATTGTGCTGTATTAATGTGTGTAATGTTTAATTAGTAGTCCAGCAGGAAATTTCAAAAAATTCATGCATGAATCACTTAAGTACTATGCACATGAGAGCCACCAACGATCAACAAATGAACGAATATTCGTCCATTTTGACATTTCGTTCACATGAATTTAATTTTATTCATCACTAATGCAAGTATAAAATCTGATTTTGAGGTAGACGCCCACGAACAATTTATTCGTCGAAGGGTGGATGGTATGTGGAACGCGAATAGAGTTTTACTGTTCGTAGCAATCAGATGCAATTCGCGACTACGAATATGGTTTTCTCAAATTTATCTTATTTTGGCGATTAAAATGTAAGCTTAACTGTCATAAACATTAATATAAATTATATTTCTACAATTTTGTTTAGAATTTGTGAAGAATTTAGGTTGGTAAATTGTTTTAAATTGAATTTATTCGTTTATTCATCGGTCGTTGGTCGCTCTCATGTGAATAGCCCTTAACTTTTTCATCAATGAGTGGAAGCTACAACCCATGAGCTTGGTATGAAAACATCGATGAATTTAACATGAGGCTGTCATAGGCGTTCACCAAATGATTTTCGAGGTGAATATTTAACAGTGAAATCACGAAGTAGGGGTAACTAATTTATTCATAAGCAAATTATATGTGATGAAAACTGGCATGAACGTTAAGCTGTGAAATCACTAGATAACTTAGAGTTGCTTATTCAGCAGGTGAAAAATGACATGAATGCTCATCCATTAATTCACTCTGTTAAGGTAACTCGTTAGTTCGCATATGAATTTTATATGGCGAAATATGCCATGAATTTTCAATTATGAAATCACTAGGTAATGCCCGTATGATACCTAATTCTTTTTTCCTCATTTTATATGCATTAAGTAACACTAAAGTGTCGGTTTTCTGTGAAAAAGGAAATATGTTTTTTTTACCAAAACAGAAACATTGTATATGTATGTTATACCCCCAAACATTATTTTATTAATTTAATTCGACGATTATTCAATAATATAAATATTCAATTAAGAAAAAATAAAACGTTTATGCGAAAGTAAACCTCATCAATAATTGATTCTTTTAAATTTGATCTGATGTCGGTCTTAGCACTTCATTTTGTTAATTCTGCTGCTTAGGTTTTGCACTTTCAGTCGCCAGCATTACGTATTGGGTATAATGCTAAAAGAAATATTGGCGTTTTTAAATTTTGTTTTGAATAAAGTCGAAGAAATACCCACCAGTCGCCAAATATCTTAAGGTTAATAATTGAAACCTTTCAGCTGACTCAATACAATTTCTGGACAAAAAAAAACATTTTGATAAAAAAAAAACTTCTTTTGCTAAGTTAAATGATGATAATGATCGCAAACAAAACTGGAATTTCTGGTTTATATGGTGTTTTCACTTTCTCTAAAAAAAGCCACGAACTCATGTCATCACCAGCGAATACAGACTGAGCGCATTTCTCGGGGCAGTAAATAGACAATGTTCGTCGCTCTGCTCATGGCAGAAAAAAAGCTCTTTCTTTAAGGCTTTTTTGTTTGCATTTTTTTTTGTTCTCGCAATAAAAACAAAACAACCACCGCACTGCAGAGAACCAAACATCATTTGCGAACTCATGAATCTTCATAAGTGGAATTACCGTTTATGATTTTGTAACTGAAAATGTAGTGAATTGTAAGCATTCAATTCATTTGAATTTAGTTAACTGATGAAAAAATGCGCAACCGTCTTCTTCTGAAATCGTAACATACTACTCAGCGATGGAAATAGTCGATGAATCCATTGATGAATTCACCAAAAAAATTCATTCATGTCGAAATTTCCTACCGGCGCGCGCGGCAGTCGATGATCTCGTTGCCAAAGTTTCAGTAGGCGTTTTTCTTTTTTAGTTCAGAGCAGAGTCTGAGTTGTCAAAAAATTTGTTTGTGTGTTTCTTTTTTCGTTCTGAACATCTGTAGATCGCACTCGACGTGCTCGAAGATAATTGACTGAGCATGTAAGTATATATTGCTGAACGCCCCAAATGCCATGTGTGTCAAGAAGGAAACTAGGAAAAAAAATATAATTAGGTACATAAGCTTGCGAAAGGTGACTGCTAGTTGATTTTCTGTATCTGATTGTGTATCAGTCAGCAAAAAAGTGTAGGTTTTGTGTTATATTGCTTTTTATGATTAAAATGAAAATGTGTTCTAATTTGCGTGGTACAAGTGTGCTTAAAAAACATATCAGTGTTCAGAGCTCGCTCTGTTTGGAACAAGTTCAGTGTATACTTTATGTGTTCGAACTCTGTTCAGTGCTCTGCTCTGCACGAAAAAAGGAAAACGCCTAGTATAGGTATTTCGTAGATTTAGACACTTATATAAAATTGTTCAAACGATGCGACGGTGACAATTGTACAATAGGAAGATAGGGTCGTTATGGGCGATGTATTAATTTAAGTTCGGGGCTGGTATCAAAAAATGTCAACTTCATTGTCCTTTGACCGGTTTCCATGAAATTGAAACATGATTTAGCTAACATAGAATTATGAAAAAAAAAAATTGTTTCAAATTATGGAAGTTGTTTTACTTCTAGCGCATGTACATAAGTACAAACACTCTTTTTTTTTAGAGGACAGTGAATTCCCTGATGTTTTTGATGATTTTGATGACAAAATGTCTCTATATACAGTAACAATATAATATACAGTAAATAATCGCAGACTTTTCATGAAAATGCTTTCTTCTGATTAATGTCTAGTTCTTGGATTTTTAATTTGGATATGATTTTCAGTTATCTGGAGGTCATTGAGGAGACAATGCAATTTGCCAAAAAAAAACGTTTCAGTTAAGCGGAGTTGACCGTAGTATTATAAAAAGATAAAACCAGAGCAGATTGTGAATATGGCCATTCGATGTCACTTTACTTTCATATTACGTATTTTTTTCCACAATTATTTAAAATAAAATTTAATTTATTTCAACCCGTTGTTGCACCGCCCGTTAGCTGCTCCATAAAAAAAATGTTATTAACCATTGTCAAATTTCTAATAAAATCGATTCGGAATATTAAATGCACCCCGTATTTTAGTCTTAAGTCTAACAGTATATTTTATAATTTAAAAAAAAAAAACATTTTTTTCATCGATTTTTATGATATTTTTTTGTTTGTATTGTGGTACATTTCTACACGAGACTTTGCTGGCAATATGGAGCCAAAAAAACGTGTTAACTTAAATGTTGAGTTTGTCATAATTCTTTCCTCACTTCTAATTCAAAGATAAATTGAAAATTAATTATTGTATCCATGATAATTATTTACCCAAAACTATACTTCCTGTATTCAGTCATCGTAAAAATATTAACACAACGGAGGGTTTTTTTTAAATTTTGTTTTCATAAATCATTACGTTCAAAACTAAAAACACAAAAATTACAAACTTGTTAACACTACGACTCGGGTTTTCAGGGTAAATTTAATAAATAAGAAATTAATAGGTATAATTAATTGAAATATTTCTCTTTTTCAAAGCTATTAAACATAAGACCTTTGTTTGAGTTTTGACTACTTTGACAACCAAACAATTTATGACAAATCAGAATTAATTAGACATTAAACCAGAACCTAAAAATACTATTATTTCTTCTGATAATAATAATTATTCTATGCATATTCTTTAGATAACACTTAATAGAAGCAAATAAATAAATGTGTTTACACACATTTAATGCAAATTCTTTATTGGGTTGATTGGAATTCTCCAATAGCGCACAAATAAAATTCACCGGATACATTTATTTAAAAGGCATACATTTAAATATTTCTTAAATTTGTTTTTTGTTTTAACTCAAGGTCCTTATGATACAAAAATTAAATTCTTTCCACAGCATTGCACAGAAACGAATTTCTCTCCATGAGAAATGTCAAAAAGTCATCTCAATGTCATGGCAAAATGCCATTAATTAATTTATATAGACATTTCTGATAGTGAAACATAAGTCAAGCAGCTCACCTTAATTCGATATAAAAAATTTTAGTTTTGTCAAATTTATAGGTAAAATGCAAAATTTTTTTCAGGACCGCACACTTAAGACTACTTACATCTAAGAAGGGTTTTATATATCATATCATTACATATGAATAATTTAGATAAACACTTTTTCGAATAAATTTATAAAATTCGATTATTTTTATGAGAATCTATATCTCTTAGCAATGATTTTAGTTCGAATTAAATGGGAGGACAAAATGAGAGCTGGGTTACAGAATTTATAAGTTAAATTGGCTTAGCTAAAAACCTATACAATTTACGGAACTTATCTTATTCCAGAGAAAAACTATTTTACAGATTCAAATTAAATATTTGTTATCGATAATTTGTATGGAAATGTCATTTTAATGCATTCGTCGAAAAAAAAAAGTTTTCAGATAACAATCAAACTTGACATTACGATTATAGCGAAGACGAAAAAAGATGGTCTAAAAATTCTGTCCGTCTGTCAGTCTGTCTGTATGTATGTATAGACACCTATAGCCCAAGCGGGTGGGCCGAATTGCTTCAAACTTGGTATATAGAGTTTTTTAGGTATTGTACAGAGGAGAAATTGAAAAAAAATGTTTAACTCAAAAATAACGGTACCTGAAATATAACCGTTACTATAAAGCCTATTTTTCTTGATTTAAAATTTGATTTTGATATAAAAAAAAGTCAGTGCAGCTTTTTAGATACGATCGATCATAGGTTGAATTTTTTTTAAATGTCTAAAAACGGTACTTCCCATAGGCACGTTTTTCTTTGCTTTCGACTATCTCCTTAATGGCTTTACCGATTCTTTCAAAATTTCACACATATTTAGGTTTAGGATGCCTAATTTATAATGCGTACCAATATTTTTAATTATTATTTTTTAAATCAGTTTTTATAAAAAAAAATTTAAAAAATTATATTTTGAAAACTATTCATTAATTTTTTTTTTCAAAAATTACAGTTATATGTATTTGCTGAATACCTATGAACTGGCGTTTTTTTTTTCATTAAGAATTTGAAGAAACTTCTGTATAAACAATTTGATCAAAATGTGTTGGGCCGTTCATGAGATAGTTGAAAAAATCAATTACACTTATTTAGCAGATACCATTAATAACATTTCAAAAACAAAGTTTTACTGAACAAAATGTAGACTATACGTACAATGGTGGATTTATTTTTTTAATCAAAGTCGTTATAGCCGATTTTGAGATAATTGAGACTTACCAGTTTTACCCAAAAATGTATATGGCAGGTACCGTTAATTTTAAGAAAGATTTAAAAGCAGAATCGAAACAACCACCCGGCCAAAACGCTTAAGTACCAAGTTTGAATAACATCGGTTGTAGGTTGACAAAAGAAGTCGCGGAACCCACTTTTTTGATGTACGAATCCATAACTTGCCATAAGGAACCTATAAGCTGACTAAGCTGAGGCAGGTCAAAATACTACTTGTAAACGAAAACCATGAACGTTTGACAGCCTGTATTAGCTTAAGCAGCAATAACCTAAGAAAAATAACGGGTATCCATCAAATTAAGAAGACACCTTAGTATTCTTGGCTTTGTGAGCAGTCTTACTTATAGATTGGTAACACTCAAAGGGAAACACCGAAACACATTTTAGGTAGGTGTATACATGGGAGTGAATTACGCTTTCTAAAAATACAACAAATACTAAGGTTCATGATGGTAATCAATTTGGGGGGAAGAGGTATAAATGAACAGTGACATTCTTGTATCTAAATGGGGGCACAATAGATCTTAGGGCGAGTGAAACTAAAAACCCCAAATTATTCATTCCTTCATTCATGCCCCGTTAAAGCGCAAAACTAAGATAGCCTTGATAGTTAATGTGACGGTGATACGTGGATCGTACACAGTGCGTAAGGGGGACATGCTGCCCAATGGAACCCTCCTGGCTTGGTCAAATATAGGCTATAGGTACGGTGACCATCCGTCCCGTATTTCCCGGGACAGTCCCGTATTACGCCAGACTGTCCCGGGTACATTTAGAAAAAACTCGGGACCTACAACTGTCACGTATTTTATTTTTGTCCCGGCTTTGTCCCGGGTTTCTCCCATGTTACCATATATTGATATTATGTGAATAACGTTAAAAAAATGTAACAATTTTATTTACAATAATTTAAATATGTGTTTAATATTTGTGTGTCCAAGTGCGAATCCACCTTAACAAATGGTTCAGACGAATTTACTATAAAAGCATGTTCACTGAACTCATTAATTTGTCACCTTCGTTGAGCTGTCAGATTTCTTTTAAAACTGTGTCTTCACAAACTTCATATTGTATCTTCACAAAAAACACAATGCATAAATCTGAAATGTGAGTGTTTACTTGTACAAATAAATGGAATTTGTTTCTGTTAATTATTTACAATAAATTCAGAAATTTGTGAAATGCTTTCAAATAGAAAATGTGAATTCAACCATGATCTTCAGAGGGATTTTTTCTTAATACGTTTCTACGTTTTCTATAAGCAGTGGAAGACATGATATTGAACAGCACTTAAAACCAAAAAAAAACAACAAAGAATCTGACTTTGATGCCACATCAAGCAAAATGTACGATGCTATTTTAATTCGACAAATTTTCAAGGGCCTGCAAGGAAGAATGCAATTAATGAAGGCACCTGGACTCATGGACTCAGTCAGGTCCAATGATTGCACAATGCACTTCGAAACTTATTAAAAGCTGTTTTGATCAAATATATTCAATGTGAACCTATTGTGTTCAATGTTCTTAAACCAAATTATATCGAAGGAATTAAAACATCGCTGCGCAGAGTAAGTTTTGTTACAGTGTTTTCTGATTGTTCTAATCATAGCTGTTCAAAACTGCCGTTATTTTACACCACAACTAGGTAAATCAAGACTTTGGAGGTTGAAAATCTTCCAAGGGAAACATCGGGCATCACTTCAAAATACAAAACTTAGGTAAATTTTTGGGTATTTGTGCCTACAACACCAACTGTAATTTGGCAGGCAAGAACAACACTTTTTGATAAACTTCAATCCATTACCGGTAATCATCTCATTAGAATTAATTGTGCTGCTCACGATTTAAATAACTATTCGTTTTCATCAAAGAAATTTTTAGGCTAAAAAGTACCAAGTACCAAACATTTTGTTGGTAATGTGTTTTTAATGTTTATTTTTCAAAGACTTGGTTAAAAAAAGGTTGAATATTGTAAAAAATGTAACGTTTTTGCATTTTGTGTTGTGTTTTTAAAATTTTGTTTTTTGTGTTTGAGAATTTTGTTGATTTTGTATCAACCACGTTTTTCAATTTTTAAATTTATGTCCCGGGTTTTGGTCAGAGAGAAATGGTCACCCTAGCTATAGGGTGTATGCAAATGCTGCTGGAAAATATATCGATCGCTCTTTATTTCGCATTTTTGGGGGCGCAGTTAAAGTTCACATTAACTGGTTTGGTTATGACTAAAAATGTCACTCACATGGAAGTCAATGCCTTAGTAGTATAAATACATAATGTGCTTTGCATACACACTTCATTTTGGTTTCTCTTTGTTGCCGCGTGTATGCACACAACTATAGCATTTGATTCCCATTAAATGGATTTTGATATTTTATTTCGTCGAATTTTCTGGAATGTACTATCGACTTCCTGTCTAATATGTTCCATCGAGATTTGAACGATTTAAAGGTGGAACATTCGTTGTGAACCTTGAAAAGTTTCAGATTATTGTGACATTCATTGTGATAAAAGACGTTTTGCGTGCATTTTCGGAAGAGAAGTTAACGAGATACATATATAATAGATGATGCTGTGCGGCGATCACTGTCACAACCCGATATATTGCGTTATACATTGACTTAGGCTCTGTGCACTTTGGTTCAGGTGTCCTTTTCACAGAAAATGTGCAACTTATTTGAGTTTTGCGTATTAATTCACTGATTCCGGTTAATCGTATATGACGCACCACATCCGCAAACGGTACAAGCATTACGATCAAGTGAAATTCAATGGCATATAGGTATATCAATTAGATCATTTTTTTTTAAAGAAAATAAATGTAAAAAGTGAGGTTATCAAATTAGGTTCCGGGCATTCATTACAAAGCTTTCATTCACTCATTTCTTTTGAATAGGATTGATCAAAAACATTTTTGTCGTTTTTGAGGGAGACTAATGCCTCCAATCAGCACATCAAATTCGACAAAAAGCTATTAGAAGTGTCGTAAATGTAAACTTGTATCGCGCTGCTTTCGAAAACTATTCCCCAATCGAATTTACTTTCTCAATGCTTCCGGTGGGACATGCAAAACATTGAACAATGAAGAATTTACGAGGTGATTCGAGATGATTTGGTGGGGCTCTACGGAGATTTTCGTCAAACGCTTCTCATCATCCCAAAATGTACTGCTGCAGACGAACTTAATTTGGGGGTAGCCGTGGCCGTGGCGCGATAGTTGTATGTTCGCCTTTCAACCTCAATGTCACAGGTTCGATCGCTGCCGTAGTCTATGTCTTCTTATTTTTCCATTAAAAACAAATTCTAAAAATAAATGTCATACAATAAGTTGCTGGTTTACGCATTACATTCTGTTTAGGCATAGAACTAACAACATGTGATTGAGTAAAACTAGTATACCGATAAAATATGACAAAGAATACAAAAATTAATGCGAATTATAAGGGACATAGATAAATAAGACACGGAAATTTCTCCGCATTAGTTCAGCCGCCATCCCTGGAAATAAAAGCTGAGACAACAACCACCTACAGTCTCCAAATATCACGCCACACATCTTTCCTATAATTCTTTCTCTTCCTTAACCTCACCCTCACGCCCGCGCTGTGTCGAAACATTTAAAGGGTAATCATAATCCCTTGAGCGCGTGTAGATTATAAAAAAAAATTGATGCATTGCAGAACGACTTATAGGCTGCTGAATTCTCGAGACAACTGCTGGCGCATGGATTGATATCGTTCCCGGTAAATTTTTGCGAGTTAACAACCAACTTCGAAGAAGGAACTCATCACCAAAGTAAAGTGTTTCCGGCATTGCACAAAATTAAAAAAATCTCGATTAGATTAGTGAGCGGACAATACTAGCAGAAGCCGCAGAAGTCGCGTCGATAGCATGAATTTCATTATTCAAAATCAAATCGCTAGAGAACTGGATTCGTACAAATCCGTTGACAGCGTGACCGAAAAAGATTAAGCGACCAATGGTGATGTGCCAGAAACTAGGATGCATATTTTACAGCCGAAGGTGGGATCGATCATAATCATGTTGCGGGGATTCCAGCCATGATCAGCAAGGGCAAATTTAAAGGCTAGGAAGTCCTTATCCAAAAAATTCCGATTATTCCAATTAATCTTCAATTTCAATTCAAGCGAATTCAGTTCCAAGTTCGATTGGCTTTTGCGATGGCAATCAATAATAAATCGCAAGGCCAATCGTTGTAGGTCTGTGGAATTAATCTCGAATCTTCGTGTGTTGGCAAACCGTCTTTGTTATTTGTTTCTGTGCCGGAAAACACATCGAAACACAATATTTCTCACTGATTTTGATTCCAATCAAATAAATCACATTGAAATTTGAACTATCTGTGTTTTATTATAGCTCTTGAGCTTATTTGAAGGCGTTAAATTGGGGCGATACGAAGTTCGCTTGGGCCGCTAGTATATATAATATACACATTAAAGGTTTCTTTTTTTATTTCGCAATTCGTCTTTCGGACAAGCTGGTTGAAAAAGACCGATGTCGGTCGATCCGTTAAGAGAACTATGTGTAGTTACAAAATCTGTAATTCTGAATTGACTTTTCATAAAATAATGTTCGTCGTGTCCTGTCGCAATGACGAAAATCATATGTCCTAAATTTAGAGTGAAAACGTCAACGTATTAAACTTGAAAGTATATTTCCTTTTGTGATCGTTGTGTCACTTAAAAAAATCACCATCTTCATTAAGGCTTATAAAACGTGTAGACAAACCTATCAAAAGTGTAAAGATCAATAACTTTTAAAATTGCTATTAAATTGGACTAAAACTGAAAATCTAATATGAAAGAAGTTGCATTCCGATGTTATTCGAATGGAGTACGCTCCTTTTCGGGAGGCGACACACGACACATTCCTCCAATTAGTATTTTAAACAAAATCGAATATGGCCTTATTATATGGCAAGCCCCATCGCATAATGTATAGATATAGATTTACACATACATCGAGAAACTTACACGACATAATACACGCAACACAGTCCTCCAAAACGAATTCAATCTTGGATCGAAAATTGGATCATTCAAAACATGTTCCGTGAACAATTTTGGTGGTGTATTATGCAATACCCTTGTGGTATTCATGATGGCGATAGGCTATTGAATGGTACAACGACAACAAAAAAATAAGAAAAATGCAAAGAAAAAAATTACATAAAATTGGGCGGGTTGACTTTTGTTGTTAGTATATAGTTTCTGAACGTTTCTTGTCTGTCCTTGTGTATATCTTGTATCGAAAAGAACTGCACCCACGAACAAAAATATTAATGGCCATAAAAATGCTCACGAGTCCACAAAATGCCTCGAGCTCAGTTTTAAAGCCAAAAGATATAAAGGAAATGATAATGACCATTCAAAAGGTCCAAACTCAATATTGTAATTTATCTAGTCATATTGGATTTGACAGGCGGTAAAAGCTATATACTCATACCTGTACAAGTAATTAAATGCCTTAATAAAGTCGATGATCAAAGAATGTGTATTTTGTTGTTGCATTAATTGGATTACTTTTTTTTTCGAACCCAATCCCAAATTAACTGCTGACTGTGGAAAGAGAATATAATGAAACAATCTTTTTGTGACAGACATGAATGTAAAACACGTCGTTTATAAGTCAAACTAGAGTGACAAGATCGCTTTGACAATACGTGACTTCATTATTAAAAGATTTATGGTTGATTTTAATGCTATTTTGTTTCGTAATAGGAATAATGTTTTGTTTTTTGCTGTTAGCTATAAAGGTGGCAATGAACTTTGTGCAACAAAATGTTGTTGAATTTTTGGGGCTTTAGGAGTTTTAAGTCGTATCTTAAGATATAAATTACTTAGAAAATTGAACAAGTTTACTTGCAGATATTCTTAAATATATTATTATGTAATGTAGGATTGGAATCAGCTTGATTACTTGTTGCACAAGAAAGGGGTTGGTGATCGGCTGATCAGTTTTTTTTTAACGTTTAGTTTTTATTTACATTTTACCTACTTATTCATATAATAATACATCACTATTTCAAAAACACTTCCTTTTCTATCGTTTATTACCCCATATTATAGCGTAGGGAAAATTTTTGTAGCAGTTAAAAAATAACGGCTTTTGAGCCATAAGACTTACACTTTTAATATTCAGTCTTAAATATTATAAGGTTTTATTGGCGAAATATCTAATTTAAAGGATACACCTAACCAAATTGCAAATAGTTTCTTTCATGATATGCATACAACAACTTTTAATATACTACATAACTATCCAACCAATACCAAATCTGAAAAGGAAACTTTATTGACAGATTGTGTTGCAGATTCTAGCCTGTCTCAAGTAAGTCGTGTCGTCAATAGCCTTGATAGGCAGCTTGATCTAATCCTCTTATCCGACCCATGATAACTCCATTGTAATTGAAAATGATAACCTTATTTCCACTCTTTTCATCGTCCCCTCTTTCTCTTTTGTCTTTGAAACAGTTACTACTTCCACTAGTCTTGAAGACAGTTTCAACTTTCATAAGACCAATTTTCACGAATTGAACAAGCTCTCAATAAAATCGAATTCAATTTTGCTGAAAAAACAATTGATAATGCACTAGAAACGTTTTATGCTGAATTTTTCAGCTGTTACTATACCATTTTTGCCAAATAATATAATGTCTACTTCACCACCATAGTATAATAAAGTAAAATTATTTGAGATCTAAGTCCTAACACGACCATCAAGCCTTTTCAAACGCTTTCACTGAATTATCTAACCTCTTCAAACGACTTTATAAAGATTATATCATTCGTATGCAATCCTCGATAAAATCGAATTCAAAATGTTTCTACGAGCTCATTAATACCACCTTCCTTAACATATAATGATAATTCTTCTTCTGACCCTGCCATAATGACCAATTTCTTTGCAAACCATTTCAAACTGTTCAATAATACTGACGTTGATACCCAATATTTCCACTACTTAAAGAGCTCCGCTATCCGTTCAAACTTCATTTAAAGCTGTTTACAGCTATCAACATTCTGCCAGCCCTGACAAAAGAAGAAATCGAAAACCTTAAAGATTACTACACCGCCGGACCAGATGAGGTGTCAGCTATCGTCCTAAAAAAATGTCTGAATGCGTTCACTCAGACGCTGACCAACCTTTTCACAATTTCTATTTTGGAAGGCACGTTTCCATTATCAATAAATCCAACTCAACACTTGGCTTTATTAAACAATGGTTAAAAAAGTTCTCTGACCCATATATCACAAAATCTCTTCTCGTTTATTTTGTTCGATCATTCAAACCGGAGATGTACTTTTTATTTTTGATTTATTAATCAGTAACATATAACTGCCCTGAATCTGTTAAGTCTTGTGTCTTTTGATGCTAATCAGCTAATGCAGTATTTTTAGAATTCGAAGGAGTGCTTGTATGAAAATTTTGATCGAAATCCGTTAAGCCGTTTGTGAGAAAATTGCAAATCATAATAAAATGGTTGTATGGCATGTACCGTTCATAACAAAATATTAAAAAAAAATTTCGGCCAAAATGTAGACCATGCTTAAAGTAGTACACACACCAATTTTTATCAAAATCGTAAAATCGTTAGAGCCGTTTTAGAGATAATTAAGATGGTAGACTAATTTGAATGGCAAATACCATTATTTTTGGGGCTAAAACAACGATTCAAAAATCTATTTTGGACAATCACCTAAAACGCCTAAGCACCAAGTGTGAACAAAATCGGTTCAGCCGCTTAGATTGTAGATCCTTCTACAGACAGACGGACATACAGACGGAACTTAGGGACCCATTTTTTTGTTGTTCTCTATCATTGTAATGTCAACTTTGATTAAAATCTTGAGTTCGATTTTTTTTCCAAATGCAAAACTTGCCCTATAGTACCTATTATCGCAAGTGAAAATAAAAGCGATGGACACATTTGTATATGTCCTTTAACCAAAAAAAAAACAAGACATTGTAGTTATTAAAGTCGATACTCCTAATCTTGTATAATATACATGCAAATATTTTTCAGAGTTCTGACGTCAGCTCTTTTGTTTATAGAATGAATATTTATTGTTTATGTATGTTTCTTATGGGAAGGATCCTAAATTAGTGATAAGATCATAATGAAACTGTGGTGCGTCCCTCTCTGAACGCCGGTGGTGATTCCTGGCTCAAAAATATATATAAAGTGGATCCACAAATGTTCTTGCTCAAAAAAGTATATATTATGCATTTTACAAATAGGAAAGACTAAAACAAGAATTTGAAATTTTCCATATTTTGGATACCAATTTATAAACAGTAAACGGTCAAATATGTGCAACTTACATTGAAGCAAAGGATTAATTGTGTTTAGAAAACGATACACATTGGGACATTGCACTCGCTGATGCAATGAATACGGCTTCACCACAGCAAATTTGCACGTTACTTGCATCGATATTGACACGTGCTTCCCATCCAATCCAAAATATCTTTGGGAAAAATACAAATACCAGACGAATGATATCCGAACAGCACACTGTGCTCTGAAATTCCCATTGAATATTCGAATTGCTGACATACAAACATGCAATATCGACAAAATTCTGGAATGGAAAAATAACTAAAATCATGTCAACTCATTATATGGGGCGAACAAGCGCTGTATCGTATACTACAAGATTTAAGAGGGAATAAAAAAACTCTTTGGTTGTATTGCATTTTATTGTCTGGTGGCATTAGACAGACTCTACCCGTTATACCACGGTCAACATCTGCTGGTGAACTAAATGCATGTTAAAATGCCAATCCATAAATCCATACAATGCATTACATTGGCATCAAACTTTTTTAAAGTTATACACCGAGCACAAGCGAATTGATACACAAAGATTTTCAAAATATTGAAGAGAATTAATAAAGTTTCCAATGGCTCAGTGAAAGTACGAGTTCTATATTATTGAAAAAACCGTACATCCCATAAACTTTTTTTGATCAAAAAGATATATCTTATTTTTCTTAAAACCGGCTCCAACGATTTTTATTTAAAAAAAATCAGTTCATTAATGAAGTGAAAAGGTACTTTTGGTAATTTTTTTTTTTTTGGAAAAATGGTTATTTTGGGTACCTCTAGAGGAACCGCTTTTTGAATTTTCGATTTTCTGGAAAACGGTTCATTTGATTTATTAAAGTAAGCCAACATTTTAGATTTTTTTGTTAGTCGATTTCTTCGAAACTTCGTATTTAGTAGTTCCTTAACACTATCTTGAACACTTAAAAAAACTATTTTCCTAAAACAAAAAACAACGCTATCTGCCATAAATATGTTACAAAAAACCATTAAGAAAAATGTATTTCTCAAAAATGACTCCAAGAATTTTGATTAAAAAAAATGTATGGGTTCTTAAATTATTTTCATGTAAAAAAATGTATTTTGCTTATTCACGGTATTTTCCATAGATTTTTCAAAAACCCAGTTACGGAATCTTTTTGAAATTAAAATTTTATAGGTATGAACATTAATAATTACGTCAAAATAGAGTTTCAATTTAAAAAAAAAATATAGATAAAAAATAATTTTTTTAAAAAGCCGGTTCTTGTGTTGATATATTCATATTTATCTAACAATTCAAATGGAATCTTTTTTCCCGCAATCTATCAGAACTAAGCTATCTAAAAAGATTTTATTATGTGTATCATCCATTTATTTCTATTATTATTTCTACATTCGCAGGTAGGTACCTATATAACTATTTCTTGAATCATCCATTTGACAATTCATTGTAGTAAGAATCAAGGTAGTATTACTTACACCGGCTTTAAACCTGAATATAATAACTAGACAACATAACAACTAACTTTGTTTAATTTTAGCTACATTAAAGTTGTTAGCTGCAAGAGCAAGTTTGTATGATCCAATCGTAATTTTATTTTTATATATATATAAAAACGAATGATTTCTGTTCATATATTTGTTTCAATCTGCTAATTACGGAGTTTACTTAATATTAAGATTATATCTACATAACTTACAGTAACGTTTATGTTTAGGAAAGGGCAAAACAACGTTCGCCGGGTTCCGCTAGTAAATTATAAAAAAAAATTAATCTACAAAAAATTGTTTGTTCTCTCATTATTTTCTATTTAATTGAAGTCTTCATGTCATCTGTCGATAATGAATTCAAGTTGTTCTTCAAAAAATTTAAGTAAAAATATAAACATTTTTTCTGATTTCTTTATATTACCTGAAATCTGCAATCTGAAAAATCTTTGTAATTAAAAAAATAAAATGCACGACTGGATCGCACATACTTGTATTTTTAAAGTCGTTTTTCACTTAATTTTTTTATATATAAAAATTCGTAATTTTTTCTAAAAAAAAAAATTGGTATGAGCATATTAAATATTTAAAAACAAAATTTCATAAAACATTGTCCACTCGTTTTCGAAATATTATATTTTCAAAAAAAAAAAAAAAAAAATATTTTTTTTTTCAAAAATCAAAAAAAATTCTCGAAAATTTTGAAATGTAGTATTGTTTAGAATTGAGAGGAGCTCTTGTATAAAAATTTTGATCGAAATCGGTCAGGGCGTTTATGAGAAAGTCAAAAATCAATAAAATGGTTGTATGTCAGGTACCGTTAATAACAAAATATTAAAACAAAAAGTTTAAGCCGAAATGTAGACCTTACTAAAGGAAGTACACACACCAATTTTAATCAAAATCGTTATAGCCGTTTTCGAGATGATTAAGATGGTAGAAAAATGTGTATGACAAGTACCGTTATTTTTGGGGCTAAAACAACGATTCAAAATTCTATTTTGGACAATCGCCTAAAACGCCTAAGGACCAAGTTTGAACAAAATCGGTTTCGCTGTTTAGGCTGTAGATCATTCTATAGATAGACAGACGGAATTGCGGGACCCACTTCCGTCGTAGTGTCAATTTTGATTAAAATCTCTTTTTTTTCCAAATGCAAAACTTGCCATACAACCTATATCGCAAGTAAAAATATAAAGTCATGTCAATGAACCATCTTCCCACATTATCATCATTTATATATATTTGTAAATATATGGTATTGCTGCCTATTTAAATCACACTTATCGGTATCTAGCATCATTATTATGTTTCTTTTGGCTTGCTTCTTTAATTACGTTTTACAAATGTTTAATTTAAATAATTTGGTCGTTAAATTGACATTAAAATTGCCGCCATCATATCACCACACCATTATAATGATGAGCAATTGAATATGTAAATAGTCTCACATCTCTCAATTGGTCTTGTGTATATTTTCTCATATTTTGACGTTTTTTAGCTTGACACTCTGTGTGACAAGTAATTCGACCATGAATCTTTGCACAGCAGGCGATAATAAAGTTGACAAAATATACAAACAAATTATACCCACAGCACCCATGTACCGTTGAAACCATGGCGATGTGTCTGCGCGGTAGATGAAAGCACTATCCGCTGTCTTGCTTCTCCAGTTCAGTGCGGAAGTAAAAAAAATGAAGAAAAAAAAACTAATAAAATACTTTCTTCTTTTCTCCTTTTTTACTTCGGGTTTTGTGTAAGAAAGGGCGGGGCATGCTGTGTGGCATTGATTTTACTCGAATGAAGTAGATGATGCTGCATGATTGCGCAATCGTTCATGGACTTGAACTTGAGACAAGGTATTTAAGTGTTGGCCTATAAATGAGTGCGATGATGACGTTGTTGACACTGGAATCTTGTTTTTCTTTTTTATTTATTACTAATTTTATGTTGCATTACAAATTTTAACAGACGTTGTTCAAATAGATGCTGTTTTCTTTTTAATGATCGAGTTCTTTTGAGTGAATGTATTTTTTTGCTTGACTGGACACAATTGAACAGTTGAGTAATAATTAAAAATTAAGGTGGGGCTAGTTAATTACATGAAATTGTGAAATGCTTTGATTATGTTGGGATCACATATCTAGGTACTATACATATAGGTACATACATATTTAAATAAAAATAAAATCCACGACTGCATCGCACGTACTTGTATTTTTAAAGTCGTTCTTCACTTAATTTTGTATATATAAAATACTTAAATTTTTTCTAAAATAAAAAATTGGTATGAGCATTTTAAATGTTTAATAATATAAATTTAACAACATAATTTCAGAAAAAATTGTCCACTCGTTTTGGAAATATTAAATTTTCAAAAAAAAACATTTTTTTTTTAAATCCAAAAAAATTTCTCGAAAATTTTGAAATGTAGTATTGGTTAGAATTGGAAGGAACTCCTGTATGAAAAGCCTAAGAATAGTTGCTGGAGGGAAACTGTTTGTTTTTTCATTATTTTACAACTCAAGAGGATTTTAAGTTAATAATTTTTACTGGTATATGGTACTATAGGGCAAGTTCTGCATTTGGAAAAAAAATCGAACTCGAGATTTTAATCAAAGTTGACATTACGATGATAGACAACACCAACAAAGTGGGTCCGACAATTCCGTCTGTCTCTCTGTCTGTAAAACGATCGACAGCCTTAACGGCTGAACCGATTTTGTTTAAATTTGGTACTTAGGCGTTATAGGTGATTGTCCAAAATAGATTTTTGAATCGTTGTTTTAGCCCCAAAAATAACTGTACTTACCATACAAATTTTTCTAACATCTTAAATTTCTCGAAAACGGCTCTAACGAATTTGATAAAAATGTACTACCTTCAGTATGGTCTACAAAAAATATTTTGTTAGTAACGATACCTGCTATACAACCATTTTATTGATTTTCGACTCTCTCATAAACGGCTAAACGGATTTCGATCCAAAATCTTATGCAGGATCTCCATCAAATTCTCAATAATACTGCATTTCAAAATTTTCGCAAAATAATTTTTTTTTGATTTTTGAACAAAAAAAAATAGATACAAAAGTAAATACCTATAGTTTATTTTTAAATTAGTTGTTTTTATTTAAAATATTTTAAAAACAAAACAATTTCTTATGGTTTTGTATAGTATATATTATAAAATAATGATTAGATGGATATAAGTGAATGACTAAAGATTAAATTAATTAAATAAATAAACAAGCAAACAGATAAATAGATAAATAAATAAACAGATAAACAATTAAATAATAAATACATATATATTGATAAATAAAGAAATTGAGATTTAATATATAACTTACTATAGTAAATAAGTAGATAAGATTAAGAAAATATATATGTAGATACAATATAAATAAATAAATATATACATTTTAATCAGGTTGTTGAGTGTTATTAAAACGATTTCAAAATGTCTTTTAAATATTTGTCTTTAATTTTCGATGACGACTTCAGAACTACAGTTTGCCAATAGACAACTGAATTTAGTGTTACAAATCTAATGTACTCCGTCAACATTCTAAGCATTTTTACAATATTTTAATTAAAGTATCGGCGTAGCTTTTTATCCGTCATGGTTTAGTCCTTCAAGAGGAAGGGTTCTGTTCGCAGTTCTGATTTACGGAGCCGTTAAGTAGAAAAGAAGATCTGACACTGGGCTCTTTCGAAAGAAAAATTATTTAGATGATATTTGGGCTTATGTGAGGAGAGCGAATGGATAACAATATATGTACAACTTGGTATGCTATACAGAGATGTGGATTTAGTTAAAGTGGTCAAAATGCGTTGGTAAGTAACACCGCCTGAATGAAGTTCACCCAAAAGATTTTTTGAACCCAAACTTCCATGTGTCGGTAGCCATCGACTACTACATTGCGTCCTAGGAAGGTACTACAGCATCTAACTGATGAGCCTATCTGTAGTACCTGGGCGAAACGCATATTAATTTGGACTAAAGGTCGCCAAAAAAAAAAAAAAAATCAATTAAAACCGTAAGTCCAGTCCACAAAATAAGTAACAAAAACAATTCCTACGTATGTATATGCGTTTGTATTGTTTTTGTTTTTGCATTAATTCTTAAATTTGTTAGTTGGGTTACTCGCTAAATTAACATCAGCTTTTATTTCAATTTGATTTCGATTTTTTGTTTGATTTTAATATCACATTCTTGGATACAGCATTAAATTTTATTACACCTAATGATTTGTAACACTTATTAAGATATCTTCTGACAGACAATTAAAAAGAAATAAATGATATAGAAGTTAAACAACATGATCGACATTAATGATTCATAGAAAAGTTTGCTATGCTTATGTAGTTTTATTTAACGATCGAACTGAAAATTTATCCAATAGTAGTTCTCCTCCAAATATCTATATAAAATTCACAATGTGTATTTCTTTCTCTTACTACTAAATATGTCAATCTTGTATTTAAAAAAAAAATACCCCAGACGTCAAATTATATAGCACATGATTGATCTGACATCTCACTTATATGGTTAAATCAGTGTCTTATTCTGTATCTCAATCTACATTGTTTTGGAAAGGTGTGTTCCATATTAAGTGATATATACTCACCATATTTTCTGTTATGTATTTACGAACGCAGGACTTAACCTTGTAACAATAGCTACGCACAACGCACCCTGGAGGGATAATTCACAATATGAATATGAACTCTCGCTTGGCATAAAAAGTCTTTATGGCCTCGTGGTCTTGCGATCTAACATCTATACATGTCATAATTCTCCTACTAAAAATGAATTCTCTCTAAATTCTCCTAAAACAATGAATTATTTTATCCCGCAAATATAGCGTTTGTATTTTAGATAGATATATAGATATTTTTATTTCATTCTTAAAATAGTATTTGATTGCTTATGCTCAGTTTACACAGAGAATTGATATTTGAAATATATCTTTCAACTGAATACGTTATTTTTACAACATAATAATAACAATTCAAAAAGAAAATAGTTTTATTTTGAAGGAAAATATATGACAAAAACCTTCATTTAAGTACAACAATTACTTCGATTAAGAAATAGATTAAATTAAAACAAATAAAACAGGTAAAGTAATATAAAAAAGGTAAATTTAGATGAATAAATAAACAAATAAGTAAAAAATAAATATATAGCAAGAAGTAAATAATTAATAATTAACAAGCTAATTAATAAACAATCAAATAAATAAATAAATAATAAAATAAATAAACAAATAAATAAATAATACAAATAAATCATAAATAATAATTAATAAATAATAAATAATAAATAATAAGTAATAAATAATAAATAATAAATCATAAATAATAAATATGAGCAAATAAATGAATACAAATATGAAAATAAATAATAAATAAATAAATAAATATAAGTACAATCAACAAAAATAAATAAATAAACGAATAAATTATGGGTTAAACATATATATAACTGAATATAAACGAAAAATTAAATAAATAAATAAATGAGTCCTTATATTTGTAATTGAACTACCAAAGGTTTATCAGAAATATCACATTTAATTAAGAAGCTATCAGTTAATTTTCGAATTCTTCTGCAAATCAATTCAACACCTGCTTGACTATGAAGATCATTAGTTGAATGATGCCGGAGTAGATTAAACATCATTTTTAAAATTTTGTTTTGGCATACTTGGAGTTTTTTTAATATGGTAAATTGCACAATTCCCCCACACCTGACATCCATATAACAAAATTGCTTGAAAAACAACCTTTTATATAATAATCTTGTTTTCAATACTTAAATGCGATTTTCTATTTATTAGCGAATATAGCATTTTAATTGCAATATTGACTTTTTTAACTGTCTTATTAATATGCTCATTAAAGATAAGCCCCTTATCAAGGTTTATTCCTAGATATTGCACATTAGTCTCCCATTTTATAGAAGTTCCATTGACTTTCAGCTTTCTTTTTCTGGTAAAAAGGATTGATTTTATCTTTCCAGCATTTAGCTTAATTTTCCATTTGTGATAATATCTCATTTAAATTTCAAGCGCATGTTGAAGATTGGTCTCAATATTAAGACCAAACTCATGCGAAGAGAGTATGCAGGTGTCATCTGCATAAATCCCTGTTTCACAAAATGGTAGCTGTGGAAAATCAGAAGTGTAGACATTATATAAAACAGGACCAATAACAGAACCTTGAGGGACATCATACTGTATGTTAACTTAGACGCATTTGCTTTTATTAACATACACTTAAAAACATCGACCAGATATGAAACTTTGGACTATATTAATGAGAAAATTTGGAATCCCTAATGGTTCCATTTTATAAATAAGAGCACTATGCCAAACAGAGTCGAAAGCTTTTTCGATATCTAATACGACCATTCCTGTAGATCTACCTTCAGTACTATTAGGTTTGATTATATTACAAATCCTAAGAACTTGATGGGAAGTACTGTGGTGACTCCTAAGTCCAAACTGATGGTCAGGAAAAATATGTTTTTCTGCAATTAATAAGTAAAGTTTTTTCTTTAATACTTTTTCGTACACCTTACTCAAACTACTTAGAAGGCTAATCGGTCTATAGCTACCAGGGTTTTCCCTATCTTTGCTAGCTTTTTATTTGGTATGACCTTCGCCATTTTCCAGATCTCTGGAAAATATTGGTTTTTCAGACAGGCGTTGATAATAAAGGTCAGATACTTTCTTCCTGATTTGGGTTAATGTTTGAGATATAAATTCTTTATCTTATCGAATCCATCGGTTTTCTTAACTCGCAACTCCTTAATTATAGCGGAAATATCATCAACAGAAACGTATTCATCTTGAGATGTTTCTGTTATAGAAGATAAGATTCTATGAGAGGCAGCGTTTACCAAACTAATGGTATCTAAATCACTTAGCTGATGGGATACTTCATGGTTTTTCCTTAATTCTATAGCAAAAGTATTAGCTTTTTCACTATGAGTATAATGGACATCATAAGAATTTTTAAGTGCAAGAATCAATCTGATTTTGTTTTTTATAATTCTAGCAATGTTCCAAAAAGGTTTATCATTTTTCTCTAGCTGGCTTAGTGTTTGATTCCAACTAGTATTTCGATTTTTTTGGATTTACATGGAGATAAGTTTATTGAAATATTTCAACTGATAGCGATGTACTAGCAAACGATATCCTGCCATTGTCGTTTAGTACCATTTCTGACATGAATATATTCAAGAATATAACCAGGAACTTTACTAATGTGATGCTTTTTTTAGTAGCTTCGGTACAGAAAATTCTACTGAGCTTAGAATATGATTAGATAAGCTTTTAACAAGCAAATCAACATCTTCTTTCGTTGTAACATTTTCTATTTCCATCGGCATATTTCTAAGTTTCGGTCTTAAATCCGATTTGAAAATTGACCAGTTAGTATTTTTAAAATCAAGATAATATTCCTCTATTATTTGCGAAGGATGAAGAACTTCTAATAACACAGGGTTATGATCAGAAGGAAGTTTATCAAAAAACTATAGGCTGAGATACAGTGTTAGCAGTGTTAGTAACAAAAAGGTGTAACACTGAAGGACTTCCTCTATTACCAGCGCTTATATAAATAGGACCTGATGGAAACAATATGGAATAGGGAAATATATTTGTTAGATCCGACAGTATGTTACCCCAAGAATTAGCTCTGCTACAACCCCAATCTCTGTGTTTGCAGTTCAGATCACCCCCAACAATATAATTTTTATTTTTTATTAAAAGCTTTCTTAAATCAGCATTTAAGTATTGTCTCTTTAATGGGGATGAAATTGTCGTTTTTATTCTTATGCAGCAAGAACTTAAGATTTTGTAAAATATACGTGGATAATATTTGCAATTTATTTTTAAATGTAGAGCAATGTAAATGCCTTCTGACTGTCGAAAAAACACCTCATTTATAAGCAATTATTTTCCTTCTATATGATGACCTACCCCAAAAACTTTACATTATTCACAAAAGTTTGACATTTCACATTTCATTTCTTATATTTATTTTCATACTTAATACAACAATTCATACTAAATACACTGACCGCAAATCCACCAACTTTTAAGCTTTTACTAAATTTGACATGCGATTCAGGTTCGCGATTAAAAAGCATACCTTTTCTCTGGCCGGGCGGCTCGGCGGACAGCGTATCATCGAAAAATCTTGCGTTCCATTACGAGACTGCCTCAAGAATTAAACACTCAAAAGCAACTGAACTTGTCAGATCTTGAAAAAAAAAGAAAGTCCCGCCCGACCTTAAATCGAACATGAGCTGGTTCAGTCGCCGACCTCATGCATCGCTTCTACAACCCCCCGCGCCGGCCGTCGCCCGTGTTATCCATGTTAACCGACCAAGACGAACTTCAGTGCAATTCACTGAATCACGGGACGACACGATTGTTGAAATGTTCGTTGATGGAATTTTAATCGATCCCGCGCAATTCTTTCGTAATGTTTTTTTTAGTAAAAAAATCATTCACGCTTTATTAGTCGCGGACTTAATTCCGATTGCGCCATCCAGATCAATGTAATTCGATTATAGAAGGCGCGGGTGGCCCACTATATACATGTCATAGATAAAAAGAAGAAAGTGAAATGTCAGTTCCGCTTTCCTGGATCACCGCTTATTAAATGATTCGATCATGAAGGTCAAAAGATGCCGAGACGTGTTTAGTAGTGTACGTCAGTCTGAAAGATGTTATATTGCCAAACTTTCGGAAACCGCAGATCACGTAACTATTAGAAAAATAAACGACAACAAATTGTACGAGGCATAATTCGAAGAAGCCCTTGCTGCGAATGTTAATTCCCCACGCTACCGCTGCACACTTGAACAAAAAAAAAAAAAAAAAAAAAAAAAAAAAAAAAAATAGCAAGTGCATTCACTTTCAATAGATCGGGTTTTATAAACAAACCATACAGTGTCCCTGTCCTAAGTTCGTTGTCGCTGGCATGGCTTTCATGGTTTTGAAGTTGGAAAACCAATCTGCATCGTTGTTGGTGAATGTTTTCTGGTAGTCTTTCCTGTACAGAAATTGATTGCGGTGGTGGCGCGGCGGTACCTTGTAATTAATAGGGCGAATCCTAGTGATGAAATGATTGATTGACACTCGTGAATGTATCATATAAGGCGTTGAAATGATTGTTCGCGTTTCACAAAAACGACGACGACGTTCACTCTAAAATACAATTTTATGCTACAAATTTATTTATTGTTTCTTGCTCGGTTTTTTGGTTCTTTAATGAAAAATAACATTACAGGGTTAGCAAAGCTTAACTGCTTTACTTACTCTTCGATTCCAAGGTGAGAGATATATAAATTGAATTCGAATGTAACTTCAGGAATGCTTTTGTTTGACGGATTGCATTTTGAGGGTAACAGCTGCTTTGTTGTTGTCGACTTCAGAGTAAAAGTATAGTTATAAGATCGATAATGATGGGTTGTTATATTTTTGCTGATAAATAAATGATTCAATTATTTATCTGAATTTCATTTTATGGAAACGTGTTGTTGAAGGGCCATTAAATTTGGTATGAATATGAAGATCTTTAAATTTTTTATTAATTTGGTTTTAGATATAAAATTATAAAGCGGTGGCATTTTATTTAATTCATACACTTCATCTGCCGTTGACGGCCAAATGGTGGCCAGAGAAGCTTTAATATTGTTACCTGCAGTAATTCCCCGTTACGTATGTCGAACAAAAATTAAATTCTTAACAACTGGGAAACTTGATTTAAAACCTTAGAATTTAATTAAAATTTGAGCAAAATAAGAAAACTCACGACATGAGCTGCTCCTTTTCCGTATATAAGCCAAAACCAAGTCTTGGGTATGAAATTTATAATATCGGCGGCTTTCTTTTTATAAGAAAGTATAAATACATAGATTATCTATTCATTTTCAAATTCACTTCCATATTCATTGGATGTGGAATGCAATTGAATCATTGTATAATGATAAAAAGCAGAGCAAAATCAATACAAACGTAATGGAACTTAAATGGATTTTCTCTAGTGTACCTTGGAGACAAGGGCAAGAATCTAGGCATTTGGTTCAATAGAACACTTAAATGGAATGTCCACATTCAATCGGCCATTGGGAAGGTATATGGCTGCCTAAGAAATCTCTCGATGTCAAAGTGTTTTACACCTTTAGCTACAAAATTATTGATAGCTAAGTCCAGTATTTTAACCATGCTAACATATGGATGTCAAATTTTTATAGCATATGACGCTGAATGCAGAAGAAAGCTTGATGTTGCATTTTACAATTTAGTTCGTTATGTTTTTGATGTGAAGCGATTTGACCATGTTTCA
Organism: Philhelius pedissequus; assembly: GCA_910595825.1. Taxonomy (NCBI): domain Eukaryota; kingdom Metazoa; phylum Arthropoda; class Insecta; order Diptera; family Syrphidae; genus Philhelius; species Philhelius pedissequus. The sequence goes on from OU343160.1 coordinate 256,728,276, forward strand.
CCATATGTAAAAAAGATACTTGGATTGTTACATTGTTACCTTAAATTTTGTTCTCTAAGTTTTTTAAATAAAATTATGAAAAGCAAACAACCCACGTATTTGTACGAAAAAATAAATTTCTCTGTTTCAACTCGCTCCTTCTCCATTATACAACTTCGTTTTACGTGTCTCACCTCTGAACGTCAGTTTTTTGTTCAAGTCACTCGCTCCTGGAACTCGTTACCTTTAAGTATTAGAAAATTGTCCTCTGACAAAAAATTTGATGAAATTCTCTTCAAATATTTGGCTGAAAATTAAAATAAAATATTCGCTTTCTTTCTTTTTCCGTTTTGATGATTCTTGTTTTTATTATTGTATATAATTTATAAAATTCCTAATTTTTCAATTTATATAATTTTTGAAATTTCTTGTTATAACCTTTACTAAATTACGATTGATGCAATCTATTGTAAAAGATTCATTAATTAAATAAATAAAAATAAAAAATAAAATAAAAAGCGTATGCACATACGTTTTTATTTTTGTGGACTGATTTGATCAATTTTTAAAATTCTTGCTAGCTTTAGCCCAAATGCGTTTCATCCAGGTAATACAGTTGGGCTTATCCATTAGATGCTGTAGTACTTTTCTAAGACGCTATATACTAGCCCAATTTTCTTACCTGGGCGAATGCATTTTTACTGAAGGTCGCAAAACGTTTAATTGATCAAATCACAGTCCCCAAAATTAGAAGAAGTCAGACCACAGGAATTTTTCTAGGTGTCTAAATTAAACCGAATTCTCCTAAGAAATATAGTTTGCAGTATGTTTGCTTACTTGTGTTGGTAGCCATAGATATATAAATATTGCGACTTCGAAAGGTATTACAGCATTTAACAGCTGACCCCAACTGTAATACATGGGCAACATTAATTTGGGCTAACTTTTAATTCCACTTGATAAGGTGTAGGGAAATAATTCTTGAGAGAATTTAGTCCATTAAGGGAGAAATACATTGGCACCTGCAAGAGAACTGAATAGGATCCATACCGGAATTTTTAATTGAAGTCTTCTGGAAAGTGGAGTTTGTTACCACTTGGTATATTATTTATATAGTAGATTATTTCACATTATGTATTTTACCTGAACTTTTCATAAATTTATTTAATTCTGACCGTAGAGCTGGACTGTTGTCACGATTACATGCAAGAGATAACATTTGGGTTCAAAACTCATGAAGCGCGAATTCGTCCTGTAGAGGGGTAATTCCTATATCGAGGTGGAGATCCCTGGTGTTGATGACCCTCCGGAGGATATAGCCCACCCGCGTATCTCTAAGATACCACCATGGATACTGCGTCCTCCTAGTTCGCACAGTTTAGATGCCATGGATCAACGAAAATTTTATTAAAAAGTGTCTCGAAAATTGTAGGACCGGTTTTGATAAAATCCTGTTTATTATTTTTCGTTTTTTGAAAACAAAATTTATTTTGAAATTTTGGTATGCAATTTTTTAAAGACTATTAATGTACATGTGAATATAAAATTTAAAATTATAATTTGACAGAAGTCCATTGTATCGTTACCAAGGAATCCAAAAATTAAAAAAACCGTTATTCGAAAGGTACCGTTAATAGTCCTTTCCATTAAACTTAATTCATATCAAATGATAGCTATTACCAACAAAAAATTCTCAAATTTTTTTATCAAAATCGTTGCAGCGGTTTTTGAGAAAAATAAGATTTTCCTTCAAGGTCATATGGCAGGTATCGTTATTTTTAGGCCTAAAAATAAAATTTCAATTTCCCTCTGAGGAATGCCAAAATAATTACACATACCAGATTTGAAGGTAATCGCTTAAGCCGCTTAGGCTATAGCTCGTTATACGTATAGACGGACAGACTGACAGACAGACATTTTTTGGCGATCACTTTTTTAGGCTTCTCTGTGATGGTAATTTCATGTTTGAATGTTAGTTTTTTTTTACGAATGCATAACTTGCCTTATAGTACCTATAATCGCAAGTAAAAACAAAAATAATATTGCGTCTTAGGGCCCTATTACGATTGTCGATTATCAATTTGATTATTGATAAACACTGAAAAATGGTTCTAAGCAGCGCTGCCGTTTTGAAAATTTGAATGGGAAGTATTTCAGATGATTAGTGAGGAGTATTTCGTGTTCGTCGGGGGAGTACGTAAAAAAGAGCATAGACCATTGTTATTGCCAACACGTTTAACTTTATTTAAATATTTGTGAAATTGATACTTCAACCCATTTTATTTATCACTTAAATGTTAAATAAAAGAATCCACTGAAAACAAAAGTATTATTATGTAAAACAAACTAAATCGAAGCATTAAGTTAATTAATTAATCGAAGAATTTGTTTTAAATAAAAATAAGATTTGATTGTTACGAAATCCGCAATATCAGTCTTTTTTTTTGTAAATTATTAGTAACAGTTATACACAAGACCTCCTTTGCTGGCTACTTGTTGTACAACACTTATTGCGATACATATACATTTTGAAGAAGAGATTTGATGCAATAAAACTGCATTTACTGAGGTAATGCTTAAGCAGGTACTATGTTTTGTCTTATTAAACACAACTGGGAAAAAATGCGCTCAGCATTGGGACTACTGTTAGGTGTGTAAATTAAACCAATCTTTTTAATGCGCTAAACATTGGTTCACCAAACGCATTTTTAGTTGCGAACAGATTTTGCAAGAACTCTTTCAAACTCAGTTGAAGAATTTGATGTTCAAGAGCCTCGTTTCTTTATGTAGTTCCTCAGCATTATTACTAGTTAAAAGATTTGGCAAAATTTATATAAGAGGAACTAGAGAACGACTCACATACGGTTTTTGCAAACGAAACTGACTGAAATGGACTCATTTCGTTGAATAGATTTCCCACATATTTTGGTAAATAAATGTTAGTAGTTTTTCTATTTTGTATGCTAACAGAAATAATTTCAGATCACTTAGCAGACGAGGTAATTCATTCTTTTACAGAAATATGAATGAATACCTTTAGACTGGACGCTATCGGAAATCTCCCAGGGAATTTCGTTTTCCTCTGAATATTTAATTCCCTCGAAATTTTCCATGCGAAGTTGGATCTCGCACGAAATAAATTTCCCTCGAAGAAAAAATTGTATGAATAAATGACAGCGAAGTTCCCTGGGAAAGCTTATTTCTGATACCACTAATTTCAGAGAGGAACTTTTGAGCATCATTCACGTTCCCAAGATACGAAATGATAACCCCCACTTTTTCAGGGTTGAACGCGTCAGATGAAATCGGAAATGCCATCTTTAATAAATGTCTGCGAAAATTTTGGATATTTTTGAGGGGAGTACTATTCCAGCGAGGGGAGTACGAGAGTACAGTGAAAGGCAGGGGAGTAGGAATACTCCCTTAGTACTCACATCAGCAGCCATGGTTCTAAGACCTCGATGTATTAAAAACATCATTCTCAATTACCGAAAGTATATCAATGAAGTTATTTAATATTAAATTTCAGTATTTATCAACCATCAATATTGACAATCATAATAGGGGTGTTAGAAATGTACCACAGCATTTAACTGATGATCCCAACTTTAGTACCTGGGCGAAACGCTTATGTTTTAACTAAAGGTCGCAAAAAAACTCATATTAAACATACATACTGTATTATCTTCCATTAAACTTTAGAATATCGAAAGTCTAAGGCAGAAGATCATAAAGTAGTTTAGACACCTTTTAAAGATTGGTTCTTAGTTCTCTGGTATGTTTTTTTTGTATCATTAAAGCCCGTTTGCTGATACAGAACTTAAGCATTTAAGTTCTACTTAAGAACTTGTGACAGTTTACGCAGAGGAAAAAGTAGTCCTTAAGCTATTTAAGTAGAACATAAATATTTATGATTCGTATCAGCAAACGGGCCTAAGGGCGAAAATAGTGAAAGTGATTTAGTCTTTAGATTTTTCTCAATCACGATTCAATGACGACTGTTTTGGTCTACGCCATTATTCCAACGTTTTCGTTCGCCGTTAAATGTACTACGATGGGTGTTCTAGAACGGTTCCTCTTCGCTTAAACTAACTAGATCACTCTCTAACTGCAGTTTAGCGAGATTTATTTTTGTCACAATATACGAGTATTCTCCAGTGCTTGGTGCACTAAGCAGTATATGTATATTTTTTCAAGCATGGGTGGATCCTCGAATTCTCCGGTGAATTGATCGTTTAGCAGTTCGTTGAAGTACAATTTTCATTGCAGCAGAATGCTTTCAGAATAAGTTATTAAATTCAATTCTGCAGTTACGTGCTTAATGCACCCTAATTCGGACTGTTTCATCTTGGGGCAGACATCGCTATCATCGTCAAAACTGTTTGTTCTGAAACTCTTCTGAGCTCTTTGTATTTTTCTTTTCATTAAATGCAACATTCGCCTTTCAGAAAAAACTAAACCTAGTAAGCAATCAAATTTAACACAAGATCTTTCAAATATCATGAAAATCTAAATTCTTCCATTGCTATTAACTGCTTTCTCGCACTTGTACGATAGGGTATTATTATTGGAAATTAGAAATTCATAGCATTGTAATAAATGTATTGTCATGTGTAAAAATAAAACTCTAATTAGATTGCTTTGATCGACAAGAAATGTATACCTATTAAATAAAAAACATTTAATGACAAATCACCTAAACAACCTTGCCAATTATTATCAGAGACCTAAAATACATATTGCCAGGTTTAGTTGCATAAGGCTATTCCGCTTTATTCGTGAAAAAATGCCAAAAAATCTTACCACAATTTATATATGTAGAAATACAACTTAGTTTGTTAGGTATTCTCTTGTGTACACGCTTGGATTACATATAAATTGCAGTAATTAACTTAGCTATTTTTTATTTTATTTTTAGTCACGAAAATGTTCCGTAATCCATCACCAAGTAGGTAGGTATATATTTCTTACACTTAAAAATGTTTAACTACTAACAAAGAAAAAAAAACTAGATCATGGCCTTCGACAGACAGTCTTTAAAGTCACAATTACCAGCTTAATAAGCACTAATATAAAATAAATCTATTTAAGATAAAAATAGAAATTTCTAAGGCTGACTTATTAGATGGGCGACTAAAACTATGATAAACATGACAACCGGCTTTATTTGTTGTTGCCATTTGAATCTCGCTTTCGACACAAAAATATCTGATTTTAGAAATGTAAGGTCATAACAATTTACCAATAATTGCATGCCATTTGTATAAATAAATCGGTCTCCTTAAGATTTGGCAAAAGGCCCAACCGAACCATTGGTTTTGGTTAAAAAGAAGTATGCCAAAAAACGTATTTAATAATAGAGACATTTATTAGAACCATCCCGTCGATATTTATGAAATTGATCTGTAAAACTTAGGTTGGGCACAAGTCAATTTTGCCAAGCCACAGAAATAGCTTAAAGAAATACTAACAAAAAAAAACTCTCAAGGCAATTTGTGATTATGTTTTGATTAGCTTTTCAACAAACTACTCTTGATGGTTTTTGTCGAGACACGCGATGGAATTCCTGTAAATGTTTTATGCGTTTGTTTTTTTTTTGGCTTAGAGGCTGTAGTATTATATTTTTTTTCGTTAATTTATTTCTTTGGCGACACAAAATTAGTATCGACAAATCAAACCAAAAACATATATGTTACCAAGTTCTCCTATATACAAGAACCTTTGTGTAACAAGTCAGCCGTGAAAAATAGTGTTTCTCTCCGTTTAGCCAGGAGGGAAAATTTTCTGAAAAATTGACTTCAAATAGAAAAAAAAATTATTGAAAAACAATGATAAAACTTGCAATGCCATGTTATACCTTTTTGGAAAGCCAGAAATCTTTTCTTTCAATATCATTTTAAATTAAGTTGTGTTGGTATTCTATGTATGTATAACGGAAACACAAATATTTTTTTTTTAAGAAATCCTATTTTTTTAAAGTAGTTTATAATGCTTGTGCTGCAACTAGACTTAAACGTTAAAAATGATGAGTATTGTCCGAATCATCGGGTGTTTGTGAATTTGCACCAGTAATTCACAGAAGATCGATTTCCATACCAAAGAAATAATGAGTCAGGCGCCTCATGCCCCACGAGAACGAAGTGCTAAAAAAGTCGATCAAAAACTAAGTACCTCCGTACGTGAAACATAAATAAGAACAGGAGTACCCAAAGGTACAGCACACCTAATTTTGAGAAAAATGAGCTCCATCCATACCATATTCAAAGAGTGCAAACAACCCCGAGATTATACCCTGAAAGACTCGCATTTTGTCGAATGATACTACAACGGTACATGGAAGATCCACGATTTCTGGACCAAATTCTGTCGTCTTATGGATGGATGCATACATGAGCATTCACAATTTGCATTAGAGACATGTAGATGCGGCAAGATAAATCGCAGTAGAACCGTAACTGAGACTGACACACTCACTGACAGACCATCGAAATTATGGCGCACTCCCCGACGTCGTCTACAGATCTAGAGCTCGCACCAAAATACCGGATGAGCTTACAGACAAATATATAAATCTTTAAATGATTCAGTATGGTAACCCTACGTTTCCTACACACGACTGGAAAGTTGCTAAGCTCAAGGATCCAGCGGGCCTTTATACATCGGCTATCATACTGATAAATAAGGACTCGTTGGCTCCGATAGCAAAATTCCAGGCGTGGTACGGTTTGGCTGGCCGACCATTACTCTGAAAATCTACAAAAAAGACGAGGGCAGTGTACACGCTGTACCTCCACCAGATCGAGACAAGGCCTTAGCGAATGAGTCTGCGGTGGGTATCGAACCTCTAATAATGGCAGTATATACCGAGCACCACCTCCGCGGGTTCGTCTTCTGGAATATCAAATTTACCATCCTCTATAATGGTTCCAATCATCGACGCACGATCCGGCATGGACGTAGTTGACTCCACCCCCGAGAGTCTTGACAATGAAGAAGAGCTACTACGCTCGAACTCTGAGTCTGGTGAAGACTGACGGAACAGTTGTGGGTGCTGGTCCGGCTGACTGCAACCTAGATGGTGCGGTTAGTTCAGATTAACACCTAACACTCCAAACTACCTTCGGCCTCCATTCTTCTCCGGCTGCACAACAAAGGGAATGACGTCGTCCTGATCCAAGAACCCTTTATAGTTGGATCCAGGATTCAATGACTCAGGACCCCAGAATACTACCTGCTGTATGCTATGGACAAAGATGACCCCAGATCCTGCATAAACAGTAGTATTAATGCATATTTACTTCCTGATTGTAGCAATCCCTACTGGGTGGCATCTGCCTATCTTGGCGATGATCACCTTAGCCCTCTTCCTGGCGACAAGCTCAGGGGGCTAATCTCGAAGGCTGAATGGCAAAAAATATGCATCATTATCGGGTGTTACGGAAATGCGCAACATACCGTATGGAGGAGTACCAATATAAATGATAGAGGTGAATCACTTTTTGATTTTATACTTAGTACTAACCCCTTTTTAAGCAACATTGGAAATGAAACGATGTTCATTACCAGGAACTGACAAGAGGTCTTAGACATTACACTTGTCTCTGATTAAATTCATCAACAGATTTTGGATTGAAAAGTATAAAGGGAACATTCGTTTTCTGATCATAGATATATCCAGTTAGGCTTAGATGACTAAGTTAATAAACAACCAGCTTTCCGGAACCATCGGGAAACTAACTGGGAATTATATACGGAAATATTAGAAAAATAAATTATTCGCTCCCTTTTTATTACACCCAACAATAACAGGGACCTTAATTAAAAATTCAAGGTCTTAATCACTACTTGCCTGGCTATCAGACAAATCTGGGCAATAATAGTCCCAAGACGCTCAAAAGGTCTAATCTCTTTGAGCAGGAAACATCTTGCTTCCGTAATAGGTGTCGTAACTGGACACTGCTTAATTGGCAGACACGCCAAGAGACTTGACGTATTCTCCAATGACTTTTAAAGAAGTTGTACGGATGAGGAGGAATATCTCCCATCTTTTTTGCGCATGTCCTGCTCTCTCCCAAGGACGTAGAACAACTGAAAGAATACTTAATTTTTAGTTGTTTCAATACTATTCTACTTTAGTATTACAACTTCATAAAAGAAGAACTCTGGTAACCTTAAGATCTCCCTACTTTTCGCGGGTGATTTGATACTTAGAGCTTTTCGTATAGAAGAAGTTGGCTCTATTTTTAACATTTATATATTTGGTCTGATTTACATTTACAGAAGCAACCAAGTAATACAATTTTCCCCGTGATTTTAGAGTGCTTCTTCTAGCGTGAATTGGAAACACAATTTTTGGCAAACATTTCTTACGTAATAATAATAATACAAAAATTGACCTACTATTCCAGCGACCGCCGACACGATTACGCGAATAGGGTGCATTGCTTTTCTAATATTGATGGCAAAGCAAAAGTTCATTTAAGACCTTTAACAAATACCAAGGAGAATGGCATCTGAATAGAATGTTAAATAGGTTTTTTGGCACGTGTTTCTTATTTTACCTCAAATTAAAAAAATGGAAAAAGTAATAAGACCATGCTATGAGGTGTTAGGAAATTCTATGCGATATGCATATTTGATTGGCTTGTTGTATTTTTACTTTTTGTTTTACCATATACCTTTTTACTTATAATGAAAATAAAATTCCAAATAAGCCACATTCGAATGACATAACTTTCAAATGCAACTTAACACTTGCAGTTAAGTCACCGATACGATGCCAACGACCGACGCGACGGAGGCTTTGGCTTTATATCCATCAATGGTAATAGAGTGCTGCGAGGTTTGTTATTTCTTTCGTTTATTTCTATGCAAATCTATGGCATCGAGACCAAATTATTCATTGTCACCATACAGTTAGTATTCGTATCGTCGATCGGTGGCCCGTGTTTTGTATGAAGGTACCTTCAAGAGAAAGATATCAATCTTTTTCCAGTTCCTAAAAAAAAATATACAAACTCCTGAAGCAGCAAAACATTTAAATGCCAATCCAACATCAGAACATCGGTAAGACAAATAATGTGATTAAAAACTTTTCAATATTTTGCTTGATTAAAACACAGTTGATTTTTGAGACAGACAATTTTGAAGACCTGGTATTCGTGGGAGCATGATGAATATCAGTACACATTTTCAACTTTCTAATCCCGAAGACGATATTATAATTGTTGGTGACTTCAATCTCACATCCCATATCAGACAATAAGATTAATTTTTTTTCCAATGCTAAGAAATTCGTTTTACTGACCATTTTTCGTAGCGATTATAGGTACTCGTACTGCTAAGGAAAGGTATGCATTCGTATTCTAACAATCAAGCATGACATTACGTTCGTAGAGAACACCAAAAAAGTGGGTCCAACAATTCCGTCTGTCTGTTAGTATGTCAGTTAGTTTTTAGGTTTTCGATTTTCTGAAAAACGGTTGCTTTGATTCTTTTAAAATTTCTTATGCAGACGCTCCTATAAAGTCTAAACACTAATGTAAACACAAAATGATTTTTTCGAAACTTCGTAATTAATTAAAAGCTAAAATAAACTTATTCCTAAAATAAACAACGCTGGCCGTGCCACTTTTCATATTTTCGCCTTTCTCACTATTGGATGAAACGATTAAAATTATTTCTTGTATGCAAATGATCCCTAAGAATGTTAATAAAACTGCATACTTAAATTTTTAAAAACAAAGTTCTTCGAATTTTTAAAAATAAATAAACTTTTTTTTTTAAATTTAAATTTTATAGATATGTATATTAATAATAGCTTCAAAATGCCGTTTCAATTTTTTTTTTCTAAAAATGTTTTCAAAATTTTATTTATACATTACTAGCAGAAAGTGCCTGCCGGGCACCCGACGCAAAAGTCTTTTCATGCAATATCTTCCAAATGAAATGAAAAATAAAAAAAAAATTGTAAGAAAAAAGATTTTTCATTTATTTTGTCGTTTAATACCCATGTTCTGTAACTTTCGAATCGATAATAATAGTCGAGAAACAAAAAAAAATTGTTTGTTTTGGTTTTAAGATGTCAAAATGACACTTCAATTATTGAAGTAATAACATACTCGTAACATAATAACATAAACCCATTTTTTTCAGAGGCTGTAAGTGAGGAAAAGTTATCGCCTGAGTTACAGAAGATGGTTACAGGATTAGTTTTCTTATTTTTTTAACAAGCCGGAGGTTGTCTTTTTACTTGCGATAGGTAAATACAATTTAAGGCAAGTTATGCATTCGTCGAAAAAAAAAAGTTTTGCGATAACAATCAAACATGACATTACGATGATAGCGAAGACAAAAAAACATGGTCTAAAAATTCTGTTCATCTGTATGTTAGTATAGCCACTTACAGTCCAAATGGGTGGGCCGAATTCCTTCAAACTTGGTATTGAGTTTTTTTTTGTGCTACTGCCATTATGTTAAAACTCATTTTTCTCGAAAATGGTTCTAAAGATTTTGATTTTAAAAAAATCAGAGTATTTTATATGGTTGGAAAATAAATTACCAATAATAGCTAAGAACGGTACCGAATTTTTCGATTTCTACTATCTGGAAAACGGCTTAGGTGATTCTTTCGTACTTTCGAAATATTAAATAGGTTTAGGTACGTCAACTTGTGATGCATACCAATATTTTTAATTACCTAATAAATATTTGTTTGTATTTTTAAAAGCATATTTTAAAACTTTTTAATAAATTAATATTTCTGAAATAGCTCATTATTTTTTGCTTGAAATGATAAGTAAACACAATATGCCTTATTCCTAGAAACCGCTCTACAGATTTTAATAATTTTATTCTCATAAAGTGAAATTCATCTTTATCAGTTTGTTTGCTAGGGCTAAACTCGGGAACCACACCTACAATTTAAAAAATTCGTTTGGTTTTGAGAGGTTGTAGTTTGCAAGTGGCTTGAGGGTTAAATATTTTTTTGCAAAACTTAGCTGGTTGTAGGGTGAAATGGGCTAAATGCAAAAAAACACTACTTATGAAGGTAAAAATTTCGGGACATATCAAACTTGATTTTCTTTGTAAACTCAACATGTGCCAATGAAAAAGATGGCAGTTAAGTGTAAAATCCTATCAACTCTTATAGCTGGTACATGAAAAGTTGGTACCCACCAAATTTTGTTTTACTTTCATGCATACATCAACTTACGCGAAAGCGTGAGCTTACATTAGCAAGTTAGTTTTTACGTTCGCAAAAGTAGACACTGGCGCTGGGGAATACTTGCAGATGTAAGTTCGGTTAATAGGCTAATTTCAATATTCTCAACAAACCAATTATTTCTAACATGGTGTCAATGCCAAACACGCAGCGCCTGTAACCGTGAAAATACAAAATTTCGTGACTGTGAAAACAAATTTTCCTTGCAAACGTGAAAAAATTGATAATTCAGTGCGAAACCTTAGCAACCTTTTTGCTTTCATGAAAATAGTCCTGGCGACGGGCAATTCATGTATGTGTATAAGCCCCGCATAAATTACAGAAAAGGAACACGTCTAATGTCGAATTTCTTTCATCAAAATCCTCGGAATTTTTCATGCTGGGCCCTGTTAGCGTGAAACTCAAAATGTCGGGTCTTTAAAGGTTTAAAGTAATTCAAGCCGCACTTGAATAGCTGCCTTTCTCGTATTCGATATCATCACAATGTCATGTTGGATTATTATTTCAATTTTTTTTTCAAAGAATGCATAACTTGCATATTGTACTAACTATAAACGCATGTAAAAAACGAATGCGAAGAGTCTCAAAATGTAGAATAATTCGTTTGTAAACAAAAATACAAATAATAAATTTTCTTTGTTAAATTTAATAAGGACGCTAATCCTATTTAAATAAACGACAAAATAAATGAGAAATCCTTTTCCTTACAAAATTTTGTTTCTTAATTTTTTTATTTCATTTGGAAGATATTGAATTAAAAGGCTTTTATCCATGGCGGCCGGGCAACAACGGGAACTTTCTGCTGGATTGGAAATAAAATCCAGAACAACTGCGGAAGTAAACAAAATAAAAACCAATTTGGTTATAAAATCCATGGAAACCGCAAAACGTAAACAAAACAAAATATAAATTCGGAAATTCTTTTTCACAATCAGGATACATTTAAGATGTAAGTGCAAATATTTTTGTATTAAGGATATAAAATATAACTTATATATTAAATCTAATAGCCTATAAGTTGCCCAAAGGACATCAGAACAAGATACAATCATTTTTATGGCATGCCAAATGGTAAGTCGACAGTTTATCTGCCATATACAGACAAACTGACATCGAAACAAAATTACACTTTTATATATTAGTAGAGATATATTATTTATACATACAAAATTATTTTATTAAAAAACCGTTCCAACGATTTTTGACTTTTTTCTTGATATATTCTTATATAGCCAGGAATTCTAATGGCATCTTTGTTTTTCCTCAAATTATAACAACTTAGCAATATAAAAATATTTGTTTACATTTGTGTATTATCCATTTATTTCTACCTTATTATTATTCCCTTTTTATTCACTTTTGTACGTCACTGAATACTACATACAATGAAGGCCCTAATACAGTCCGTAACATTAGAAAAGCCTCACACATACTTTATCTTAAAATTAATTTTTTTTTGAACATTTTTACGTGAACGTATAAAAATGGGTATTGAACTTTGAGACTATGAGAAGTTGCAACTTAAGTATAATATCTAACGGTATTTGGGAAGCTTATTTTGTATGGAGTCACTACAACTTGAATTTTTATTTGTAAAATTAGAATAGCCTCACCGTATTTAATATATTAAAAAAAAATGAAGAACTATTATCAACACATGTTATACAAATATGGTGAAGATGTATGTACAAATCTCAAGGAATGTAGTAACTGTAAGAGAAGACTGGCTCAACAAAAACAAACCCAAAAGTTCCTGCTTACTTGTAGACAATATGGCCTTGTACCCCAGCACATAAACAAATCCACAAACAGCACCAAGAAACTCTTTTCTACATGCACACAAACCAGATTTTGACAGAGTGGAGATCCTAGAAAGGGAGAACAATGTCTCCAAGCGGTATACTCTTGAAAAGCTTCATATTATTAACAACAAAAACAATATGAATCGTAAACAAGACAGCCAGAACATTTCATCAGTTTACTGCTCTTTGGTGACTAAGCAGAATCCGTGACAATTTAAAGCCGACTAAGCTTCAATCGAAGTGTTTTTTGTTTTTATCATTGCTTTATATTTGTCTTCTATTGTATTATTTATGTTTATCTGTGATACGTACTAAATGTAAGTTTGCCAAAATTTTACACTAAATGTTCTTATGTGTTAATAAAAGATCCCATGAAGAAGACGGCAACCACCGTCGAAACGTCGGGAAAGGAAATGAAATTGTTTCATTAAAAATACATTACGACCAACATAGCCAAAAGAGGTATATTTAAATCTCGAACACCTATAACGTATTTAATATAGCAAAAATAAAACACAGTTATTTTATTAATTTTTTTTAATTTTATATTTATTTTCTGCACTTAAGCCAATTATTTTAATACTTTGTACATCCTCCATTATTTTGAATTACCTCAAAAATGTGATCCTTAGGGAATCGTCCAACGATTTTAATAGATCTAATTGTAATTTTTTCCATATCATAACGGGTTTTTAAATAGTTATTAACTACCTTTGCGCTTCTATTAATTTTCCGAACAACAAATCGATTAGAAAGTCCTTGCCCATGATAAGCTTCTATTTTAACAATTTCCGTTTTACTTAATGATTTTTTTTGACCCATTTAAACGATAAAAAAAGTAAACAAAAAGAGAAAAAAACGTTTATCACTTTCCGATAGCTTTTCGATGCTTAAACTTACAAGTTTCGCTTTGTCGGCGTAGCAAAGTAAAGTGAGGCTATTCTAATGTTACATACAAAAATGCTATTTTTTGTGAATATAAACAAAATTAGCTTTACAAAGTCCTTTAACTTTGAGAAAGTCTTTAAAGTTCTCTTAATCTCAGAGACAAGGTAAGAGGTCTTTACATATATATTTCCTTATATGTACAAATCAAAGAAGTACCAAAAATAGTTAACTGTAAGAAAGTTTAATTGTGAGGCTATTGAAATGTTACGGACAACGTACATCCTTCATTTTCATTATCATAAGTACATATTTGCATGTATGTAGTTAAGTACATATTGCTCTCCTAACTTACATAAATAAAATACATAACCTAAATTTAAATATACATATTTTAAATATACCTATGTAACTATTCCTAGACTCATCCATGTGACAATTCATTATACTAAGAATCAATGTTAATCTTACCTACATCGGCTTTAAACGTGCATAGGATAACCAACTAAACAACGTCAATGTTTAGCTGCATTAAAGTTGTTAGCTACAAGATCAAGTTCGTACGATCCAGTCGTGCATTTTATTTCTTTTTAAGATTGGAATGAAGTCGACGCAAAGTCAAACGGATGTCAGTTATGCTTATGACAAAGTATCACTTAGTATTATTATTTTCAAACTTTAGACTTATGGGTTTCCATTATTTTGTATATCAAGTCTCCTCCTATCGTATTAAAATATTCGTCGACGTGGGTACATAGTAAAATTTAGATTCTGCTATTTTAACCCAATTTGTTCAACATCTGGTGCAGCCAACACAACTTTCTTAAGACAAAAAAAACTCCTTTATCACAGTGTCAATACTTCACTAATAATTAACTAGTTTCGATAATATCACTTCCATTTATATATTTATATGATATTGATACCCAACTCAATTTTCGTCCTCATTATGGAAATATTATCAATAGAGCTAATTATACTCAAGGATTCGCTGGTTCAAATTTTCAAATCCCTATTACTAAATTTATGTATGTCAACTTGGTAAGACATCATCTTAAGCTTACCCCCGTTGTATAAATTAATTTATGATTCGATATTAATTTAGTCTATAAATAAGTCTTTAAATAAAGTGAATATAAATAGTATACTTAAGTGACAAATTGATTACGTTTTTCTGAATCTTTTGAATGAGACGAATGTGATTTATTAAAATAAACAAAATGTCAGTGGTTGACACTCACCTATATAAGTGAATATTAATTGAATTATTTCTGATTTATTTTAGGTTAATTACCAATTTGTATGTAGAAATTTGTGAAATGTTTTTTAAGCTAGTTCTGCAAAGGGTCCTATTTTGCAATTTGCCAAATAAAGAACTGCATGGGCCGGCAAAATTATTAAGTTCTAGAGCAACATGTTATTCCCTAGATGGAAATTTTTTTTATTGCCCCAAATATATTAATATCTCCCATGGTTAGGTTCGTTTAGGTTAGGTTGAAGTGGCTGGCAGGAAAACGGCTGACACACTTAGACCACAGATATGTCAATTGTGATTTGTTATACTCGTACCACGTTAAGAGTTCAATTTCTGGGGAGTTCATTGGCTTTGCCGTTTCCCAAGATATCCCTATATCCCGGCACCCAGATCAGGTGATGTTAAACTGTTCTGCCATCTCCCTAAGAGATGATGGCAGTTATAGAGTTTCTGGAAATAGGGACAAGTGATTTGAGGGCTGTTTGCCTTTCTGAATACAAAAAAGCGTAAAAAAGCGAATTGATTCATGTTTTAATAACGTCTCATCCTCCCAAGCGGATCTTGGTGGGATGGTAATTTGGAAGTTCTTGTCGAAGATTAACTGGTGTAATCGGATCATCATAGTTTCGATCCGAATGTGTTCAGAATATTAGAAGGGCCTATCGAATTGCTAGTCAATTTAGGGATGTCTTTTGGACGAATAGCTGTACTCACGGCCACTTATTCGCTGAAAATAAATAATATATATTGGTTCAGCTGAGAGTGTAGAGCAGAGTGCTCAACTGATACAGAATTTGTCTGACCTTTGGACCTTATCTAATATGTCACAATATATGAATATGTCCAATGCAGTCCACCATAAGTAAGCACAACCATTTGGTAATCTGTGGGGATAATCCCCATTTATTCCCAATGGCTTTTTTGCAAGAGAAGAGTGCAACTGTTGCTTTTCTTACTCTTTCTTGTATATTGTATTTCCAGTTCAGCTTTTTGTCTAGTGTGAGATCTATTTCCTAGTGAAAGGACAAGTTCTGTCTTGAAAACACCACCCTGTGGATTCCCTCTGCTGACAAACTTTCTTTCTGAGTAGTTTCCCAGGGTTGAATTGATTATTCTGCTTCCAAGCAAGAAACTAATAAACTTTAATTAAATATTTTGTATCAGACTCCAGGTCAATAAAACACGGTATTATATTGTGTATAACGTTTCTAATTAATTCTATTTTTTGTTGCTGTAAGTTAAATTGACATCTGTATAATAACTTTAGGTATACATGAACTTATTTGTGTTATTTAATTTCTTTTAATAAAAGGCCTGATCAAGAGTGTATGTGTCATGTCCGAAATGTTGTACACTATATAACACCGTGTTTTATTGACCTGGAACCTGCTACAAAATATTTAATTTCAATTAAATATTAGAGGTCACAAACAAATTCCTATAACTAATCAACGCTGTCAATGAGTCAGACACCTTAAGGTTTCTCCGCACTGGGATTATTGCCATTTTACTAACATTGCTGAATGCACCCTTAATGTCATTGAACGCTACCAGAGTGTACTCTTTAAGATGCAATGAATAGTCTATACTTTGTATAAGTGTGTGTTAGGCGGTTTCAACTGATTTTCAGTTACAGTAAGCTTGTTGAGCAGTATAAATGAGATTAGAGTTCATTGTACTGCGAAGATCAATCTTTCTAGAGTTTTTCGGGTTTACATGGGTGCCCTTGCCTACTTTCGGTATAAAGATGACCTTTAATTCTCTCCACAGTAAGGGGATGAGAATAAACTCCCGGATAGGTATATAATTATATCAGAGGTTCGTTGGAGTTCGGCAGGTATTATGCCACTGGTTTACAACGATCAAATCTTTTGATTACCCAAAGTACATTTTTTTACTTATCTTATGTATCCAGTAGCAAGGATATCGACTTTTTGCATGAGTCTAGGTTTCGGGGGATTCTTCCAGAGGATTGTTCTTAGCCTAGAGGCTTCAGAAATGTCCTCTATGTTTTCACAGAAGTTTCTCCATGAAGTTCTTTTAATCTTCCTCAACAGTTTTTTTTTTGTAGATTTTGAGGGATTATTTATACAGTCACATACAACTGTTATGAAAAATCTATATTATCTCGAAAACGCCTTTGATAAAAAATAAAACTCTGTTTTGTTTTACATTTCGGTAAACAAAATTTTAACCTGAAGCCTAGTTTATACATCAAAGCGAAGTGAAGTTCTCATACAAAATGTTTGTTTTTCCCATTGGGAAAATGAATTCCATAAAATATGCATTTAGCTTGAGCTATAAACGAAAGTGACATGCGAGAAAATTTTTTTGTGGAACAAAATTTTTCACTTATCAGTTATTTTTTCCTGCCTGTATTTTTGAACGTAAATCATTTTGGCCAGCGAAGAAAAATAAAATAGTTTAATTTATGTGCTTTTCAAAATGATTTCCGACATTTTGCCAGAGATAACAAATACAGGGATTGTTGCTCCTTTGGAAACTCCGCCAAAAAGAAGTTGCGACGAAAACCCTTCGAATAAAGTCAAGAAGCAAAAGAAGTTAAGAAATGCCGACCAAAAAAATACTCGCTGAGATAATGAAACAAGAAGAACTTACTTAGAACAAGCAACATTCACTTCATTGCAATTTCAATGCATTAAACGCAGCATGGAATAGGGTAACAGATGGAATGTCCTTGGCTTCGGGTAGTTAATAAGTTTGAACATTTTTGAAAATAAAAATCATTTAATTTTTGAAATTAATTTAGTTAAAGAAACGAAAACAATGTGGAAAAGCTTACGGGATGCCTTGCGGTATAGAAAGAAGAACTTAATTAAAGGAAAGTCTGGCGATAGTGGTGATGGAGATCATGTCCAAGTAGAAGAAGATGATGAACTTTCAAGAATGTTATCATATTTAACAACTTCGCCTCTTCAATACCCAAGAGATATAATTGTTCTCGGAAATGAATATAATGATGGCGAACATGTCAAAGTTTTGCACTGCAAAATCCGAAGCAATAAATCAATTGGTTTCCATAGTATCAGCATTTGGAAGCTTATCGAAGGGTTATACTCTCAAAAGAATGAGAGAAGTTAATGAAATAAATCAAAAAATTATTAACCTTTTTTATGGAAATATGGAAGTCTCAAAAATAAAATAAATACAAAATGATGCAATGATTGTTTTTTTTTTATTTATTTACATTTTTATAAGAATACAGCCCTTCTTTGCCATTTTAGAAAACATATTCTGCGGAGTTGACATAATTTTTTTAATGGTTCCTGATAGATGCTGCTTTCCCAGTAGTGCGATAAGAGGAATCAGGTCATCAGGTCGAGTACATATAATGACAAATCCTGAAACTGATCAAAATCAATTCAGTAAGCATAAGAACCTATAACTATTTATGGAAATAAAAGTACTTACTTCACTAACAAAACGTGCTTTTTCAGCACGATCGATTAAGTATGGGTTAACTCTCATACTTCAGAGTTTTCGATTAGATTTCTTGTTTTGGGAAATAATTTATATATCCGCTGTACTGGCTACAGTTCCAATCATTACAAATTGGTTTCTTTGATCCATTTTTTTAAATAAAATTGTATTTAAATTTAAACATAAAAAAATCTTCACTTCGTTCAGGAAAAAAAGGAAACCTTAAAATTCATTAAAATAAAATGCACGACTGAATCGCATGAACCTGCTCTTGTAGCTAACAACTTTAATGCAGCTAACCATTGAGTTTTAGTTAGTTAGGTGTAAATCCTATGTAGGTAAGATTACCTTGATTCTTATTATAATGAATTGTCGAATGGATGGTTCAAGGAATAGTTACGTAGGTATATTATACATTTGTAGGTATACATATGCACACATAAATGTATGAGGGCCTACATTGTATTTTGTATTAAGTGACGTACGCAAAAATTCGAAAAAAGGGAATAATAATAAGGTAGAAATAAATGGATAATACACATAATTAAATGTTTTTATATTGCTTAGTCGTTATAGTTTGAAGGAAAACAAAGATGTAATTTGAATTCATGGATAAATAAGAATATATCAAAAAAAGATTTCAAAAATAGTTGTAGCGGTTTTTTGATAAATTAATTTTTTATAAGAAGTTTTTTTTTTAAAAATACAAATTCTATATACTACTGAAATACATCAGCCAAGTAGAAGACTTAGCACTATAATATTTGGACTTGTTGAATTATTGATTCAAAATAGCTTTTAACGGCCTTTAGTCCAACAAAAATTGGAACTTGTTGGATATAGTTCACACTAGATGTTTTTCACGAAATCTATGTTAGATGAACTGAACTTGGCAAAAATTGCGTATTGACAAAGGTCCTCACTAGTCAACTGATGAGTCCATGTGAGATCACCGGGACGAAACGCCAACTATTGAGTCGTTTTCGAAATTTTTAGTTTAAAAAAAAAATTAATTTCCAAAA
This sequence comes from Philhelius pedissequus, assembly GCA_910595825.1. NCBI lineage: Eukaryota > Metazoa > Arthropoda > Insecta > Diptera > Syrphidae > Philhelius > Philhelius pedissequus. Next base: position 256,747,884 of record OU343160.1, read on the forward strand.
AAAAAAATGTTTTGAAAAATTTTGGTATACAATAGTGTTAAAAGTTTCTAGGAGCTTCTGCTTAAAATATTTGAAAAAAATCAAATTAACGGTTTCCGAGAAAATCGAAAACCAAACAAAAATGGTTGTACTAGAGGTACCAAAAATAACAATTTTTTTCCAAAAAAAAATTATCAAAAGGTACCCTTTCCTTTCATTAATGAACTGATTTTTTTTATATAAAACGTTGGGGCCGTTTTTGAGAGAAATAAGATTTTTTTTTGGCCAAAAAAAAAAATGTATGGGGGCTGCTGTTATTTGTCGTCTTAGAAAAATGAAAAAAACGTGTGGGCATATTACCGAAAAAATAATATGTACCAAGTTTGAAGCAAACCCACCGAACCGTTTAGGCTGTAGACTCGAGGACAGACAGACTGATGGAATTGCGGGACCCACTTTTTTGGTGTTTTCTATGATCGTAATGTCATGTTTGATTGATTTTTTTTTACGAATACATAATTTGCCTTATAGCACCTATAATCGCAAGTAAAAATAAATAGGTTCCACAATGATTTTAAGTTTTCTATTTTGGCCGTGAAGTTTTTGGCATTTCACTCAGATTTTAATTTCGCTTCGCATTGATGTATTTATAAACTAGACTTACAATGTTATTTAGGACTCCTGACATGAAAACATTTTTTGATTTTCGACGTTGCCATTAACGGCTCTAAGATTTCTCTCAAAATTTGTTCCTTCAAATTCTAAATAAACAAAAAGTATTTATTTAAATTTATATTGACAAATATTTAAAATTATTTGGATACACATTTTTTCTTTATAGAAATGTTGTATATAAAAAATTAAGAAAAAACACGTTAACAATATATTTAGCTGCTTACGATATGGTCTGATCTAAGAGCAGCTACATTTGATTCGTAATAATAATAAAAAACTCGTTAACAAATCAATCAATTTTTCGATACTAACCCGCATCGACAATCGTAATGTTAACACCTTGTTAACTATTAAACCAAAGTCAGCCAACCAAGCCTACAATCAAACACATGTTGTTCGATGATGACTTCGTCGTGTCGTCTTCAATGGTTTTGCTTACCTTTGTTGAAGGTTTTGTATTGAACTCCAACGACAATTTCATTTATCTATATTTTAAGTGGCATCTTTAAGATGTCATGCTACTCGTACACCAACGATATTTAATTTTTAATAGGATATAACAAGTATTATTGCTTTAGAAGTTTTATGTGGTATGACAGTGATGCACATGGCAGTAAAATTATTAATGCAGAATCTATGAAGGTGTCAAAAAATATTTTTTTTGAAGTTTGTAGCAGATATATATTTAAATTGATCTCTTACTTCTCGTCAATTTATTTTAAAGACTTTTTTTTTTAATTTTGTCAATTATAATGTATGTAGGTACCGTGTGTTGGCTTAGGAATGAAACTTTATATTTAATAATGGATGGTGTAAACTGCTTTCATAGCTTTCGAAATTGTGTCAAATGTTACACTTAGTGAGCACATTATTTTGTCTTTAAGAGAAATTTCCTTGGTTATTTTGATTGTTTTAATATTATACTTAGAACAAAAGGTAGCAGCTGTCTTGACAATCAGAGCATTGCGAGCCAAGTTCCTTTGAAGTTTGAAGTCCGGCTCAAATAAGGTGTGACACAATTTTGGCTTACCTGCGAAAATAATAAAATAAGAAAAGAATAAATGCAAATTCGTTATTAAGAATTTTAAGAGAATTAAGTTTATTTCAGTAGAACGAAATAAGAAGGGCAAAAAATAATTCAATGAGAGACTTACGGCACGATTTGGTTTAAAGTTTCGACACATTAGCTTAGCCAATAAGAAAAGTTATCTGTGTACACTATGTCTTAACGCTTCATTTGAGTAAACTTTAAGTTACCCATTAAACGATTGCGTTATAATCTCTCATTGCAATTGCTACGAAAGGTTATACGAATCCTATTAAGACTGATTAACTATCTTAGATTCGTATCAATTGTCGAAAGGGCACAGTGAAATAACATCCAACAAAATAAACTAAAAGCCTGCAGCCAAGTACATACATAATTAGGCTTTTTATTTGGGCGAGGCTTAATTGATTTGGGACATAAAGATATCTTTATAGCGATATTAATGTGTATACGTTGTTGTAATTGAGAAGGGGGTATATTATTCCCCCGTTTAAACTTAAAATAGAAAACAATTTAAAAAAAAATAAGTATACAACTAGTAGCTTTAGTTGCAGTTGTGATGATGGTTGAATCACTTCTGATAGAAAATTCGATGCATTATCGTTTTAAAGAACCGAGTGCTGAGTTGGCTTCAAATATTGCTTATATTAGCCGCTTTTTGTTGGGAAATTTATCCCAAAAACAACCGGACTTTCCAAAAATACGATTCCTAACAGCCTGATTTTTGTATGTTTTAAGTAGCTATTACCTACCATGTGTCAAATATAATTAAATGCAAAAAATCAACAATTGATTTATTTTTATTTCTTAAGATAATGTTTATTTTATAAGAAAACTAAGACTTAAATTAAAAAAAATACAAATAAAGTGGAATATATATGAAACTAACAAAAAGTTGAACTTTTCACATAAGTGTGGTCCTAATTGTTGATTTTTAAATTATTTTATGTTCTGGACGTTTTTTTTTTCCAATAAATCAAATGTTGTGTATAGGGTATGGTTGTATAGTTCTTGCTTGCAAATATTTTAGTATTAATTATTTAACTATGGAGTATTTTATGAATTTCGTTTAAATGAACCAAAGATAGAGTTTGAGTAGAGAGATTAATTAAAAATGAGTTACATAAAATATGGAGAGAAAGCCTTATTTAGCTACTCGTTTTATAAAAAGATTTAGTTAGTTTAAATACCACCATAATAATTTTTATAATTTCGAAAATTTTCCTCCGAAAAAGATGCCATTAAGCAAAAAGATAAAGTACCACAGCTTAAATTTTTGATACGAATCTCGTAATTGGGATAAATAGCTGAAATACTCAAAACTGAGAAAACGATTATGTTATCTTTTATAATCACTGTTCCGTAAACGGTCAAATCTACTCTTCAATTCAAATTCAAAATGACGTGAAATCGTGAAATTCTGGTTTGACACGAATCTTAGGATCAAGTTAATTATCTAAGACATCCGTCAATAATATTTGACATTTTCTGACTAGTCAATAAACTATAGATATTTTGAAATATTTATAATGTATTTCTTGCCAAATTTCGCCGAAAAGCTCTAAAATATCACTCTTTTCCGGAGATGATATTAAATCTGAAAATATATAATTTTTGGTATACAAAATTGAAATTACTTATATATAATAATGTTTATTGAACTGATATATATACAATTAGCTCTTAATTCTATTTTGAATTATTTATATATTACATTGATATTTTTACTTGCGATTATAGGTACTATAAGGCAAGTTATGGATTCGTGCGAAAAAAAATCTAACAATCAAACACGACATTACGATCATAGAGAACACTAAAAAAAAGAGTCCCCCAATTCCGTCTGTCTGTCTGTCTGTCTTTTTGTCTGTCTGTCTGTTTGCGAGCCTGCAGCCTAAATGGTTGGATGGATTTGCTTCAAAATTGATATATATTGTCTGTTCGGTAATATGCCCACACGTTTTTTTTTTGGTTTTTTTTAAGACAACAAATAACAGTAGCTCCCATACATTTTTTTTCTGGCCAAAAAAAACTTATTTTTCTCGAAAACGGCTCCAACGGTTTTTATAAGAAAATCAGTTCATTAATAAAGCAAAAGGGAACATTTTAGTAATTTTTGTTTTGGAAAAAAATTGTTACTTTTGGTACCCCTTGTAGTACCATTTTTTTGGTTTTTGATTTTCTGGAAAACGGTTAATTCATTAAAAGCTTAAGTACTATTGTAAAGCTAAATTTTTCAAAAATATTTTTTTTTGAAATTAAAAAAAAAAACTTTTTTTTTGTTGAAAACTCAAAATTTCGAAAAAGAATGGATTTTTGCGAAACTTCGTATTTGGTAGTTTTTTTGGACAGTTAAAAAACTATATCCCTAAGACAAAAAACAACAGTAGGTACCTCCCATACAAATGTTAAAAAAAAAACGTTAAGAAAAAAAATGTATTTCTCGAAAACGGCTCCAAGAATTTTTAAAAAAAAATGTGTGTGTTCCCAAATTAGTACAGTCCTCTTTTAATTTAAAAAAAAAAATTTTTGTGTACTTATAAACGGTACTTCCCATAGAACCACTTTTCATATTTTCGACTTTCTAAACATTGGATGAACCGATTAAAATAATTTTTTTATACAAATGGTGCCTAAAATTGTTAATAAAAAAAAACTACATACGAAAATTTTCAAAAAATTTTTTTTTTTGAAAATCGATTTTTCAATGACCAGTCACAGAATTTTCTTAAAATTTTAATTTTATATGTATATTAATAATATCTTCAAAATGGCGTTTCAAGTTTTTTTTTTCTAAAAATGTTTTAAAAAATTTATACATAAAAAAATAATTTATTAAAAAACCGCTCCAACGATCCATGAACTCTACTGGCATCTTTGTTTTTTCTCGAACTATATCGACTAAGCAATATAAAAACATGTGTATTATCCATTTATTTTTACCTTATTATTATTCCTTTTTTACGAATTTTTGCCTACATCACTGATTACTTAATACAATGTAGGCCCTCATACATAAATGTCTAAAAATCACATGAATCTTATGTAGGCATATTGCACCTAAGTTGTAAAGTTATATGCATATAGCTGATTACCCACCTACATCCCTCATTTTCATTATTATATGTACATGTTTACATACTTAGTCTCCATCTATATATGTATGTACATACATTTTACTCTCCTAACTCACATAGTTAAAATCAATAACTTAGATTTAAATATACATTTGTAAGTAGGTACCTATGTAACTATTCCTTGAACCATCCATTCGACAATTCATTATACTAAGAATCAAGGTAATCTTACCTACATAGGCTTTACACCTAACTAACTAAACGTCAATGGTAAGCCACATTAAAGTTGTAAGCTACAAGAGCAAGTTCGTACGATCCAGTCTTGCGTTTTATTTTAATTTGTCTTAGCACTTAAGGGGCTAATATTATACATTGTTTTATTTTTTGTTAAAATTATTAAAAAAAATTGTCCCTGAATTTCTTGTACTACTTAATAAAACCTGTGTGGATAACCTCAGGTTGTTCTTACCCGGCAGTTTTTGTGGTGATGTAAGGTTAAGACTTCTAGCCACGGTGGTAGTTTGACTCTGCGTCCTCGTAGAATTGGATTGGTATCTTGGCTCGAGGTATCTCTCTTCGCTGGTCATGCTATTCACTAGGGTGGTTGGGTGGTTGATTAAGTTGTTAGTCAGTCTTTTGGCAGCACTGATCATGGACTTGTCGAGGGGTGTTATTCCGGACGCCTCGAAAAGTCGTTTGTTGCTGAAGTGCTTTTGTCGTCGCTGGTCAAAGTGGAGTCCCGTGCAGATACGGTGGATTTTCCTCTCAAATATTCCAAGCCTTCTTATGCTGGTTTTGGATACAGTAAACCACGCAGGAAAACAATATGTGATAATGGGCCTGAGAAGTTGCTTATAGATAAGCAGTTTCGTCTTCTCTGAGTCCATTCCCTTTCCGCATTAGGGGGTGGATTCGATGAAAAGCGAAATTCCAACCTTTTTTAGCATAGCTGTCACGTGTGGGTTGAAACGAAATCTCTCCTCGAAATTGATACCGAGTTATTTCACAGTTGGTTTGGTTTTTAGTTGTGACCCGTCAGGCAGATTTATAATAATGCTTCGGCAACTTATGGCTGACGGACTGTTCCGATATCCCGCTGGTCTTCTGAAGCAAACCAACTTGGATTTGGCTTAGAGGGTTCTTAATCCATCGAAATGTTAATAATCTTTCTATGGAATTTGACAGTTTGTGTCTTATAAGTGCTGATAAAACACTCACGTGCTGCTTTTGAGTTCTTATTTATTACTAAATAATAGATATGCACTGACTTGCTCCTTAAAAACTGATCGTTGCTATTCCAGTTGTAGGGCTTTGGTAGGCGGCGCTACTCAAGTTTTATTAAGTTCATTTTTTAGGCAATTGGAGCAGTTTCGCACCTAACTTTTACTGAAAGTGAAAGAGCGCCCCCTACCTATGCCCTAGGCATCACAGTGCATTAGTAATAAAAAAACACTTTTTTAACAAGTTAATCTGTTAAATGAACAAATTTGTGGTCTGGATTATATTGAAATTGTTGTAAGTCTCTTCCTTATTGACCGCAAAAAGATTTGAAGAAAAATAAAATAAAAATAAAAAAACAAAGAAAATTTGTTATATTAGTTGTACTTAATTTTTCTAAATACCGAATGCATTTCGGAAGGCATTGGCCTACCATCTTCAGCGTAATACGCGTGACAACTGAAAACGTTTAGAATTAAATGCAATTAATGCAAAAACAAAATTTGACAACAGAGAGTAACATTAATATTTTTTATATGTAACCATTCAACACATACAAATTATTTAGCAAGAGAGAGTAAATTAGATGATATTGGACTCTCATCTATGTTCATTAAATTTTCGTTGATGTTTATGTAAATGAAACGAATTGTTCTACTCTTTTCTCTCAAAATGCACAGCACAACAACGATGAACGTCGTGTCGCACTTTCATTTGTGCCTAAAATCTGTAATCAACTTAAACACTCATTTAGTAAAGCCAATTTGACTATCATAAACTCGAACAAAAACAAATTAAGCTCTTCTCTTGGTTCTTCCAAAGATGTCAAACCCATGAACAAGAAAAGCGGAATCTACCAAATCACTTGTCCTACCTGTGGCGGCAAGTACATCGACCAGACTAAGCGTGCTGTTGAATGTCGCATAGCTGAACATCAGAGGTACATCAACAACAAAGATATTCAAAAAGCTGTTGCAGCTCACGCATTTGATTTAACAAACACAGAACCCCATAATATGACACCTCTCATCGACAATTACAAGCTAATAAAAAGTGTACCTCTTCCATCGAAACTAGACGCATATGAATCCATTTACATAAACATCAACGAAAATTTAATGAACATAGATGAGAGTCCAATATCATCTAATTTACTCTCTCTTGCTAAATAATTTGTATGTGTTGAATGGTTACATATAAAAAATATTAATGTTACTCTCTGTTGTCAAATTTTGTTTTTGCATTAATTGCATTTAATTCTAAACGTTTTCAGTTGTCACGCGTATTACGCTGAAGATGGTAGGCCAATGCCTTCCGAAATGCATTCGGTATTTAGAAAAATAAAGTACAACTAATATAAAAAATTTTCTTTGTTTTTTTGTTTTTATTTTATTTTTCTTCAAATCTTTTTGCGGTCAATAAGAAAGAGACTTACAACAATTTCAATACAGTGCATTAGGTATAGAAACAAGAACTCCATTGCCGAGCTATTTCAGCGAGTGAAGTGAGACTATATTTTGTTATTAATATGATTTATAAAGTAAAAAAAAAAATAAATAAAAGGTTTTTTTGGCCTTTTATTTCCTGTACCTGAATAGATATGTAACAATTTTTTGAGAAAAGAACGAATACTTAACCAAAAATTAGTGATTTTTGATTGCTCTCAGGTAACCTATCCGAAGCATTCACAAATATATTCGGATAGCTTCATATCAGAGATAACTTATATAATAAATGGGTTAACGTGGTTATTGACAGAAACAAGAACTCATCTCATGAGTTGAATATGCAATTTTACAGAATAGAAGTTAGACCTTATTTATATATTACGGAAGGTATAATTGGTACCTAGAATAATATGGGAATTTCTTCAAGTCAGCTCTGTCAGTTTGCAAAAGAATTAAAATACTGAACAACTTTGCTTAAATTTCTTCCGATATTTACATTTTTTAACAACAAAAAAAAAACAATATTTTCCAATGTCAATTCATTTTCATTTTCACATATAACAAATCAGTGGCGTAGTTAGGGTTTAATCATAACTAAATTGTCGCTGCTGTCATATGTTGACATTTTAGTCACACGCAATCTTAAATTGTAGCTTAAGCATTTTGATTTTAAAAATAAGTCAAGTAATTTTTGTTGACCAAAATAAAGAACAAAAATCGAAACTATTGTATTTTATCTACATTTTCAGGATCATTCACAAAAGACATATCGTTTGGGTATACGTTACCAAACGCGGAGTATTTTTGATATTTCCGATGCATTGTAATTAAAAATTTTCATATTTCAGAAGGTTTTGACCTCCGAAAATTTAGCATAAGACGAATTACCATTAACCAAGTCTGGAATCCAAATACCTTAATAAGAAACATTAGTGGCTTTATCTTGTCAACAAAAAATTAAAAATGCCGAAAAATTCAAAGAAACTCCATTCTCTCTTCCCTAACCAAACGAATAAAGCTAGAAGCGAACGCATCATGGACCTATTTCTAATTAATACAAAACTCTAACTTGTAGTCAGATCATACAAATAAAAAAAATCAGTAAAGTTGCTAATGGATTACAAGAGTATCTTTTAAATTTACTATGTTCCATTCGGAAACCTCCTTTAAAAGATGACAGCTAACGAATTTTTTTAAGTTTTCCAAAACCATCCTTGCTGTTGTTCTGGATATTTTAGTTAAGTTCTTGACAATAGAGTAGCAGGTTGCATTTTCAGCAATTCCACACTATTTCTTTAAATTGATCTCGGTTAGTTGCTCTTAAAAATAAAATAAAATAAACAGACTTAACTAATACGAGTATACCTTTCAGGATTAAAGAGATCAGAATTTAACTTAATATTTTGTGCTACCCATTATGATTTTTGGAGAATAAGAGAACATAATCAGATAGATTAGCGATCCAATTGGAGTGCGAATGTTTTGCGGATTCAGTAATACCAAATTAGTTGAAATAAATATCTGTAGTGCAGGTAAGGTTACTGACATTCGATCAATTTTCTATCGTTGAATTAACTAAAAGCAACAATTGCGAAAAAGAGTTGAATTATGGCTATATATCATTTGCCGAATTCACTAATAGAGGTGAAAATTTAATTCACATAGTACTAAATTTTATGGTGCGTTTTTTTAACTAATTTTGTTCTTGACTGGTTACGTTAAAGAATTATCGATGATCGATTATAATGGGGGGAATTGATCCCTAAGCCCCCCCCCCATCTCTACGCCGGCCGCAGCAAAAAAATTAAGTGTTGCACCTGATAATGACACTAATTCCTTGAAGCCAACAATCAAATAAAACGTCATCCATTATTAAAAATAATTATTTTTCTCGAAGACTACAAAACCTATCTCATTGTAGATCCATTATGTTCGTTTAGCCTGAGACAAACCCGCTTTAAAACGCCTTAGCGGAAAGCATTTCAACCATAAATCTACGTAACTACTGATCTTATTGCCCAGAACCTCACAAGCTATATACAATATCTCCTAATATACAGAAGCAGTCAAATATGACATTTTTAAAAGAAAACAACCACTTAGCATTGTTCAACAATAGCGCCATTATGAAGGAGATAGGAGTAGGCACACGATTATGTTGTCCAAACATATACATTTTGTTACAAACATGCATGTAGGTTCAAAAAAGATCGAATACACCTCTACTCCTTGCGTCTTGAACTATAAATCCATAGTAAAGCTTAAGCACTAATACGGAGGCACGTAGGTATATGAGCAAGAAATATTGCGCAAAAGCAAATTCGCATATTGTTCTGCAGGAAACAAAAACAAAATTGTTTAAAACGCATTCGCCGCCTTTTGCTGGGCGATAGGTTTTAACGTTTTAACGTCACATAATGTTTCCAACAAAACCGCTAACTTACTTGTAATCATCTGACTTAAACGCTTAATTTATGATTTCGCTAAAATGGAGCTGTTGTTGGTGCCGACCATGCACGGCGGGCGGCGCGTCTATGGCTTCGGCCAACTAAGACACCGTCGCACCACGTTGTTGTGGGTTCATAGTTTGTGCACTGTTAAATGTTTTGTCTAAATAATTGTCTTAAAAAAACACAGATGTTTAGGCAAACGGTAATAAGGAGTCTTAATGTAAAAATCCAACATGTGGATGTAAATTTATACGCAAATTTAACTGCGCTATAAGCTTGCATTGATTTTAGATATACCACAACGGTTTTTTGGATTAAAGATTTTATTTTACATTTGGTGTGAAATAGCTTACCGTGGTAGTTTAAGTGCAAGCACGGCGTGGCGGTTTCTTTTCATCAGGCTTTCATTGATTTAATCGGAGTTCTGCTTTTTTTGGGTCATTTGCAGTCAAATAAGGTCCACAATTAAGTAATTCACTTTTATGGGGGGACACTCAAAGTCTCAAAACTACTGAAGTAGCTGCGGTTTGGTTAGTGACTTTAATATGAGTATCTTGTAAATGCCTGGGTTTTTGCATAAAGTTGTGATGTTGAAATTGCATACAGGTTAGAAGTGGATTGATTTGCGGTTCGATATACGAACTATAGTATTGAGAATGAAAATTTTAAAATGACTGTCCCATAGGCCGTCTTAGTATGCGAATTAGCAATTGTTAATTCGACAGTTTCTTATTTTATACAAAATAAATACTTACTTTATACAATTATTATTTATTTATTTATCAAGGATTAAAATCTGCTGACTACATTAAATAATTTAAATTACATACTATACAAATAATATTACACATGTTGAATATAGCTAATTACGACAATAATTCTAAGAGTTCTCGTTTAAATTTATCTCTATTCATTACAATGTCGACTTCATTGAAATTGGAGTTGTAATGGATTATCCATTTTGCGGTTTCAAAAGTAAACGTAAATTAAACACATATCAAATATTTTTTTTACATGATATTTCTTTTTTATTATAAAGTGTGAAGGTTGACATTATGTGTGAAACACTACATCATTTTAAATGACCACAACGCGAATTGTTGCAAGCATCGATTCTTTTGAGGTGATTTTCGACCATTTTTTGACACATATTGGGTGGTATCTCAGCCATAACTTGACGAATGTTGGTTTTCAAGTGCTCAAGAGGTAAAGGTTAATCTGCATAAAGACGGTCTTTCGCGTAGCCCTACAAAAAAAAGTCCAGCAGTGTCAAATCGCATGATCTTGGTAGCCAGTTGATATCGCCACGAAGAGAAATTATGCGGCCAGGAAATGTCTCTTGCAATAAAGCCATATTCGCTCGAGTTGTGTGGCATGTGGCACCGTCTTGTTGAAACCACATATTCTCCAAGTCGTATTCTTCAAAAGCAGGCAAAAAAAAGTCGGTTATCATATGACCATAATGCTCCGAATTGACGGTGACAGTCGTTCCATCGTCGTTTTCGAAGAAGTAAGGTCCAATCACACCTCCGGACCAAAGAGCTCCCCAAACAGTGACTTTTTGTGTATGTAATGGCTTCTCTTCAATTACTTGAGGATTCTCAGAACCCCAACGAACGACAATTTTGTTTATTTACATACCCACCGAGTGAGAAATGTGCTTCGTCGCTGAAGAAAATTTTGTTCGAAAAATCGCCGTCCACCGCCTGTTGTTAAAGCACCCATTCGACGTATCTACGACGACGTTGTGAATGGACAGCTGGCTTCAGTTGTTGTGTGAGCTGGACGACGAGGAATCGACACATGTCTTCGACAACACTTTCACTTACAGCAGCGATATTTTCAGTGGTACGAGCGAAACGATGATGCACAGGCCTTCCAATATCTGTAACCAATCCAGTATTTTCAAATTTCTTCACAATTTTGTCAAGTGCTTGCGTAGTTGGACGATTATGTAAACCATAATCTCTTCTTAAAGCACGATATGTGGCTGCGGCAGAATCATCATTTTTGTAGTAGGTTTTAACAATTTTTATGCGTTGTGCGATAGTTAAGCGATCCATTTTCGTAAATGTCAGACTTTCAACTGGAAAAAAAATTAGTTTTAAAACTTAGTTTGACAGATGTCGAATTCCAGCCCTATACTTTTGAAACCGCAAAATGAATAACCTTTTACAATATTAAAGACCTCGAAAGAGGCCTATTTAAACCATAGTTATATAAAATAGTACATTTCTGTTCCGAGGTATTCTTTCCGGAACATAGAACGTAACCAATCGCAATAAATCGATGGAGTCAATTCTATTGCAGAGAATATGTTAAATAAAAATTATGCTTAGTGCATTTCTTCTAACTTCAAGCGTTTTTAAATTAATTAGTGCACATCTTGAAGTATAGTTCGGAATATCACCAGGCCACTTCAAAAAGTGCAAATCTTGTAAATCTTTTCTGAAATCGTTCAGTTCTTTGTATCCTATTAGCATAAAATAGACACCAAACTATAGAACAGTATTTAAGATAAGGAAGTACTAAGGAATGATATCAGATTTTAAGTGTGTAGGCATCTTTAAAATCTTTTGAGTTCCGGCTTAAAAAGCCAACCTTAAGAAATAATGAAATCGATATGCTGTCGAAAATCCAACTTAGCATCAACAAACACACCAAGATCCTTCACCAATTCTACTCTTAATAACACCTCTTGATTGAATTTATATGAATAATTGATAGCGTTAAGTCATCTAGTGGCACTAAAAATCTTACATTTCGAATAATTCAATTCTACGTTATTATAAAGGGTTGTCCATTTTGCGGTTTCAAAAGTATAGGACTGGAATTCGATATCTGTTAAACTAAATTGTTAAACCAATTTTTTTTCAGTTGAAGAAATTTAAAGAAACTGGATTGGTTACAGATATTGTAAGGCCTGTTCATCATCGTTTCGCTCGTACCACTGAAAATATCGCTGCTGTAAGTGAAAGTGTTGCCAAAGACCCGAATGTGTCGATTCCTCATCATTCTCAGGAATTAGGACTGTCTTACGGCACATTATGTCGTATTTTGCATTTGGATCTACACCTACAAACATATAAAGTCTCGCACAACACCTGAAGCCAGCTGACCATTCAGAACGTCGTGGATACGTCGAATGGATGCTTGAACAGGCTGTGGACGGCGATTTTCAAACAAAATTTACTCCAGCGATGAAGCACATTTCTCACTCGGTGGGAATGTAACAAAATTGTCGTATTTGGGGTTCTGAGAATCCTCAAGTAATTGAATAGAGGCCATTACATCCACAAAAAGTCACTGTTTGGGGCGCTCTTTGATCCGGAGGTGTGATTGGAGCATACTTCTTCGAAAACGACGATGGAACGACAATTCGGAGCGTTATGGTCATATGATAACCGACTTTTTTTTGCTTGCTATTGAAGAATACGACTTGGAGAATAAGTGGTTTCAACAAGACGGTGCCACATTCCACACAACTCGAGCGAATATGGCTTTATTGCAGCAGACATTTCCTGGCCGCGTAATTTCTCGTCGTGGCGATATCAACTGGCCACCAAGATCATGCGATTTGACACCGCTGGACTTTTTTTTTGTGGGGCTACGCGAAAGACCGTGTTTATGCAAATAAACCTTTAACTCTTGAGTACTTGAAAACCAACATTCGTCAAGTAACGGTTGAGATACCGCCCAATATGTGTCAAAAAGTGGTCGAAAATCACCTCAAACGAATCGATGATTGCAACAATTCGCGTGGTGGTCATTTAAAATGATGTAGTGTTTCACACATAATGTCAACGTTTAAACTTTATAATTAAAAAGAAATATCATATTTTACATGTGTTTTATTTACGTTTGCTTTTGAAACCGCAAAATGGATAACCCGTTACTTGCACCAGCCTAGGAAAAGATTTATTTCCATTTGAAAATTGGGGCAATCATTTATCGAGCTGAATATAAATTTTAACATCGTCGGCATAGAGTCGTTAGGGGTAAGTGCACGCACAAGCAAAATATACAGGATATTGTACAGGGCCCAATCACGTCCAGCCATTTGCAAATCATTGTTGAAATGATTTGGGACGTTGTTTACCGTGGCGTATTGGGAAACTTACTTCCGTATTGTTATTCCATATTTATATACATATATATGTATTCCAAATATATTGTCTATTTTCCCGCAATACTCTACTATTTCTCACCATTTTTATACTGATGGATCAAAAACTGGTGATGGGTGATGATTAAGTCTCTCTTTCCGTCTTCCTAATTATTGTAAGGTATTCCCGGCAGAAATCATGGCAATTTGAGAAGTCCTTTCCTGGCTCAAAGAAAACGTGATATCAGCTACTGAAATCTCTGGAATCGTCCTCTACAAACTTCATAACTACTGTCAACCACCGTTCATCTCTTATGGAAATGGCCCAGCAGTCCTATATTACCCTATGTTGGGTGTCATGGCAAAGAGATATCCCAGGGAATTGTAGGGCTTATGAACTTGGCAAAATTGGAACGACACTACCTTTATTACCTATTATTTGGTAGGTTGTATCATAACTGTTATGTAACTTGCTGATGGGAAGTTCGGCTAGGTTATTTGGCTGACAATTGATGACGTTATCGTTACACTTAGATCAACGTAGATCCATTGTGTTACCCGAATGTATAATCACTCTTTTTCGATAAGACGCCCTATGTGTTCTCTTAAACAGTCAAGCCATATAAAGGAATTAACGAACTTCAATATATTGATTCCTGAAGTATTAGTGAGATCTTCTAAATTGTAAAAGAAGTAGCTGCCTAGCAGATTCCTGCAGAGTGCAGGAGAATTGCAGAGAAAGTGTGAGGTGTCTCCGTGACCACATCCCCGGCATATGTCGTCTATACTGAGTTTCATTTTAAATTCATAATATCCCAGTAAATTACGTCTGGTGATTATGTTTATAAGAGAGCGAAGGGATCTCTTGTTGTTATGGTTGCATAATTTGGTATGTCCTCTGCTTGTTAAAGTATCACAGGTTTAAAGTAGGCTCCACCTTTCTTTAAATTTCTTAAGAATTCTGTCAGAATATTTACTGTTCTGATATCAGCCCGTGGTAGCGTCATCTTTGATACCTGTCTAGCAGCTGTTTTCACTCTCAAGGCCTGGGAGCCTAAGTGAGCTGTTTAGCTCAAGAGGTGCTGAGAAAAAGGCTGCACTAAAACCAGTGTCCATTTTGGAGTATAAATTGCTATTGCTGATTTACTGTTGTATGATTGGTTGTTCGTTCATTCTTCTCTGCAGTTTGGAATGGTTTATGAAAGTCAAGTTCGGGTGTCTTATAGTCTATAATAATACTATCTCCCGGATGTTTCCGAAGAATCTGTGCATGTCTTAGTGTACTATTTTTCCAGGTATTAGGCTTTTATCTATGGGTTTCAGGTCAAGTATAGCAAGAATAGAATGCAATCATTACTTTTTTAGCTCTATCCCTAGTGTTCTGATTGCTGATCTATTGCTGATTGTAGGTAAATCATATTAATTGCTATAGAAAATGTCAGCTAAAAAAATTTGCTCACCTTCATCGCAGGGTTCTAATTCAACAAAAAATTGTTGATCAACGCAATGAAGAGTATGTTGCATTGAACATCTATTTTCATACAACTCATTTTGGGGCAATACATTTTGTATTGGTGATTCGCGGTATGTCAATACTTCCCTCCTCTCAACTTTCTCGATTGCTACTCGTAATATCGGAAGATTATTAGTGCAGCAATCTCGAATCCTTCAGAACTGTTTTATATAATGGTGAGAGTGACCGTTGCGGCGTTTTGCCATAGAAGATTATCAACCGTAGCGCATAATTTTTACACCAAAGAATGCGGAAGCGCTGCTGATTTTCTCTAGTTTGATATTGTCAGCCACGAGTTTAAGTCGTTGAATGTTTTGGGACGCTCTTTTTAATTGATCTTCGAGAAAGGAATTATTATTTCCCCTAACATGCTGTATGTTCATACAATGCGTAAGATCTTATTATCCAGTGCATTTATATGTTATCTAAACCAGGTAGCTTAACACTCAATTTCATTAATTTTTTTAAGTTTTACTTCAATGAGACTCCACAGTTTATTGGCTAAGGTAGTAGATTTCCTCACAGCACCAACACTAAGAGGGTATAAGAGTTCTTGATGTTGCCCTACCAACCATTTTAAAATATTATTTCGAACAGAATATACAATATTATGCGGAAAATACAGTTTATAATGCAAAAACTACAATAATAACAGGGATGTTTAGTTCTGAAAATTATCTTTTTCAGACGTAATATTTTAATTAGTATTTATGAGAAAAACGTTCTCATGAAACTGAGCTTCTGAAAGGTCCCATAGTAGGTACATCAACTATCAAGTTGTTGAGAGCCTAATTAAGTACATATCTATAGGATCCCTGCTGAACGGAACCCCCTGTTACAATTAAGCAATTTTAATTTAGGGTTCTTTATCTCAAAGATACAGGAAACAGGAGCGCTTTGATTACCAGTTTTCTTGAAAAAATGTAATCATATCTTACATAAAATCCAGTGTTATAGTTACACTTTCATTATCTATGCTTTTAATCTATTCCACTTTCTACATTTATAAAACGTTTTTAATAATATTATTGAAGCAAATAAAAATACTTTAAACAACCATAATTAAAGCAATTCAATTAAACAATTAAGTAATAATTTTTAAATTTCAATTGAAATTACTTTCCTGACACATTTGTTTCTTTACCTTGCTCATATCCCATAACTTACTTACTAACCTAACTAAGCTTAGTAAGTACTAGAGGCACACTTAACTGGTGCGGTTATCATGTGCATATGCGTCCATATTCAAAGACCTGTACATTACCAACATGTGTACTGTGCTAATCCATGAAGTTAGACCAAAAAAATTGATCCAAAAAGTCAACATTCGCAATATGTACATACATACATATATGTAACTGCATATACTCGGCAATAAAAATGAAACTGACAGAAGGAAACTTAAATAAAAACTAAGCAATTGGAGCAATGAAATTTGATTACATGAGCTTGCTTATTTGCAAGTAAAGTAAGAGTGATTTTTTTTATTCGAAATTAAACAAAAAAAAAACAAATTTAATTGGTAACTGCACGAAGACCAGAAATAAGTATTATGATGCCCACATTATTTGCTTACTCGAACGATCGTCAAAATTAAGTGTCTGCATGTTAAAAAATAAATACAAATTAACTGAATGTTTTTATTAATTTTATTTTTTTTTGTCAAATCAGGATTAAAGCATACTTCAACAAACCATACATTATGAAGTTAATTATATTGATAAATAAAATAGTTGAACGAACTAATGTGCTAAAAGAATCAATTCTTATCAGGACATTGCATTCTTCGATAGATTGTAGACTTATAGGCCCACTTGGTGGCTTGCACCAAATATAAACTTACAAAAAGTGTTTAGTAAATTTTTACTTGCGATTATAGGTACTATAAGGCAAGTTATGGATTCGTGCAAAAAAAAAATCTAACAATCAAACATGACAGTACGATCATAGAGAACATCCAAAAAGTGGGTCCCCCAATTACGTCTGTCTGTCTGTCTGTCCACGAGTCTACATCCTAAACTGTTGGATGGATTTGCTTTAAACTTGGTATATATTGTTTGTTCGGTAATATGCCCACACTTTTTTTCATTTTTTTAAGACGATAAATAACTTATTAAAAAACTTATTTTTCTCGAAAACGGCTCCAACGATTTTTATAAAAAAAAATCAGTTGACTAATGAAGCAAAAGGGAACATTTTAGTGATTTTTGTTTTGGAAAAAAGTTGTTACTTTTGGTACCTCTTGTAGTACCAGATTTTTGATTTTCGATTTCCTGGAAAACGGTTAATTTGATTTTCTTGAAATTTCTTGCGCAGAAGCTCATGAAAAGTTTAAACACTATTGTAAGCCAAAATTTTCCAAAAATAATTTTTTTTGGAAATTAAAAAAAAAAACTTTTTTTTGCTGAAAACTCAAAATTTCGAAGACGACTTAATGGATTTTTGCCAAACTTCGCATTTGGTAGTTTTTTGACATTATCTTAAACAGTTAAAAAAAACTATATTCCTAAGATAAAAAACAACCGTACCTCCCATACAAATGTTAAACAAACCGTTAAGAAAAAAAATTTATTTCTCGAAAACGGCTCCAAGAATTAAAAAAAAAAAAAAATGTGTGGGTTCTTAAGTTATTACAGTCCACTTTCATGTATAAACATTTTTTTTTGCGTACTTATAAACGGTACTTCCCATAGAACCACTTTTCATATTTTCGACTTTCTCAACATTGGATGAACCGATTAAAATAATTTTTTATACAAATGGTGCCTAAGATTGTTAATAAAACTGCATACGAAAATTAAAAAAAAAAAAGTTTTTCGATTTTTAAAAAATAAATAAACTTTTTTTTTTTGAAAATCGATTTTTCAAAAACCAGTCACAGAATTTTTTTGAAATTTTAATTGTATATATATATTAATAATATCTTCAAAATGGCGTTTCAAGTTTTTTTCTAAAAATGTTTTAAAAATTTTATACATAAAAAATTAAATTATTAAAAAACAGCTACAAGGATTTTGGTTTGATATATTTTTATTTATCCATGAATGCAACTGGCATCTTTGTTTTTTCTCAAACTATAACGACTATGCATGGTGCACCTAAATTTTAAAGTTATATGCATATAGCTGCCTACCCACCTACATCCCTCATTTTCATTATTATATGTACATGTTTACATACTTAGTTTCCATCTATATATGTATGTACATACATTTTACTCTCCTAACTCACATAGTTAAAATCCATAACTTAGATTTAAATATACATTTGTAGGTAGGCACCTATGTAACTATTCCTTGTAGTGTTAACAGTTGAAGGCTGATAGAAGAAATAAATATTGGAAATGTTTTTAATATTAATTTTGAAAGAGAAGTTTCCTATATTAGAAACATATATACACATTCTCACAAATGCCGAGAAAGTTTAAGTATGTATATTTTGATGCATATTTAATCGTGTTTTTTGAACCTTTGCAACAATTCGTGAGAACTACGCACGAATTAGTTGAATGTTCTTTTGATATCCATGACCTCTCACAATGTGTAACTTATTTTTACCGAATCATATAAATGAATCATATAATGAAAAATAAATACTTTGAACCGGTTTTTTGCTCACCCCAAATTTGATTTTGTTTTTAAATTTTACTGTTAAACGTTGAAAACGTCAGTGGAAATTTTGACATTTAAAACTACATTATGGCTAATTAGTTTCTTACTTCAATAATTAAAAGGAAAACCTGAAAAAAATCGTATACTTTTTAATTTTAAATATTTACCATAAAAAAAATTAAATCGTTGTTTTTTTTTTTAGATAATTTGTAAGTTCAATGCAATACTCATTCTAACGTTATGCTACAAATTTAATTGAGGGTGTTGGCGGTGCCGGCGTATCTTATAAGCTATTCGGGCGTGAGTTACTTCATAATATGGAATTTATAACGCGGCTAATCCGAAAATAAAAAAAAAATTAGATGTCATAAAACCAACCGCGAAAACATTAAGAGATATTTCACAGAATTTAATTTTATTTAGTTTCTTTTTACGGCTTAAGCAGTTTCTTCTTACTTATTTTACAAACATTGTTTGAGTGGCCCTTTCTGCAAGCTTTTAAAAGTATTTTACTCCTCCTGAAGCATTATTTCTTCAGAAGGAGCAAAAAACAAAATTTTGGCATGACCAAAATCTAAGGCAAAACATTCTAGTTACAATGTCACAAAGGTAGTACAAATATTTGGCCCTTTGTAAAAAACATTCGAAATTTAACTTCGTGTTCGGTTCCAACGCTCGTCTTTAATGACACTGCTCTTGTCACCTTTCGTGAAAAAGCCAATTAGCTTGCAGCGTAGTTCGCTCTTAACTCGACGTTGCCCAGAAAGTGCTATGACTCCTCCAGTACTTAAGAGCGTAAATAATTTCATCGGACGAATCTTCTTTCGTACTCGTACAGTGGCTAGAATTAAATATTTTGATATACACAAATCCGCTAGTCCGAATAGTATCAATCCCATCTTTGTAGAGAGATGTTCTTCAACTCTGGGAAAACCACTGCGTAAGCTTTTACATTTATCCTACTCTTGGTCTCTTTCCGAGTGAATGGAAAACATCATTTGTCCAGCTGTCCCTAAAAAAGGCGAATCTTCTTCACGCTCTAATTACCATCCAATTGCAGTTTCGTTCCTTCTCTCCAAGGCCATGGAAACGCTAATCAATTATTAGCTTAAGAAATATCCTGAAGAATGAAAGCTTCTTAAGGACTGGCAGTATGGCTTTGGTAGCAATATTTCCACTGGTGATCTGGTGGTATATCTCACCGAACACAAATCTTTACTTATTTTGGAGAACGTAAGATTATTGCGCATGATATTTCAAAAGCATTGATAGAGTTTGGTATCAAGCTCTCTTATCGAAAATGTGCATTTGTCATCGGTGAATATCTGTTTTTCTCTGGATTACCTTACGACATGCTCAATACAAATTGGATTCAAGTCTGATTTTTTTTTTATTTTGCACGCGCTCAAGGGATTATGAATACCCTTTATATGTTTTTAACATAGCGCGGCGTCCGGTGAAAGAAGGGAAAGAAGGATAGGCAAGAAGTGTGGCGCGATGCTCTGAGACTAGAGCTGGTTGTTATCTCAGATTTATCTCCATGGATGGCGGCTGAACTCATGCGGAGAACATTAACGTGTCTTATTTTTTTATGCCTCTTATAATTCACATTATTTTATTTATTCCGTTGTCATATTTATGGGTATACTAGTTTACTCAATCACATGTTGTTAGTGTTCTTGTAGATAGATAGATAGATAGTTTATTGATTTTGTTTAAATTTTACAATGGTTGTTACCGCACATTTTACAATATAGTGATTTGATACAATGTATCTTTCAACTAAAATAGTATGTATATAAGTTTTATAATTTATCAATAAGGTTTATATAATTATGTCCGGAGGAAAAAACAATAAAAACCTCTATTTAATGTAAGAATATAATAAAATCTTAAGCTAATGACTAGTAAGGGTATGAAGTGTAACAGGTTAACAGATGAACCAATAAATGAATAAGTGATAATTTTTTAACAATAAGTATGCATAAATATATAATAAATTACATAAATATTTAAATAATTGAATAAATAGAATAAAATAAAATAAATAAATAATTTAAACAAAAATAATAACAAGTAAATAAATAAATAGATAAATAAGTAAGTAACTAAATAAATAAATAAGTAAACAAACAAGTAAACATATAAATAAATAAATAAACAAATAAATAAATAAATAAATAAATATATAAATAAATAAATAAACAAATAATCAAATAAACAAATAAATAAATAATTAAATAAATAAATAAATACATGAATTAATAAAGTTTACATTAATACATAGATAACACAGGTAAGAAAAATAAAATAGAATTTTTTAATTTTGATTATTTAGTTCACTAACCAAGTTGTTCTCAGCAAGATCAAGTCGATCAAAGAATTTTGTTGTGAGTTTAATTATTCTATCTTCGATCAATTCGACATTCGCCTTTACGTGGAGATCTAAAGTGGAATGATGCCAGGGTAGATTGAGCATCATTTTTAAAACTTTATTTTGAGCAACTTGTAGTTTTTTTATATGAGTTTTAGCTGCGTTTTTCCATACTAGACAACCGTACAAAAGAATTGCATGAAATATAACCTTACAAATTATCGTTTTATTCTCGACTGAAAGTAAAGACTTCCTATTAATAAAAGGGAACAGCAGTTTGGTTGCTATCTTGACTTTTTTTTAGTGATTGTGAAATATGGTGATTGAATGTTAATTTAGAATCAAGGAAAATACCAAGATATTTCACTTGATTGTCCCAAGAAACCGTTCTACCTAAGATTTGCAAATTATTGCTTGGGAGATAACAAGCTTTTCTTTTTTTTTCTCGTGAAAAGTATGGCTTGTAACTTTTCAGCATTAAGTTTGATTTTCCATCGATTATAATATTGGTATAATATTTTCATCGCATTATTTAAGTTCGTCTCAATGTTGAGACCAAACGTATGCGAAGAAAGTATTGCAGTGTCGTCAGCAAAAATTGCTGCTTCACAGGATGGTAATCTTGGAAAGTCAAAGGTATACAGGTTATACAAGGTCGGTCCGAGGACTGATCCTTGAGGGACACCAAAATCAAAATGTATTAATTCTGAAACACTACTATTTACATGTACCATAAAACATCTACTTGAAAGAAAACTTTGAACAATTTTACACAGATAAGGTGGAAAATTGAGGGAAATCATTTTATAAATAATACCATTGTGCCAAACTGGATCGAACGCTTTTTCAATGTCTAACAATATCATTCCAGTAGACATTCCTTGGGAGCGATTGCTTTTAATTAAGTTACTTATACGAAGCACTTGATGAGATGTACTGTGGTATCTTCTGAAACCAAATTGTTCATTTGGATATAAGTTGTTATCAGTTATTATTTTAACAATTTTGTTTTTAATTATTTTCTCGTATATTTTGCTGATATTGCTGAGTAAACTGACTGGTCTATAACTTTCAGTCCTAACAGAGTTTTTGCCGTCTTTGAGAATTGGTATTATTTTACCTGTTTTCCAAGTAGTAGGAAAATATTTTTCTCTAAGGAACGTAGTTTATTATTCCAGACAAGATTTCTTTTGTTTAATAATTCATAAGAGATTTGGCGATTTAAATATGTAACGATATCACGAAAAATAGGTTGGCGATATCTTTGCCAGTTTCTTCTTTGAATGTTTCTATTTTTTATAAGTACCAATATATGCGGCGAAAGACTTTGTTGAAATGGTTTCTTATTTACTTTTGGAACAGAACGATTAACAGAGGCAATGATGCCTTGAGTAAAGTTATGCACAATATTATCAACTTCGTTATTGCTGCTTACACTTTCTAGACCAGTACGAATATTTCGAAGTTTACTTTTTAAAATTGACCTAAAACGTGTCCAGTTTGCATTTTTAAAATCTAGGTAATGTAGTTCTTGTTTTATTCCCGACCAAAGAAGTTTACATAAAACAGGATAATGATCAGAGCTGAGCTCATTTAAAGTAATTGGTGAGGTTAATTGACTAGACACGTTTGTTACAAAAATATCGAGAACAGAGGGACTTCCACGAGAACTATTGGGGACATAAGTAGGACTAGGAGGAAACAACACATTTATAGGTAAGGTATTGGACAGATTATATAAGACATTTCCAAAAGAGTTTGCCCTAATGCAACCCATTCTCTGTGTTTGAAATCACCACCAATAAGAAAGTCTCCACTTACAGCGAAAAGTTTTCTCAAGTCATGATTCAAGCATAATCTTTTTTGCAACGATGATGAGCCACCTGGAAAATACACGCAATATATTTTAACTGTCCTACGATTCATTAATTGGACTTCAATACCAATATTTTCTATTAGTTTAGTTTGAATTACTGGCAAAAGCGAATGTCGAATTGATTTTCGGATGAGAATTGCAACTCCACCACCCTGTCTTTCAGTTCTATCAACTCGATAGCACTTATAATTGGGTGAAGTCAAGTGAATATCATTATCAAGCCAAGTTTCCGTTACTAAGTCAACGTCAATCTTGTGCCTGTTTAAGAAATAAATAAATTCTAAACGTTTTGTTGTTAGTGTTATGCCTGAACAGCATGTAATGAGTAAACCAGCAACTCATTTTGTGACAATTTTTAGAATTGGTTTTTAATCGAATATAAGAACCAATAGAAAACGGCAGGAATCGAACCTGCGACTACGAGGTTTACAGGCGAGCACACAACTATCGCGCCACGGCCACCCCTAAAAATTCATAAAATAAATGCTTGTGGACCCCATTCTCTTATCTGGAACTTCTAATCCAATAAATTGTTTTTCTGACGAAAGTACTCTCAGCTTTTTATATTCGTTTTCAGAGTCACCTCCTTCTTTTTCGAATATGGAACTACATACTACGGCAGCGTATAATAAGCTCATTTAATTCCGATTTTGACATTATTGTCAAAAAAAGTGAAGAATTTAATACTACATAAGCTTAATGGTATCTTCTGTCGTTGGAGCAGTACCCACCTTTTGTGGAAGGATAAAAAAAATCCAAAAAATGCTGCTAAGTGTTTGGTGTTTATTCGATGATGCAGGAAGTTTTTCTTTTCTTCTGACCTAACTGTAATCTATATTCTATAAAGCCTATATTCGTACAAAGCTTTAGAATAACCCTCATATCTGGGCTGGAGCTCGAAACACGCATTTGATATTGGATAGAATAGAGCTCTAAAAATGATATGTGATATAAATATAACATAAACATATACTTCTCTTAAACATCGCCGTAATGATGTCTTTCATTATTTTATTGCTATTTTTATTAACAATCTTCTTAAACTTTGCAATCGTAATACTCGCGCTTGTAGGATTGCATATCAGTTTACCCTTGAGCCCAACTTCAGAGGTACTGTCAGGTACAGATTGTTATTTTAGTCGTACAACACGAATGAGGAATGCTTAAAATAACTCTTTTTTGTTTATCCATTTTGATATTCAGAAATTCAAAACAAATGTGCACTGATATCTCGTATCACAATCCTTCCGTATTTCCTTAACGATGGCACTGTTCTTGTACTTTGTAACGAAAACAAGTGTAATGGTCTCGATTCAACAGGAAGGTCTCCCCACCGATGTCCACAGTCTTAAGAACCTCTTCATGAAATATCATCATTTTCTTAATTTGTCTCCCCAAAAAGTGGCGAATGATCTTGAGGCCGTGGGGCAATATATTCACTCAAAGCGGATCTCGCACCTTCAACGTAGCAGAGCTGACCATGATAAGTTTTTTCGCTTCTAATATTTTTCCAACCTACGCTTCTCCTTCTTCCAAAAATCTCCCTTTTTCTTTCTACTATCAAAATGTAAGAGGCCTGCGTTCCAAAACTCAGTCATTTTTGCAACAAACTCATGCCTTACCCTTCGATTTATGCGCACTAACTGAAACGAACCTTATCCCCAGCATCAAAAATCAAGAATTGTTCCCTTCTACTTTTAACGTTTATCGCGATGACGATCTTAACCAACCCACCAATGTTTGCCCTAACCGTGATGTCCTTCTTGCAGTAAAAAATACTATTGACTCTTCCCTTATTGCCATATCTTCTTCCCCTATCCTTGATTATGTGTCAATTAGGATTTCACTACCCCGAAAGTCGCTTTACGTTGTCTGTTGCTACATCTTACCTTCACAAAGTATCGAATCCTAAGAACTTGTAATTAAAATGATTGATCACATCACCGATTTAAGCGACCCCCATGATCAGATCATTCTTTTCGGTGACTTCAACCTTCCTAATTTAAAATGGTCTCCATCAGACGATCTTTCGTTTTATTTTGCTTCCAATCCCACATATGCCAAAGAATGTCTTTTCTTAGATAGCCTTGCTGATTCAAGCCTCTGCCAATTTAGTGGCATTTCAAATTTCATGGGTAGGCAACTTGACCTTATTTTCACAACAGACCCTATTAACGCATCTGTATCACCTAGTCGCCTTTTTCTATCAACCATCGATAACTTCCACCATCCCCTTCTTATCTCATTCTTTCACGATTCTCCATTACAGTCCACCCCTCCTACGGATCTGTCTTCTTACGACTTCCATAAAGCAAACTATTGTCTGATAAATGAATACCTCAACAAAGTCTCCTTCAATTTTGAAAACTTAACCATTAATGATCCCTTAACCTTGTTCTACAGAGAAATGTTTAACTCTATTTCTCTTTATGTTCCTTTTTCCCGCCACAAAACCTCGTCTACTTCCCCACCCTGGTACAATCGCAAACTTCGATCTCTGCGAAATAAAAGAAATAATTTGTGGGAAAGTTACATCCGCTCTCGTTCTCCTACTGACTACTCTAACTATCCTGGTTCTTATCTCCATTTTAACGATCTATACAACTCCCTTTACCAGCGCTATCTAATGGAAACGCAATCCAACCTTATCATAGACCCTAAGTCATTTTTTTCAGTTTGTTAACTACAAAAGAAAATCCGATGGCTATCCAACCTCTCTCTCTTTCAATAACGAAACTTCAAACGATCCTAACACTATCGCCAACCTTTTTGCCATATTCTTCAAACAATCTTTTGCCGATGACTGTTTGTTCCTGATTCAACCTATTTCAATTATTTACAAAGTTTTTCTCTTGGACCGCTTCTCCCTCGTTCCATCGATCCCCATCTTATCGAATATAAATTGAATCAACTTAACGATGAATTCAATCCTGGTCCTGATGGCCTCCCTGCCATACTTCTAAAAAAATGCTCTTCCATCCTTTCTCTCCCTCTCTCAAAAATTTTCAGCCTTTCCCTAAATAAAGGAGAGTTTCCTGAGATATGGAAATCATCTTTCATAACCCCTTTTCACAAAAAGGGTCCGAAGAGCGATGTTAACAAATATCGTCCCATCGCCAAGCTTTCACACTTACCCAAACTCTTTGAAAGTATTTTGTATTAAACCTTAAGTTTCCACTGCAAATTACTCATCTCCTCCTCACAGCATGGTTTTCTCAAATGCCGGTCTACAACCACTAACCTTGTTGAATTTGTATCCGTCACCCTTTCAGCCTTAGAAAAAGGCTACGAAGTCGATATTATCTCAACCGATTTCAGCAAAGCCTTCGACAAAATTTTCCATAAGCTTATTCTTTTCAAATTGTCCACTCTCGGCTTTTAACCCTCTTTGTTACAGTGGATTTCTTCTTACCTTGAAAACCGTTATTACAGAGTTCGATTTAGATCTGCCACTTCTCGCCTTTTCTTAGCTACCTCCGGTGTCCCCCAAGGCAGCCACCTCGGCCGACTTTTGTTTATTCTTGCTATTAATAATATTTATAGGGTCATCAAACATTCTTCTGTCTCTCTGTACGCCGATGATACCAAGTTTTTCAAGACCATTTCGTCAACACATGACTCTACCCTTATTCAAAAGGATCTAGACAGTTTTTCAGTTTGGTGTCTAAAAAATTGCTTGGAGCTTAACGTCGTCAACTGCCAATCAATTACTTTTTCACGCAAATGTAACAAATCTCCTCCACGTCTCTACCTGCTCCATAATCAACCTATACCCACCGTTGATAATATTCGTGATCTTGGCATTTTATGTGACCCAGAGCTTAATTTTCTCACTCACAAAGACCATATCATTCTCAAAGCAAACTCAGTGCTCGGCTTCGTCAAAAGATGGTCCAAAGAATTTTCCAACCCCAATGTAACCCGGTCCTTATACATATCATTTGTTCGTCCACTGCTAGAATACGCCTCTCAAGTTTGGTCCCCTTACCAACTTACTCATATCTCCAGAATCGAAAGCATCCAGCGTCGATTCCTACACTTTGCTCTTCGAGGTCTATCATGGAACAATCCTCTGATTCTGGCTCCCTATCTAGATCGACTTAAACTAATCAACCTGAATTCGTTGGAAGAACGAAGAGAGATAGCAGACATTCTCTTCATTCATCGATTACTCTCCGGTTCCGTTGACTGCATGTCGCTCTACAACTCCATCTCTTTTAATACTAATCCCCGTAATACACGTCACCCTCGTCTCTTTTATATACCCACCCCCCCCCACCCCACCACCACGAACATCTTACGGATCCAACGAACCTGTCTCTCGCATGCTACGGGCTGTTAATTCAAACATATGTTTCTTCGACTTTAACCTGAGTACTCCTTTCTTAAAAGTCCGGCTTCTGAACCGTCCTCCCCCTCACTAACCTTAGCATAAGTTCTTAGTTTTTAAGTAAGATTAAGAATTAGCTTGTATTAAGCCGAATAAATGGGGGTTTTGCCCCCACTAAAATTAAAAAATACATTTTAAGAGTAGTCAAACCCTGTTTTGTGGGCGCACAATATAAAAAAAAAGAAGCTCTGCGTATTCATATTCGCAATTGAGAAATGTTACAAAAGTAATCAATTCACGTTTATTATTAACTATTAAGTACATTTTAACACATTGTTGCTATTTTAAAACCTTAAAAAAATTTGGGAGTCAATTCTCTCTCTGTAAAACTGTGAAGTGACGAGTTTTTTTTACCAACTTCACACCCTATTCGATTTTTAATTTGTAAAAAAAAAATTATAAAATTTCAATTTTTTCCAAATATTAAATTTGTTTTCACACTTAAACGATTTTGTGAAAAGCTCTGTTAAAATATGCTCAGTATGGCGGCTACTAATTATTAGAAATGTATCGACTTTTTAATTCGGACATTATTATTTTTATTATTCAAAATTATCTTTTTCAAACGAAATTTAAACCAAAAATCATATAAAGAGAACTTTTATTATTTAGTGGGTTGAACCCCTGACCTAGAATAGGTACCATTTATTAAATTTAACGATTGTCACTGTTTTCTGATTTCTCAAATAAATAATCTTTGGGTGGTAGCAGGAAAAAACTCTTCTACGACATTTGCTCAATTTAAAACGAGTTCTTTTTAATTTTTCCTTGGACACAAAAATTAAAAAAAAAGGTAAAGTTTAAAAAAATGTATGACAGTAGAACTATTCATTGCTCCACATAAAACTTACGTCACAAAACTACAACAACATAAAACGTCTACTTTAGTAATTAATTTTATTAGGGGCTCAACTAAGTATAAAGTCATATAATCATCATAGACTTATCGTTCATGGTTCATAAATTTAGTGTGCAGCGCGGATATATAAAGTCAAAATTTATTTCCACAACAACGATTCCATTTAAAATTGATACGTAATAGTTTTCTTAATTTATATCTATGCATACCTATTACATACATGTTATTTACTTAGGTATTTTAAAATGCGAGACCACTTAAATTATTTATTAAAACTGGCGCAAAAGATACAATGTTTACATTGACAAGACGAGCTTCATTGAATTGCATCCAATAATTTGGCACGTTTGGATAATATCCAGTCGAATTGAGTTGAAAAGAAATTCGGAGAACTTCATAATGATCGAGCATACTAGTAAATAACATGGTATCGTGTCCATAGTTTTAAATGGCAACTTGGGCCTTAGTCTTTTAATCGCCTATAATTTTAGAAATCAATAACTTATCAACATCCGTCATTAATTGTTTTATATTTGTGAGATGGCGAAAGAAGAAGAAGATGTAGAATTACAAATTATAGTAACTGTGAGCAGTTTGGTCATTGTACATATTTATGCTTCGATTCGAGAAAATCTCTGCTTTTCTTAGTGCACAAATATTATAAAGCACGATTCGTGAGCTGATAAGGAATGCTTCGTAAAAGATATAATCAGATCAATGAAAAGAGAGATGACAATCTTAATGGATTTACCACTAGATAAAGGTAGAAAAATGGAATAGTCCAAGTCAAATTACTTCAATGCTTCCAGTGATGCCACTTTAATTTGTAGACTATAATATTCTTATTTAATTTTTTTATTTGCCAAATACTCTTTAATACTCTTACAATAAAAAAATTACAATTCAGGCTAAATTTATGGCATATAATGTTGGAGGTCTTAAAAACAAAATTTTGTACCTGATTTTTTTAATTTTTTAATTGGATTAGACTTTTGTATGTTATTTGAAACTGATTTGAACTGAATAGATGTTAAAGTCAACAATTTTGAAAAATATTTTCCATCGCATCGATTTTACTGGATTGCGGCAAAGATAACAGCGATCAGGGGAAGAGCCAGTAGCGGATCGATTATAACCAGAAACAATAAAACCGTGAAAATAGAAAACGAAATGGTTTATATTGGTTTATATTAAAATAAAAGAAAGTAGGAAAACATTATATATTACACCAGTTTTTCTCAACTGCAACAATTGGCAACAAAAATTATCACACATTTTATGATTTTCTGTGTTCTCTTAAAACACCTTCAGCCCTATTAATAAAAACGCTGAGTCCACCTTTAGTCCATGGACTAACAAAACAATGGAATAAGAGTTAGACCAAGGACTAAAATT
Source organism: Philhelius pedissequus (assembly GCA_910595825.1). Classification (NCBI taxonomy): domain Eukaryota; kingdom Metazoa; phylum Arthropoda; class Insecta; order Diptera; family Syrphidae; genus Philhelius; species Philhelius pedissequus. Next base: position 256,777,902 of record OU343160.1, read on the forward strand.
TCCTGTTAATAAGAAATCCAACAAAATCTACTACAATACGTATCAAATCTATCTCTTTGTATTCTATGTCCCTCTAAATTTTGTTCTTAAATGTAAATTCTTATTTCTTCACTAAGCCACAGTCTTCGATGGTCTAGCGAAGGACTAAGTTGGTAAACGTCAAATATCTGAAATTCTGTTTTATTAATAGCATTTCACAATTAGTCCACGGTATAAGTCCTAAACCTTCCCTAGTCCATGTTTATTAATTTGGGGATAATATTTTGACAATGGGGGATTAAAACTCGCGGACGGGCGTTATGGAGGCGGGGATATCATTGTATACGCAAAACGCAATAATAAATATAATAAAATTAACATGGAGGAAAATAAAATGATTGAGCTGTGCAATGATTTTGGCTTATGCGCTTTAAATGGCTGCACGAGAAGTGATAGAGGAAGTGAGCATATTTTTGTCGGAAAGCAGGCTAGTTCTGTGATTGATTATGGTCTTATTGGAAGAGAATGGTGCTCCATCTTGAAAGACTTTGATGTTGGAAAAGTAATATAATCTTATCATCTTCTAATTTTCTTAACGGTTGAAAGGGATGTTCAGCTTGACTCTTCTAGTAGCAAATATCCTAAAAATAAGATTTTGAAGTGAAAAATAAATTCAAAAAATGATTTGCAATTAAAGTAGAATAACAAGTTAATCTGCTTAGAGAGACAATCTACTAGTAAGAATGTATCGATATATTGATTAGAAAAAAGCTATATACATATGAAGCAGCAAACTCGATGGAAAAAAGAAAGTATCTTTAAAATAAAAACATGAGTGGTATGATTCTGCTTCTTGCGAAAAGCTTAGAAAGCAGTCTCTAGCAATGTTGAATCTTCTATTCAAATCAGATAATCCCAGAGGTAAGAAAAGATTTCCTTAAAATGAATAAGGAGTTCAAAAAGTTGTGCAAAGAAAAAAAGAGGTTACATAAAGAAATAAAATGCACGGCTGGGTCGTAAAAACTTGCTCTTGTAGCTAACAACTTTAATGTAGCTAAGCATTGACGCTATTAGTAGGTAGGTAAATTAGTTATCCTATGCAGGTTTAAAGCCTATGTATAGTTATTTCTTAATATATTGAATTGTCGAATGGATGATTCAAGGTATAGTTACATAGATACCTACCTACAAATGTATATTTAGATATAGGTTATGTATTTTAATTATGTAAGTAAGGTGAGTAATATGAATCTACATACATAGATAGATAAAATAGGTATGTTAATATGTACATATAATAATAAAAGCGAAGGATATAGGTGTGTAGGCAGGAGGTAGCTGTATGCAAATTACTTTATAATTTAGGTGAAATATATATAATATTCATGTGATTTTTATAGATACTTATATATAAATCTATGAGGGCCTACATAATATATAATATATGTAGGTAGTCAGTGGTATTGATACGAAAAAATGTATAAAAATGAAATATAGTAAGATAGAAATAAATGAATAATACACAAAATAAAATCTTTTTATATTGCTTAGTTGTTAAATTTTGAGGGAAAACAAATAAAATGTATAACAAATAAAATGTATAACATTTTAAAAACATTTTTAGAAAAAAAGTTCGAAATGCCATTTTGAATGTATTATTAATATACATATAAAATAAGAATTCAGTAACTGGTTTTTTAAAAATAAATTTTGCAAAATAAATTATTTATTTTTTAAAAATCGAAGTTTTTTATTTTTAAATTTGAGTATGTTAACACTTTTACACATCCTTTGTAATTATAAAAAAAATATCTTAATCGGTTCATCCAATAGTGAAAAAGTCGAAAATAAGAAAAGTGGTTCTATGAGAAGTACCGTTAATAACGCAAAAAAGTACGCGAGGAAATCGAACAACGGTCTCCGACACTCTTTCTCATTTTCATCAATGATCTCTTGTCTGAAACTTCTAATCCAGTATACTGTTTTGCTGACGACAGTTCCCTCAGCTTTTTATACTCGTTTTTAGATTCTCATCCATGTCCTTCGGATGTGGAACTTGAACGGCAGCGTTTGATTAGCTCATTAAATTCTGATCTAGGCAGCATTGTCCAATGGGAAATAAAAAAGCGCGTGGAATTGAATGCTTCAAAAACCCAATGCTGTTTTTTGTCATTAAAGCGGGACCCTCCCCCAATGCCGATGTCCATTAGCGGCGCTTGCATCGAGGAAACCGAACAACTTTCAGTTCTCGGTGTGTGCATCACCGACCACCTTTTGTGGAATGAACACATATTCGACGTCGCCATAAACGCTGCAAGATATTTGGGTTTTCTGAGACGATGCAAGAAATATTTCTCCTCTTCTGATCTGGCTGTAATCTATAAGGCCTTCAATCCTCCAAAGCTTGAGTACAATTGTAATATTTGGACAGGTGCTCCCCTAACGCATTAAGTCAAAAAAATTAAATTAATCCAAAAAAGAGCTTTAAAATTGATAGGTGATGAAACAATAACTAAAACAATTGAGCCTCTCGCGCACCGTCGCGTCTCAATGTTTCATACCTTTCATTATTCTATCGGTATTATTATAGACAGTGTTCTAGTGAAATAGCCAGTCGCATTCCTGCCCTTAAACCATTCAACCGTAACACTAGCGCTTCTAGGAATGCCCATCAGTTTACCTTGAGCCTAACTCCGGACATACTGTCAAGTATAGAGATTCTTTCCTTAACCGCACAACACGAATGCGGAATGCTTAACCTGACCGAATCCCCCCGCCCTCCCATCGCTATAAACAGGCATTTAAAACCATTGTACATCGGTATCTCCTGTCTAATCCTATCCCATTTTCCTAATCGCTCGCACTGTGTATAAACATTTTAAGGGTATTCATAACCCCTTGAGTTCGCGCATAATTAAAAAAACACGAAATTATAATTATTTTCCAAAAATAATTTTATTTTACCTCTGGAAAATAAATTTTTAAACATTTTTATTATCTAACTATTTTTTAAAATTATTTTTGATGACTTAATACACAGAATCATGTAGGCGCTCTGAAAATTTTATTATTTTACATACTATGAAACGATTCTTTCATTCTCTAATAGCATTAGAATATTCATATATTTTCCCTTTGTACTACACAACCTAATACAAACAACAATCTGTCAAAAGTGGTGTTTTAATAGTTTCAAACCCATATACTGCAGAGCTTCAAGTCACTTTTTTCACTTGTCATAACAGGCTGAATACGAGCAAAAAAGAGCTCTCAAGCTCAGTTACAATATACCCTTTAGAACCAGGGTTAAACACTTGATGGCAATTTATTTTTGCCAACATATCTAATTTAAATTCTTATTAAATTTGTGTTTTCTTTTAATAATAATTTTAATTAAATATGTTGATAAACAATTACCTTTCATTCGTAAAGTGGCATCACTTGTCACTTGAAGTGGTCAGTTTGTCTATAAAAATCAATCGAAGTACATATGAGTGTTGAGTCCACATTCGAAACCAAGGAAGTGTGCATTTTCAGATTGCAGCTGCGATTGAAGCTAAGATTGACTACTCCATTGATGTGTCCATCTTTTCTTTTGGTGGTTCACTTTATCTGCCCATACACAAACACTCCTCGAATTTCATTCTGTTCAATGAACGCCAGTCTTTCCACTGTTTCATGATGATCAGAGCAGAGTATGTTTTACAACGTATTTAGCGCAGTTCGTTCGAAGCCAAAACCACCGAATTCAAAACTGACCGATCCATCGCACAGACAAAAACATGATCATTGATGATAATGATGATGGAGGTGATTGAAATGTTTCCTAATCTAGTAGTAGCAGTGTGTCAATCATGAGGACAGAGTGACACAAAGGCGGTAAAGTTCTTTGTTGTCGACTTCACTTTGTGTGCATTGCACCTATTAACTACTGACATGTGCGGTGATTTGAATCTTTTGTTATTCAATGCAAATTATTTTATTTTATTTGTTTTTCTGCTGCAATCGACAACGATATTGCAGATTTCTCAAATAAAGGTTGAAAAGTCAATCGATCAGAATTGTTGTCGAAATCAAATCAAAATCAATAGAAGAAATTCTTGAACTTCAATATGACCTTTAAAGGCTTCATTTTCAGGTTTTTTTCTTATAAAGTCTCAATTGACTTTCATATATAATCAATCGAATTTATAGCAGTTTATTTATATTATTCAATTTAAAATCGTTTTCATTTCAAAACTGACACATTCACAATCAATAACGTAAATATTGGCTAAAATACTCAAGTGATATTAATTAATATTAAGATTTAATCATTTTGATGGTTATTAATAGAACGATTAACAAGTAGTATTTTTTTCGCAATCAATGGTTTAATAATAATTAGTTCTTTAACGATAAGAATTCAAATATTTTCTTCGTGACGAATGCTGAATTTTTGCAACGAATTAATTAAAACAACTAATATATTAACACTTAAATTGGATCTTAATTAATATAGTTGTGATGACTTCCGTTTAAGAAGTTCCGTTTGATTTAAGATAACCATAATATATAGATGAACTATCTTGACGGTTTTTGTTGTAGTTTTACTTCTATCTTTTCTTTTTTTCTACAATTTTGTCGATTACAAGCGTAATCGAGAAATGATTTTTACAGCATGTTTGATTAATGCGAATGCTAATGGCTTTTATCCATGGAGCTTTCAGCATGCCGAGATTGGCAAGCATAATTGAGAATGTGGACCCTCCTAATGAGGCCAAACCCATTTATATGATGTCATCAAGAAAACACGCAGAACTGATACGTGGTCAACGAATTAGTAGATATAACATCGAACTTTACGGATTGACAAGATAAAATAATCAAGGACGGACGAAATGACTGGGTCATGTGGAATGGATGGACGCAAATGGTTCGGTAATGGTAAGTATTTGAATTCAACCCGAAAGTACACGCAGTAGAAGAAAATCGCAACTTAGGTGGCGCAACCTGAAGCCAAGGAATTTTAGAGCCCGTAGAATTCTCATATAGTGGGCTGCTTTCACAGTTCTTGTTGTAAAGAAGGATGGCTCAATACGGATATGCGGATACTATAAATCCACCTTGAATCGACCAAATAAACCACACTGCCATCAAATTATAGCAGTTAACACACTTTTAGCGTCCATTTGTCGCAAGCATATACAAGCAATTAGTGATAGATGAAAGCTCAGCCACACACAACAGTGCGTTCAAAGTGGATTAGAGTCCAATTCGGCATTTACTTAGCACCTGGAATTTTCTAAAGCTGTATTGAAAGTATATAAAAGAATAATCAAGGAGTTTTGCAACTTTATAGTCAAGTCAAAATAAGCACTCCGGCTACAAAAAGAAAAGTGAAGTTGAAGCTTTTGTATGACCTGTAGTCCAAGATATATTTCGCCCGGGCACGATAGTTGGGCTCATTTTGGACTACAGGTCATAAAAATATTCAATTTGATTTTAATTCGCACAGTCCAGAAGAACAAAACCAAAAATAATATTAACTTATTTTTTGCGGCTTCGTCAATAAAAAGAAAATTGTGAACTTGACGTACCATAAAATTGGAATTTTTGGGTTTCAAAATTGACGCCCTGTGGATACGGCCATGGCCATCAACTGATAAAGTCAATGCGATCCACAACATACCAACACCGAGGGACAAAGAAAGAATTATTACAAACATTTAGGGGACTAATCAACTTTTACTATGCATTCTTGCCACACAAAGCAACGGTAACAGAACCATTACAAGGTTAATTGGATATAAATGCACATTGAAAGCAACATCACGAACAGACTTTCCGTAGTCTAAAGAAGATTATCGCATCAGGTACTGACATGCGACTCATCTACATATGGTCTCGGAGCACACCTTTTTCATAAGTTGAGAAATGGGTTCGAGGAAACAATTGCGTTTTACTCAAGAATCTTTTATTGGTCGGTATGGGGCTACGCTCAAATTGACAGAGAAGTAGTGGCTCTCGTCTTTGAAGTTTAAAATTCAAAAATTACCTAAACATATGGACGCTCATTCATGCAAGTCACAGATCATCGCCCTATTTTAGGGATATTTACTACAACAAAGTCAGTCATCAACGTTTTAGCGTTCCAAATCCGTCGACGTTCTATATATTTCTTAATGCCAACAATTTTAACCTGGTATATTGAGCTGGAACAAAGATTATCAACCTATATTTTTTGAGCCGCTGTCCAATATGAACTGAAATGGAGGTACCGAACCAAGACGTTCTCATGATCGAATAAGCAGCAGCACCTATCGTTAGCGCACCGCTTTTAGCGTCTGAAATCGTAAAGGATTCGTTAATCTCCAAAGTGTAAAGGTATGGATGCTAAGAGGTTTGCCTAATAACAAAATTGATCGTTTAAGCGACTTATATCCTTATAACCTCTTTCTACTAATAGAGCAGTCGTGCTATCATTCCTCCTCCAGCCAGAGAAACAATTGTAAAAGCATTTCATGCACCACACCCTTTCATCGTAAAAATGAATGCGTTGACGCGCAGCTACTAAATTGTTCGCTCATGGATTAACGTAGGAAGAAAAATTATTTAAGCACATGTTCAAAATTAAACATACATGTTTTAATTTTGAATATGTGTGTAGTAAAGGTTTTAATTTAAGTTTATTCTTTCTTTTTTCTCTCTGCGTCTTGAGTAATAAAGCACATATTAAAACCGTAAATAGTTTTAAAAGACTTAAAGTCTTCTTCATCGAAGCTTATGGGTGGAGTAACAATGGTATTTCTTGGAGATATTCGTCAAACGATGCCAATTATTTCCAAGGGGACTCGTGCTGATATCAAAAAAAGCTTGCACTAAATCATCTTTTATTTGGAAGAGGGTCCAAAACTTCACATTCAAACCAATATGAGAGTAGAACTTACTAAAAAACACTGGCAGTGTTCAGTTGGCATCCGATTATGCTAATAAGAAATCTCAGTCCCCCAAATATGCAATGGCACACGCCACCAAGTCAAAAAGCTTTGAAAAAATGTAATAGAAGTTCAAATTCTTACCGGTACAAGGTTCCACCTCGTTCTTCTATTAAAAACTTGGCGGAACTTTCATTCCGTTTCATTCCACACTCTTCGCTTCCCTCTCCTACAAATTTATTACTCTGGCGGAAGAATTCATCAGATGATGATCTTACATTGCTGCAAAATTTTCGCCATCACAGAGTTCTTTGAGATGTTGCATGTAGGTTCTTCATTCATTCATGAAGAATGAGCTGTTCAACCGCTTTCCAACATCGCAGCCGCTATCCCAGAAAAGGCGAGTGCTAAAGCAATCTCAGATCTCGAAAGAATAGTAGACAAAATCAGTGAAATCATGAATATTTTTCTATTTCCACCGGGTGCATCGAGGAAGAAAATGCCACCATTTCCGTTATCGACTGCCTGCATTAATTCATCGTACAATTTCTTCTGTTCTTGATTCAACATTGGCAGATTTGTTCGAACTGCATGACTCAATGCGACTCGATCGAAATCCTTTTCTCGCTCTATTTCTCGATTAAATGCGTCATGCATTGGCCTATTTGTTGGTGGCATTCCCAATTTGCACAACAAATTGCCACTCATAAGCAGACACATGTCTTCGATCAAAATCAAAGCTTCGTTGCTCATTTCATCTGACATTTCTATTTCATTATCACAAGTCACAGTGCGAATTCGATGCAAAATATCGTCGGCTCATTTTATTTGACCGCACGCAATAGTAAATACAATTCATTTTGAATGACGAAACGAAAAGGACACCTTATATTCCTTTCTTATACCAACATGAATCAATCAATCCCAAAATCTTGAAAATCAAACGATGTCTCAGGATTACCAATCCAGTGTCCTATATGCCCGTTCTAGGGCCAAAAGCTTTAAAACGTGAACAGATTTTCCACCATTATCCTATGACCTTTCTTGAGCCAATACGAATTTATAAAGCTATGATTTAAAAAAAAGAGGATGGTCCCTGATTTCCAATTTTTTTGGATATGTCCTTTATGCCCAGGGCCAAGCGCTAAATCGTGAAAATCAAAGTAACCGTTCTCGAGATATGCCATACAAAGAAGATGATCCCTGATTTCCAATTCTCTTGGAAATTTTTCGGGATTTTCTTCCAGTACCCTATGTCCTTCCTTCCATCAAGTCCAAAATAATGAAAATCAAACCATCCGTTCTTGAGTTATGCGCGCACACACGGACGACATTTCTCTTTTATATATATAGAATAGATGATAATGAAATACCTCCTTAAGACTCAAACAATTATTCTGTGCCTTAGGAAAACATTCTGTAATGAACGAGGTAAAAGTATGCATTAAGTTAAATTCCACAAATATCAAAACTCAGTTTTTTGAAACATTGCTTTGCATGACGAGGTTAGTAATTCATATTCGTCCACAGACCTCTTCCGATTTTCCACCATCGTTAAACATTATGAAATTGTATATAAAGGAAACAACCTATTAATTTCGAAGACGATATTATTTATTGGTCGTAAATATTTTGATATTTTCTCTTATATAGTATTGTGCAATATACTTTTAACCACAGCTTAAAATGGTCTACCAACCATAAACTAAAAAAAAAAACAGAAGTTAATAACACTAAATATATTTTGAATTCGATAACAATCAATTTGTATTGACATTGATAGTACAGATAAATTTTTATCTTTAATCAAATGTGCAATCAATCCGGGCAACAGCACAAATCAAATTTTCTGACTTTAAAAGCATGTTTAAGCAAACAAATTTTCAGGACTTTAAGTTGAATTTCGTGAGCAGTAGCAGCGTGTATTAGCTGCTGGTGTTCGTGGACTTCATATTCGAAGCACAATGAAACGAAAAAAGACAGGTAGCTTTATGGGGAGGAAATATTTCCATAAATCATGTGAACTACACTCATCTTTTGTGGCTTCCACATGCGCACATGCGCAGGCCGAATGAGGAAACCTTATGTGTATGAAACGTATTATAAGAGTTTTGTTCACGTAAAATCACAATTTTTTTTATCTTGATGATGGAGTAAAAAACTTACACCTGGCTGCTTCCAAAATAAAGTAGATTAATTCAACAAAAATAAAATCAAATTCATTTGAGGGTGATCCACAGACGTAATACCAACAAAACAAATTTATTTTGTCAGGTTTGATTTGTGGTGTTAATTCAAAAGTCTGGGGTAAAACATTTTAGCTAACTTTGTGTCTACCCACAGATGCGGAAAGACCAGTTTAGTTAATGTGGCTTGATTCGAATCGTAATTTTGGAACACTTTCGAATATATCGTGTTGCTAATGGGGAGCATTTGGACCAAAAAATTACAGAGAATGTAGTGTGAAATAATGCATGTTCATATATAATTAAAGAGATATTAGATGGCCTAATGGACAATTTAGGAAAAATGAGAGAATTATTTGAGGCTTTTAATTTTAATCTTAAGCTTATTTCGTTGATAGCCAATACTCGTATATAAGTTTTACGACCAGAGAAATCAAGGTTGAAATAGAACCCGCTTAATGCTATTATCTTCCTGATTTTTATAATGTGTACCGTAAAAAAAAAGCAAATTGGCTTCATTTTCAAAACCGATTAGATTTATAGGATTTCTAGAACAGTAAACTTGCTAGAACAACAACAAAAAGCACATGTTGTTTAAGTACCTGCGAAGAGATACTGCCCAAAGCTTTACTTAATAGGCGATATATTGAAATAAAAAAAATATCAGTTCATTAGAAAATTTATAGACTTAGGTATTAAAATGTTTAAGCCTCGAGTTCTTGGAACGAACATAGACATAAAGTTTTTCCTATTGGTCTGGTTTTCATATTGAAATTTATATATTAACAACACATTCAATACACGATTTAACCGCATGAACCCGATCTTATGGTCAAGACTATGAAATGGCTAAGGATTGAAAGTTTACAATACATACTAGTTTTTTATTATTAAATATAACTATATTTGCTTAATGAAACATAATGAACAATACCCAAAAGTACTGACAAAATGAATTATTTATTTTTTGGTTTTAACTTTCAAATGCAATATGTAAGCCAAATATTTATGGTAAAATGCTTGCAAAATTCTGTATGTATACTAAAGTACTTGTGTTAAAAATTTAAACAAAATAAGTTGTGCCATTAATGAGCGAATAATCCAAAAATAGGAAAATTTTTTTCGAAAAACATCAAACCACTATTTTCCATTTGTGATTTTTTTATTTGCAGAAATCCTATAATACTTATTTTCTTGCAACCACTTTCGACTTTCCGGGTACGTACAAAATTAATAAAAATGTGACATCACTTCTTTTATCCCAGCGAATTTGCGAATTCGAATTTCGAGCTTTTTCTCAAAGGCAAAGTGAATCAGGGAATCTTTATCACTCTGGATCACAATCTAACAAACAGCCATTTCAACTCAAAAGAAGAGCTCCTGCACTTAAAAATCATGTCCCACCGAAGTAAACAAGTTATTGAATTCTGCATGAAATAGAGGATATGACACATTTTATTGGAACCTGTCCAGTTTTCAATGCCATTAGAAGCGCCCATTGAGGTAAAATCCATCTGGCCAGTATGGTACCTAAAAACAGCTTTAATGTACCGTTCTAAAATTAATAAATTGTTTGTACCTATTACTATAATTGAATTATTTTGTATATGTATACGACGGTTTTGTAGGGGGGTTTCTTTGTGCTTATTGTGATACTAACTTTATGCATAGGTATATACATTTTTTGAACCTACTATATTGAATTCATTTTTTAAATTAATAAAATTGAATTATGTAGTTGTGTTTATTACATAAATTAAATTCATTAATAAATAAATAAATAGTTACACAAATAAAATTTGTTTAATGATTTGAAATAATTTTTAAATGAACGAATTTTTTTTAAGAAGGTAAATTGCGTTTTTTTTTGTGGAAGGAAAAGCTACAAAAAACCTTTCATTTAAATAAGTAATAGATATTATCTCGAAGAGAGAGAAGTGGGATTCGTATGTTCACAAATTATGATGTTGTTTACATTAGCAAATTAATGAAATGAATAAAGTAAATGATAAATAATACTAAATAATATATAAACTTATTATATACATACATGTATAAGCAATTTTGTTATATTAATTTTTTTTAAATTTTTTTATTACTTTACTAAATAACCAAATTAATAAATATATAAATCAGCAAAATATATAAATTTTATCACACTGATGTATATAGATATGTATATACATGAATAACTTAATAAAATAAATAATTATTTAATAAATAAATAACAAATAAATTAACTAACTAAATTCTTATCACAATAGGTTATGCAAGCAAATAAAAAATAAATAAATAAACAATAAAATAAATAAAAAAATAATAAGTAAATAAATTAATTGTCAAAGTAACTGCATGATAGTATATTATACCGTTCATATAATTTTGAAATTCGAAATTCAACTGTTTCAATTTTAGTCTCTTTGTTTGTTTAGACTAAGCATAATTCTTGATATTTTATTTTTAATTATTTGTAATCTGCGGATATGACTTTTTGCACATGTTCCACAGACAGTAGGACCATAAAGCAAGAGCTGATGAATTCGAAAATATTTAGAACACTTATGGTGTACTTTTATAATAATCTTGGAAGAACTAACTTACTAAGGTGATCGAAAGCCTAACACGCGGACGGATGATTAATAGCGTTAATAACATTGCAATAGTTTTCATTTCTGTGTGTTGCTTTTGGAAACCAGTATCTACTGCATGAAGTTAATGATGCCCAAATATAATTGCAAAGAGAAGGACTCAACCTTAAAAGAAATGCTTTACAGATTTTCCTTATAGAAAGCGAGATGAATTGGTAAAGACAGTGCTTTCATTATGCTAAAAATGTATGTCACAATCTTTGAGTTTTAATGAAACGTCCCGAAAAATAAAAAGAAACTAATTTTTCTTCACAGAAATATAGATGCTGCTCTATAGTTCCATCCTTAGACTGGGTGCTATACTGAAGTATAGCACATATTTCAGCAGAATATTCTCAGACATAAACTATGAAAGCGATTTAGATCTTGAACCTCATGAGGATGGTGTTGATTAGGAAGAATTTGAGATTTGACTTGAGATCAATTGTATCTTCTGCAGTCAAAACAAATGAACTAGTAAATAAATATCCACTCAAATTATTAAAATGTATTTTACAGTATAGACTAGCAGTTAGTCTGCTTAGCATAACAATAATGCTTGGCCGATTCCTTACAATTGCAATAAGTAATACTGACTGACTGTACGAGGAGTTTATCAAAATTTAAACTTATTAAAATTTAAAAATTATTTAAGGTCCACATTGAATACTCTAAGGCTAGGCGCGCACATGCAACTTTAAGTTTTGCAACAGTTTGGTTGCTAAATTGAATACCATTGACTTATATGACAGTGCGCGCACATGCAAAAACTATTCAGTCCGCTATTCAAGCAACTTAAGAGTTTGTGTTTTTGCACAAATCGAACGATCGCCCCAAATAAGTTCTTCAGTTTGTATAACACCGAACTATATATAACTACGCGTACATTAGATCAAAATATTGTCTGTGTGTTGGTTTATCGCGTTGATTGATTTTTAAGTTGCTCATGTGCGCGATCACCGTTCAACTAGTGATTAAACTATTTCGTTTGGGCAAAATTGCATGTGCGCGCCTAGCCTAAGGCTAATAAATCTGGGTGTCCTGGTATTGACATTGTGATATGTAATCCATTAAATCTGGGGCGTCAACTTTGAACATGTTAAAAATTCCTTCAGCATTTATGTTTTTGAAGTAAAACTCCTTTTGCGGCGTTGGTGGTACAAAAATGTCTATGAAGCTGTCAAACTGACCTACATCTGACATGCCCCGGCATCTGTCGTGCCCCGACGTCTGACGTAACCCGACATCTGACGTGACCCGACATTTGAGATGCTTGTTCGTTTTGTGGATTTTATTAGATGAGTGCAGATATGTATGCATCGACATTGTGTGTATTCGCTGAGGATTTATTTTCTTGGTACTTGTTGTGGATTCTTATTCTGTGTGAATTGAATTGTGTGTATTCAACGAGAAATTATTTTTTTTGTTGCTTTGTAAAGTATTCAATTTTTTTTGTGGGCTCGTTGTGCATTCGCATAGATTAATGTAGTAGAGATACTTATTCGACGAGGAATTTTTTTGTTGGTTCGTTTTGTGGATAAGATTAGATTAGTGCGTATTGTGTGTATTTGACAGCGATCTTTTTTTGTTTGTTTTGTTGATGCTCTTACATTAGTTTATATTGTGTTGTATTAATGTGTGTAATTTTTAAGTGGGTGGTCAAGTTGCCAGTGCTTCAGTATATCTACTTCGTAGATTTATATATATACGTGGTAGTATAATTACGGTCACCATATTTCTCTGAGCAAAACCCGGGATATAAATCCGAAAATTGAAAAACCTATTTGGTACAAAATCAACAAAATTCTTAAAAATGAAAAAAAATTAAAAAAAAAACAGCACAAAATGCGAAAACTTTACATTTTTTTAATTTTCAAATTTTTTTTAACTAAGTCTTTAAAAAATAAACATTAATAACACATTATCAACAAAATTTTTTGGTACTTGGTACTTTATTGCCTGACAAATTTCTTTGATAATATTATCGTTTCCTAGTAAATATTTTTTAAATTCCTGGCAACTAAAATTATAGATTATATGGAAAAAACTGTTCGATTATAGCATTTGAATCTGGCAGATAGAGGCCTAACTCGACAATAAATTAAAGATTCTTGAAGTTTAGAATTTGCTTGCAAAAATGATAAAAAATGTATTTCCATTTCTCGGCCACAGTTATTTTGTTCTCTATCCATTTTTTTTAATTTGTGACAAACAAATTCGTCAAACAAGGTCCCTTTGCTTTTGGTTGACAAAAGATAACGAAGATTCTATTTCTGGTCAGCTAGAAAATAGGAATGTTTAGAAGAATTACCCAACTAAAAACTTCATAATCTTGAAAAGATACATCCGAATGATTTCAATATTCGTAACACGTTATTTAAAATTGATAAAAATTTGCTTTTAATTACTCTTGGTGAATTAATTTTTGTTCGAATTATTCATTGATCAATTTGTTTACAAACAAAATTATAAATTGTTCTCCTAATATAGATTTTAATTTTCATTTATGGCATTTAATTGCTGGCGTAACTTTAGACATGCATTTTTTTTGCGAATCTGCTAATAATATGCTTACATGAAAAAATGAGGCTTCGGATTGAATTAAATGGAGAAAGAAGGACCTCAGGTGAAGGATTGTGGAACAAATTCATTAAAATAAGAAACATTCTCTTAAAGGATTATAAAGCTGTATTATTCTCTCAATAGATGGTTTTAAAGATCGCCAATTTAAGGCAATTAAATGCCTTAAATTAAAATCTATATTAGGAGAACAATTGATAATTTGTTTGTAAACAAACTGATCAATGAATAATTCGAACAAAAATGAATTGACCAAAAGTAATGTAAAGAAAATATTTATCAATTTTAAGTAACGTGTTACGAATATTTAAATCATTGTGATGTATATTTTAAGGATTATGGATTTTTAGTTGGGTAATTCTTCGAAACATTCCTATTTCCTACTTGACCAGAAATAGAGTCTTCGTTATCTTTTAAATTAAATTTAAAAATACGAATAGCGTAGAGATAAGAGAACGAATAGTTATATAAATCGTGAGCAGCACAACTAACTGCAATGAAATCATCACCGGTAATGGCTTGAAGTATATCAAAAAATGTTTCTCTTGCCTTTTCTTACTGACCCGCCAAAATTACAGTTTATGTTGTAAGCACAAATTGCCAACATTTTATCAAAGTTTTATCTATGTATTTTGAAGTGATGCCCCATATTTCCCTTGGAAGATTTTCAACCTTCAAAGTCTTGACAACGATACATAGTTGTGGTGTAAAATAACGAACCAAGAGCAGGCGCAGTATTGTACAGCCAATCATAAAAAACTGTCACAAACTTATGAATCTTCATGAGAGACAAAATGAGCCTACTAATTTGTTTTTCCCTTTTTAATTCATTAATATCCATTTTTAATAAATTTAAATTTTATTACCCCACAATGACTGTTCTCATTAGGCGCGTCCAGTTGTTGGTAGGATAGCCTATCTAAGATAGGGTAATATCTATCTAAGTTTCTGAACACCCGGATAGTTTAAATTTGTAGATTTTCGTGCATATGTTATTTAATTTCTCATGGGATACAAGAGTATACAAAAGTTTTTCGAATAGCTTGAGAATTATTTTTTGGTAGCAACTATTTTGTCACCAGCTGTGGTTTTAGACGGGATTACAACAACTCCAACCTATACGGATAGCTATGTATCGATTTCTGAATGCGGACATCATTTTGGTAAAACTATGCATTTGTCAATCATTAGACCTGGATGAGTCGAGGTGCCTTCATTAACTGCACTCTTCTTTGCGGGTCCTTGAAAATTTGTCGAATTAAAAAAGCTTTTGCTTTGAAGTGGCATAAACGTCAGATTCTTTATTTCCCTTTTGGTTTTAAGTGATGTTCAATATCATATCTTCCACCACTGGCTTATAGAAAACGTAGAAACTTATTTTAAACAGGTTATGGTATTGGCTCTTTCAATGTTGTGTATTAAGGAAATTTCCCTCTGAAGATCATCGTTGAATTCACATTTCTATTTGAAGGCATTTCACAAATTTCTAAATATATTGTAAATAATTAAAAGAAACAAATTCCATTTGTTTGGTAAAGTAAACACTCACATTTTTTCTTTCATTCGATAGAAGTTTTAAAAAAGATAAGCCTATGCATCTTTTTAAAAATTATGACATACATTTCAAAAGTATGTATTGTGTTTTTTTTGTGAAGATAGAGTTTAAAGCTTGTGAAGATACAGTTTTTAAAGAAATCTGACAGCTCAACGAAGGTGACAAATTAATGTGTTCAGTGAACATGCTTTTATAGTTAATCCCTCTCAACGATTTGTTAAAGCGGATTCGCACTTTGATATAAATATATAGGGTTATCCATTTTGCGGTGTCAAAAGTATAGAGCTGGAATTCAACATCTGTCAAACTAAGTTGTTAAACCAATTTTTTTTTTCAGTTGAAAGTCTGACATTTACGAAAATGGATCGCTTAACTATAGCACAATGCATACAAATGGTTTAAACCTACTACTCTTGAGCACTTGAAAACCAATATTCGACAAGTTATGGCTGAGGTACCGCCCAATATGTGTCAAAAAGTGGTCGGAAATTACCTCAAAAGAATCGATGCTTGCAACAATTCGCGTGGTGGTCATTTAAATTATGTATTGTTTCACACATAATGTCAACGTTCAAGCTTTATAATAAAATAGAAATATCATGAAAAAAAAATATTTTATATGTGTTTTGTTTACGTTTACTTTTGAAACCGCAAAATGGATAACCCTTTATTATACACATAATTAAAATGTTAATATGGGACAAACTCGAGACAAAAACTAAAATACGGGACAGTTGTACATTTTCCGGGTTTTCTTATAATTTAGCCGGGACAGTCGAGCGTAATACGGGACTGTCCCGGGAAATACGGGATGGATGGTCACCGTAAGTCATTATAATATATGTTATGTAAAACTGCTGAACAATGAATCAAAGCTCTAACGCCGCGACACGTGACGGTGACTTTTGTACAATTGGATGATCGGGTCGTTATGTTCGATGTATTTATGCAAGTACCCTGTACTTATACGCCTGGTATAAAAAAAAATGTCAAATTCATTGTTGTTTGACATTGAAATACATACATGTATGATGAAGCTCACTTAGAAAGTTAGAATTACGAAAGACAAAATTGTTCCAAACTAGGGAAGTTTTGACTCTGGTATCTAAATAAGTACACACTCTCTTTTTTGTTTCGATAAAATCAATAAAATATTATACTACTTCTACTTTCTGATTTTCAATTTCAGATAACACATTTTTGTTTTGATAAAATCTACCTCCTCTTGTTCTTTCCTCTAGACCTAGCAATATGTGTACAAAATTACATGATGATCGGTCAAGTAGTTTGTTAAGCTTAGTGTACACGATTGGTAGATCTTACAATATTGTCAGATCTGTCAGTGAAAAACATGTTTTCAATGTCTTACAACTGTGTAAACTTACAATGAATTGTCAGAAAATGTGTGTTACAATTAATTGTAATATAATTGTTTGACATAAAATTTTTGGTATATGATAATCGTGTACACTTTTTGTCAAGCCTCTCAATTTTTATCGTTGTCTGACGTTTCTGACAACGAAAAAATTGTAAGATGCAGTTTTTTTTGCTTCATACAATTTTTTTATTGTCAGACAATTTAAAGTAATTTTGGACACCGCGTCGCACAGTGTGCGAACCCATAGAAATGTGTATCAAAAGTACTCGCACTCAAAGCGTTTGAATTATTGTTGTTTTTTTTTGGTAAAATGAATAGTTATTATAGAAAAAGGATTCTGATAATAAAAAAAATTATTTGTGCATTTCTTTTCGTAGCATAAATTTATTTATGGAATTATAGGAACAATTTTTTTTCCGGTTTTTTTTTTTAGTGTTTTTCGAAAAGCTGTATCTCTGTGAAAAGTGTCGTATTGAAATGAAATAAAAGCGTTCTAAAGACTTGTTTTTTAGTTTTGATATTATTAATATTATATATGTATATTATTTATTAATTTATATTGTTATAATCCAATTTCGGCTTTTACTTTCTAAAAAACTCAACTGCAAATATTTTGAAAAGACTGACAATTAATTATGTGTATACACGGTTGGTAGAAAATCTATCAATGCCTTATTTGTAGGTATTCAGCCAGCTTTCTGACAATAAATTGTCGGGCAAATTCTCACAATAAATTGTAAGAGATTGGTAGATTTTCTAACAACCGTTTACACACATAATTAATTGTCAGCTCATTGGTAGATAATTGTCAGACATTTTCAGGTCTGACAATATTGTATAATCTACCAATCGTGTACACTAAGCTTCAGTTAAAAAAATTTTTAATAAAATAATAATTTTGACTCTGTAAGACCTAAAGTATTTTAAATGCAACATGAATTGCACGGCACTAGTTAAAAGGAATAGAAAGATAGGAAACCATTTTTTGTTAGCACAATGGATTTGAGAATTAGGTATTTACTATGTCATTTTAACCCACGGGCAGTAACCAATAAAAATTAGAGATATAGAAAAGAATGCTGCATAGCGTGGGGATTGAACCCAAGCGTCTAAGTTAGCATCAGTCAAGCACTATATTTACAGCACCATTGCCACCCGTTATTAAACAAGGTAAGGGTCTCCGAGAGAGTCAATTTAATTTCAAATTCATTGGGACCTGAAGATGTTTCATTTTACACAAGATAACCTTTATTTAAGTGCTTCCAAATTTACGAAAAAATACCTGATCTGCTGTAGTAGTATGGATATGCTTGCCTGAACTAAAACAAAACTGTCTGCTTGTCTGTACTCGCTCCTACTGATTTGATTTGTAGCACTTTTTTTCTCGCGATGAGGTGGGTAGGTATTTATTTTTAATAAATCTTATGTTTGTATAATTTAATTTAAATACCGCGAACAAATTTAACTTATTATGACAAATAAGCAATTAAATAATATTTACGCGAAACATCTAAGCCGAAATGGCTTAATTTATTTTTACAACTAATTTACCAGCAACCGAAGAAGATTATACAATAGAATTAACAAAAATAATGCACACAAGCAGCGCGATAAAAAAAGCTGCCACCACGACTGCTCAGCTGGGGGTGGGTTCCTTGTGGAAGAATTTGGTATGTCCAAATAATAAAAGACAATTGATTCGAATCAATTTATTTCTTATTACCGATCGAAATTGTTTTATTACAAGTACAGTGGGAGCTAAATTAGCAAAATTCCAAATCTAATTTTCAAAATAGAATTAAAATAAAAGCGAAAGTGAAATGAAACGCAAGTTTTGTTATATACCCAGAAGGGGACTTCAATAATTTTATTTGGGAAACAGTGGGCAAGCCCTGGATTAAAACCCAAATTTTTTTCAATTAAAATATACAATTTCAATATAACTTTTAAATGGCTTACTGTCAGCCGTATGGTAAAAAAATAGCAAAAAAAAGAACAATTATATTGAAAATAAATGGGCCGTTAACGCACAGTGAAGAAACCGAATTCCTTTATCCCACAATTAACTGGGATAAAGAATAACGATCTAATAAAATCGAAAGTATAGAAAGAAGACCTATCAGAATATTTCTTATAAAAAAAGACACACAAAGAATATAAGATATTATTTTGCACTTGGACAAAATGTCCAATCTACTTATCTTTTACTTTTTGTTTTCCTGCTCCTTCCTCGAAATTTCTCCTCTACTCGTACCTCGAATCTTTTTTTTTTAATTTTCCAGAACTTCTTCCTTTTTCCAAAAATTTTCCTCGATTTTTTTCTTCTTTTCTAAAATTTCGCGAACTTTCTTTGTATTAATCTCCTCGCTTGGTAAGCTCCTACAAGAGTGAACTTTCCAGCTACAACCAATTCCTCCCTCGACCATTCCAGTCACTGACACATTCACACATTCAGCCATTCATTTTCGTTGATCATCTGTCACGACCACGGCTTCCTGGAAAGCTTCTCCGCCTCCAAGAGAACCTCCGTTGTCGAATCACAACGAAACTTACTCTCACTCATACATTCACGGATTCAGCCATTCGTTGGATATCCTTCCAAAACTTGCCGAATCTTAATGGCGAGTTCAGACCTATTTAAAACTAAACTTTCGAGAAAAATTAAAATAGAATTTAAATGGAGAAAAAGCTACTTCTGAGCATTTTCTCAGTTACCAAAAAAATTATTCGCAGGTGATTCAAAGCGCGATTGAAACCATTACACATTTTAGAGAAATTAGAGGAATGCATATTAACGAAACTAGAAACCTACTCTATTAACTCAATTCTTATAGCTCTTTAAAAAAAAACTGTTTTAAATTTAAAGCCACAATTAAGAATTTAAAAAGTTAAACATTAAGCGTTAAAGACCCATCTTAAAATACATTATTAATAAAGGTTCCGCCATCTAACGTTTTTTTTTTTCAACTAGTGCTTATTTCGTGAATGGTAACACTTAGCTCATGTCTGATTTGACAGATAATTAGTTTTATCCTTCCGCTGAACGAATATGGTTGTGTATACGCTTGAACAACGCTGGGAAATATTGCGACGTTACGTTGAAAATCATGGTAATGTTGCAGAATGTGTGCGAAAATTGCGTACGGATTTTGGAAGAAGAGAAGTACCGTCAGCTCCGTATGTTCGTTATCTTGTGAAAAAAGTGAAAAAAACTGGCATCCTCATCGATAAGCCAAAGCGTGAAAAGCCAAAAACAGTTCGTTCACCCAAGAATATTGCTGCTGTGGCAGAAAGTGTGCGTGAAGCGCCATCAACATCAATTCACCGTCGTTCTCAACAATTGAACATTTCGGAGACATCATTGAGACGAATTTTCCATAAAGACCTTGGTATGACGCCATACAAAGTCCAATTGGTTCAGGAGTTGAAGCCAACTGAACATCCAATGCGTTTTCGCTTCGCTAAGTGGGCCTGCGATCGACTTAGAGAAGATGCCGATTTTGCCAAAAAAAAATCATCTTTTCAGATGAAGCTCATTTTGATCTTGGCGGGTATGTAAGCAAGCAAAATTGTCGTATTTGGGGCACAGAAAACCCGCACGCATACATTGATAAGCCGATACACCCAAAACGAGTCACTGTTTGGTGCGGATTTTGGTCCAGAGGCATAATTGGGCCATTTTTCTTCGAAAATAAGCAAGGAGTGGCCGTTACAGTCAATGGCGATCGTTATCGGGCCATGTTGAACGAATTTTTGTTCACAAAAATTGAAGAGGAGGATATTGGCAATATTTGGTTTCAACAGGACGGCGCTACGTGCCACACAGCCGAAGCTACACTCGATGTTTTGCGCCCTGTTTTTGAAGATCGCATTATCAGCCGCAAGGCTGATGTCGTTTCAAAAAAAAAAGAAGTTATTTGGCGGACCCTTTATAAGTTAAATTTAATTAAGTTACGTTAAATTTAGGATGTTGTGTTGTTGATTTTATAGTACCTAGGTAAGAGTCCGCCTGACTCGTTACCTCTTCAGTTCATCCACTGGTATTATCCTCGTAACGTTTGATTTTGGGAACCGACTCTGTTCCAAGCCAAGACATCTCCAACATCTATTTTTGTTGCTTTAGCAAAATACTGGTTAAGTACACCAATGGTTGATGATACCATGGTTGCATTCAACCTCGCCAGTATTTTGCAGCCGTAACGGAAAGTAAAGCGGAAAGTAAGGAATCGAAGGATGACTTTTGTTGCGGTACATTTCACCGTAACAGATTTACTGGAACACTGGATTATACTGGAACGGCAACTGCATCTTGTGCGTGTTTGTGTGTGTGTGGGTGCTTTTTAGCTTCTTGTAAATAAAAGCCATGTTAGCTATTGGTGTTATCGTGAGATGAATATGTGAATTTCAAATATGAATTTTGGTGACATAAGATTTAGAGAGCTTTAAGTTTTATCTTTTATGTATTTAGTTGCATACTACTGAGGAGCGTTCATTGAATTTTGTTGTTCAGCAACAAAAAGAATTTCCAATTACTTACTGTGAATCAGGGTTAATGCTGCTTAACCTTTTTTTAATAAATTGGCTGGAAAAATAGTCCGTTTTGTAAATCTTATATATATTTTTTTGCATTTATAAGTAAATATTTTTTCTACATATGTATTTTTATTTATTTTACTTAATTTTTATATAATAATTGTATATGTACACCTACTCTTTTTTTTCTCAAAGTAAACGCCTTGACGGCTTTCACGCCATGCTTTTAATTTGTAATAATAACTTGTAATAATTTTTAATATTTTTTTTTTAACTTTTGAAAAC
This sequence comes from Philhelius pedissequus, assembly GCA_910595825.1. NCBI lineage: Eukaryota > Metazoa > Arthropoda > Insecta > Diptera > Syrphidae > Philhelius > Philhelius pedissequus. Next base: position 256,799,942 of record OU343160.1, read on the forward strand.
TCTCCAAATTGCCGCACCTATATAGCAGAGTGCCGGCCCACCATTTGACCTCTGGACCTCCCTCCTCGTAAGCCAACAAATTTATAATATCTAAAGACAGTTAACTTATCGATAATTTTTGACCGATTTCGACAAACTTCATGATGACGCAATTCTTAAACAAACATTATTAATAATTCCGTAATCTTATTTAATTAACCTTCTCAGGTGGGCGTTGTTAGCGTTATCTCTCCCGTCAACAAGTATTAAATTACATTTCAACAACGATCAAGCCCATATTATTAAAATAACCGCACTCAAGGAAGTGAACTACTTTCAATTGCCGTCAGCCACAACCCGTCTCCCGCGCGGGGCAAATATTTTGTACTTTCATTTATAAGCCATTTTCAATAATCCTATTGAGCTAAAATTCGTATAGTCATATTGACCAAAACCCTCACCTTACGGCCGGTGGTCGGCGCTCGGCGCTCCGGGGCAATAGGCTGAGCAGAAGAAAAAATAAAAAAGTCTGAAATTTCCAATGGTTTGGAGAACACCCGACCCTTTGCAAAATCAGTTCATTTGAGAAAGTAAAAGTAGCTATAGGAAAAAACAATCACTAATAGTTATACTTGGCTAAGTTTATGCTTCCTTCCTGTGTTAAAACCTCATAGAGGCCATGCGCACCAATGTATCCAAAGGCAAAGATAAGGAGGACGAAAGTCTCTTTATAATGATTTTAAGCCCATAACTGCATAATGTTTGGCAAAATTATATCAAATGCAAAAAAATACATATTTCAATGCTCTGAAAAATCTTTCACGTACAGGTAAGCCGGAGAGGAACACGGCTAACTTGCACTTTCACCCAAAGAAAAAGTGCCACCGCCATCACTTCGGCGGCACTCTATGGTAGTTGGAGTATAATGGGATCTACTTGGTTGGTTAAGTTACTGGTGTTGCTCGGCAGAAAAAAAATTATTCAAATTAAAACTTAACAACTATCTCAATGATATATGCACCAATTTTGGCCAAACTGTGATGGCGGCTGTGGAGCAGCGCCAAATTGCTGGCCATGTTGAAATGGATTTTCAAATCCATTGAGCCAATTTCCTAGTTTATGGGCGACCAACGCGACCGAAAATCACCTTCAGAGCCAATGCAGCAGCCAAAGAAATGACTGGCCGGCCAGTCGTTTATTGGTCGGTGCAGTTGCGGTTGTGGATACAATCTCGGTGGCACACTTGTTGTGGCGTGTTCAATATGTGTAATCGAAAGCGAGTTCAGGTCCAGAGTTACGATCTATGCAGACGCCAGGAGGAAGGGAGAATAATCAGTAACTGACAGAAACAGAGCAAAGTCAATGAGAAAAGCATTAGAAGTAACGGCAGCGACGATGATCACGCACGAGTTGTATGTACACTGGAAAAAAAGTTTTAAGTCACTGTCAACAGGTGAAAGACTGTATTGTATGAGCAATGAGAACATGGCCGACAGCAACGGTGGATATCATCCTCCATCTGACACCTCTTGACGAAAACATTGGAAGGGCTGCGTACGATTTTCCAAATATATACATTGATATTTTAAGAGGTAATATTATTAACAAATAAAACTAAGAGCAACACTTTCAAACGAAGTTAAGGATGAAAAGAAAGCTGGAAATAGCCAACTAAGCCTTTAAAGCAAACGCCATCAAATGGTACACTGACGGGTGGTACTGATGTAGAAATGTGTTTGTTACACCGATTGGACATTCTAGTAATTTTTTTATGCGGCATAGGGAAATGTGTTAACTGAAATCTCAAAAAGAGTTATTCAAGCCAAAACTATGCCAGAATAATGTCGCATAGTCAAGTCGCATTTAAAAAACTAAGCCTTAACACCATTAGTTCATTGGTTCTAAATTGGTCTAGGAATGTGTAGTCCAGACTAAATAAACTTTGCCAAAATATTGTCTAAAGAAAATGAGGAAATATGCACATTAGCAAAATGAGGTGCATCAATCACATTAATGGGGCTTAAACCTTATTGCCGAATATGAAAAAAACGTGATTAGAAATAAAATCATAAACATCAAAGAGGAATCTGTAAGATGAGAGTTACAGAGTGGTTGGTTATGCGGACGATGTTGATATTGTCGTATCAGGAAAGTATCCCAATTTTCTAAAAGAACTTCTAAAAAACGTTTTAAATAAGCTAAGACTAGGAATCAACCATCCGAAAACGGAACTCGTCCTATTTTCAATGAAATACAAAATTCTCACGTAGATCCTTTTTCTCTCAAAGGTACTTAACCAGATTCTCATAGCTAAAACAAAATGCTTGTGTCCTATTGCAAATTGAGACAAGCTGACCAAAGTTCAACAATCAGATTCAATGTGTATAATCGGATCATTAAGAACAACCCCCACTGCTGCGCTAGAAGTTCTACACCATCTACTACCCCTCGAAATATTCAGCAAACAGACGGCAGCGAGTACATTCGCCCGCATAAAGCTTCTTCACAATAGATCAATAATAATTATATTGGCCATCCTATTATCCTGAACTAGTTCGGATTACTTCCAAGTCACATTGATTACACCATCCCTAAGCTAGAATTCGGCAAAACACCTCCAAGTCACCATTCCTCTAAGATATGTCTGGGAGGACTTAAGCTTCTTGGAAGATGCTGCTATCCATTTTTATACTGATGTGCCCTCAAACAGAATAAAATTTAGTACCTCGTTCCGTCTTGCCAATCATTGCAGCGTATTCCAGGGCGAAATTATGGCAATTAGAGAAGTCCTTTCCTGGCTCATGTGAGTGATATCAACTACTGATATCCGTATCTTCTCAGATAGTCCGGCCTCTATTAATTTTTTGGAATCGCCCTCTACATAATTCATAACTGCTCTCAACTACCGTTCATCTTTTATGGAGATGGCGCAGCAGTTCAATATTCAACTATGTTGGGTGCCAAGGCAGAGCGAAATTCTAGCGAATTGTAAGGCTGATGAACTTGCCAAAAGTGGAACGACACTACCTTTTTTACCTGAGAAGGCAAATATATGTATATAGATATACCCATCGCTACATGTAAGTTAATGCTGGAACAAAATGCTTTAGAAAGGACAAAACTAAGATGGAAGGATACAACCACCTGTCTGACGACAAAACAGTCCTGGTCAAAACCTGATCTGAAACGCTCCAAGTGCTTGATATCCGTAAGCAGATTGCACGTCAGCTCCGTAATTGTTGTTATAACTGGACACTCTCTTAGTGGCAAGGACGCAGCGAGGTTTGTCGTTTATTCAAAGAAGAAGATGTGGAATCTATTCCTTATCTTCTGGGAGTTTATCTCTGGATTCATCTGGTATGACAAGGGACCCAACTCTGGTGTAAGTGTGTCAGCTGCAAAGCTGACAGCTACTTTAACCCAACCTTACCTAATCTAATCAAAGAGGAGATTCAAAGTAGAAAATCCCATTATAATGGAAACAACTCTACAAACTGAGATGGACCCAACTATTAGTTGATAACAGCAAGCGAAACCAAGCAGACCTCAGCAAGCTGAGAAAAATAAGTATTCTTGGCCTAGTAGAGAGTACCGCATCCAGATTCTGCATGAGATATTACCAAGTAGATAGAGCTATCTATTTGCTCTGAAAGTACATCAAATAATAAATTAATATTCTGAAAGAAAAATGAACAACTTTATCCAATTCGAGATTTAAACACTCTTTATTGGTCGCAACGCAATACGCAAAACACGGTGTAAAGTAAATCGTTAATTCAAAATAATATTATACTTTATTACAATTTCTACAGTAAAAATACCTTTTGGACCTACCATCAAAGCTGGTAAGTGGTAACCCTGTTTAGTGAACTTAATATTTTCCAAAAAAAACTGCTTTTTTAAATATTTACTAATACTTCAACCAACCAATGATTTTTTTCAGTGTAGGACGTGCAAAACCTGCTACGTACCTAATGTAATATACCTACTTGCATGACAAGCGGGGCAAAGAGTTTTTATATACAAATCTATGTTCGAGACCCAAACCGGACCCCAAGTAGCCCTCATTTAGTCTGTCGGTTTTTCGCTGATAATAACAGGCTGTGAAATAAAATTCACTTTTCTTAGCTCGATGGTTGAAGCTGGAGCTATTTGGAAAATTGAATTGGATCATTCTGGCGTGTGGTTACGTAATCGGAGCACTAACGTGTTGCCATAGCATATCGTATCGGGAGCAATAGTAAAGCCAAAGGTATTAAAACCGATATTTCCTGAAATAGAGAGCTTGCCGATGAGAGGAGGTTGCTTGTTGCTCGGGTTCGAAATAGCTACCTCAAGAAAGAGTGACTGGTTTATACAAATAATAATTGTATCGCATATCGATCGTTTTTTACCCTGACCAACAACGACAATTATAGACTCTAGATCGTCGGAAGGACGCTATGAGACGGTCGGTGGTAGCTGAGTCGCCATCTTCGAACAGGACCCGATGTGCAAAACAGCTGTCTGATTAGGCCCGTTTAATGTGACAAATGAAGTGCAGTGTGTTATGTTGTGGGGGAGGGTATAAATCACTAAAGCGTTGAATTTGCAGTTTTAACTTTTATTTCGTTATGCAGACCGCTGTTTTTGTTGGATTTTACTTCTTTACCAAATAAGTGTTGTTTGCGGTTTGTTTAACATCGACAATTCGGTGCTTAAGAAGGGTTTCTATTGTTCGTGAAGGTGACTGTGTCATTGGGTAATCTTTTGGATCGTTATGGTTTGTATTTAATTGAATCACAGCTGTTGATTTAGCATTTGGACCAATTTTTTTTTTTGCAACAAGGAAGTATTTGATGAAAGACATTGTGGAAATTTTGATTTTTTTCTGCCAAATGTAAGATAAGATTGTAAAAAGAAGAGAGCAAACATCTTAACATGACTAACATGAAACTTCTGTGGCATCTGTATTTCAATTTCTAAGCAAACATCTAAAGTGAATTATTGGTTAGTTAAACTTACCTCTGATAATCTTATCGGGTTAGTCATTAAAGAATTTTGATAACGAAATTGGTTTGCTAACCTAATCTATTCTTCCTAAATGGATCAGCTAGCTATATATGGGATCTTTTCGAATTAGTTGTAGGTTTTAAAATATATTTAAAAATCTTAAACCTGTCTTGAATTAGTACTAGAGTGAACTTTTTATAATACAATTTATAGATATTTTCTTGAAGAAAATTTCTCGTTTTAAGAGTGCAAGTATGAAGTTTTAGTCTCGAAAGTGAGTTCAATGGTGGGAGAATTATTATAGAAAAAAAGATCTAATGGAGCTATACTTGTATCCAAAAAAAATATAAGATGTTTTGCAGGAAATGTGTCAAAAGACTATGGCGTGTACCTTAGGGTCAAAAGAAGACAAACTAATTAGAAAATAACACGTGAGCTACGTTTAAATAAAACACAGTCCATGTTAAAATAACATGAAAATTAATGTAAAATCAAAGTGCTCTGCTCTTTACAATAAAATTAATTTAATTACTTTTACGTCAACATAACACACTGTTTTCTGTTAAATCATTTTGGACATCATGTACACATAGAAACACTTATTCTGTAAATGTCTCCGGTAGCTGATCTATATCTTAATATTATCGAGCATAATCTGATGAAAAAAGTGAAAATATCAGTTATGCCTCCATTATAGCTCTTAAGGATTTGGTTATATACCATCTGAGGCCCGTGGCAATTTTTTTGGATGGGGCCCTCCGGCGGCGTCCCGGTTAAAATAGTCACGTTAGAATTTAATTTATATAAACCACTGATGTAAGTAGAGGCCCAAAACTATTAATAATAGTATGTGTATTTTAGTTAAATATCTAAATATCTAATAAGTTAAGAGCATAGGCAATATTTTCAATAAGATTTTTTTCTGCGAGCTTTCTGTTCTGCAAAAGTATCTATAACATCATCTCTATCTAACACTTTAAAGATGGGGCCATAGAATGTTCAATAGGCAGAATAGCCAAGTTACGTAGCCTGTCTTGTGCCATAGAGTTCCTTGAGTAGGTTTTTATTAATTTTAGTTTCGAAAATGATTTTTCAGTACTAGCTGTAGTCACAGGAATTGTAACAAATAACATTAATTTCAGGAAAGCTGAACGACATAAAATGATTCTTTACTATGTAATTATTCCGTGAATCATCAGTTATTATGCACTTCATTATTCTTAGAACTAATGTTAGCTTATATTAAACTTGTTAGCTACAAGAGCAAGTTCGTACGATCCAGTCGTGCATTTTTACTTGCGATTATAGGTACTATAAAGCAAGTTATGCATTCGAAAAAAAGATTCTAACGTTCAAACATGACATTACGATCACACAGAAGTCTAAAAAAGTGATCGAAAAGAAATGTATGTCTGTCTGTCTATCAGTCAGTCCGTCTGTATGTATAACGAGGTACAGCCTAATCGGCTTGGGCGATTACCTTCAAATTTGGTATGTGTGATTCTTTTGGTACTCCTCAGAGGGGAAATTAAAATTTTATTTTTAGGCCTAAAAATAACGGTACTTGTCATATAACCGTTTAGGAAAATTTTATTTTTCTGGAAAATGGCTTAAACGATTTTGATAAAAAATTTTGAGAATTTTTTTGTTGGTAATAGCTATAATATAATCTGAGCCAAGTTTACGGGAAAAGTCTAATAACGGTACCTTTCATATAACGTTTTTTTTTCAATTTTTGGCTCTCTCGGCAACGGTACATTGGATTTCTGTCAAATCTTATACCTAAGAAGATCTCAGTAGCCAAACTAATTCTGCATATCAAAATTTTGAATAGCTTTTTTTTCTAAAAAAATTAATTTTTAAAACTTTTTTTTATTTTTAAATCAATATTTTTAAGACTAATCAAAAAAAATAATTTTAAATTTTGTATTCACATATGTATATTAATAAACTCTAAAAAAACTGCATATCAAAATTTCAAAAAACCATTGTTTTCAAAAAAAAAAAAAATAAATACAGGATTTCATCAAAATCCGTTGTACAATTTTCGAGATACTTTTTTATAAAATGTTCATTAATTTGTGGCATCTAATGGTGTTTTTCGTTTTTTCGAGAAACTGATTAAAGTGATGGTTTTGGCAGTTTTTATAAGTTAAACAAAAGATTTTTACCCACCTATACCATTCAATTTCATTATATACTTATGTATGTACATATTTACATACCAAGGTTCACTATATGTAGGTAGGTACATATTACCCTCCTTATTTACATAATTCAAATCCATTTATGTAACCATTCCTTGAATTATGTATTCCACATAATTCATTATATTAAGAATCAATGTATTCTTACCTACATCGGCTTTAAACCGGCATATGATAACTAGACTACCTATACCTACATCGTCAATGGTTAGCTAAACATAAGATTTTAGGTTCAAGAGCAAGTCGTACGATTCAGTAGAGCATTTTATTTTAAATTGTGGTGATTAAAAGAAAAAAGAAAGAAGTTTTTCTGTTCCCATTGAATAGCTTGATTTCAATTCAAGGTTCTCACTGGTGCTATAAACACTAGTCACACACTTTGAATTGGAAAGGAGTATTCTCAACTCTTAATCCAACCCAAATTACATGGCATTGCAATAACATTAATTTACTAAGTCACATCTGGTGTATTTTTTCGGCATATTTTCTTCAAAGAACACAAATTCCATAGCAGTGGACAAAATTCTGACCACTGCCACCTATTGCACAACTTTCTTGACTTATTTCAACATATTTGGATTCATGGTTCAGTTTAACCGCCAGCCCTCCTCCACGCGCGCCAAAAAAAATATATGCGCAATCTTACAGACAAATCTGACCGTGTGGTGGCGCGGCTGACGTGCTATGGTGGACCAACTCATATCCAAGGCATGATTTCCACACAAGAAGCCTATTATCTTGGTTCCAAAAATTTAATGTCCAATTGTAAATGTAGACCAAGTTGTTGTTGTGATCGAGGGGGCGGGCGGTCGTTCGCCACGCCGGCCGCCGCGGTGCTGCTGGTTGCGAGTGAATTATACAAGAGGTTGCTGAAGTCTCCATAGATCTGAACGTGCACTATGCTAAGGCAAGTGTCTTGGCAAAATAACCCATTCATCTTGAGTTTTCATCGGTAATGGTGGAGATCAGAGAAGTAGTTGGATCTGTGGAAGCGTGTCTTCTGAGAGCTATTCGTTTCGTGCTATGATTTTTGAGCTAAAATGACAACGACCAACAATGATGGTGAGTAATTGAACGAGGTGTGTCCCGTTTTATGCTGCATTCAGTGTCCCAGCTCTCAATGGTGACTAAGTGGAATTTATAATGTTGAAGGATTATTCTGAAGGTTTCCCGTTCGGTTTCGATTTCTCACAACAAATTACTCTTACAGATCAGAGCTTAAGATTTGCTGAATGCATTTATCCAAAGACCCGGACAATGGGTTGTTTAACCGAATTGTGTAGACGGAGACACAGATCCTAGGAATTCAAGTTAAGTACATTGTGTTGTGACATCTAAAAGGGCTGGCGGTAGTTTTCTGTTAGGCGTTATGCTATTAAGGTCATAATAAGTCACATAGGAATTTTGTGTAACGATGTAAGGTTGCGGATTGAGTCATAGATTATATTATGTCAACTTACTTGATTTATAATTTAAGTTTTAAAAGGTGACACCAGTTACATACCTGAAACAAAAAAAGGTAAATTTATAAATGTAGTTCAAACATTTAATTTATTAATTTGGTGATTTTAAACAAAAATACCTGAATAACTAAGCCTAATATCATTTTTGAGTCAGGATATAATATAATGGTAAAAAATGTCGGAGTAATATGTTCAAACAAAACTATTACTTTGGGACGAAGTCATAAGTTAACATGCCAAAGGTATAACATTTTTCATCTATATCCTATTAAAGTGTGCCAAAATACAATTGTGAATTATGAAAACTTTATTTCGATATTGTGATATAATCCGTTAAAATAAAATAAAAACTTTTGTTAAATATTTAAAGTTTGAACGTGGTGACTGATTAGTATCTAATAACTATAACATTTATAGGTAGTTTTGCATGGTAATTTTACTTCAGACTATGTCGATGTCATTTTTACTTGCCATATTATATAGGCACTATAGTGCAATCTTTTTACTTTTGGAAACAAAATCGAACTCGGAGTTTCTATCAACATTGCGATCATAGAGAAACTTGGTACTTAAGCGTTGTATGATTGGCTCGATTCTTTTTTTATATCTTTTTGTTAGCTCCAAAAATAGCGGTACCAGCCATACAATTTTGTGGGGCAAAAATGATAAATCTCATTATCTCGAAAACGGCTCTAACGGTTTTGATAAAGAAAACCAATTCAGTGCACTGATATATCTACATTTTGGTCCGTAAACATTTTTAATTATAATGTTTGTAACGGTTTTTTTTTGATTTTCGACTATCACTCAACGGATTTCGATAAAAATTTTCAACAAATTTTTGAGAGTAAACAGATTTTGGCGACCCCCACATTATTAAAAGTTCAGTTATAGAAAAAGCCACATACGCTACCCTTTCATACCCAGTCTACTCGTAATTATAGATATGAGATTTTACTTATTCGCGATGAAATTTACCGTGTTGCCAAAAGTTAAAAACAAAAAAAAAATGGTGCAAGCCTTGCAGTAATTTTAATTTTCACTTGCGATAAGAAGTACTATGATTTTTTTGCTACTTGATTGTTGACGTTTATATTTTTGACAGATCACACATGACAAATTCCACGACCATTTGACATTTCGATTCAGTATTGTTTGCCATTTCATCATGAATAGACTTACGCCTGAACAACGTTTGCAAATTATTGAAATTTATTATCAAAATTCGTGCTCTGTGAAAAATGTGTTTTGCAAGCTACGTCCGTTTTATGGTCGTCATAATCGACCCACCGAGCAGGCTATTCAGCTCATTGTGACCAAATTTCGCACCAGTTTCACTTTATTGGACATTAATCCACCAAATCGTATCCGTAGAGTGCGTACCGAAGAGAATATTGCTGCTGTATCAGCCAGTGTTGCTGAAGATCGCGATATGTCCATTCGGCGCCGATCGCAGCAATTGGGTTTGTGTTATTCGACCACCTGGAAGATTTTACGCAAAGATCTTGGTTTAAAGCCATACAAAATACAGTTGGTGCAAGAATTGAAGCCAGGCGACCTACCACAACGTAGAATTTTCGGTGAATGGGCCTTAGAAAAGTTGGATGAGGATCCGTTTTTTTATCGCAAAATTGTCTTCAGCGACGAGGCTCATTTTTGGCTAAATGGATACGTGAATAAGCAGAATTGCCATATTTGGAGTGAAGAGCAGCCAGAGGCAGTTCAGCAGCTACCAATGCATCCCGAAAACTGCACTGTTTGGTGCGGTTTATGGGCAGGCGGCATCATTGGGCCGTACTTCTTCAAGGACGATGAAGGCCGCAGGGTTACGGTCAATGGAGAAAGGTACCGTTCGATGATAACAGATTTTTTTTTGCCGAAAATGCAAGAATTGAACTCAGTCGACATGTGGTTCCAACAGGACGGTGCCACATGCCACACTGCATGCGAAACCATGCATCAATTGAGAGGCGAATTTGGTGAGCAGTTGATCTCACGTTTTGGCGCAGTCAATTGGCCACCAAGATCATGTGATTTGACCCCGTTAGACTATTTTTTGTGGGGCTATGTTAAGTCTATTGTCTATGGGGACAAGCCAAACACGATTGCTGCCTTGGAAGCCAACATTGAACGCGTCATTGGTGAGATTCCGGCCGAAATGTGTGAAAAAGTTTGCCAAAATTGGACCTTCAGAATGGACCACCTGTAGCGTAGCCGCGGGCAACATTTAAGTGAAATTATTTTTAAAAAGTAAATGGCAGAAATTGATTTATCGATCCAAATAAAAACTTCATTCACTTTTTACAAGTTTCTGTGTTTTTTTGAATTTTCAAAAACTAAGCTCTTAAAAAATCACCGTTTATAAGGCAAGTTATGTATTCGTATATTTTCTAAAAACAACAAAAAGTGGGTCCAGCTATTCCGTCTGTCTGTAGAACGATCTACAGCCTAAACGGCTGAATCGATTTAGTTCAAACTTGGTGCTTAGGCGTTTTAGGTGATTGTCCAAAATAGATTTTTGAATCGTTGTTTTAGCTCCAAAAATAACGGTACTTGCCATACAAATGACAGACACACCCGTTTCACTAAAAAAATTCTGTTTTATTTTGTTTACTACAGAACTGACAACGGGCAAATTCCTAAACGCAAATCTTGCGCAGAAAATGCTAAACAAGTGGGCCCTAAATGCAAACATAAAAAATATTTGTAATGCAGACTGCCTCAAAACACATTTTATTCTTTTTTCTTGCGCAAAATCCAGTAAGTTTTAAAGTTATTTTCCGAAAATAGCATTCCAGGTTCGTTCATTTGCTTAACTTGAGACTTGTCTTGCATTCCTTGTCTTTCATTTAGGAATTCGGCCAACAATTGTTTTTTAATCTTACCGACTTGCGCACGCGACCCCCCGAGTAAGTCTTGGCGACCCCCCAGGTGGTTGCTACCCACACTTTGAAAAAGACTGCTATAGATCATAAATATTGTATATATGAATACAGATTTTTTCAAGAATTCATACTCTTTCCAAATATCAAAAAAAACTTCATTTATCAAATTCATAAACCTATCATATTTTTGGCTTAAATAACCAACTTCGAGAATAAAGACCAATCAAGAGAATTCAAATATTATTAATAACAATATTATCGATAAGAAATATATTAACTAAATATTCACGGACAATTTTTCTTATTATGTACTAGCCGATCCGTGCCAGCGTTGCTTCACAACCTTTATATATATTTTTTATATCACTATAAAACATATCAAGTGCTCAATGAGACTGACCGCAATTTCTACTATATTATTGTCTAACAAAAAATGTATGCTTTCCGTAACCAAATAAAGATTTGTATGTGCTCTTACTGAAACAGTTTTCAAAAAAATAGACGTTCGAACATGCATTCGAACAAAGCTTCTAAATTTACAATATTAGCAGTTTTATTATTTTCACGAAGAAGTAAAACTGACTATTTTTGGAGCCCACTATTTAAAGGGTTACATAAAGTTGAGAATGAGAAAAAAACACTTTTCCTAAGATCCTTTTGCAATGAAATATATCATTTGAAAATGTGTATTATATGATCTCAAATTATCCAGGAATTTCCTAGATTGTGGGTGATCTCCATTGAGCATACTTTTTAAAGGCTCAGGTGACTCGGCTATAGAAGGAATGCTTACTTTAGCATTAGCACAACACATGCTATTAAATTACTTAGTCCATTTGTTGGCTTTGCAAAAATTGCAAATTTTATTAATTTTTACTATATTTGTTATTTTGATATTTGAACACGGAAACTGGGGTACATAATTAAAAGCCACCCTACTCCCCAAAAACTGATTAAGATTTGAAACATTATTACTTGCTGTTCCTACGTTAATCGATGAGCGAAAAATTGAGTGGACTGAAATTCTGAAGCAAATAAACAAAAGCAAATGCACAAGTAATGCAGCAACCCAGTCATTGCGATTGAATCGAATTCATAGATGCACAAATACAAACACTTGATAAATTTAAATTTCTACATACATTTATTTCTCAGCTTATACGTACAGTTAATAAATGATTTAGGGCTTAAAATTTGCATAATATTATTGACGTTAAACACAAGATCTCCTCATTTTTTATAAAATCTGCTAGAAAGATTAAGAGCATAATTAAAAGTTAACAATCTAATTAAACAAGCATAAAGGACATTTATAAAATTCGTTTCAAGTAAATAGGTTGAATATTTTAAATGATTTTTTTTTGTAATCTTTATTGTTTATTAAAATAATATATAAGCATAAATAAGTACAATTTTATTAAAGATAATTGAGCGGGTTATCCATTTTGCGGTTTCAAAAGTATAGGGCTGGAATTCGACAACTGTCAAACTAAGTTGTTAAACCAATTTTTTCAGTTGAAAGTCTGACATTTATGAAAATGGATGGCTTAACTATCGCACAACGCATACAAATTGTTAAGACCTACTACAAAAATGGTGATTCTGCCACAGCCACATATCGCGCTTTAAGAGGAGATTATGTTTTACATAATCGTCCAACTACGCAAGCAATTGGCAAAATTGTGAAGAAATTTGAAGAGACTGGATTGGTTACAGATATTGTAAGGCCTGTGCATCATCGATTCGCTCGTACCACTTAAAATATCGCTGCTGTAAGTGAAAGTGTTGTCGAAGAATGTGTCGATTTCTCGCCCTTCTCAGGAATTAGGACTGTCTTACGGCACATTATGGCGTATTTTGCATTGTAGATATGTGGTTTTAACAAGACGGTGTCACATGCTACACAACTCGAGCGAATATGGCTTTATTGCAAGAGACATTTCCTGGCCGCGTAATTTCTCGTCGTGGCGATATCAACTGGCCACCAAGATCACTTTTACATCATCTGGCAATTCTTGGGCAGATGCTTCAGCAGACCATTTTATTTCTACTTCTTCAAGCTTGCCACATTTTTTGGGCTAAATATTTTTAATTTTAGAAAGCAATTCACGATGGTCGAGAAATCTATTTTTTAATTGCATGAGTATATAGTCCAAAAAATGAACATAGATAGACTGATATCGACTTATCGATTCAGAACTGTTTAGAGCGAATTCATTCGCATGTGCTACACTAAAAACCATCGTATTTATTGATATTACATAATTTAAAAAAAAAACAAAAAGTGCAGTTAGCTGATTTGCGAATTAAGGCATTTTTATGAAACTGAGTCGAGTTCCGTCTGCTCCATCGATACCCCATTCAAGTTCAAGTTCCTTAGCTTTGCTTTGAGATCTTACTCATCTCTAGCATATGAACCAACGATGTCACTTTGTTGCTATTACAGTAGATCTACTGCACATTCCGCAAAAAAGATAAATATACTGCCATTAAATCTAATCTACTGCATTCTTTTGTTTGTAAAGGCATTTTGAATGTATATGTAGAAATTTGTATTCAAATTAAAATAAAATGCACGACTGGATCTACAAACTTGCTCTAGTAGCTATATCAACTGACGATGTGATTATGTACGTAGACTAGTTCTCATTATGTAGGTAACATAACATTGATTCTTAGCATAATGAATAGTTGAATGGATGATTCAAAGAATAGTTACATAGGTACCTACCTACAAATTAGGGCTGGCAACGAGACGAGACCAGGCGAGACTTTTGTTAATCTCGTCTCGGCCTCGTCAAAATCGAAAAATTTCAGTCTCGTCTCGGTTTCGGTCCAGGTCTCGCCTAACCAAGTCTCCTCTCGGCCTTGGTCTCGCCTTTTTCTCGAGAAAATTTTAATGTGCGATCTCGTCTCGGTCTCGGTCTCGGTCTTGGTATCATCCTTAGTCTTGGTTTCTTTCGTGTTTTTTTTTTGGTAGTAAAAAGATGTAAGTAAAGATAAGAAGCATTGTTCGGATTGCAAATATAGAGTATGGTTGTGGTATCTCAGCAGTTCGTGGGTAAGTAAAATGCGGGAAAATGTATGAAACAAACTCGTGAGTCTATTTTGTCTTTTGAGTTAAGTGGAAATAACATTTTGGAAGAATTGTGTAAGTAAATATATTTCATAGCAAAAACAAATAAAATATTAAAAAAAGAGTACCTACATACAACGCTCGATTTTTTAAAAATAAATTAACCGGATTTGTCAATCCACGACCTGTCAAAAACCATTTAAGGATGTATCCTATTTAAATGAATTAAAAAAACCCCCGAGACTAGTCTCGGTCTCGTTGCCAGGCCTACTACAAATGTATGTTTAAATTTAAAAAATCTAAATCGTTGTAGCGGCTTTTTAAAAAAAATAGTGTTTGATTTATAAAATTTTGAAAACATATTGAAAAAAAAACTGAAACGCCATTTTGAAGTAATTATTAATGCACATACAAACTTTTAATTTCAAAAAGATTAATTAAATTTGAGTATTCAGTTTATTAACACTTTCAGAGAGCGTTTGCATAAAAAATAATAATTTTAATCGGTTCATCCAATAGTGAGAAAGTCGAAAATATGAAAAGTGGTTCTATGGGAACTACCTACCATTGATTAGTACGTAAAATAAAATATTTTTACTTAAAAATGGACGGCACTAATATAAGAACACCCACGTTTTTTTATAAAAATTCTTGGAGCGGTTTTTTAAACATTTGTATTAGTCTAAGCTATTGTTGTTTTTTATTTTAAGAAAATAGTTTATTTTAACTATTTAAGTTAATGTCAAAAAACTACCTAATACAAAGTTTCGAAAAAATTGATTCAGTCGTTCAATTTTTTTTTTAATATTGGCATACATTGGTGTTTAAACTTTATTGCACCTTCTGAACAAAAAAAATTAAAAAAACATCATAATTTATCATAAAATCGAAATCCAAAAAAAAATGGTTGACTAGAGTAATCAAAAATAACCATATTTTTTCCCAAAAGAAAATTAGCAAAAATTGTAATTTTTCCTTTCATTAATGAACTATTTTTTTTTAAATTAAAATCGATGGAGCCGTTTTTGAATTATGACAAAAATAAGATTTTCGTTTTTGGCAAAAAAAATGTATGTTATTTCTCGTCTTAAAAAAAATAAAAAAAAACGTATGAGCCTATTACCGAGAAAACATTATGTACCAAGTTTAAAGGATA
Organism: Philhelius pedissequus; assembly: GCA_910595825.1. Taxonomy (NCBI): domain Eukaryota; kingdom Metazoa; phylum Arthropoda; class Insecta; order Diptera; family Syrphidae; genus Philhelius; species Philhelius pedissequus. Next base: position 256,815,700 of record OU343160.1, read on the forward strand.
TCCATCCAACCGTTTAGGCTGCAGACTCGAAGACATGTTTTTACGAAAACATAACTTGTCATATAGTACCTATGCATGTATCGCAAGTAAAAATTAAACTGTACTGATACTGAGTATAAAGTATCAACATGGCCGAATCAAATCAACGATTTCACCCATTTCACAATGTCGTCAATTTGCAAATAAATTTCATGTTAAAATATATTCTTACTTTAATTTTGGACATTCTTAGCGCTGCACCCGTTTTGAAATTATTATGTTTTTAAAAGAAACGTGCATTTTGACATTCGTCTAATTTCTACTACTTGTAAAAGTTTCAAATTTAAGCTACCATTTCTTGCTATATTCATGTTGACATTTCTAAACGCCTTCCTTCAAGTGTTTAATGTCACTAAGTTCACATTAGGTGGGCACTTGTACATCAAACAGCAAACAAAACTTGCCTCCAACTAGCAGCAGCGACGGCAGCAGGCGTTCTGCGCATTGAAGTGGCAGTATTAAAAAAAAGAAATAACCTCCAGTTACCACTTTGCAAAGCGCGAACATTTCACGTGAATAATTGCGCATTGCTGCAAAAATGAAAGTACACACTTGTATGAGACATACAAGAAGGTACAACTATCTTATATTGTAGAGTTGGTTCGGACCCCAATCCATTTCAAGTGGCAAAAGGCCTTGCAGCTTTTAGTAAAAAAAAAAAATGTAGATCGTATTTCTGATGTTGTTTTTGTCGCAGAAACCAAGCTGGGCACAGAAGACATACATAAGTTCGTGGGGCTATTCATTGCGAAAGATTTTGTGGTGATCGATTGATCAGGCGTGGTCGGAGGTACAAGATTTTTAGCTCAAACTATCTGAAAGTTGTATTTCGTCTAAAAAGGAAAAAAAAACGTATGCAATACAAACAAAAATGCGACTAATTTAAGAAAATGTATTTACTGACAAAAAAAATAGAATAAAGGCTAGATAATAATCCAGGATGTAATGTTGCAAAAATCAAAATAGTTACAAATATTTTTATGTTGGGTTATAGTTTGGTAAATAATATATAATATAAGTGGCTTAGTTTTAATTAATATGTAATAATAATTCCCCCCAATTCTTTGCGGTATCCGCATAGCTTGGAGTTGGAAGATTTGATCTTCGTTATTGCCTCTAATGCAGCTAGAATTCGAATTACCGGAACCATTTATTCGATGTGCTCTAAGCATTGTAGACGAAGTGTTTTAAATTTTAAACTATAT